>JAPQWV010000004.1:0-618500 GCA_027422505.1 Craterostigma plantagineum
TAGTAGAAGAAAGTGGATCATCACTGGCTTCAAGGTGCAACCCACCAACTATACAATCAAATCAATGATGATGATAAATCCAATATATTATATAAGAAAATATAAAGTCAACTGCATGCTTACAACATCACTACAGTTCACACATAGCTACACTAAGACCATACTTGTATTTGCATAGATGCTCAAAGCTTTTTCATTTGGTTGTTTTCTACATATTCAGCCCTTCCTCTCTTTTCGTAATTCAAGCTGCTCTGCTAATAATATCATTTCAGCAGAAAGATATGTCCAATTAGTTACTCTATATGTTTTATTTTTTCATTCTAACAAGTCAGTTGCAAATTGACTTGCTTTTTGGATGAAGCTACCAACTCCACCACCTTAAGAGCCGGCTTTTATGTTTATGGTCAAAACTGATGAGTCTATATCGATCGACAATGGACGTTGGCCTACCATTTCAAAGTCACCAGAGCACTACTTAGATAAATGAGAGGTAGAAAAGAAAGACAACACAATCGACCCACTCTATTAGATAAACGTGTAAGAACAAGAAAAGATTTGAGAAAATCATCTGATTGAAATTGCACGACAGTCTTCTGACAGATATGGTGTGTTGCGATTCTGTATGCCATATGTATTGAGTTCGCTCTATGTTATCCCAACAACACAAATGAAAAGTTAGTGGAATTTCCGGGTCACAAAAGGCAATAGTAAGAAAAAACTATTTGCTTGAGCAGAGAAATAAATGACCACGTAAATTCAAATATCGGACGAGGTCTATATGAGGATGAATAATAAAAAAAATATTACTTTACCAGCAGCCTGGCAATGGATGAATCGGTATGTACATGCAGACCAAATTCCTTAACTACGAAAGCATGTCATGATGTAATGTGAGCAGCAGCTCTCTAGCCAGCCAGACTCAGATAAATCCTTTAGAGTGTTTTCATCGCTCTCTAATCCCAATGTCAGCAACCAGTAGCTTGCAATGGCACCTCTATCACACAATGCAGCATAATGCAATGGAGTTGCCCGTAATCCCGAAATTAATAGCAAATATATTTCTAAATCATCTCAAGCAAAAGACAAAACTATTCATATACAAAAGTGCACCTTTGCATCGACATCAGCATTCTTGTTCAGAAGCACAGATGTAATATTAATATGAGTATGACCCCCGATCGATGGCCCAGTGCAAGGCAGTACGCGTCCCCACTGTTGTTGACATTCAATCAGACATAGAAAGGAACCTTGTTAAACTCCAACATGGCTGCTAGTTGAATTGGAATGGATGTTGCTAGCTTCCTTTCAGATATGGTGAAAAAACATTCATATCTTCACAGAATAGAAGTACTATTGATATTAATCGCAGGCATGAGTTTTCAACGTCATGGTGCCAATTAAAGCGACCACACATTTTTTATAGAAATAAATAAACATTTACCAACCCTTGAGGTTCAAGGGAACGCCATTTCGATGGACTTCAGCAGCTTCTCATCTCTCCATCTTGAGCAAATGCATGTCTCTCGTTCATTTTCCTGCATGGAAAGGATGAAAGGAAAGAGAAAGGACTCCAAATCAAAGAAATCAGGGAGGTCGTTCAGCAATTTAGAGACCACGAAAGAGGAATGGTTCCATAACCAAGTTCAGAATCCTTACAATTCGCAGCAGATTCATCGTCCTATATTAGGAGCTAAAGACAGGTCCATTTGGCCCTCTGGAGCGACAGCTGGTGTGTCGCCCCTCTCACTCTCTTTTATCTTCTGCCAACAATGCAATGGGGGAGAATCCAAATAATCAAGTAATAATCAGCAAATGAGTTAGATGATCTAAATCTTACAGACAACAACATCAGCCCAGGTGGGATATAGTTCGGCAACAATGTCAATGTACTTCTCCATGCTTCTCTGGAAGGCATCGCCCTGAGCTTATTCCATGCTTGCCTACCAAACCAGAAAAAAAAGGAATTTCTCTCATCAGATTAGCTAGCCAAGATATCTCGGATGATCTGCAAGTCATTAGACATACAGCATAGAAACTATACCTAAAAAAGTTCAACTTTCTTTTACAAAATCTCAAATGAAGAACAGACACGAGCGGCTATCACCAAAGGAAGCTTTAACATAACGACAGCAGTTACAATGACCGAAAATTTCTCACAAGACATACAATTAGTGAAAGAAATTTCATTTCTCATGTGTAGAGTCTTAAATGCTAAGATCTCACCAAACTTACCCAAAATGCTAAACATTTCCACATGTGCTTC
The DNA here is from genome assembly GCA_027422505.1 of Craterostigma plantagineum. Classification (NCBI taxonomy): domain Eukaryota; kingdom Viridiplantae; phylum Streptophyta; class Magnoliopsida; order Lamiales; family Linderniaceae; genus Craterostigma; species Craterostigma plantagineum. Next base: position 2,264 of record JAPQWV010000004.1, read on the forward strand.
AATTATTATCCACGAATGTAACAAATTAGCTCCGTGATACCCCGATCATAAACTAGAAAAAGCAGAAGAACAAAAAAGAGAAAGCATCCCAGTTCCCAACTATCAAGCAAGCAATACGCACCATTTGCACGCGCGGTGATTTTCGAGGCTGATGGTTGTGGAGCAGAGCAAGTTCCCTCAGTACAATCTTAGAGTCCGTAGAGCTTAAATTGCACATCGTTCGAACCTTCATGGCATTGCTATTGTAAGATGTTGCTGCTACATAGGCCGTGGCAGCAGTGAACAATTCGTCCAATTCAGTACTCTCCAACCTTCCCATTCATCACTATCACTATCTCCATCGCTGGCATCACTGGCAAGCTAGGAAACGGTTCGAATTCCTCTTCGAAATCCAAGCGGTGAACCCGATTGCGTTTCTTCGAGAGAGTTCGAGCGCGCGATCCGAAGATTCTCCTTGCAAAATACAAAATACGACGGAGAAGAGTTTCGCGAGCATGAATGAAACTACGAGCCCGAAAAGAATTGATTCGACGAATGCTTGCCAATCCGCCATGTTTATGGCAAATAATGCAATGATAAAGCCCGCGCAATATATAAAACTGCGTGGTCATGAATGAAGATGAAACCCAAAAGGCTTTACCACGGATAGGTACGTCGAATTTGAACAAGGAAAGATGAAGAAACTGAATTGAATTAAAGTCGTACCGTAGAGAGGAGGCGGCGAGTTCCGCCAGCTGGTCGCGGGAAAAATTGCTGGGCTGTCTCTCCATTTATACCGTATTGGGCCTGAAGCCAAAGCTATTTATCCCAAAAGCCCAGTTAGAACGAACAAACAAATACCGACGACGATAACGTTCTTCGTACTCGTCATCATCTTTTGGCGGCAGGCGAAGAAGAAGCGCTTATGATTCCCACGTCATAAAACCGGCGTAAAATCCGGTTGAAACAAGCCGAAGTACCGCTCACACTTTGGACCGGGCTTTAAATCTTCATTGAACAAGGCAAAAATGTAGGTCTCGAAGGTCCTGTTAGGCATAAGCGGCGTCCCAATACGAGAAGTGACGTGTTGAATAGCATTTCTATTGTATTCTGCTGCAGTCTGAACATCGACACCAAACTGCCCTGGATCACCTTTAGAAGGCCAGCCCGTTTCCGCTATCACGATGTCAATGTCTTGTGCTGCTGATGATGCATATCCCATCAGTTGTTTGATTGCAGAATACACAGCGTCTAACTGCCCGTCGAGCATGTTATAATAGGTGAGGTTGGTGTACTCGTCCAACACGCCTTCATTGGGCCTAAAGAGTGCATAGTCCATTGTGTGCTCGGATCGGCTAAAGAAGGGATATGGATTGACCATGAAAGGTGAGTTGGTGTCTCTCAAGAAGCTCAGAAGTGGTTTAAGGATGTAACGTCGTAGCCTCCTTGAACTTTGCTTGGGAAGGCGGGCTAGAGTCGGTTAAGATGCTTAGAGAGAGTGGGGTTGAGATCTTTATCCTTTGGTCCAACGACGCACTGACAAGGGCAGTGTGGAGACTTTGCATCGCAGGGACAAGACTGGTTATAGAACCTTGTTCGCCGTTGAGAGTACTTCATTGCCGACGAGTATTCGGACAATGCTTGTCGTTGCATGATGATGATGAACGGTGGAGGATATGTCTTTTATCCACGTTCTAGAAAAATCTGTGTTTGTGAGGAAAGGGATTTGGTCGTTTGATATAGTGACCGTGATGCTAATTCCGGTGTTGGAAAATGCTTTGTACAATATTTGGGTCGGCATCGAACAACCTAACGCGGTCGATGACAGTATTCTTTGTAAGAAACTTGCTACATGGGATGGCGGAGGTAGGTTGTTACCCATTGTACCATAGTTCACACCAATACTATGTGCATCTACATCTGCAATATATATAGAAGATGTAATAGTACGCGTACGTACACACAACACAAGAAGTAAACCCTAAACCCTAAACCCTAAACCCTAAACCCTAAACCCTAAACCCAATACGCACTCAATTGATCATTGCCAGCCAGCTTAGCTTAGCTTGCTTCCTCATGCAAAACTCCGCAGCACAAAGAAAAAGCATCTCCTCACCTCAACTTGCTGCTAATCTTCTTCGCTTTAACGTGGCCCGGCGGCCAAGATTCATTCCATTCATCCTCCACGCATACTTTCTTAGACAAATCAGACCACCCCTATTATTAGACTGTCTAATATAGAATAGCTATGGAGAAGACGTTCTTTCTGATTCCATTGTTTTCAAATGTCATACTGTTCCACCTACTATCATCGCTAGCCCACGTACTTCAAGGTGTGTGTGCGTATGTGTACATATAGTCGTCCTACTATTCCTATATACTTTCTTGATGCATGATTAGAACTTACTTCTTGTGTTGTGTGTACGTACGCGTACTATTACATCTTCTATATATATTGCAGATGTAGATGCACATAGTATTGGTGTGAACTATGGTACAATGGGTAACAACCTACCTCCGCCATCCCATGTAGCAAGTTTCTTACAAAAGAATACTGTCATCGACCGCGTTAGGTTGTTCGATGCCGACCCAAATATTGTACAAGCATTTTCCAACACCGGAATTAGCATCACGGTCACTATATCAAACGACCAAATCCCTTTCCTCACAAACACAGATTTTTCTAGAACGTGGATAAAAGACAATATCCTCCCACACGTTCATCATCATCATGCAACGACAAGCATTGTCCGAATACTCGTCGGCAATGAAGTACTCTCAACGGCGAACAAGGTTCTTATAACCAGTCTTGTCCCTGCGATGCAAAGTCTCCACACTGCCCTTGTCAGTGCGTCGTTGGACCAAAGGATAAAGATCTCAACCCCACTCTCTCTAAGCATCTTAACCGACTCTAGCCCGCCTTCCCAAGCAAAGTTCAAGGAGGGCTACGACGTTTACATCCTTAAACCACTTCTGAGCTTCTTGAGAGACACCAACTCACCTTTCATGGTCAATCCATATCCCTTCTTTAGCCGATCCGAGCACACAATGGACTATGCACTCTTTAGGCCCAATGAAGGCGTGTTGGACGAGTACACCAACCTCACCTATTATAACATGCTCGACGGGCAGTTAGACGCTGTGTATTCTGCAATCAAACAACTGATGGGATATGCATCATCAGCAGCACAAGACATTGACATCGTGATAGCGGAAACGGGCTGGCCTTCTAAAGGTGATCCAGGGCAGTTTGGTGTCGATGTTCAGACTGCAGCAGAATACAATAGAAATGCTATTCAACACGTCACTTCTCGTATTGGGACGCCGCTTATGCCTAACAGGACCTTCGAGACCTACATTTTTGCCTTGTTCAATGAAGATTTAAAGCCCGGTCCAACGTGTGAGCGGTACTTCGGCTTGTTTCAACCGGATTTTACGCCGGTTTATGACGTGGGAATCATAAGCGCTTCTTCTTCGCCTGCCGCCAAGAAGATGATGACGAGTACGAAGAACGTTATCGTCGTCGGTATTTGTTTGTTCGTTCTAACTGGGCTTTTGGGATAAATAGCTTTGGGCTTCAGGCCCCAATACGGTATAAATGGAGAGAACAGCCCAGCAATTTTTCCCGCGACCAGCTGGCGGAACTCGCCGCCTCCTCTCTACGGTACGACTTTAAATTCAATTCAGTTTCTTCATCTTTCCTTGTTCAAATTCGACGATACCTATCCGTGGTAAAGCCTTTTGGGTTTCATCTTCATTCATGACCACGCAGTTTTATATATTGCGCGGGCTTTATCATTGCATTATTTGCCATAAACATGGCGGATTGGCAAGCATTCGTCGAATCAATTCTTTTCGGGCTCGTAGTTTCATTCATGCTCGCGAAACTCTTCTCCGTCGTATTTTGTATTTTGCAAGGAGAATCTTCGGATCGCGCGCTCGAACTCTCTCGAAGAAACGCAATCGGGTTCACCGCTTGGGATTTCGGAAGAGGAATTCGAACCGTTTCCTAGCTTGCCAGTGATGCCAGCGATGGAGATAGTGATAGTGATGAATGGGAAGGTGTGGAGAGTACTGAATTGGACGAATTGTTCACTGCTGCCACGGCCTATGTAGCAGCAACATCTTACAATAGCAATGCCATGAAGGTGTCGAACGATGTGCAATTTAAGCTCTACGGACTCTAAGATTGTAACTGAGGGAACTTGCTCTGCTCCACAACCATCAGCCTCGAAAATCACCGCGCGTGCAAAATGGTGCAGTATTGCTTGCTTGATAGTTGGGAACTGGGAATGCTTTCTCTTTTTGTTTCTTCTGCTTTTTCTAGTTTATGATCGGGGTATCACGGAGCTAATTTGTTACATTCGTGGATAAGAATTGAAGCACATGTGGAAATGTTTAGCATTTTGGGTAAGTTTGGTGAGATCTTAGCATTTAAGACTCTACACATGAGAAATGAAATTTCTTTCACTAATTGTATGTCTTGTGAGAAATTTTCGGTCATTAGTAACTGCTGTCGGTATGTTAAAGCTTCCTTTGGTGATAGCCAGCTCGTGTCTGTTCTTCATTTGAGATTTTTGTAAAAGAAAGTTGAACTTTTTTAGGTATAGTTTCTATGCTGTATGTCTAATGACTTGCAGATCATCCGAGATATCTTGGCTAGCTAATCTGATGAGAGAAATTCCTTTTTTTTCTGGTTTGGTAGGCAAGCATGGAATAAGCTCAGGGCGATGCCTTCCAGAAGAAGCAATGGAGAAGTACATTGACATTGTTGCCGAACTATATCCCACCTGGGCTGATGTTGTTGTCTGTAAGATTTAGATCATCTAACTCATTTGCTGATTATTACTTGATTATTTGGATTCTCCCCCATTGCATTGTTGGCAGAAGATAAAAGAGAGTGAGAGGGGCGACACACCAGCTGTCGGCTCCAGAGGGCCAATGGGACCTGTCTTTAGCTCCTTAATATAGGACGATGAATCTGCTGCGAATTGTAAGGATTCTGAACTTGGTTATGGAACCCATTCCCTCTTTCGTGGTCTCTAAATTGCTGAACGACCTCCCTGATTTCTTTGATTTGGAGTCCTTTCTCTTTCCTTTCATCCTTTCCATGCAGGAAAATGAACGAGAGACATGCATTTGCTCAAGATGGAGAGATGAGAAGCTGCTGAAGTCCATCGAAAATGGCGTTCCCTTGAACCTCAAGGGTTGGTAAATGTTTATTTATTTCTATAAAAATGGTGTGGTCGCTTTAATTGGCAGCCATGACGTTGAAAACTCATGCCTGCGATTAATATCAATAGGGACTTCTATTCTGTGAAGATAATGAATGTTTTTTCACCATATCTGAAAGGAAGCTAAAGCAAACATCCATTCCAATTCAACTAGCAGCCATGTTGGAGTTTAAACAAGGTTCCTTTCTATGTCTGATTGAATGTCAACAGACAGTGAGGGACGCGTACTGCCTTGCACTGGGCCATCGATCGGGGTCATACTCATATTAATATTACATCTGTGCTTCTGAACAAGAATGCTGATGTCGATGCAAAGGTGCACTTTTGTATATGAATAGATTTGTCTTTTGCTTGAGATGATGTATGAAATATATTTGCTATTAATTTCGGGATTACGGGCAAACTCCATTGCATTATGCTGCATTGTGTGATAGAGGTGCCATTGCAAAGCTACTGGTGTGCTGACATTGGGATTAGAGAGCGATGAAAACACTCTAAAGGGATTTATCTGAGTCTGGCTGGCTAGAAGAGCTGCTGCTCACATTACATCATGACATGCTTTCGTAGTTAAGGAATTTGGTCTGCATGTACATACCGATTCATCCATTGCCAGGCTGCTGGTAAAGTAATAATTTTTTTTATTATTCATCTCATCATATAGACCTAGTCCGATATTTGAATTTACGTGGTCATTTATTTCTCTGCTCAAGCAAATAGTTTCTTTACTAATTGCCTTTTGTGACCCGGAAATTCCACTAACTTTTTCATTTGTGTTGTGTTGGATAACATAGACGTGAACTAAATACATATGGCATACAGAATCGCAAACACACCATATCTGTCAGAAGATCTGTCGTGCAATTTCAATCAGATGATTTTCTCAAATCTTTTCTTTGTTCTTACACGTTTATCTAATAGAGTGGGTCGATTGTGTTGTCTTTCTTTTTCTACCTCTCATTTATCTAAGTAGTGCTCTGGTGACTTTGAAATGGTAGGCCAACGTCCATTGTCGATCGATATAGACTCATCAGTTTTGACCATAAACATAAAAGCCGGCTTGCTTAAGGTGGTGGAGTTGGTAGCTTCATCCAAAAAGCAAGTCAATTTGCAACTGACTTGTTAGAATGAAAAAATAAAACATATAGAGTAACTAATTGGACATATCTTTCTGCTGAAATGATATTATTAGCAGAGCAGCTTGAATTACGAATAGAGAGGAAGGGCTGAATATGTAGAAAACAAACCAAATGAAAAAGCTTTGAGCCATCTATGCAAATACAAGTATTGGTCTTAGTGTAGCTATGTGTGAACTGTAGTGATGTTGTAACGCATGCAGTTGACTTTATATTTTCTTATATATATATTGGATTTATCATCATCATTGATTTGATTGTATAGTTGGTGGGTTGCACCTTGAAGCCAGTGATGATCCACTTTCTTCTACTACTTTTATATATACATATATATGTATGTATATATACTATCGGTCTCTCTTAGACTTTGGAAGCCATCGATAGCAACAAGGATATTATCTTACCCAGCTATTAGTAATTAAAGCCAAGGAACATGAAGATGAACACTAGGATACGGCGTTCTGTCCTATTTGTCTTCATTATTATTACCAGCAGCTTGCTCTACACAGGTTAATATTTAGTCTTCATCAATGCAATGTTTGTGTCACGCACGCCCACGTGTGTATGTATATATATATATATATATATATATACATACGGGACACATTATGCGATGGTGAATATATATACACACACAATTAACGACATTGCCTTCCCGACGCAGGCCCGCCGAGCATCGCAGCAAACCCTGTTTACTTGCTTGGAGAGGTAACGCACAATATGCATGTGCAAGCACCACACACGCAAATGTTGAAGATACATTATTTGACGAGACTACATATTATGATATTTCTAACATTTCAGGGCAAAACTGCTGCGATGGGTTCAAGAAAACTACTAGGAGTCAATGCTGTGTTAGACTATGATTATGCAGGCCCTAATCCAAAGCATGATCCAAGAGGGAAAAAAGGAGGAGGCGGTGGTGCCACCAAAAGTCCTTGATTTAGTTGCTAATTGTTTCATTAATAATCTAGCTTTATGTATTATTTTTTCTGCTTCTTTAATTTGAGAAAAAGCTGTATAATCTTCTAGTATCAGATGTCCATTGTAGTACTTGATCTCGACTTGAGCTATCCATCTATCTACTATCTACCCGCCCCACATCGTGAATTTGAATAATCGTCTACTACTCTGTTTTGTTTCTAAGATTGATTGCCTGCGGTCATTCATTGCCATCTATTCGGGTACACAAAAGCCATTGTATTCGTTTTTTGAGAAAAAAATTATGCATTTTGACTTCATATATAATCCATGAAGTTAGTTAGAATGGCAAGTCAATTCGTAAAGGAAGATGGATGATATAAATCAAAACCAACACAAAAAATACATAGATAAACCAACGCTGTGTCTCGTTTGTTCTCCTAGCCATGCTCAGACAATGTCCTTAAGGGCCGGCCTCGAATCCCTTCTCATCAGACGGTGATAATCGTAAGAATCGCCACTGCACTTGTTTACCTCCACCAAACGAAATGAAGGTGCAATCTCAAAGATTCTCACATCGATCACCATGAGACCTCTCCAACTTGGATACGATGCCGGGCACAGATTTTGTCGAAGTGAAGCGTATCTCATCATGTTGGCTGTTGAGGAACAAGCCAGACAAGTCCATTCCAGACTGAAATAACCGATATTATATTCAAACGCATTCAGATTCATCAAATTCGAGTCAGCGAAACAATCACACTTGCATGCTTCCAGGGTGTTGTTGTTCTCAGAATGAAGCTAAGCCCTTCTTAAACCAAGGGTGAATCATAATCCTATCTATAGAAATCCTGGTCTTGGGGTTGGGATCAAGAATCCTCGATATCAGCCTTCTCACATCGTACGGAAACCATTTGGGGAATTTGTATTCAGCTCTTGATATCTTTTCTGTACATCTCCATCATGTTCGAATCATGAAAAGGAAGATATCCCGCAAGTAAAACAAATAGTATCACTCCACACGACCAAAATCAGCTTTACCACCGCCGTACCCTTTTCTGCTGATAACCTCGGGAGCAACATAAGCTGGCGTCCCACATGTCGTGCGGAGCAAACCGTCTTGCCTTTTGGACTCTGCTACGGCACTTAGGCCAAAGTCTGAAACTTTAAGCATTCCACTTCCGTCCAAGAGAAGATTCTCAGGCTTCAAATCGCGGTGATACACAACCCTGGCATGACATAAGCTTACAGCACTTATCAGTTGCTGAGAGTACCCGTCTTCCTCTAGTATGCTTTTGGAAACTTTGTTGAAGAGCTTGCCGCCTTTAGCGTACTCGATCACAAAGTAGATCTTAGTCTTTGTGGCCATTATTTGGTAAAGCTGCACTACGTTTGGATGCTCGACCATTCTCATGACGGAGATTTCACGCTTTGTTTGGTTCATCAGCCCGGATTTTAGTATCTTGGCCTTGTCTATAACCTTGATGGTGCCACACCCTGTCCAGTCTCAAGATTCGAACCATAGTAAACTTTGGCAAACGTTCCTTTACCTAATAACCGACCAACTTCATATTTCTTAGTCAAAATGTTTTCCGTCATCTCCATGGAACGAATCTAGGACTGTTTTTGTGTCCCCTTGTTAGTAGCTTGATTGCTTTAGAAGGCGTGAGCCTTTAGCATAAAAGAACTCTCACGAATTTGTGACTAGCATTCCTCAGAGGACAGGACATTGATGGCCCATCCCTCCCCTTTGGAGAGCAAAACCTTGATGAGTCCAACTGGAAATAAATTGGAAGTCTCAGAACTGAAACACATCTATCCACATAATTCGAGGACACTTGGATTGGACATCTTAAAGCTGCAGATCGGTAGATAATCAGAGGTGGTGAGTTCATCTTTGTTATAAACAGAATACGCATCAACTACTGCTGCTGAAACTCTTAATCGTCGTGAAGACATTATTCGGCATGACATGATTGCATATATGCAGTAAAAGTAAAACCCTGTCAGCTTCAAGATCCAGTTTCTTTGTTCAAAAGTAAAACTTACATTTTAGTAAAAAAAAAAAAGCAAGAACGATGTCTTTCTTTTCAAGCATTCTTATTCTCATGCAGAATTCACAAATTTTAGATCCCTGATGCAGTATTATGACGTCATTATTCGCATTCGATCATATTACTTTTTTCTTTTAAAACAAACAAGAAAAGGTTAAACAAGGGCATGCATGGCGCAGAAGCAATTCAGAGGACCGAAAAAGAGACAGATGGAGATGTTAAGCTGAGGAAAATAAACTGATGAATACCACAGCAGAGGGCAAGACAATATGCGTACAAACAAACAATCCTCTCTCAGCAGTTAACATGATGACGCGATGAATCATTCAATATAACCACTGCTAATCTCTTTTATTTCTTTCAATAGATAAAAGGCTCCATACCAGCGTAGCTGAGATTGAGAACATGATAAACATAACATAATACACAGCAGGTAATGTATTTTGCACCAGCAAATAAGAAAGTTTTCTTTGCAATTCTATACTAATGTAATACAAAGGACTGGCTCAAGTTCTTGTCAACACAATAAAAATACAAAATATCAGTTTTGAACCAGCTTATATATATTGGTTGATATAGCTATGGTGCTTGTAATTGCTGCTAGCGTTACCATCACAGCTGCTATGACCTTGTCCCTTGATGTTGAAATACAATGTATGTCCCTGCCAAAACCATATTTTAAAACAAAACACCACAAGAGAAGAGATGGTAGCAGAGACTGTAATAATCCAACACCAGGCAACAAGAAACAAAAGGAGGACATACACATACCTTAATGCGACTGCTCCAGGAAAAATAAAAGCAAGACAAACAGCAGAAGTGGACCCCATAAACTGGAACAAGTACCAAATACTAGGAATTGCTATAGCCAGAACGTAAGCCAAGGCCAACAAAGCCAGCGTCAGTACTACGAATCTCTTGTTGTCTGTGGATAAATGAGGCTTATTCGAGAAAAGAAACTCGTCGATGTTACTCCTCAAAGAGAAGTTCAAGAGCGGGAAAACAAGCACCAAGTGAAGTGCATAGCTCAAACGAACTATATCGTTGAGAAATGCGCTCATGTTCGAGCCCGTGCTCTGATCAAAGTTCACAAGTATGTCATCCATCGTTGACTCTCCGAACAGAAGATACCCAAAGATTCCAATTGCAAAGTAGATGGCTGCACATAGTACAAGCGAGATCCGTACAGCTTTGATCATATCGTCTGCTTTCCCCATCTCGATTCCAATTGCATGAACTAATACAATGTGAAACTCGATTATTAGCCCACCGGTGGAAAGCAGCATATGCTCGCTGCCTAATTATCTCGATGGATGTGACAGAAAGAAATACCAACCGTTGAAATGGAATGTGAAAGCAGTTACAATCACTGGGATAGCTGTGAAAAGGTTGAAGAAGGAAACTCCACCATCTAACTCTGGTAGTATCCTTGGAGTCTGTGTTTCTCCTTTGACTAGTGCACTAATGGCCATGGCGGAGCATATTCCGACGAATAAAATTGCTAGAAATACTGATACTGCAGAGCTGAGCCACAAAGATTCTGTAAATAAGAGGAAGATGAATTAAGATAAAATAAAAAAAAAAGTTTCCTTACAGAGAATGAGAAGATAGAACGTAACTCGTTAACACATGTGCCTCAGAGGATGAAAATCCGCTAAGCAAAAATGCTACTTTGATGAATACACAAACAAATGAATGATGAGAAAATTTCGAACATACCCACACGACGAAACAAGACTAGGGGAAGCATGACAAAGACAACAATGAAGATAAGAGCTACTTGACGTAAATTCCACCAATGAACTCCAAACCATTCTTGCAAAACCCCTAAATGCTCCGGCCCTTTCCCAGAGAGCACATCCCCTGTAATCAATCAAACAATGAACTTACGTTATCCACCCAAAATAAATTTTCAGAACAAAGAAGCTAAACCCGTTACGACAGGCCAGTCGCTTATATTGATTTGGAAACAAAAGACGATGATTTCTATTGAGCTTTGAAGGCTAGCTAAAATAAGAAAACTGGGCTCGCTCAGGTCACCTATAATGATCAAATACATGATGAGACAGCCAAGATTTGTTATCATCACACAAATCTGCACAGCAACGGAACCAACGGATCCAAAAGACTCCCTCATCAACCCAGCGTAAGTCGTGGACTGGCCAGAGTACGTAAACCTCAACATGAACTCAACGGATATGTCCACGACTATTGCGATCAAAATAATCATAAGAAAGGCTGGAACCACCCCTAGGACCTTGAGAGTCGCCGGAATCGACATGATCCCAGCTCCGATAATGCTCGTGGAGACATTGAAAACGGCCCCAGGGACCGAGGTTCGTCTCTCCGGCCCTGATATGGGTAATAGCGGCGTCTCAACTCCGGCGGCATCGTTCACCGGAGCCATTTTGCGGGGAGATGAATTTTGAGGTGGTTGTCCTTTTCTGTCTTATATATATGGTGGCCGTGAGATTGATGATTGGATGTTTTTAATGACGTTTTTGCCATCGGTTTAACAGAATATTTTCTCTTTCTTGACTTTGAGGGGGTGAGTTGGTTGGAGGATAGTTGTAGTAATTTTAGTTCATTGCATTGTGAGATTACTGTGGGACCCGCGAACATTTTGTGATTATAAAAAATTGAATGAATACAGACGTAAATGAGGGTAATGTGAGTTCAAACTTGACCGCTTTCGTATTTCTTTACTATCTAACAACTAGCAATTATTTAAGGAAACTGAGACTCCATGATAAAAATCATATATATAATAATAGTTAAAATCACCATCTGATCAGCTTGTTGTGACTGACACCATGATAAAAATCATACATATAATAATAGTCAAAATCACCATTTGGTCAGCTGGCAATAAAATGATTGATAAATATTAATTATACGTAAAAATTTAAAATCGCCGGGATTCCCAGAAGTCGCTGGTTGCCCTGCCGTGTAGAATAGAAGATCATACTAATCAATCCGCCTCGTCTTCGGTCACAATCACATCTCAACCCATCTTTTTTTATGTTCTTTGTTTTTTTCGGTTCAAGGATAAGCATTATGACTTTCAAAATAATCCTCTCCATTATGGATGGGATGCCCATAGAAGACGAAAGTGTTTTGTATCTTTGAAGAAGTAACTTGAACTTCATGGTCAGATGTATTATTATTATCTTTTTTCCTCTTCCTTTCATCCACCAATCAATACAAACAACAACAATTGAATTACAGACTTTTATACGAAATATTATTTCATCAACAGTAGAATTGTAGCGTAACGTCGCTTGATTTATTTATATTGTGGGTGAGCTGGGCCATTCCCATCCTATCTAGGACGAGCTTCACGCTCACGCTTTTCTTTTCTCCATTGCCATGGCATCTCAGGGTTAGATGCCGACCATAACCCCACACGCTTTGCTCTTGCTTCTTTTTCCCACTAATATACGTTGTCAAGAAGCAAATATAATCAACCAAGGAAATACATATATCTTGCATTATCATAATTATATATTATACAATAGTTGCACCAGCAGTAGTATAGTATAGTACCTTTTCTAGTTCTGGGCGTTGGTCGTAGGCTTCGTAATGCCATGCCAGTCCTTTCTTAAGCATCCTCTCCTGTAAAATAAATACATATCATCAGACGTTTTATCTATATGGCTCTGTGTTGGCATTATTAGCAATATGTATATAATAAGATCAAAAGGTTTAACTGAATATTCGGTTGACCTGTACAAACTTGCCATCGCAGTACACATCTCCTACACATCGGCCATAACGATCTTCGTCAAACACTAAGACTCTCAAACACTTGTCCTCAACAATCTTAGCTAGTTCTTCCTTTGCCGTTTGCCCAAATGGCATTTTGCTCTCCGGTGCATCGATTCCCCTGTGGTGTTAACGTCCAAAATAAATACAGACTAAGAGAAGACAGTGTAGAATAGAAGGATCCATGCATGTATATGGACCGACGACCCACCTTAGTCTTATTTTGTATTTCTTTGCAAGAACGTCCTGGCCTCGAACTGCTATTACCCTGCAAGATTATAGGTGAATCTTTACTAAAGCAAGCAACAAATACCGGCGTGAAGCATATATAAGCACGCACACACACACACACACGATACTGAGACTGACCTGTATCCCAAGTCGACTATTTTCTTGTGAAGTTCATCGGCCTTGACATAATTCTTCTGAGCACGAGCTTTTGCTCTTTGAGCAGCTGTTCTTTCCACTTCTTTAGGAACATCTAAGGACTGATCCCTACCATCCTTTGTGCTTACGTAAACGTTTATCGTATCACCATCTGTTACACCACCCTTTGCATCAACCTACAAAAATGAGCCCGTTAGATCAGAAAAAATTACTTCTTTCCTTTTAATTTCCCTTCCATACCGGTAAGGTGTTCAGTTCAAATCTGAGGGTTCCTTTTGGTTTCGACGGGCGAACACCATTACTGCTATTGGTAAGATCAGCCAAAGTATGAGGACGAGGAAGACCATAGAAAGCCAACAGTCCCTGAGAATAATAATAAAACCATTATTAATTATCTAACTAAGAACAGTGATACTATATGCGAATTAATAGACGTACGTTGCTGTTATCATCATTAATTTAATACCTCCACATCTTTCTTCTGATGTCTTTTCAACGTTTGAATGATAAACCTGGCAGCTTCTTCAGATGTTTTTGGTGGTGGTCTGCTTTCTTTCCACGCCTCGGATAGCTTCTTGTACCTGACACAAATTAGATCTATCATCATCATCCCATCTCAAAGATGACCACAACTAACAAATAATCAAGCACAGAAAAATAGATCTGATTATCTAATTCTGACAAGATATTAACTATACCAGTTGGCCTGAGCTTTCTTGGATGAGGCAGCATACTTGCTTAATCCTGGAGGAACCTGAAACAACAAACAAACTCTAAATTTTTGTCAATACAAAATCATGGGTTTAGTTTGAACATGGCATGGAAGAGTGTAGTGCAACAACCTGCGAAGTGGCTTCGAAGTGGTAGAGATCGCGGGACAGAGCTGCAACTCCTCCTCCTCCATGGTGGCCGATCGCTGATGTGGTGCAACATTGGCCGCACAAAAATCTTATAGCGTTTCCCATGACCCAAGCAAAAAAAAAAAATCTTTATATCAATCAATACTTGCGATCTTTCAGGGACGATTGAATTTTTTGTTTTTGATGATGATTTGTTATTGGATATCATATGAATTATGAAATCTAGTTATATGCTGCTGGATAGAACGCGGTCACATGTTATTCATTTGTGAGGTTACTTCGTTCCGATTTCTTTTCTTTTCTTTTTCTTTTTTTATTCTTTGCTTACGAAAAAAGATAGCTGCTAAAATGTCAAGTCAACGGCATTATATTAAGTTTACTTGAGATTCGCCGCGAGCCAATCAAGATGGCGCCACATAGATGAACGGAGAAGTAAAAGCCCATTGAATAGAATAGAGGCCCATCTAAAGTACGAAAACAGTTTTATCGCGTCCATTGGATTGGAATGGATGATATTGCTCTCACAGATTAAAAAAAAAAAAAAATAAGACATGGATGGATTATGATGAAAACAGTTCAAGGCCATTTCTTTGACTAAGTTCTTACACCACCAAGACATATGCGCTCGCTGGACTTCATCAATTTTTACATGGCTTCTTTCTTTCAAGTACATATTTGTCTTTTCTGGAGTCGATTGATATCCATTCAATGCAACCAACCAAAACAGATCGAAGATACTCTGATACATATACATCGTATAACCTGTCTGCTTTCCCAGTTGGTGTTTGGAAGAACCTTCAACTGATGATGGTTTGACAAGATTTCATTTCGCTAAGATCAATGTAATTGAAACAACACATTGAAGATTCGTTCCCAGCCAAAACAAAACCAGAGTGATAAAACACACCATCATTAGTCGAGTCAAATGTGCTCAATATCATGCTTCTTCAAAATAGACACATGTTCTAACAGTAGGCTGAATACGAACAGATATGCAATTGATCAATCAAATCGATACAATAATAGAATACAATTCAGATCACCGCCAAACAAATCCAAGAATGAGAACGTAACCCATATCCCATCGAATCCAATCAATGTTTGTCCCACCCAAATCAGACCCTGGATGCAACAGCTGCCGCCGATGATGCCGCGGCCGAAGAAGCTGCGCCTCCCAAGAATGATACGAACCCAAGCCCAGCATTCTCCTGCTCATCCAAGAACAAATCCTCGGGAACCCTAAAAGCTCCATGCGCACAAACCACCGCAAGACCCACCAACAAAGCGGAGATCAAGACAGATCCCACACTCGTGAGGAACACCACGACGATCGTCGAAACCACGAGGATTCCCAACACCTCACGATCGGAAAAGGTCCTCCCGCCCACGACCAGTTGCTGATCCGAGGGGCGAAAGAGGTACAAGAAAATCCACGAGGCCAGCAGAGCTACGAGGACGAAGAGAGAAAAGGGGTGCGAGATGAGGGACAGAGCAAGGGAGAGAGCGATGACGGACAAGTAATTGACGCGGAAATAGGTGAAGTTCTTTCGGATGCGCGAGGCTGCCTCGGAGAGCGTGTCTGGCTTGGCAAAGGATGTGCGGTCTACGAGTTCCAGCCATGGGCGTTGTTGGGATCGAGCGTGGAGAACGACACCTTCAGGCGCGAGAGGAAGGCGCGGAATGCTGGTGTGGAGATTGGGGCGGCGGAGGTGTCTGGGCTGGTGATGGGGAGAGGTGTCGTCGATCCCATTCTTGTGCAGCTGAGCCACTACGATCTGTGAAATTGTCTATTTGTCTGTTTTTTCCCAATTTCTATTTATAATAATATTACGCTTTATTAGTTAGCTATATAGCTAGTGTGAGCTGCCTTTGTGGGGGTTCTTGTCGGTGTCATTGCTATTAATTAATTCATACGAACGTGATTGAAGCGTGTTATCATGAAGGGCTTTCTATTGGGCCTCGATGGGCTCAATACCCATTAATAAACCCATCTAAGAGGTAATTATATAACGAGCATAAATTATTAGGCTGGCCTTTTGAGTATTTGGCCTATAAATAAAAAGGTCGGAAACGTAACGATCACGCAATCAAAACTTGACCAAACAATAGCGGTAATAAAACCTCGGACCTTGAGGGCGAAAAGAAAAAAAAAATTGAGCAAATAAAAAGAGAAATTGCTTAATTCCCAAGCAATGCCATGAAATTGCGCGTAGCAGCAGAAACAGCCGCAAAACGTTGAAACCAAGGAAAATATATAATAATAAATCCTTTTGGTTCGGGAAGCTTCGGGTGCCACGTGACTGAAACGCGGCTGTGAAAGAGCCACTGTTTACGATAATGCCCAAGAAAAATCTAGAGATATCCTTGTGATGTGTTCCAGGAAAATATCTTGTGAAGGTTATAAATATCCCACCACATTGTCTGCTAAAAGACTTCCGTTTTTTCCTACAAACAAGGATAAAAATCAGTCACTACAGCGCCAAGAAAAAAAAAAAAAAGTAACAGCGCGAATTAAGATATTATACAAGAATCATACCGAGTGTTGTCAAAAGTTGGTATCTTTGCATAGGACAAGCTGAATCTGGGAAGATTTGGTGCTAATTCAGCAAAGCTCAACAAAAGGTGTGATTTTTTTCCTCCTTGTAGTAAGTATTTTTCTGTTACCTTGATGTGGTTCCCTCTTATCGTTTATTAACTGGCGCGATTTTTCTGGGGCTGGAGCAGTGTTTTTTGACTCTTCTTGTCTCATGTGGTTCTTGACTGTTTCCAGATCTCTTTAGAGAGAGCTTCAAGAAATTTTTGTGGTTTTGTATTGAGCTGTGCGTTAGACCTTAGCTTTCTCGTCTTATTGATTTTGGTTGCAGAGATACGGTAATGGCATGGTCAGAACAAGTGCCCAATACGACGTCGTCGCAGCCTTTAGACTGCGCGCGTAAGAGGAAATCAAGAAGTCGCAAGGCAGGCGCAAAATCCGTGGCAGAGACAATAGCAAAGTGGAGAGAATACAACACCAAGCTCGATTCAGTCGAGTTTGAAGACAATAAGCAACTGCGGAAAGCCCCCGCCAAGGGGTCTAAAAAGGGGTGCATGAAGGGCAAAGGAGGGCCTGAGAATGCTCGGTGCAATTACAGAGGTGTTAGGCAAAGAACATGGGGCAAATGGGTAGCCGAGATTAGAGAGCCTCACAGAGGAAGTAGGCTTTGGTTGGGCACGTTTCCCACTGCTAAGGAGGCTGCCCTTGCTTACGATGAAGCTGCAAAAGCCATGTATGGTCCTTGTGCAAGGCTTAATTTTCGGAATGAAGCGAGAAACACCTCTGCCTCATTCGTTAAGAGGGACTATTCTACTGCTTCAACCTTGTCTGAGGCGAGTTATGACGCAATTAAGCAGCCGAGGATAGAGGCCCCTGAAGTGAAATCATATGAAGCAAACACACCTACTAGCTCTGTCAAGAACGAAGCAATTGAGTATCTTCATACAGGCGAGGGAGTGAAGGCGGAGAAGGGGGACTACTTCCAGCCTGGTCCGATTGGTGATGGGGGGCTTGGCCCGTTTGACAAGCAGAATCTTGAACAACAATCGGTGCTCTTGGATCAGCTAGAGAGTTATCCTGCTTGTGACATGTTTGATGTGGAGGAGCTTCTTCAATCATTGGACTCCTCTGCCCCAGTACAAGGCCTTGGTCCTATGGAGGCCTACGGTGGTCAACAGCAGCAGATGCCTGCTGAGCCACAATCTCAGGTCGTTGAAACACCAACACGGATAGGAAGATATGAGGGATTGGACTTCTTGATGCCTGGGAGAGAAGAGGACTACAATCTTCTGCTGAGTGATCTCTTCTCTGATTTGGGTTCCGATATTGGGGTCTGAAGCTCTTGCGTTTTCCTGTTTGGTGGATTAGCTGTACAGACACAACCTAGAAGATGACTGACTATATTGGCTTTTGCTTCCTTTTCTTTTTTCGAGGTTTCTTTAGTTCTTTAATGACCAGTGTTCTAGAAAAATGCTATTTCCCGCCGAAGTTTTATGTGTGGAGGAAGTAGCAGGCATCAACCATGTCAGCTCCAAGAGTTGCTCATGCGTATAGTTTGAGAAGAGACGAGAGAATAATACTGTACAGATTTTGAATTTTGTATGGGAAGTACTTCGTCGTATTTAGAACGTAGGATGTGTAATGGGGAAAACTTAAAATAACAGAACAGGTAAAAATTGAATCGATACATGTGGAATGCAGAAATATCTTTCGTGATATTTAACGGAATGTTAAAACGTCGAACCCACATAAACCATCACCACGGCTTTCTTGGTGAGTGAACGTGAGGATAAATTACTCGCAGAGCAAATGGCTAAGCTTGGTCTGAGATCAGCGTCGATGAAGACAGTGAAGAAGATCGATATTGAGAATTCGGGGCATGGAATAGCAGATTACATAGGAGGGTCCTTCCTGTTTTGAATAAATTACATTTATGTGCTGGTATAATTGTTTTATTTATCTATACCTAGACAATTTTTTTCCCTACGGTAGAGTGCAGAGCAGTGCATATGTTTGTGAACTTTCAGTGCATATGTTTGTGAACTTTCAGAATCATGACACTTGAATACTGACGTCTGAATTTGACCTTACATTGTACAGATTTTGATTTTTGGCGTTGATTCTGAGCCTGCAAGCCTCCCAATTATAAAGGGGCATTTTCACTTCGGGTCCCTACATAAGTATCATTTAGGATTCAGATCCTCTTGGGAAAAAATTTAGTTTTAAGAACTCATTTTCATGCAGTGCTACATTATTACTCTTGCATACCAATATGTTGAAATTTTATACCACAAAACCATAATTCGGTACCAGTTTATTTCTACAGTATCACTTTATTGATCTGACCTACTAGTATGTTGAATGTTTTTAACACAAAACTATCATTCTATACTAGTTCATATATCTTTCATACCACTTTTTTACACAACAGAAAATCTAAAAAATTCTCAAATAGGACCTGAATTCGAAATCAAACCTTTAATATGGCCTGATTTATGGCCTGATTTGGAATTGACCCAATTAATCCCTTTTGCGGTTAAAAGATGGAATCTTGTGCATGAAGGGGGAAAACTACCTAACATGTGTCAGCGTCAGCATTTATTTATTTAAATATATACATCTTACTTACTACTATTACCAAAATCAACGCATATCTAAGTTGACAGGAGATGGTCAATGCCTTGTGCGGACCAACATTTTTATTATAATCACACGCTAAACAAGTAGTTAATTACAAATAAATAATCGACTTCGATGGTGACCATTCATGAAAGAATAAGAGATACATGGGGAATTATTGATGGCAGAACCATTCTTGAAATATTCCATGCACATATATTAGGGGTATTACGTTAGTTACGTATATGGAATTAAATAAATCAGCAAGAGTTGTACGTTTGCTACTTGTGTGTAGTATTGGAATATCCGACGAAACCACCAGCCGTTTATCTTTCAACGTTGATCGATCTCAACAAATCCATGTACGATTCCTAATATTATTATTTTTCCTGATTGAAGTTCATCTTCAACGGCAGCTAGGGGATGTGACACTGATATATTAATTAATTATTTCGGAATCAGAAATGAGAAAACCATGTACGTATATATTTTTATCTATTTCAGCACAAAGATAATCTTACAGCGACAGACATACCGTTTAGTTGGCGACATAACTCGTTATTCCCAAAGGTTGTAAGATCCGCATTATATGCATCTCGAAATTTGAGGAAAAAAAAATGATTAGATAGTAACGAAATTAAATAGTGAAGTATATGAATCTTTTCTGCCCAACTAACCAGTTTTTATTTAATCGTCTTCAAAATTCACAAGCAACACCACTACTCTGTTTAGCCTTTAATTATTCTACATTTCGAAGGAGTAATCAAATAAAAATTTAAAAAATATATTTCCCAGTTTCTCAGAAAATCATAATTATGTACATCACAAACCCTATTTCTCGTGAAATACATAAGTGTAAGTACCCTAATAAACAATATAATGTTATTAGAAAGTAATTAAACTAAAGGATATGTTATGATTATTGAGGGGAAATAAATTTCGTGACTGATATATTATATATATAATATTGGTCATCATTATCATCATCATGATGGAAGCAAACGAAGACTTGATATTGATCGATATGTGTATCCTCTCTTTATTGCAGGCAGCAGCAGGTCACATGAAGATCGATCAGATAAAAGGCTGTAGCTTAAGGTTGTCTTTAGCTGTGAGTTTTTAGCAAGAAACTCGTGAATATTCTATCAAAAGCTTTTCTTTACAAGTTGAGAATTCAGATTCCAGAACATCGATCATCTTGTATGTGTTATTATTAGCTTCTTTTTTTGTAAACCATTAATAGTTCTCCGCTTAACTAATTTTCGAACTTGACAGCACACGCACGAGCACAGAATATTGCTCTCTCATCTCTTGCAACAAAAGCACCTTTTTTCACATTACATGATCACAAATCCCATGGAAAAATGGAGTGTTGTTTAACATTGAATGAAAAAAAAAAAGTGATATGATAAAAGCCAATGACAGGTAGGTTGATTTATTTTAAAGTATAGTTAGTATGGTTTAATTAGTTTCAAGCGTGAGAGTGAGACAAGGTAAAAAGAATAAGACGTATTAGAATATATAATTTGCTGTTATGGCAAGTTCTTGAAAGTATAAAACATATATGGAGTTGACTTGTGTCTGACATACAGAGATGAAACCAGATGTTGTCTAGCTAGCAAAGATACCCGACTGCAGCAGATTGCTATTATGTATGATTATACAATATTGCTCAGTTTGGCATTTGGTCCATCTTTTTAACATTATGTTAATGTATATATGTGTTAATCATCTACGATGTACTAACTTGCATAGCATGATCAATAAGCTATAGTGCTAAATTAAAATGTAGTAGATACCATGATTCAAGGCTCTTAGTTGTATCTTACGATAACCTAATAAGGACTTTATGTCGTTTGAATAGGGGCATGACCAAATGGATGATCAAGAATTAAATTGACCTATCGTTAGATTATTCTCATTTTTCCATCGCATGATGCGCATATTTCGAAATTACAGAATGGTCGTGACATTAAAAAGTTAGGATTAGTGTGTGTGTGTGTATGTAGAGAGAGAGAGAGAGAGAGATGCTCTTTATATTAATTTCTAGGTAGCAACCATTTTCATTCCCAATTCCAAACTAAATTTGCTTTCTTTTTCTCCAGAATAAAAGTCATCTTCTTACATCTGTTTGATCCCGTCTCGAGAGACGGACCGAAGAAGAAACCCCTAAGATATATCAGATCAAAAGCTATTGCTCTTCAAAACTACTAGGGTTTACTTAAAGAAGCCTCACAAATCATCATTTGATCTGAGACTTGTAATAAGAAAAATATGGATGCCTCTGCTACAGATATAGACCTCCGACAAACTTCCAAGTCAAGCTCTGATCCAAGTCAGACACAAGGATCAGAAACTGATGCTGAAGAAAAGCCAAATATTAATAACGGAAACAGCTCGACCAACAGCACAGTTGAAGAGAGCAGTGGTAAAAAAGCTAATAGATATAATAATAATGGATCCGTGAGGCAATACAATCGTTCCAAGACTCCTCGTCTTCGATGGACACCAGAGCTACACAGCTGCTTTGTTCACGCAGTCGAAAGATTAGGTGGAGAAGAAAGTAAGCCCTAATTTTAGTAGAATCTGGTTATATGATCAATAATTTTTCTCTCGTTCAATGATCAACTAGATAGAAATATCACTGGCCTACTAAATATGATCGAATATGTCCAGCAAGTGTCAGTTATATGATAACTTTGCTTTTTGTTGCAGAGGCAACGCCAAAGTTAGTGCTTCAATTGATGAACGTCAAAGGGCTTAGCATTGCTCATGTCAAAAGCCATCTTCAAGTAAGTTTTGTACCAAAGCTAGATGATCATCCTTCCATGTCTTTGTTTGATGGGTTATTAGCTTAATTCAAAATTTTCTGTTCTTTATTTTTTTTCTAAATTCATTTCTTGTCGTTGATCAGATGTACAGGAGCAAGAAGATCGATGATCCCAATCAAGGTATTACTATAATGCACACATATCAAGAACTAGGGTTTCTTGCTCTCTCTTATATATGCTCTGAACTGTGAAGATTTCTTGTTGAATATTTATAGTTCTATCACAACATGGACAGCTTCTACTTGATCATGCGGCCGCTAATGGAGATCATCACCATGTCTACAACCTAAGCCAGATTCCAATGCTCCAAAGTTCTAAACCAACGTTGTACTCCAACTTACCGTACGTGCACGCATTATTACTAACAATCTCTCAGCGCCTTTGCAACTCCATAAACGACTTTATTCCCCTTTTACTTTTTTTTTTTTCATGAGATCTTTTTGTCTCCCTAACTACTCTCCTCATTAAAAATTTTCAGATACAGAGATGGGTTTTGGGGTCTCCAATCCAACTCCTCCATTCATAATTCTTGCAGCCTTGCATCGCCCAACAGTATAACAAGAACTGGATACTTACAGAGGGCTAATGATTTTCATGCAAGCAGTTCCTTATCACCGTTGAGATATCTTTACAATAATAGGCCAGGAAGGATTACGAACAATCAGTTTTTTTCATCACAATCCCAAATCGCCAAGAGCTCCACGACATTGAAAAGAAAGTTTGCATCATCAGAAGTGAACCTTGATCTGAATCTGTCCCTTGAAATGTCGGTGGAAAGAAAGCAGAAGATAAAGAGAGACGATGAGGTTGACAGTAGATTGACCCTCTCATTGCTACCTTCCCCTGTTGAAACTCGAGATGATGTTAGAGTTACACAAGATGGCGACGAAGAGCTAGTCGCAGGCCGTAACAATAACTTAAATCTGACTCTGTGAATGGGAGGCAGACGTTGTTCTGAGTGAGATTATTCAAGATAATTAATTCTTGTTGGCAGTGAACGGATGGATCATGATCTGCTACTCATGGTAAATCTCAATTGCTTTGTCAACAAACTGTCGATTAGATGAATGTATTTGAAGTAGCCTATACTGACCATATAATCCAAGAGAACGTCTGACTTGTTTATTACAACAGCACACATTTCCTTGCATGGGGCAACGGGCTTTGATATAAATATAATGTAGATTCATTGTTTGCAGAAATCCAGAATTTGTTATATTTGTCATTTTTATGTTGTACTTGGTAGCTAGTTCTACAAGAAGTAACTTAGATTTGCTTGTGCTTTCAATTCAACCACTTGAAATACATTGGTTCTATGTATTCAATTACAAATCAGTAATTCATGATAAATTATTGATACAAAAAGTATAGTTAGTCTGGACCAATAGCAAATAAACGGAGGGGAAAAGGAAAAAAAGATCAGCACATAGATTAGTATCTAATAGTGATGAGGTGATTATCAATTGCGTTTAATAGCGTTCGTCGTGGGCTTGTCTGGGCTGGGTTTTGACTTTTGATAAGCTTGAGCTTTCTTCAGCCCAGATAAAGATACGCGTCGTTAACAAACATCAATGCAATAATGGCATGGATTTGCTCAACTGTCTAATCATCATTCAACTCCAGCAAGAAAGAATATTCAGAATGTGCATAGATAATTTGTTATCCCCTACATTACAAGGCTGGTCATTAGATTTCTTGTATTCGATCATTGAGCTATAACTAATATCAAAGCATCATATTATTTAGTATTTAAGTTAGTTGGCCACTCAAAATGAGGACGGCTAAGACACGCCAAGCCAATATTAAGAAGATACTCCATCCGTCCCAAACCATTTTATACATTTTACTATATGGAGCGTGCCACATCTTTTGTACATTTCCATATTTAATAAAAACTATCACACACAATCAATATAATAATATTAAATATTCTTAAAAGACGTGCTAAAATTTACATTTTTTTACATTTTCATCACATTATATTATTAAAATATTTGGTTTCTTAATTCTCGTGCCAATTTCTAAATATCCATAAAAGGTTTGGAGTTTGGGAAAGAGGGAGTACACATTTACGCTCAAAGCACACGCGCACTTGATTCCAAACACTGAGAAAAATAATATTAACACATCAAATCAAACTGACCTGATATCAAATCAAATGTGGCTGTGGGGCGATCTTAGTTTTGTTTGTATGTATTTTAGTAAGTGCGTGCGTTTTTTTTTTTAATTCACCTAATATATCTCTTTATATGTTCGTTGTCAATCAGTATTTTTTTTTCTTCAGTATTTCCTTCACTTTATTACGTTCTTCTCGAATCGAATAGGAAATATAATTATCCATCAAAACGTGGTTTGTTTGTTTATTACGTGTTGCTATTGATGGTATGATATTATTATTCAAATCTCACAAGATCTTTCTGCAAAGAAGAAAGCCAAATGATATGTTAGGTCATTTCACACGGGTTAAGTCATGGAGTGGAAAAAAGGAAAATAATGCCAAAAACATATTCACGTTATATAAATATTTGGAAGGATCATAATAAGTAATAATTGGTATTGTGTGGTGATGGATGTAAGAAATGACCCCGTTGGTGGGTGTTTCTTTGTTGGATTAGGAAACGACAAATGAATAATCATAATAATATAATATTTTATAGTAAGCAAACACTTTGTTGCATACATCCATCGATCTTCATCATCTATCAACTTGCGTTATCTTTTTCTTTTTTCTTATCACTTTTCTATGTCTTCGGTCTTGTTGAAGTGACCATTTTTCCCGTTCCGTTTTAACCACACCACCAAAAACCCTTTTTCACCTCTCTCTCTTTCTCTCTCGTTATATATTATTATATATTAAATAGAGAATGTACTTTCAGTGGTGTAAATAATGATGTACAATTATTAATTTCTAGTATCTTTTGTTTGTTTTGATGTGGGACAAGCATCTTTTACTAATACACACCACGTTCAGGCTCTCAAAGTTTTATCCGATCTCCATTTTAGTTTAGCTTCCTGCACGAAAACGAGTTTAAAGACATGATTTCACTATTAGTGGGTGATTGCGTATATGAACCCACGAGCAAGCTAGATGTTCTTGGAATTCGTGGGATCGACTTAGTTTTTGAGAGAGAGAGAGAGAGAGAGAGAGAGAGAGAGAGAGAGTACCTCTATGGATCACTACCGTATGCCCACCCAATTGCGAAAGGAAAAGGTTAATTATATTTTTCTTAAATCACATATCCGGAAACAAAAATTTGTGTTGTCGGGAATAAGGAAGTAAACACAATTTATGGTTAGTTGAGATTATATAGTTACGGTTTAGGTTAGGGCGATGATTAAGGTTCAATCAGACTGTTAATATATAATGCAAAGAAAACTTTGTGATTATGTGACTCGTCAATCTCTATCATGCAAATACGCAAACGCATTTCATGTTATTAGTAGTAACAAGTACTTATAAAACCTAGTAGGGGTTTCCATGTCGTAGATAGAGCATCAACTAGATATCTGGGATTCTCTCTCTTTCTTTTCTTTTTTTTTTAATTGAGAAATCACTTTTTTTTCTTGTATCAACTGATATGTGAAACATCTAATCTTTTACTTCATCGATGAGTCAATATAGGTCCCATTTATATTCTCATGAACCCTCAATTGTCTCGTCCACTTTAATTTCTTGTGTGTACGTACAACTATCACATATCCCATCTTTAAATCACTCATAATATATTATACTTAATAATATTAAATAATTAATTAATATCATCGATTTGCAAAAGACAAGTAGATTAGCATCATGAATCTAGCATCCTCTTCATATATATATAAAAAAAAACGTTTTTGTTTCGACTATATGACATCGTGTTTCTCCTAGTGGCGCATGCCGTGGCCTTACCTAAGATTTTCATTGAATTAAAAAATGATGCGTTCCGTAACTACTAAATAAAGTTTTGCGATTAACTATAAAACGTTATATATAGCTTGTCCTTATTCATAGCTTATGCTATATATAAATACAACAGCAGAAGAGGTCGCTAGAGGTAACCTTGACTATGATCATCACTAGCTAGTAAGTAGGGAAGAATAAAAGCCGAAGGAATTTTTATTTAGCAAACGATCAATAATTAAAGAGATGAAGAAGAGCCAGCAGCAGCAGCAAGCTGAACCTCGTTCGAGCTCATCTTGCGCAGCCTGCAAATTCCTGAAGAGAAAATGCACCTCAAACTGTCAGTTCGCCCCTTACTTCCGTTCGGACGAGCCCAGAAAGTTCGCCAAAGTGCACAAAGTGTTTGGAGCGAGCAATGTGAGCAAAATCCTCAACGAAGTAGCAGAACATGAGAGAGAAGACGCCGTGAATTCTCTCGTGTACGAAGCCGAGGTGAGACTGAGAGACCCCGTCTACGGATGCATTGGCGCCATAGCTTCGTTGCAGAGCAGAATGATGGAGCTGCAGAACGATTTGATTCTTGCAAGGGCGCGACTTTCCTTCTATTACGCAGATCATCATCAACAGCACCAACTACAGCCACCAAAACATGAAGAATTACTACAAGTATTAGTGCCCTTCTCTGGTGCTTCTGCTGCTTGCGCCTTTCATGATGAGGTCGTCGTCGTCCCTGAACAAGCAGGTAATGTTTATTATAGTAATGAAAACACGGTGGGCGGTGCTCCTGGCAATAGCAGTAATCAATATATCAGCAGCGACTATTCTATGCCGTTTGATCATCAAGATCAGCAGCAGCTTAGCCAGTTACTCCACTATTATCCACACTATTGACGAATTGCCTGCAGTGCATGAGAGTTAATCTCTCAGTTCATATGATATATGTGCGTAGCTTGTAATCCCCGATGGTGGGTGTATGCATTATATATTATGGAAGGGATTCAACTTTCAAGTGATATTTCGATTGTGGAGGTATATCATTATATTACAAAATGAACTGTTTAAGCCATGATGTCTGTAACGACCTATCTTATGTCCTAATAAGGAGAGATGCATTTCTGTACCTACAGATGCTACTATCATAATAAATAGCAGCTCTTTGTCAAATCGTGAATGAAAATAAAGATGATCTTTGGTGGTTAACGGTTTTAGGAAATCCTTACTTTGGATTTGGGAAGAGGTCAAGCAAAATTTTTATTATATATTTTTTTAAATAATTAAAACAGAAATAAATATAACATAGAAACCTCAACTTTGGTTTTCCTTAACCTCTCGCTGATAATAATCGGATATATTCTCCATCAAAGGCACCACACCCCTCCTCTAAAGAAGCACCACAACTATTGCTTTAAATCGTCCATAATCCAAAACAATGTGATTTTGACTTTACTCACGATTTCTAACTAACACAGTCAAAGTTATATGCATCAAATGAATCAAAGTTTGCCCTGTCTTTACTAACTAATGCTGTTTAGGCATTATTCGTACCTGCTGCTATGTAAGGATAAAAAGGAAGAGGAACAGAAGAAAATTCAGGCAGAAAAACAGATAGATCATTTGACAATTGAGCCTCTTCTTCGCCCTTGGGCTGTAGTGTGTAGTGTTGAGGAGAGTCAACGAGATAACTGCTCTATAACCATAACGGTTATATCATCAATGGATCCTCTTTCCACAGATAGATCAACTAACTTCTTGCAAGCAGACAAAGATTTCATCCGTTTCTCCACACCCACACAGAAAGATCTAACAATGTCTACAGCTTCTTGATTACCTACCTGAAGTAGATCATCAGATCAAACAAGTTAAGATTTTTTTTACCATCTCTATCTTCTTCGTTAAAGTATTCTTTCCAAGAGATGATAATAATGATAAAAAGAAAAAAAAGTTTCCTCAGCTATATTACCGCGTCCCATAAACCATCAGAGCCAAGGATCAAAAACTCGCACTCCGATCTAATTTTAACTACACGAGTTTCTGGCTCAGCAATAACCCATTCCTTAAGATGGCCATCGCCAATCGCTCTCGATATGGCTAGAGATCCATCTACTCTCCATACACCACGACCGCAATCCAAAACCAGGCCACCCTATAGATAAAATCATACTCAGCTCAATGTATTATTCAATTCATTGTCTTTGGCGAAAAGAAGAAAGAGGATGTTCGCTCACCGTTCTCAGAATCCTATCTCGTTCTTCTTCCAAGGAGGGCTTATGATCGACCGTTAGCACCTCAGCGATGCCTCCGCAGCTCATAACTGCTCGGCAGTCGCCTGCGTTTGACACGATAAGATCTCCTTTGTCCATAATTGCTGTTACAACACATGTTCCGCCGTATATGCCTTGTTCTATAAACTCAGCATCTGTTGCAAGGTACCCTTTCTTCACAGCCTCCTCAGTGCAGTCATTTCTCTTGGATATTTCGAGCATGATATTCTTTTCCAAATTTTTAGCTGCAAATTCAGCAGCTTTAGGCCCGCCGTGACCATCAAAGACGGCAAAGAAAGCCTGAAAATCACATTCGATTCCTCAACTAGCAAGTGGATGCGCTGATAATATACAGCAAAACAGAGAAACATTCACTTCGATTACTAAAACAACTGCCTACGCTTAACTAAACAACTAAAATTCACTATGTCCGAGATTCCCAATTAGAATACTGATTCTAAATCGAAGACAAACTCAAATAATTGCGTCAAAAAAGGTAAAAACACCAACGCATCGCCCGATGAATACGCTACGCCCCTTAGACGGCTCTTGCATCCACGTCCTACTTATTATTATATACTTAATATGCAATGATGGAGATGGAGTAATCCTTCTTAAATGTGCAGTGATGCCAGATTCAAAAAACCATCTCTTTTTTATCTAATTGCATCGACGATCAACCTGAGTTCGGCTGGACATGAGCTGGGTAGGGTATGGGGGACGTAGAATAACGCTTGCATATGATGTTCATTATGAATTATCTATCTTATTTTTTTCGATAGGAAATAAATGCACTAGCTCGAACCTAAGAACACATAAAATCACGCAGCATACTTACCCGCTTGGAATCTCCTTCAGTCCCCAAATTGACGGCGAATCGATCTTCCATGAGGCCGCTCCTCCTCCCTTTCTTACAGCACACGGAGTATCCTTCACCTTCATACTCAAAATTCCCCATCATATCAGACGGCGTGGTTTTGAAGTCATCCACCCCAATGTGCGTAGGTATTTCGATCTTCATCGGCCTTTTCCTCTTCAGCATCATCTGATCCTTAGTCGAACGAAGACGACATAATTCCTCCCGACCACCATCATCGATACGGCTCAATACCGCCAAAATATCCGGCGGCGGCGGAGGCAAAGACGGTGGCGGTGATGCAGCTGAGTTGAGAAACACCGGCGATGATAGGCCTCTCGGCGATGGCGCGAAGAGTGTCGGGCTCGGTACAGTCATCATAATTTCTAATCTCTTCCTCGTTTACTCTGATTTTGTTTGTGATTTTATAGTGGTTGGGAGGTTGGGGACATGCAATTCCTCCAAGCAAAGTAATATTATGATCCCATCTTCAGTCAAAAGAAAGAAAAAGGAAAAATATATAAAAAGAAACAAGAGGCCAGGGGAAGTTTGAGTATTTCAACGGTCAAACACGCAATTTCCGCTGTTTTTATTTTATTTCAGTTGTAGTTTCGATTTGGTCTAAAGTTGGATTTCTTCAATAATTAATTGCCGTCTTTTTATGCTGATCAATTTTCAATTCCACTATTGCACCCTTTTATAAAAGTATTAGCAGTCGTCTTATGCTTGTTATTTATACACCCTTTTCTCCGTAGTAATTTCTTGAAAATAATAAATATAACCTCGAATTCTATATAACTACTAAGCAAACATTAGAGAGGCAACTATGTAAAATAGTACCTTCCGTAACTATCGAAAACGTTGACTGTCAATATTAGAACCTACGAAAATCCAGCAAGCAAGGCGTGACAATTTTATTAACTCAAGTGAGAAGTGTTTGGGCTTGAATTGACTGACCAGACCAATTAGAAGATCTAAAGAGATTAGATTATTTTTGATTTATTGGGCTTGCATTGACTTTTGTTTGTTCTGAATAAATAAATGGTGCATAAATAAATACAAATACCAATTGGGGCGGCCCGCTAATGGCACCCAACTTCAATTATTTATTTTCAAAAACTCCGAAGAGTTTAACTTCTCTTCTCCAAAGGTCTTGGCAAGGATTCTTTTCGAGGTTTGGCAAAGCAGAAAAATAAGGGAATTTATGTTTCTTTGAAAAAGCAATCTTGGTGAAAGAAGGAAACAAAAAAAAAAACATCACGGGACAATGACAAGAACAGATAGACAAGACAGAGATGGTTATGTATGAAATTTGTACTAGGGTTGGTTCGGTACGGTATACCAAAATTGTGATACCGTATACCGTACCGAAATTTATCCAAAAAAATCGTACCAATACCACTAGTCTCTAACTCTCTGATGGCTGCCGTGAAGAGATCGCAGGCCAATCAGAGATGGCAGCCTGAGAATTTCAACTACTATCAGCAGCAGCAAGAGAACAAGTACTGTGCTTCGTCGATTTCGTCTGTCCCAGTTGTGAAAGTTGAATTGAGAAACTTGGTTCTCTCTATCCTTGACGATCCTTTGGTGAGTAGGGTTTTGGGTGAGGCAGGTCTTAGGAGCTGCGACGTGAAGATGGCTTTGATAAGGCCTAATTTTGGTGGTTTCCAAGGAACGAGGAATACGTTTGGTTCTTACACATCTAGGTACAGGAGTCCCATGTTCTTGTCCAGCTTCGGTGACCATACTAAAGGTTTGAACTTTCCCTTCATGGGTGGTTGCGTTAGCGCCGGGGGTGATCGTCAGAACTCGAGTAGGATAGCCGAGGTCATGGTTAGGGAAAAGAAGAGGAACCCTTTGCTATTGAGCGTTGGTGCAAGTGCCATTTTATCAAGTTTCTTGGAAATGGTGAACAGGGGTGACGATAGAGGTCTTTTACCTGAAAAATTAAGTTTACTTAGTGTGAAAGATGAGATTTTGAAGCTCGTGAATGAGGATTTTGACGATGAAGGGTCGCCATTGAAATTGAAGTTCGATGAAATGGAGAGGAGATTGGGAGATAATCATGGGCGTAGTGGTGAATCTTGGTGATATGGAGATGCTGGAGGGTGTTAGCGCAGACAATCTGAGGTTCTTGGTTAGTAATCTCAGCAATTTATTGCAGGTACACAGAGGGAAGTTGTGGTTAGTTGGCGCTGTAACAGCTCACGAGGTCTACTTAAAGGTTCTTGGTGAAGTTTCCACCATCGAAGAAGATTTGGATTTGGAGACTGTGCCCACCACTTAGCTTAGATTATTAGACTATCAGTTTCCACCATCATCTTGCCCTTTTGCCTTTGAATAGATCCTTAGACGTTGAGATGAGGCGAATAGGCGACAACTTGTTATGATTCTCGAATAAAAAAGCCAAAGGGAATTGTCCAACAATTTCTCAATGTTTAGATAACCTTAACTACCACAACATATATTGTAATGTCATAATAATACTATATGGCAGCAGCTTGATGGAGTCATTTGTTCCTCTTGGTTGTTTCTTCTCAATAAAGGCACACCAAAGCACCGTATCTCGTTGCCATTTGTGTAACGAGAAATACGAACGAGAATTTTCAGCTTCGTTCTCAAAACGAGGACTTGGTTCGGGGGCTCTACCTTTTTGGTTGCAAAAGGTTGAGTCGATGGGCTCAACTTCTGCAAAGGTAAATTTTATTTGTTGTATGAGGCATTGCTGGGCCACGAAGTGGTTTGATTTTCGAACATTTTCAGTGCAGGGCAAAGATGATAGTAGATTGCCGCTAGTAAATGAGAAAGCCGCTGATCTTCAGAAGAAATGGAATCATATATGCCAGAAACATCATCATAATCAGACGTTCTCAGAGATTTACGCTCCAAGATTATTAGACTATCAGTTTCCACGTATTACAGTAAGAGCAAACCTAATTCATCTGATAAACAAGAGGACGACGATATCCAAAGGTCCTCTTCCATCAAAGGGCTCAGTTCATTAAATGTGCTCTCCAAAGATGATAATTCGCAATGCAAGCCAATTGACGAGCTTAAATCTCAAGCTTCGGCTGCTTCAATCACTACCTGCTGCTACCTAGGCAGTAATAATCACTACTTCAATCACTCTTTTGCCATCGAAGCCAAGCTGCTCTATCAAGCTCTAGTAGATAAAATCGGCGATATTCACGGAGATGCTATTAGTACTTTCGTGCAAGCAGTAGCTCGATGCCAGCCCCACAAAAAAAAAAAACGGTTTGTGGATGAACATGAAAGGACCTGATGAGTTTTTCAAGATAAAACTTGGGCAAGCCCTACCCGAGGCATTATTATTACATGAAGGCTCAGAGGGCTTTGTCTATGTTGATTTAGACTTGCAGGATGACATGCTGCATAGTGCAGATACTCTATTCAACTACCTCGGACTGAAGAATAAGTACGATGCATCAATGAGGGTAACTGTGGTTGAATATTTGGTAGAGATCTTGAGCAAGAAGCCATCCAATATTGTTGTCTTCCTCGAGAACATTGACAGGGCAGATCTCGTGGTTCAAAATAGCCTCTCCCTGGCAATGGAGGCTGGTAAATAAATTGATGTTTGGGGGCGGGAAGCAAATATCGGAAACTGCATCTTTCTTGGAACTGTAAGATGCACGGCAGGTGGTGTTAGACAGAGATCGAGCTACTGCGAGGAAGATGTATCAGCAGTGAAGGGAAGTTCAGTAAAGATACTGATCAGATATGATCTCAACGATGGTGATGATGGCGATGATGTCTTACGTGTATCTGATGGCTGCAAACGAAGAGGAATTTTAGATGCCAATCATTTGAACAAAAGGAAGCTCGCGGGTCACGGCAGAATCGCAGACGATGAAAGCTCAGAGGTGGTTAAACGAGCAAACAAGTCAGCAACAGCAGCATTATCATCATGCTTAGACTTAAACCTTCCAGCTGAAGAAGAATAAGAAGAACCAGTACTCTTGCAATCAAGCTTGGAATTATCGAATAAATCGTGGTTAGAAGATTTCGAAAGACGAATCGATGGAGTAGTGTTATTTGAGCCTTTCGATTACGATGCAGTCATGGAGAAGCTATTGCGTGCAAGTGTTTGCACGACGTTCTTGGCTGCAAATGTACGGTGGAGATCGAAAGGAAGGTGATGCAGCAGATTCTTGCCGCTGAGTTGGTGTACGGAGACAAGGAGATCGTAAAGTGGATTCGAAGCGTTCTTAGCAATGGATTTGCAGAAGCCATGGGAAAAGTTTAGCCTTGATGACGCTCGTTCCATCGTCAAACTGGTAACTTGCAGCAGTGAGCATCAGTATGAAGATTGTAACTCGCTTCTACCACCTATAATTATTTTGAATTCATAAATTAGTCATAGTTAGTGTGTAATTAGAATGTCCTCCCGCGTACTAATTAATAAGCTTGTTTAGATTTTGCATAAGAAGATTGTCAGGTTACCAATCGTACGTGTTTACTACTAAGGAGGATTGATATCTATATAAGTTTAGTGTGTGAGGCATATATATATGAAACAAATATTATTTTCTGATTATTATGCTCCTGCACATTCTAATGTCATGCAAGAAGCTCAATACTAGTTGTAAATATTGTACTATTATATGCATCTTTTCTTTAACCACGCTAATTAATTATGATGATGCACTTTTATATAATAATAATAATGTCATGAGGAGGTGGGTGATGATTCTGATCCGGCCAACAACTGTGACTTTCCTTTGGGGCCTTTAGTCCTAATGAAGAGCCTATACTCGTCGAAGGTCATGGGCGGGTACAAAGCGGGTCGATCCTCTTTCACCAGTTCCCTGGCGGGTTGTATCAGTAAATCGCTCTTCGGATTGTAAAAGTAAGCAAGTGAGATCCGCTCTTGACCCGAATTTACAATCACTCTGTGCTCCACGCTTTTGTAAATCGCATTGCTCAGAACCTGCGTATTATATATATACACGTAACCGACATAAGAGAGACGACGACATTACTCTCTCCCTCTCCCTCTCCCTCTCTCTCTCTCTCTGTTATTATTTTTACTATTATGTAAGAATTGCATGCATTTTTATTGTAGATGAATGTATATACATGCCTATGTCTGCATGTGAACTGGAAAATTAAATAATAATAAAAGGTAACATGATGCGGTTTGATTGAATAACGGGCAAGTGGAGATGAAGCCGTCCACGAATGTGAAGAATGAACATCAACACGTTCGACTAAAAAATTCCAATAAATAAAATAGTTTGTCCTCGCTCGTCGTCGTTGCCTATAATGTATGTATGTATGCATGTATGGCCCTCCATGTGCCTGCGCGTTCGTGAATACTACTACTACTACAGAATAACTTCTTCTTCTCTCTATTATATATAAAATAATAATTTCACTAATATAATATAATAACGACGACATATGTGTGGTTAATTTTTAAGGAAGCATCTACCGAGGGCCAACGAAGGAAGCTTTATTCTCTTCATTTAATTGGAATTCACCATACACAAGCAAGCACATGTTACATAACATTATATTGCACTATGTTATGCTAAGTTTTTTTTTTCTTTGACTCCTACTGCAACCTCCCCGGTCGGTAATACTTTTTACCTAACCGAGAATTTAAATCAGCGTTGGCTCGACACGAATCATTTACAACGATCAATTTTTAATTAGTCGGTTAGATTCGGAACCTAAACCCTAAAATCAATGAGTATTAATTAGCACTAGTAGTTTTGCACACCCATAAGTGTGTGCTAAATAATATTATCTATATTTAATTAGAAATAATAGTACTAAAAATAGAGGACAAATGTTAGTGGGTGGTTATGTTTGATTTAGTTTGTTGAGTAATTTTATTAATTATTTTTCATAACTAAAAATACATAACACTTGTCAAATTATGATTGGCTAATAGATACACCAAAAAATAGTTTTTAACTCACCCTCACAATTAATATAAGGTATAGATGGATCGAATGGAATGATATAGATATATATGCATGAAATGCAATAGAAGGAGATAAGAAAAGTGAATAGTTGCCTGTATTTGATCACCGATGTTGACTATGAAGGCGTGTGGGGCGGGTTTTACGGTTATCCAACAACCCAGCTCCTCTCGACGAACTTGTAACCCGGGCACGTTTGGGTCGGGCAAAAGAAAAGTCAAACCGCCAGGATCCGAATGAGGCGACAACCCAAGGGCTAAATCAGGTTTAGGGCATTTTGGGTAATAATTAACCCTTAAACATGCCCCAATGTCCTCACCACCAAAGCACCTTTGCAGGTAATCTCCACTTAATCCTAAGTTTATAGACAGTATCTTCAATAAAACCCCACCAAGGCGAACCACTTCATTGGAATATTCAGTTATCACATCCCTGCAAATAAATAGATTCCTTAACATCGTTTCACTTTCTACCGCGTCTTTCGATCAAAATCAATCGCATGTCCTAAACCCTAAAAGAACATGAAAAGAAAAAAACTGAATTTTGATTATTAAAAGAAAAAGTGAAAAGATTATTATATGTACCTCAATGAATGAGGAAGATGAGGCCACTTGTTGAAATCCCTGAGG
Organism: Craterostigma plantagineum; assembly: GCA_027422505.1. Taxonomy (NCBI): domain Eukaryota; kingdom Viridiplantae; phylum Streptophyta; class Magnoliopsida; order Lamiales; family Linderniaceae; genus Craterostigma; species Craterostigma plantagineum. The sequence goes on from JAPQWV010000004.1 coordinate 38,160, forward strand.
TTACAAGGAAGATAGTGAATGAAGTAATAATCACTCCAATCAAGAATTGCCCCCTTCTCAACTCCGAGCCTACTTCCATAGCCTTCGTAGGTGATAGGTGAATTAGCATAGGCTTGCTTAACCTCCATAGGTTGCTTGAAAAACTCCCTCCAAACCTCACGAGCCCTATATCCATGAGCCCAGGGCTCACGCCGTGGTTCACAACTTGGAAGAATCCCCACTCACGGCAAGCATCACTCACCTCTCTTAGTATAGCTTCTGGGATCATTATTACATCGCTATTATTATTACAGATACTTTCGAGGTCGATCAACGGTATGTTTGCATCGACAGTGGGCGAGTCTAAGGAGGGTCTAGCTTCTAAGGGTTTGATGTATCTCTCGGGGATCCCATCTATACAATTCTCCGACAACGATTGGACACGAACAATGGGTTCTGGCCAATCCATTTTTATTATTGCTGTATATATGGATATGGATATTATAGTTTCATTGCGCAGCTGTTAATATATATACTGTTGAAAACCTCGGAAAAGGTTCGAGCATGCATGGTAGGGGCTGTGTGGATGTTAATATCAAGACATGACAAGTAGTTGAAAAACATTGTCATGATATTATTAAAACGTGAAATATGTGCAAGAGATTACGTGTGTGGCTGAGAAAAGTGGATTAGTGAAGGAAGTTGTGGCAACTGTAGTGTTCTTGCAATAGTATATACGCATATGCATAATGTGATTTTCAACGACGATGCCCCTTTTAATTGCTAGTATATTAGGGTTAGCGGTATTTTCAAGTGTTGGGAAAATTTGAAGTATTATTATGTAGTTAGTACACTGTAGCAGATCAGATACGGTGTCCACGTCTAAGATCCAGTGACTATACACTGTGCTGTCTTTGTCTGCCTTCTATGAGATTTACACGATTTTTTCTTTGTTATTGTTTTTGTTTAATATAATAATAAATGAATGCTGACAGGTATGGACCATTCTCTGTGAATATATATTTCTGCCATTAATGATTTGTTTATAATTCTCATATACATACTTTTATGTGTTTTCAAGCAAGAATTGGTAAAGCATAAAATAGGAAAATAATTAAAATAATAATGAAAACACTCTTCCATTCCATATACGGCGCCGTGAACAAATTGATCTCTCAAGGTCGATGCCTACTGGTCGACAAAGAAGATGACAATTGACATTAACTTTTTAAAGAATAAATCATCATATTTATGTTATGTAATAAGCGCCAGAATATAACGGGGTCGTCACTGTGTAGTTTATAACCACCCGTTGATGTTATTTATTTTGAACTATTATACGTACAAAAAACGTTGTAAATTGCCTTGTAACGCCTTTAAAACTAACTGCGTATATGAGATATGTGGACTGTAATTCTTGAACTCGAATAAAGTTATATCTTTCATGCTGACTCTAGAATCTCCTCTGATATTATATTAGTTTATATTCGTCAACGCATGTCTAATTCATTAGTCTGATACATGTATTAAAGTCATTTAGCTAGCCACTATATGGGCTTATAAACAATAAGGCTATGTTTGTTTATCGTTTTTTCCACAAACATTCATTGTTCAAAGTAACTGAAAATGGACTGATAGCCAATTCGTTGACTAAGAGAAATCATATTTAACTCAATTATTGACATTCTTTTATTTGGATTATCTCTGGTAGAAAGCTATAACATATTTGTCGACGAAAATCTAATATTAATATGCCGGAGTCTGTATGGTTGAGTCGACAGAAAAATGCGGCCCACCAAAACTGAATATTACAACTTGAAAATTGCACAACATATCATAACTTAATATTACATATTATTATTGCAGCAAACTGATTAAAATACATTCGATTTTTATAGATCTTTATTATTTCATCCTTCGTATACTAAAACCAAGAAAAAGGTCACTTTGAATCCAATTAATTAACTGAGTTTGAGTTATATCAGTGTGTCTATATGGACAACTGCCCAAAATAGGCAATGGGCTTCCGTAAGGCTCACTTTTACATTTGAATTTAAGATATGGGCGGTAGCCAGCTTATACTACACAATCTATTGGTGTACACTTTGGTGTCTGGTGAGAATAATCTTTTTTAGTGATGTGAAAAAATATATTTTTATCCTATGCTGGGTATATGATGCCAAACCCTAAATTTGCATGATTTGATTTGTAACCTTATCTCCTCCATTTTATCAAAGTCTGCTGACACACATCAGATATTTACTTTCGATTATTCACTTGTAAGATAGGATAGATCTATTATTTTCACTGAGTTTTTTGTATCTTCAATAACCAACAAAGGCTTATTGATGGCTCGCATGGGATGTTGTAATAAACCAGATATAGAATGAATGTTCTTTGATTGACCTTATGTGAAATAATGCATGTCATAGAAGAATCGCGATTATCTGGTCAGAAACATATCGCAAGTTGATGGCCCCCTCCTTATTTAGAAGAATATATATTTAATTTCCATATGAATTACTTGAGTTGGAAAATATAATTAATAAATATGGATAAGTACCAATCAAGGGCAGATGGGCATAAATTGATTTTAGATAGGATATATACCGACACAGGTTTTGCACTTTGCAATGCAATTTCTCCCTAGGAAACCAACACACCAAAGCATGCTCAACTTGACACTTTCAAAGTCAACCTTGTTTGACTTTCCAACCAAATATGATAAGTTTGGAATAAGTTTCAATTAGTTGGAGTTATCCATTTGATTATTACTAAATCTTCTAGATAGATATATATTCAGGTTTGGTTGGCAGAATTTTCACCAAATCTCGTTGGTCTTTGGCGTAATCTCTCTTTTTTTTTTTTATTTTTTTATCAAGAAAAGCAATTCATTTTCGGCGTAAATCATGGATTATCAAGAATGGGACATGCAAGTCGATGGACAGTTTCAAACGCATCACCGTTGTTACGAGTCAGAGAAGTCAGCCGATTATTGTTAATTTATTGCAAATACGTAAAACGAATAAAAAAACCACAAGAGAATTAAAATAAGATTATAAAATCTACGTGTGAAAGAACGAAAAAGCTCTATTTATTGGATCCGAATTAAGGACACCGTCAACCCAACTGCATGCTTCCACGTGACTCGTGTCCGAACACTGGGGGATAAGTCACGTGCTTTCTGAGCTGGGAAAATTAGCCCCTTGCTTGGTTGGCTTTCACGAACAACGCTATCTTTCCTTTTTCTTCTTCTTTTTTTTTTTAAAAAAAAACAGCGATATCGATAAACATAATGCTGTTAATGAATGTAGGAATCATATATCCATATAAGAAATAAATTAAAGACAGATTAAGTTCATGAAACGCGTGGAATGTGTGCTGACTTGTTTAACCATTGACCGCCGAATGTTTTAGTTTGAATTGGTGAGTTGAATGTTGTATATTATCCATTCAGACATAAATCAATTGACGTCACTGCCCTTCAATGTTTTTTGTATATTTATCAAATCCTCCTTGGTCATGTATGTTGATGTTATAAAGACACTTAAAACCTTAATTCATTTCCATACTTACTGTACTTGAAATGAATATGCTCAGCCGTAACAATAGAAAATAAAAATAAAAAATATGTAACTTCATAGCCAACCGAAGAATACGGTTCAACTCAAGTTCCAAAGAATGACCCGTTTGAAAAAATTGATGGCTTTCGGTCGTTCTCCCTAGAACACGGAAACATATTTTTCCCATGTCTTCATTTTATGCTTTCTCAATATATTGATTTTATATTAATTACGATTTAAACTTCAGTACAAAAGTTTCATGTCCATTGGCATATTAAATAAATATTTCTAGAGATTTAATCATAATATCTTGATATAAATATTTCGAAACTTGATATATACTTCTAAAATCCTACCAATAACAATGCCTTATCTTCGAAACCAAGAAATAAAGTTTGAAATAATTAAAACTTCACATGGTTGAAATTAAAAGACACGTGGCACATAAAATTCGTCCTCCATACAAAAGATGGTAGTTGATCTTCCCTCTACAAGCAGTAAACCTAATCGAAAACGATGGACACTTTCGTCAACATAATAATTCGAGACCTACTAACACCACTTCGTTAGCTGTATTTAGCCAGTCCGTGTATATGGATAAGGCTCTCCATAAGTTTCCTATTTCCTTAAAAATATTAAATTCCGATATTAACACACCAACTATTGAATAAAAGAAACAAAAAAAAAAAATCCAACACCGCCGTGTTTTCACAAAACATTTCCACACGCCTTTGCTCGTCTCCTCTCCCCATATAACATTCCTCTATATATACGCTCTCTCTTTCTCATCATCTCTTCCCAAACCATCAAAGAATAAACGAAGTCGAAGCATCACATACAAATTCAAATTATATTCGTAGGTTATATGATTAAAAACAATGGTCGATTTAGATTGCAGCAAGCTCCCAAGCAACAGCAGATCTCCGAGGCTGTCGAGCAAACTCCAAATTTCCATTCCTTCCCCTAAGCCCCGCCGGTCGGAGCTTGAGCCGGCGTCGGACTCGGCTTGCTCCTCCTACGAGGCATACCTTCATCTGCCCGAGCTGAGGAAGCTATGGGCTGAAACAGAATTCCCCGATTGGAGGACGGAGGAGGTTCTCAGACCGGCTCTGACCGGTCTAGAGATCACGTTTCGGTTCGTCTCGACCGTTTTGTCGGACCCCCGGCCGTACTCCGACAAGCGGGAGTGGACGCGGCGGCTGGAGGCGTTGGTCGGCGGCCAGGCCGAGATCATAGCGCTGCTGTTGGAAGCTGACGAGGAGGACGACGAGGCACGTCGGAGGATCCCAATCGTCGATCTGACTTCGACTCCAGGCGTGCTGTCGAGGGAGAACAGCTCCGCCGAGGTTTGGAAGAGCAGCAGCGACGGCGGCGAAGACAGGGTTGTTGTGTCCCACGTCAGCGCGGAGAGCCTCCTCCCTCGACTCGCCACGTGGACGACGACGGAGCACGGGGACGCGTGGAGGAGAATCCAGCACCAAATCGAATGTCAGATGATGAGGTGTCGGTCTTGTACCCTCGGCCTAGGCGAGCCTAACCTGGCCGGAAAACCCAGCCTGGATTACGACGCGCTCTGCAGGCCGAGTTCGGTGCACGCGCTGACCAAGAAGAGGGACGGCGGCGATCAATTGAAGAATCACGAGGACCGAACCCTGCGCGCAACGCACCAGATTCTGGAGTCGTGGATCTGCGCGGCCAAGCACCTGCTGGAGAGGATCGGAGACGCGGCGGCGCGTGGGCTCCACCGCAGAGCCTCGACGGACTGCTGGGTCCTGGAGAAGGTGTGGTCGCTGCTGAGCCATATAGAGAACCTCCACCTACTGATGGACCCCGACGACTTCCTCCGCCTGAAGAATCAGCTGATGATCGAAACGAGCAACCAGGAGAAGGCGGCGGCGGAGCTGTTCTGCTTCAGATCGCGCGGGCTCGTGGAGGTCACGCGCTCCTCCAAGGATCTGAAGCACAAGGTGCCGGAGATACTGGGCGTGGAGGTGGACCCCACGGGTGGGCCCAGGATACAGGACTCGGCCATGGAGCTGTACCGCCGGAGGAAGGAGGAGTCGGCGGCGAAGATTCATTTGCTGCAGGCTATGCAGGCCGTGGAGGCGGCGCTGAAGAGGTTCTACTTTGGGTACAAGCAGGTTTTGGCCGTGGTGATGGGGAGTTTGGAGGTGAAGAGCAGCACCGCCGGCGATGTGTTGACCGACATTTTTACAGAACCTACGTATTTTCCGAGCTTGGATGGTGCAAAGACGTTTCTTGGAGAATGGTGGAAGAGTCTTAATTCATCAAACGCTCCTCTATCTTAATTCTAAGCGTACCTTGTACTGTCTGTAGTATATAAATATAGTTCAAATCTTTTTTGGAGGAAAAAACCATTTATTGATTTTTAGGCTTTTATGTATCCCATTTGTTCTGTAAAGTGTTGGTCGGCCTACAAACATTTTGAAGCCAAATGGGCCTTGATAAACCCAATGGGCTAGCTAATTAAAGTCTTTTGATTAATCATGGTTAGTATAGTTGATTAAAGGATTCGTAGGCAGCCGACCAAAGGCACAAGTACTCGAACAGATGAATCTGTTAACCACTCATATTTAATAAGACGAAGCTGAAAACATGTTAGAATTGAGGGGCATTTCAGGCGGGCACATCAATCCTGCGGATACATTCGGGCTCTTCTCGGCCCGAAAACTGTCCTTGACTAGAGCGCAGTGTTGTACATGATCATGCAATGTGCAATATGTGGCGCCGGCGAAGGGTTCTACAAGCCAACCTACAACTTGGAGGTCGGTGGGCCAATGTAGTGGCCAACGGCTACACCAAAGGCGATGGGCTCGTAGCTGAGATCATGGGCACCTTCGTCCCTTGTCTACACAGTTTTCTCAGCATTCGCCAGGGCCGAATTTGGGCATGTGCAACCAGGGCTTCTCTTCTTTTTTTTTTCCAGTATGGTCTTCTCTTTGATGCATCTATACTCTTTTATTAATGGAGAGCACCATTTAAAAACTGCTCTTTATTTCCAATTTGGTGTAGCAATTACACCAAAAATTGGAACCTATTTGTCAGTTATTTTTTGATAGACATAATCGATGTGATAAAAACTCCCCACGATGTGGTGCCAGTTACTTGTGTATATTAAATGGTTCACTGCGTGGAAAGAATAACAAGTGTCTGCTTTGCTTTAATCAATCTATGTAGAAGTCAATCCATGAATTATGCTTACGTGTGGCTGTGAATTGAGAATGATGAATTTGAATACCGACCAATCCTACTACTTTTTCTATGTTTAAAGAGTGTGTTGACAGAATTAAGTGGCTGTTAAATTACATTGCTCAATCAATTAATCAAAAGCTTTGACAGACCCAAGAACAGCAACGATAATCTAGTCATTAGGTTTAATATTTTCATCATTCATTGAAGCAGTTATTGTGGATTGGATGGTAGATGACCCCATTTGTAAGACCCAATAAGACTTTATTTATCTTATTTAAAAATAAATATTTCAAATTCATAGTGGAGAGTCAAAGTAGATGTTCACTTTATTTTTTTTTATCTATCTTATTATCCACCACCATCACCACCACCACCAGCCTAATAATCATTCACTATCGGCACGTTTTGTTACTTGTACGGATCGACTAAGTGGGAAGCCTTAAAAGGAATCCACCATATTTAGCTTTGTCCTCTTTCTTGCTGCTTCTCAAAGACAGATGGAGATCTTTATTTGAAAATCTGATTTGGTTGGTATGTACGTCTTTTAACCCTATGGGCTTTCTTTGTGACCTTTCGGCTTAGGATCTGTTTTCCTATTCGTTTTGTTGTTTTTTGTTCGCAGAGTCGAGGGCTCAAGGTTTACTACCTGCATCTCTTTCCTCTCGAGAAAGTGGTGAGACATGTCTTTTACTGGGACACAACAGAAATGCAAGGCTTGCGAGAGGATTGTTTACCCTATGGAGCTTTTGTCTGCTGATGAGTCAGCTATCACAAATCTTGTTTCAAATGCTTTCATTGCAAGGGCACTCTCAAGGTATGTATGCCTCTGAGATTTCCTTCATTTGTTTGTGACACGCTCGAATACTAGCAAGTATACTAGGTCGTGCAAGTAGTATAAAACGGACGTAAATCCGAGTATCGATCCACGAGGATAGCTCGATTAATTCTAAAATACAATTCTAACTTATATTAATAATTATATATTTTCTTCTTAAAAACACAAATAAGCAACTATAAAACGATTACGAATATTAATTGACGAAAAACGTGATTAAAGCACATATTTCGGCACGGATTAATCTACGTCTTCATGCAATCAACTTTATCTAATCAATACGATTTAAGTTAAGGTAGAAATTCCTAACATACGTGCTACCCGCTCTCGCGTGTATAGCAACCCTATGCGAGAATGAACCAATCAACTATATCTCTATATGACTGTAGTTACTCCACACGCATTCGCTTTTATAAATTTCCCCGAGTTTAGGCGCTTTCGACGCCTAAAGTCTCGGAAACCTCACGGACGAAACCGATTCCATCTCTGGTCGGTTTTACGTCGTGGTGTTCAACACTTTAATTCCAATCGATCTAATCACCTCTCGGTCTCATAAACCAATCAATAAAACAAGCATATGGCGATCAATCATACGCAGGCATTAAACTCAGCGAAGAACACATAACTTTCACATACGATTAAATAAAGCACGATAACATTAATACGAGTTCATAATCCGGCCTAATAAGGCCTTAACCACAAAACGACTTACGCTAACATATTAATTAGCGAAAGCAACATAGGTTTAAACATAAACATAATGGAAACAATAACACTAAAGAAAGGATAGTTACGTTCCTCACAGTACTTTCGTCTAACGGGTGATGGGCGACTTTTCTTAATATCACCTAGCTCCAACACGTCCACTCAAACTGCTCAGCCTCGCGCAGAAACCCTCAAGCTCGCAGCTGCCCAACGGATTTGACACAACAGCTCAAAGACCTCAACCTCTCGGCCTCTCTCTTTGAGCAGTTTCCCTTCTTTTTTTCTTCTGTTCAAAGTGCACTTCCCTTCGCGTCGTCGCAATTTCTCAGCGTGTATATATGGCTACCTTCTCTAATTTTATTTCAGCTTTGGAGGTGTGTGTTGGGTGAGGTGGTGAGTGTTCGTGTGTGAGGTGTAAGTTTGGAGAAACCCACCAGAGCAGCCTGCTTGATTTTCTATATGGCCTTAGCTCCTTCAATGTTGAGTGTTCTGCCAATTGATCGTCTAGGAGGCCTCGAGCGTGAGCTTTGAGAGGATGAGAAGATGATATGCATCTCCCTGTTTTTAGCTCTGTACCCCCCAAGCTCTTCATTTCTCGATTGGTGGTTTATATAGAGAGGTGAGGTTGCTTGCTCTTCTTTTCCAGCATATCTATCGTGTGGGTCATAAAATTTCTATAGTCGTACTAAATCTCACGCTTGCAATCTTCAGCTGCCGATACACGGGTCTCGAGGAGGTATTATTGAATTGATGTTAGCTTTCAATCTTTGCTTCGTCTCGAGAGGTGGCTGTTTGTGGACTTTCTGTACTTCGATTGAGTCTGTATTATTAGATCTTATATTGTAAATTAGTTGGTTGCAACTTTCCTATGATTGGTCAAGATTCACGTGATGTGGTTGCTTTCTTTTGTGAAGTCTCCCTTCCTTATATCATTTGTTTATTTTGTGGGCCCCTCCTCTTCCCATCATAATTTCATCATGCCATTTTTTCATCATTTGGTGGGCTATTTCGTGACTATACCTCACAAGCAATTCCACGGCAACATTTTCTTGAACTTGGACATTCTTCAACAAGTAATTCTGATTATTGTCCAAAACCTCTCTGTCTTCGGTTCATTATGCCTAAAATACAGAAGTGACAATAAAGATAAGATATTCCATGTTGTTTTAGACTAATAACGATCAAAATACAAGTTGACGGGTATATTAATTGCGAAAAATCCTGACTTATCAACAACCCCCAAACTAGCTTCGATCGTCCTCAATCGTAAAAGCGGAATAAACTAAATCAAGTTAGGATTTTTCGTCGTCACTAAATGAATTCTCATGCTTATTCTCAGAAAAGCAAAAGCACAATCGGTCGAAATCGTCATCAACTAATGAATGATCCAGCTAAACACGAGACACGAAATGATAGTTCACAATCATATCATAACACAAAAATATTTCCAGATCGTAACACGTATCAAGTAACAACTCTCACATGGATCGCTCAATTCACTCGAAGTGTTTAACTGGGATCTGTATAAAAACGCTCAACTCACGACATAGAATGATATTACTCTAGGCTTGCAAATATATCACATCATATTCACATAGTAGATATCGTGAACGAATCAAAAGGTCTTTATCAGGTTGTAATGGGGCTCAGGGTAAAAAGGGTGTGAAATATGGGATAAGTGGGCTGAAAAGAGTCAAACATGTTAGTCACTAAATCGCTTTTCCCTTCTATGCTCTCTACCAACAAATATACGACTCAAATAGCGGAAAGTCGTATGACTATAAAAACGCACTCAAACTACTACTAAGAACTCAAGAAAATAATTCTGAAAATCTACTGCAACACCTTTTTATATATATATATATTTTTTTTTCGATACTTTTCTCTTCTCAGTTTTTTTTTTTTTTTTTCGATCACTCTTTTTTTTTTCTTCTTTTTTTTTTCAACTAAATAAAATATACTACCACAACCGGATATAACACACCGTAATCGTCTTTCTTGTAAACTAATAGACTCAATACTTTGAAGCGATTAATAAGCTAACATGCTGACAAAGGTTCGAGGATGAAGGATAAAATAAAGGGATAATGTGGCTAAATATCGTGGCTCCAAATCAAAGAAATAAGGCTAATAAGGCTCAAAGGGGCTCACTAATTGATAGATATGTTGGGTGCGGAGATATTTAGGCCAGTGACTCATCCTAAGTGCCTTTATCATATTCGCACACAAAAATCCACAAAGTGATATTGACATGCATAACAAAGCAAGTTAGAAAATAATCAGACTACGCGTGCCACTCATGAAAAACACATTGAGCAAGTATTGTGTTGCTCTATATTTTTTTTTTTGGCTCAAAACTCACAATATTTTCTGGGTTTGTGTCTCATGATGCGTACTATTTTTCTGAAGCAATCAGTGTGGTCAGATAATCATGCTAATATCAAAACACGTAATATGCCGAACTTTCACACACAATTAGCTGAATCCTATCTCGACACAAGCAAAATTTCAAAAATTTTCATCATTGGCAGGAGTTTTCATAAGTGACGTTCAAATCATAACGTTGATCAGTTAAACCAACTAATAAATCGAAGTATCGATATCATATAAAATCTAGCATGTGTCACCCCACCCCCAAACTAATTATCACATTGTCCCCAATGTGTAGAATTTAAAGTAAAGAGAGAGTTTAAGTGACACTGCCCTGAATAATGCGTAGATCGATGTGAGGCGAGTTGTGAGAAGACTTCAGTTCCTTCAGGATATAGCTACTTCTGCGGACGAACCACCCCCAAACTGAGTACGAGCCTGCGAGGAAACATAACTAGACGACACCGTGATACGAATTTTTGTGAAAATAAATTCAAATGCAAGACACACTTATAAGACGCGATAATTAATATAGACTCCAATAAAAATAGAAATAGAAATGCAAAGATAGTACTTGGGTTGCCTCCCAAGAAGCGCTGCTTTTATAGTCGTTAGCTCGACTAGCCATCCGACTGATCAAGGAGGGTCATTGTCTCGGCTTCTGTCGTTGTTCTGGAGGTCCTTCAGATCGCTGGTATTCTCTCCAGGCGACATGGCCCTGGAAGACACAGAATAACGACAAGCACTTGCATTAGTAACATTAGGTTCAACAAGATTAATCGATGTAGTTTCCTCTACTTCTCGATCATCGTACAACTTGAGGCGTTGAGCATTGACCGTAAATAATTCTTTTCCATCTTTGAGGATTTGTATGGCTCCGGAAGGAAACACTTCCGCCACTTCATAGGGACCACTCCATTTACTCTTCAATTTTCCTGGGAATAAACGTAGTCGCGAGTTGAAGAGTAGGACTCGATCACCGATTTTGAACTCTCTTCGTATGATTCTTTTGTCATGCCATTTCTTCGTCCGCTCCTTGTAGAGTTTCGCATTTTCGTACGCTTTCTGACGAAATTCTTCCATTTCATTTAGCTGTAGCAACCTATTTTTACCTGCCTCAGAATACTCAAAATTAAGTTTTTTAACAGCCCAATAAGCACGATGTTCTAACTCGACAGGTAAATGACATGCTTTTCCAAATACTAGTCTAAAAGGCGAGGTTCCTATAGGGGTTTTAAAAGCAGTACGATATGCCCATAATGCATCATCTAACTTTAAAGACCAATCCTTTCTAGAGGCATTTACTGTCTTTTCTAAGATCTGTTTAAGTTCCCTGTTGGAGACTTCTACCTGTCCACTGGTTTGGGGATGGTATGAGGTAGACACTTTATGTTTGACACCATATTTTGATAATAAATTGGCAAATAATTTGTTACAAAAATGAGTGCCACCATCACTAATTATTGCACGAGGTGTACCAAAGCGAGTAAAGATATGTTTTTTCAGAAATCGAATGACTACACGTGCATCATTAGTCCTACATGCTTCAGCCTCTACCCACTTAGATACATAATCAACTGCAACCAGTATGTACTTATTAGAGCATGAAGTAGGAAAAGGCCCCATAAAATCTATACCCCAAACATCAAAGAGCTCAACTTCTAACATGCTATTCAAAGGCATTTCATGTTTTCTAGAAATATTACCCGTACGTTGACAACGATCACATGAAGCCACAAATGTATGAGCATCTTTAAATAAAGTAGGCCAGAATAAACCTGATTGCAGTACTTTAAATGCAGTTCTCGTCGGACCGTGGTGTCCACCCGTCAAACCAGAATGACAATGAGATAGGACGGAATTTACCTCTTCGGAGGGAATACATCGCCGAATTACTTGGTCAGAGCAAATCTTGTACAAAAATGGATCATCCCACAGGTAATGCTTTGCATCAGAAAGAAATTTCTTCTTCTGATGAAAAGTCAAGCCCGTAGGAATATCACCTGTAGCAGCATAATTCGCAAAATCCGCATACCAAGGCAACGATGTATTAAGTAAAGCATATAATTGTTCGTCAGGAAAGCATTCATCAATCGGTACGTTCCTATCAAGCTCATGTGAATTGTCTAGCCTAGATAAATGATCAGCTATCACATTCTCGACACCTTTCTTATCACGAATTTCTAAGTCATACTCTTGAAGCAGTAAAATCCAACGAATCAACCTAGGCTTAGCATCTTTCTTAGCAAATAAGTGTCGTAATGCAGCATGATCAGTATATATGATTACTTTGTTTAACACAAGATAAGAATGAAACTTGTCTACCGCAAATACCACAGCTAATAGCTCCTTTTCGGTGGTAGCATAATTTCTCTGTGCATCGTCGAGAGTCTTACTAGCGTAATATATGGTCTGGAAAATCTTATCCTTGCGTTGTCCTAAAACAGCACCAACTGCACCGTCGCTAGCATCGCACATCAGTATAAATGGAAGCGTCCAATCCGGTGCGACTATCACTGGGGCAGTGGTGAGTTTCTCCTTCAAGGTTCGAAAGGCCTGTAAACATTCATCAGTAAAATTAAAAGCAACATCTTTAACCAATAAATTAGATAAAGGCTTAGCTATCTTTGAAAAATCTTTTATGAAGCGTCGGTAAAATCCTGCGTGGCCTAGAAAGCTTCGAACTGCCTTGACCGACGTGGGTGGTGGTAGTTGCTCAATAGCATCGATTTTTGCTCGATCCACCTCGATTCCTTTGTCTGATATCTTATGACCAAGAACTATCCCTTCTTGTACCATAAAGTGACATTTTTCCCAATTTAGGACATGGTTAGTTTCCTCACATCGTTTCAGAACGAAAGCTAAATTATCGAGGCATGCATCAAATGAAGAACCAAAGACAGAAAAATCATCCATGAAAATCTCCATAAACTTCTCTACTACATCATGGAAAATCGCTAACATGCATCTCTGAAATGTAGCTGGTGCATTACATAATCCAAATGGCATACATCTATATGCAAAAGTACCGTAAGGACAAGTAAAAGTAGTCTTTTCTTGATCCTCTAGTGCTATTGATATTTGATTATATCCTGAGTAGCCATCTAGAAAGCAATAAAACTCATGTCCAGCTAACCTTTCTAACATTTGATCAATAAAGGGGAGTGGGAAGTGATCCTTACGAGTTGCGTCATTTAATTTTCTATAGTCAATGCACACTCGCCAACCCGTAACTGTCCTAGTGGGAATTAACTCATTAGAATCATTTTTAACTACAGTCATGCCTCCCTTTTTAGGGACTACCTGTGTTGGACTTACCCATGCACTGTCGGAGATAGGATAGATGATACCTGCGTCCAAAAGCTTGATTACCTCCTTTTTCACCACTTCTTGCATCATTGGGTTTAAACGTCTCTGCGGTTGTACAATTGGTTTGTATGCGTCCTCCATCAAAATTTTGTGTATGCAAATGGTTGGACTAACTCCTCTTATGTCCGCCACTTTCCATGCAAAAGCTCGTTTATGTTCTCGTAGCACTCGTAGAAGCTTTTCTTCCATAGTATCTGTCAAGGAAGAAGAAATAATCACTGGTAAAGTATCAGATGCACCAAGATAAACATATTTTAAATGATTAGGTAAGGGCTTAAGATCTAAAATTGGAGGGTCTTCGATTGAGGGTCGTGGTTGGGGTTCCGATGGTCGCTCGAGCGGCTCAATTTTCTGTTTGGCCATCCTCTTGTGAGGCGGATTTGCGTCTAGACTCGCCACGATAAACGCTAAGTCGTCCTGATTCTCGATATCCTCTCCAGTTAGACATGCATTCAACTCATCCTTGTTCCTGAAGACTTTGACATACTCAAAAGCGCATTTGTCAATAGTATCGATAAAGGAACACGAATTATCATCCGTAGGGTGTTTCATCGCTTTGTAAACATCAAATTCTACCTTATCATCCCCTACTTGAAGGATAAGCTTACCATTACCGACATCAATTAGAACTCTCGCCGTATTTAAAAATGGCCTTCCTAGTATCAGTGGCATGTCGGTGTCTTCTTCCATATCCAGCACTACGAAGTCTGCCGGAAAGTAGTGTTCTCCCACCTTAACTAGTACATCTTCAATTATTCCTCGTGGGTATGTGATCGATCTGTCCGCTAACTGAAGGATTATAGATGTGGGTTTCGGCTCGCCAACTCCAAGTTTCCTAAGAAGAGAAAATGGTAATAGATTAATGCTCGCACCCAAATCACATAAAACATTGGTAAAAGAAAGTGAGCCTATTGAACAAGGGATAGAGAAACTCCCTCTGTCTTTAATCTTTGGCGGCAACTTCCTTTGTAGCACAGCCGAGCATTCTTCATTAAGCGCTATCGTACCGTGTTCTTCCAGTTTATTTCGATTCGATAATATTTCCTTCATGAACTTCGCGTACTTCGGAATCTGCAAAAGTGCTTCACAAAAAGGGATATTAATTTCAAGTTTTCTAAATATGTCAATAAAACGTTCGAAATGTTTATCCTGTTTTCCTTTTCGTAGTGCTGCGGGAAATGGAGGTCGGATCTTGATAGGAGGCAGTGGTTCGGCCTTCTTTTCCGTTAGTGGGCTGTCCGATACATTCTCCGCCTTTTGCTTTCCCTCATGGGCCTGAATGTTCTCGTCCTTGGTCGCGGCTTTGTTCTGATCGGCCTTTTCTGGTTTGATCTCCATTGTCGCCTTCTTCTTTTCCGGAGCTGGCTCGAGTGTCTTTCCATTTCTTAGCTGAATGGCTTTGGCGTACTCCCGAGGGTTCTTCTCTGTATCGCTCGGAAGTGTTCCCTGCTTGCGTTCGGACAAAGAGCTCATCAAATGATTCATCGAGCTTGCCAAACTTTGCAATGTATTCTCTAACTTGTCGAGCCTCTCATCCTTATTGCGATTTTGGTCGTTTTGATATTGAGTCATCTTCTCGAACGCTAGCTCCCAGTCGGCTTTCGGTTTTGGTGGGGGAGGTGCATTATGTTGATTCTGAGCTTCTGAAGGCTTTAGGTAGTGGGAATTTCCATACGACAAATTCGGATGATTCCTCCAGCTCGAATCGTACGTGTTCGGGTATGCATTTCTCGGCCTATTGTGAATGTGGTTTACTGTTTCGGGATCCTTGCCTTGCATCTCGTCTAACCTCCTATGTATAGCTTCAAATTGAGCCTCTATAGAACTACTTATCTCGTGTACTCCAACCGCTCGCCGGTCTAAATCTTGTTCCGTATACCTTGCGGGATAAGCTGCGATACGCTCGATGGCTTGGAGTGCATCTTCGTCGGCTAGCTCCATGAAATTCCGTGTACACCCGCCATCGACGATTCTCTTATTTTGTGTACTCAGTCCCAGGAAAAATGATTGCATCTGAACGCTCAATGGTATGCTATGGTTCGGGCATCGCCTAAGAAGACTCTTATATCTATGCCATGCATCGCTCAGGGTTTCGCCACCTTCCTGCTTAAAATTTACCAATTGGCTTCTTATCTCGCTAGTTCTAGATAAAGGGTAGTACTTCCCTAGAAAGCACTCCGTCAGTTCCTCCCAACTAGTGATGGAGGCGTGTGGAAGTGATGAGAACCACTCTGACGCCTTTCCTGTCAAAGAAAATGGGAAAAACGTTAATCGTATAACTTCCGCTGAAACACCGGGGTATTTAATTGTTTTGCAAATTTGTGAAAATTTTAAAAGGTGAGCGTTTGCATCTTCATTCGTCAGCCCATGGAATTGGACCGAACCAGTCACCATTTGTAGTGTAACCGGTTTAATTTCAAAATGGTTATTCTGTCCTCTGGGAATGACAATCGGATCGTTGTCATCGAACAGTCCCGGAAGTGCACGACTAAGCAGCGTGGGACGAGGAGGAACTGCCCCGTGGTTATGTTGTCCATCATGGTCGTGGACCTCCTCCTGGTTGTCGTGGTCGTGATTATCCATCCTTCGTCTACGATCTCGGTTGTTACGGCGGCACGTCGCTTCTATTTCACTGTCGAATAATAACGGTCCTGTATTTGAGCTGCGTGTCATACACCAAGTATAATTCTGCCAAAGACGGAAAAATCAACGTAAATAAGTGTCGTGAAAGGAAAATAATAATAATAAGACTAAGAATAATAATAAAGTAGTGATAATTAAAAAAAATAAAAAAATAAAAAAAAATAATAGTAATAGATACTAAAGTAAATATATATCTAAAATGATAATTATAATAATAGTAATGCTAATAATATAAAAAAATAGTAATATTTATAAATAAAAAATATACTTCTACTGCAAAAAAAAAAAAAAATAATAATAATATTAAAAATAAAATAAAATAAAATAGTAATAATAATAATAATAATTTTTTAGAGATAGAGTGACGTAGGAAAAGTAATTAATAAGAATAATAATCAAGATAAAATAAATATTTATATATAATTTTTTTTAAACTGTTTTTTAGGAACTACTAATAAAAATAATGGAAATAATTTTTTTTTTTTAAAACTAAAATTCAGAATATATTTTAAAAATAATATTACTGCTATCCCCGGCAACGGCGCCAAAAACTTGACACGCTCGAATACTAGCAAGTATACTAGGTCGTGCAAGTAGTATAAAACGGACGTAAATCCGAGTATCGATCCACGAGGATAGCTCGATTAATTCTAAAATACAATTCTAACTTATATTAATAATTATATATTTTCTTCTTAAAAACACAAATAAGCAACTATAAAACGATTACGAATATTAATTGACGAAAAACGTGATTAAAGCACATATTTCGGCACGGATTAATCTACGTCTTCATGCAATCAACTTTATCTAATCAATACGATTTAAGTTAAGGTAGAAATTCCTAACATACGTGCTACCCGCTCTCGCGTGTATAGCAACCCTATGCGAGAATGAACCAATCAACTATATCTCTATATGACTGTAGTTACTCCACACGCATTCGCTTTTATAAATTTCCCCGAGTTTAGGCGCTTTCGACGCCTAAAGTCTCGGAAACCTCACGGACGAAACCGATTCCATCTCTGGTCGGTTTTACGTCGTGGTGTTCAACACTTTAATTCCAATCGATCTAATCACCTCTCGGTCTCATAAACCAATCAATAAAACAAGCATATGGCGATCAATCATACGCAGGCATTAAACTCAGCGAAGAACACATAACTTTCACATACGATTAAATAAAGCACGATAACATTAATACGAGTTCATAATCCGGCCTAATAAGGCCTTAACCACAAAACGACTTACGCTAACATATTAATTAGCGAAAGCAACATAGGTTTAAACATAAACATAATGGAAACAATAACACTAAAGAAAGGATAGTTACGTTCCTCACAGTACTTTCGTCTAACGGGTGATGGGCGACTTTTCTTAATATCACCTAGCTCCAACACGTCCACTCAAACTGCTCAGCCTCGCGCAGAAACCCTCAAGCTCGCAGCTGCCCAACGGATTTGACACAACAGCTCAAAGACCTCAACCTCTCGGCCTCTCTCTTTGAGCAGTTTCCCTTCTTTTTTTCTTCTGTTCAAAGTGCACTTCCCTTCGCGTCGTCGCAATTTCTCAGCGTGTATATATGGCTACCTTCTCTAATTTTATTTCAGCTTTGGAGGTGTGTGTTGGGTGAGGTGGTGAGTGTTCGTGTGTGAGGTGTAAGTTTGGAGAAACCCACCAGAGCAGCCTGCTTGATTTTCTATATGGCCTTAGCTCCTTCAATGTTGAGTGTTCTGCCAATTGATCGTCTAGGAGGCCTCGAGCGTGAGCTTTGAGAGGATGAGAAGATGATATGCATCTCCCTGTTTTTAGCTCTGTACCCCCCAAGCTCTTCATTTCTCGATTGGTGGTTTATATAGAGAGGTGAGGTTGCTTGCTCTTCTTTTCCAGCATATCTATCGTGTGGGTCATAAAATTTCTATAGTCGTACTAAATCTCACGCTTGCAATCTTCAGCTGCCGATACACGGGTCTCGAGGAGGTATTATTGAATTGATGTTAGCTTTCAATCTTTGCTTCGTCTCGAGAGGTGGCTGTTTGTGGACTTTCTGTACTTCGATTGAGTCTGTATTATTAGATCTTATATTGTAAATTAGTTGGTTGCAACTTTCCTATGATTGGTCAAGATTCACGTGATGTGGTTGCTTTCTTTTGTGAAGTCTCCCTTCCTTATATCATTTGTTTATTTTGTGGGCCCCTCCTCTTCCCATCATAATTTCATCATGCCATTTTTTCATCATTTGGTGGGCTATTTCGTGACTATACCTCACAAGCAATTCCACGGCAACATTTTCTTGAACTTGGACATTCTTCAACAAGTAATTCTGATTATTGTCCAAAACCTCTCTGTCTTCGGTTCATTATGCCTAAAATACAGAAGTGACAATAAAGATA
Organism: Craterostigma plantagineum; assembly: GCA_027422505.1. Classification (NCBI taxonomy): domain Eukaryota; kingdom Viridiplantae; phylum Streptophyta; class Magnoliopsida; order Lamiales; family Linderniaceae; genus Craterostigma; species Craterostigma plantagineum. The sequence goes on from JAPQWV010000004.1 coordinate 57,230, forward strand.
AGATATTCCATGTTGTTTTAGACTAATAACGATCAAAATACAAGTTGACGGGTATATTAATTGCGAAAAATCCTGACTTATCAGTTTGCTTATTACTTACTCCATTAATGCTTTTAGTTTCTTACAGATTCTCTTCTGCTGCTTTTCCTATTTTTTTCTGGCTAAATTTTCCTCGTTGCGTGCTTGCTTGATGATCTGATCTGCAATCTTTTCTTATTTCTGGCAGGAGATTAGATAACTACAAACATTTTGCATCTGTAGATCTATCTTACCCATTGGCTGTTTCTACAATATATGTGATGATCTAGCTCATACTTGTTGGCTCTTCTTCCCTCAGCTAAGCAATTATTCATCAATGGAAGGAGTCCTCTACTGCAAGCCTCATTATGAGCAGCTTTTCAAGGAGTCTGGAAATTTCAGCAAGAACTTTATATCCCGTATGTGCATCTAATCTTGATATATACAGTTCTCTTTGCCTTACTCCTATTATTTCCAAAGCTTTAGTTTCTTCATTGATTTGATTAGAACCTAATTGTCTGCAGCTGTAAAGTCTGCTGAGAAGTTAACGCCGGAATTGGTAAGACTCATTTCTCCACCCCTTATATCGTAGTAGTCCAATGATTTGCTATCTCGAAATTTGTCGAAAAATCATTCAGACAAGGTCGCCTAGCAAAGCTGCTGGTATGTTTTCCGGGACACAAGACAAATGTGCTACCTGTGGCAAAACTGCTTACCCGTTGGAGAAGGTATGATCGATCACCTCATTAAAAATTAAAACTTTGCTGTAATGTGTCTGCAGTTTCGTTGTTCATTCTTGTCCTGATAAATTATCGGTAGGTGACGGTGGAAAACCAAAGCTATCACAAGTCATGCTTCAAGTGCTCACACGGTGGATGCTCGTTGTCTCCCTCGAACTATGCAGCTTTAGACGGGATATTGTACTGCAAGCCCCATTTCTCGCAGCTCTTCAAAGAGAAGGGAAGCTACAATCATCTCATCAAGTCAGCTTCCGTTAAACGCACGGCATTTACTGTTCCCCATTCTTGAATCATTTCCAAGTTTCTTACCGTAACAACATTCAAACGTTGCAGTAATTTGCGTGTGTTTCCTTTTCGGTCTTCTTTGGAGAATTCATTCCAAAGATGAGATGAGATTGTTGTGTGTAGTCTTCTTGTACCGCGAGCAACTATTATTACCTTAACAGTTACCCCTCAGTTAAGTATTAAGGATAGTGTTTACATGTCGGAGAAAAACATTATGGAAGCTCGAATCCACGCAGCATCAGCAATCATGATAGAAGAACAATCGCTCTAACTCTTTGTAACTTCGTTTATGATCATTTTAGTATTGGGCTTCATTGACTTGGGAAATATCTATAGCTGGGCTCGAGGAATGGAGATAAATTCACCTACTGTGGATTTTAGTTTCAGAAGCAATGGTTTTTAATGTTTCACATCACTGTCTTGTGATTCATTTAAAACAGTGGAAAGATCTCTTGGAGAGATAGATCATGGATCAAGTGGGTGCTTGCTTGCATGATGGGCGTGGAGGTAAATTTAATCTAATCAAATCTACTGCAAAATATTCTTCTTTCATTAAAAAAATATCCCACTTGACCAAGACATAACCTTGTTTAGAAGAAAACCTGCGAAGATAAATTCGCTGGCAAAGTGTGTGTGTCCATCCATAACTAGTTCCAACGTCATTGCTACCTATGAAGATCGTGAAAATCTTGGACTAATACAATATAAAAGACAAAAAGCTTTTACAGATGAGAACGAACAAAACACATCTTGAGGTAGACTCGTGACGATGCGACTGACTTATAAAAACAGTTTCAGGATTTTTTATTCCCCAACTGCGACGCAAAAGTCTTTTTTCTTTTGCCTTTTTGATCGGATAGCCATATCTTTATCTGTTTATGATATGTCGTACTTGGTCTTCCTTGTAGTAAAATAAAAATACTTGGCACTATAATCAAAGATAAAGTAGAAAAGAAAGGTTCTGATTTATAGTTGGCTTTATCTGCCTCTTTTTGATTCATCCATGCATAAACACATACGGGTAAATAACTTGTTTTTCGGTCTAATGCCACAACACTAAAATATTACTTTCAGTCAGAAGATCTTATCTTACCTAAACCGAAGGTTATGTCATTACTAAAACTTCTCTGATTTGCTTGGTCTATAATTGTAAGTTTGCCATCAGTATCATTATGGGACAATTCTGCAATTCCCAAAATATCTAAGGTGGGAAATGATTTTCTTATTCATGAAAGAATTATCTGCTGTGTTTCCTTTCCTTAAAAACATAGACATCCATACAAGTTATCTGTAAAAAGAATAGCCTGAAATCTCCATATTTCAATGCATTTATCCTCTTCTATTATTACACTTGATCCAATTACTCTACTAATCATACTCCCGCGGGGGCTAAAAAGGTAAAATCTCTTCACAAGCTACGATCAGCCAACTGTAAACAATAATGCTCGTTATTTATATATTTATATAACAGGCTATCGAGGAAGAATTCAGAGTCTCGAAAAGAGAAGACTAACTAGTTATTAGTACAAAGAAAGAAAACGATTTCGAACAACCAACATGGCTAAGCAAACACCAATCTCATCGCCTCATGTATTCATATTCCCTTTACCTCTTCAAGGCCCTGTGAAGTGCATGCTCAAGCTCGCCGAGCTCTTATGCCTCCAAGAAATCCAAGTTACCTTCCTCAACACACAACACATTCAAGAACGCTTGAAGGCATCCACCAACACCGAAGATTACTTCAGGAAATACCCACACTTTCGCTTCGAAACGATCCCAGATGGACTGCCCGAAGAGAATCCGAGAACAGGGGATCAAATTCCCAACTTGATGCAGTCTATGGAAGCTGTGAGTTTGCCGATTTTTCGAGAGATGGTGGGCAGTAGGATGAGCTCGGAGAAGCCCGTGACTTGCTTAATTGCTGATGGGCTCTTCACTTTTGCTACTGATGTTGCTAAAGAAGCTGGCCTCCCTTTGCTGTACTTTGACACCATCAGTCCTTGTGGTTTGTGGGCTTATCTCTGTTTGCCTGGACTTATTGAAGCTGGTGAAGTGCCTTTCAAAGGTCAGTTCTTTCAAAGGTTTTGACTTTCTTTACACGGTTGTGTCTGAACGAATCTTATTTTTTTGATCGTAGATGACAACTTGGACGAGCTAGTCAGAAACGCACCAGGATTTGAGGGATTTATGAGGCGCCGTGACCTTCCGAGTTTTTGTCGAATCAAAGACCTTACGAATGATTCCATTGTCCGAATAGTCCTCGAAGAAGACAAACGAATCCCCTTAGCACAAGGGCTGATCTTCAACACGTTTCAAGAACTCGAGGCCCCAATACTCTCTCGAATGCGGTCAATATGCCCCAACGTATACGCCGTAGGTCCACTCCACACCCATTTGAAAGCTCGCCTAGGCAAAGGCGCATCAGCCGAGCCCATCCCTGCTGCTACGTCTAGCAGCATATGGGCAGAGGACAGAAGCTGCATTTCTTGGCTCGATTCGCAGCCATTGAAATCTGTTGTCTATGTCAGCATTGGAAGCTTGGCAGTAATGACAAGAGAACAGCTTTTTGAGATCTGGCACGGTCTGGTCAATTCTGGCACTAGATTTTTGTGGGTCCAAAGGCCAAATTCGATTGTTGGACATACTAATAATAATCGCGACAGCGATGTGATGATAACTCAAGAACTGTCCCAAGGGACTAAAGAGAGGGGTTGCATCGTGACCTGGGCTCCACAGCAACAAGTCTTGGCTCATCCTTCGATTGGTGGATTCCTTACGCACAGTGGATGGAATTCTACCATTGAGAGCATAGTTGAAGGAAAGCCCATGATTTGCTGGCCTCATTTCGTTGACCAACAGGTCAACAGCAGGTACGTCAGCGAGGTTTGGGGCCTCGGCGTGGACATGAAAGATACGTGCGACAGAGTTGTGGTTGAGAAGATGATTAGAGAGGTGATGCTGCTGAGGAAAGGCGAGTTCTTGGAAAGGGGTGATAGAATGGCGAGGCTGGCCGAGGAGAGTGTAAGCGTAGGTGGGAGTTCTTACAAGGATTTCGATCGTCTGCTCCAAGACATCAAGCTGATGAAGTTGAATGCTGCACCACAAGATTAGTATAGATAGGAGCCCTTTTATTTTACTTTTGATTTGTTTCTCTCAACTTTTCAAGAATTTGCATGCTGCGCATGATTATCACATCATACACATAAATTATTATCAAGACACATTATTAGTTCACTGTTGTTGGCTTGGATTAGAGGGATGTAATGAATTCAACAAGGCTGTGAAGCGACAGCCCAGAGCTTAAACCAAGATCGATCCTTTCCTTGAGATGAACAGATCTCTTCCTTATCTCATCCCCTGTTTCTTCGACCATCAGTTTCCTTATTGCGCATTCAATCTCACCTCTGTCAAACCCTTTCTCCAATTTAATACCAATCTCCCAAACATCGTTCACGTACCTGGAATTAACCATCTGATCACCGAAGAAACAAGAACAAATCATGGGAACGCCTTCGCATATGCTTTCAAGGGTGGAGTTCCATCCACAGTGCGTCCAAAATCCTCCAACAGCTCCGTGACAGAGAACTTCCTGCTGAGGAGCCCATTTTACTATTTTAGCCCTGTCGCCTACAGCTTCCATGAATCCCTGAGGCAGAACCTCGGACCGTTCTGAGTCGACGCTGACTACTAGTCCTGGTCGAACCACCCATAGAAAAGGCTGCATACTATCGGCTAAGCCCCAAGCCATCTCATGCAGCATTTGCTTTTCTATTGAGACTACGCTGCCAAAGCTCACGTAAAGCACAGACTTGGGCTTTTGCGCGTCCAGCCATGTGATGGCTGTTCGATCTTGTTCGAACAAACTAGTTGACGCAGCTGAGAAGCACTTGTGGAAAGGGCCTATGACGAAAGCTGGCGTGGCGTACTGTTCTTGAAGCTTGGCTAACTCTTCTTCTTCGAGTTCTCTGAAAGTATTGAAGATAATCCCTGAAGCCTTGGTCGTTGCTTGGACCATGTTTCCTATCATCTCGAAAGAGACTTCTGGCTGATCGTACACGTCGATAAGTGGAATGTCCTTCACTTTAAGAGGTGGGAAATCAACGACTTGCTCCTCCATTTTACAATCTGGGACGATCGCGCAAAAAGGCATTAATTCAAACACCATGCAAAGGCGAGCGCCGTTGTTGTACTAGGAAAATCATGAACGAGTACCTCGATTGCAAAGATAGCCCTTTTCTCGAAGGATGGGGAGAGCTGCAAAAGCCAAGAAGGAACAGATACTGCTAGTCCTCATCACGACCCTTGGAATCTTAAACTTGTCAGCAACATCTTGCGAGAAGAACCAGTTAGCATCGGTTATCAAGCACCTAACTTTTCCGTCTCCACCTTCGGACAGCAACTGATGCAAGCATCTCGAAAACGGCTCAACGGCGACTGCGTTGAGAATCTTGACTATCGTGACAGGATCAGTCACTGGTTTGCCGTCAAGTTCAACGGATTCAAGGTCAGGGATGACGTGGAAAGTGTGTTGGGGTTGTCGAAATCACGAGCAATAAAAACGCCAATCAACCAACGACGAAAATGAAAATAACGCGCCAACTTTTAACGTGGAAAACCCGAAACGGGAAAAACCACGGGATCGCTCTCCCGATCCAAGGAAACGTCCACTATAACCAAGTTCAACGATTACAACGGACAACACCTCCCGAGAACGTCTCGAGGTATAACAACACACGGCGCACCAAAATCACACCAATAAAGCGAGCACACTAACGACGTCGAGTTACAAACTCGGAACTCCAATAATCATCGGGTTACAAACCCGGAATACCAAAAGAGGTTAAACGAGTTACCACCAACACGTGAGAAACCGAACAATCTGACACGGTAGATGTGTAGAGTACATCGAGGCAACTCTCCTCCCGAAGTTTCGATGAAAACGGGGCAACGGATCGTCCGGATCTGAATTTTCTTTCCACTTTCTTTCTTCCTCTTTTTTCTTTCCTCTTCTCCTCTCCTTCGCTGTGTCGTGTGCGTGTGTAGTATCTATTTTTTTTTTTTTTACATAATAATATATACATATAATGGGCCAACCCAAATGGGCCGGACCCAATAAACTCCCCCTCCGGCTCATATGGTAGGCTCTAGCAAGCCCGCTTTCCGCCGACATGCCTTGAGCTTCTCCTTCGGCAAAATCTTCGTCAACATATCTGATCCGTTCTCACTCGTGTGTACCTTCGCCAAATACAACTGCTTCGACTCGAGCACATCTCGAACCCAATGGTATCTGACGTCGATATGCTTGGATCTCGAATGGAATGACGAGTTCTTGGAGAGGTGAATAGCACTCTGACTATCGCTGTATACGACATACTTGTCCTGCCGTAGACCAAGTTCTTCGAGAAACTTCTTCATCCACAAAGCTTCTTTGCAACCCTCCGTGATAGCAATATACTCGGCTTCTGTGGTGGATAGCGCAACACACTTCTGCAGCTTCGACTGCCATGACACAGCTCCCCCTGCAAAAGTCATCAAAAAACCTGAAATAGATTTTCTGGAGTCAATATCACCTGCCATGTCTGAATCTGTATATCCAACTAGCATAGGCTCTCCGCTGCCAAAACACAAACACGTCTTGGAAGTGCCTCTGAGATATCTCAATATCCACTTTACGGCTTCCCAATGCTCTTTTCCCGGATTAGAGAGAAAACGGCTAACGACACCAACGGCATGGGCAATATCGGGTCGAGTACAAACCATGGCATACATCAAACTACCAACCGCAGACTGATAAGGAAATCTGCTCATGTCAGCCTTCTCTTTCTCACTTTTCGAGCATTTCTCAGATGACAATTTGAAATGACCTGCAAGTGGAGAACAAACCGCCTTGGCTTTACTCATGTGAAATCTCTCGAGAACTTTCTCAATGTAGTCTTCTTGAGATAACCATAGCTTCCGATTTTTCCTGTCACGTGAAATCTTCATACCGAGAATTTTCTTCGCCGCTCCCAAGTCCTTCATCGCAAAAGACTTGCTCAACTCTCTCTTCAACGCCGTAATCTTGCTAGTATCATGGCCTATAATCAACATGTCGTCAACGTACAAGAGAAGAATAATAAAATCGTCATTGGAGTACCTCTTGACGAATACACAATGATCCGAAGAGGTTCTGGTGTACTCGTGACTGGTCATAAAAGAATCGAACTTCTTGTACCATTGACGTGGAGCTTGTTTCAAGCCGTACAAACTCTTCTTCAACTTGCAAACAAGCTGCTCTTTTCCCTTGACTTTGAATCCCTCGGGCTGCTCCATATAAATGTCTTCTTCAAGGTCGCCATGAAGAAATGCAGTCTTCACGTCAAGTTGCTCAATCTCCAAGTTCAAGCGCGCCGCCAAACCAAGAGCAACTCGGATCGAGGACATCTTCACCACCGGTGAGAATATATCATCAAAGTCAATTCCTTTCTTCTGACCGAAACCTTTCACGACCAACCGAGCTTTATACCGTGGTCGAGAATTATTTTCTTCAGTTTTCAGTCGATAAACCCATCGATTCTTGAGAGCTTTCTTTCCTTGAGGTAGCTCTACCAAATCATAAGTGTGATTATCATAAAGAGATCGCATCTCTTCCACCATAGCTTTCATCCACTCATTCTTGTCGTCAACAGAAACTGCATCTTGGTAATCCTCAGGTTCTCCCGCATCTGTTAGCATCACGTACTCATCTGAAGGATACCTCGTGGATGAACGATGCTCCCTAGCAGATCTTCTCAACTGAGGTTCAACCGAAGGTTCTTCGACAACTTCATCAGTAGGTTCCACTGGCTCAACATCAACATCACCTGTAGGCTCATCGTTACCAACACCGCTAGATTCTGGAACATCTCCCCCTTGATCGGGATATGCTACACGTACAGGAGGTGGATCTAAATTAGGTAGATCACCACTGGACTTCTTAGCCGACTTCTCTGACTGAATGTCTCGTATGCACTGGTCTTCAACAAACACGGCATCTCGGCTTCTGATAAGCTTCTTCTGCACGGGGTCGTAAAATCTGTACCCGAACTCATCAAGACCATAACCGATGAATACACACGGTCTTGTCTTCACATCAAGCTTTGATCGCTCGTCTTTTGGGATGTGAACAAAGGCCTTGCACCCAAACACGCGCAGGTGATTATAAGAGACTTCCTTTCCCGACCAAATCTTATCCGGTACCTCAAATCTCAAAGGAACACAAGGTGTGAGATTTAAAACATGAACAACTGTATTTAACGCCTCACCCCAGAAAGAATTCGGCAACTGCGACTGTGATAGCAAACACCTCACTCTCTCGATCAGTGTTCTATTCATCCTCTCAGCTAAGCCATTTAACTGAGGTGTCTTTGGAGTCGTCTTTTGATGTCGAATACCATATCTCTTGCAATACTCATCAAAAGGACCGCAATATTCACCTCCGTTGTCCGTCCGAATACACTTGAGCTTTTTGTTGGTCTGCCTCTCCACCAAAGCGTGAAACTTCTTGAAAACATCTAGCACCTGGTCCTTGGACTTCAGCGTATAAGCCCAGATCTTCCTCGAATGATCATCTACAAATGTAACAAAATACACAGCACCACCAAGTGTTCTTGTTTTCATAGGACCACAGACATCGGAGTGAATTAGATCGAGTATACCTGATTTCGGCGAGTGAGTGATGTTCTTGAATGCGACTCGGGTCTGCTTTCCAGCCAAGCAATGATCACATCTTCGTAACGAAGGATTCTTCACGCCAGATAGAAGATTCTTCTTGGCTAGTATCATCAGTCCCTTTTCGCTCATGTGACTAAGCCTATTATGCCAAAGCTCCGTCGCGCCACCATCATCGATTGCATTCACGGTAGAGTCTGCAATCTTTGCTTGCGTCACATATAGCTGAGATGACGTCTTCTCTCCTTTCGCCACGATCAATGAGCCTTTAGTGAGCTTCCATTTGCCATCTCCAAAGTGACTGTGAAAACCTTCGTCGTCGAGCTTCCCAGTGGACATCAAACTCATACGAAGCTCTGGAACATGCTTCACGGCCTTCAAAATCAATGTATTGCCGTTCTCCGTCTGCAAGCGCACGTCGCCAATACCAATGGCTCTAGCAACGCCATCGTCTCCCATAATAACTCGTCCAAAATCACCAGAGGTATACGAGGCAAAGAAATCCCGTCGTGGTGTAGCATGTATCGTAGCACCACTATCGATCACCCAACTAGTCTCATGACTAGTTAGATTAACAGCATCGTCGTCGCGCACAACAAAGAAATCTGCCGTAACTGCGGTTACCTTGTCAACCTTATCAGCATCTGTCGTCTGATGATCTTGACTCTTCGCATTCTTGTTCTCTCTCAGGAACTTTCGACAAACTCTTTTGATGTGCCCCTTCTTGCCACAATAATGACACTCGATGCTAGAATACTTCCCAGACTTACTCTTACTTCTGTTTCGATCGCCTGGGCCTCGACTTTTGCTTCTTCCCCTGTTATCTGTGACTAGGACATCGGCCTGCGTAGAAGAAGAACCTTGCGACTTTCTTCGCATCTCTTCATTGAGCACGCTACTCTTAACCAATTCCATCGAACAGATCCCATTTGGAGCCGAATTAGATAACGACATCCTGAATGTCTCCCATGAGTCTGGCAATGTACCAAGAAGCCACAAACCCTGCACTTCATCGTCGAACTTGATTCCCATTCCAGCTAGCTGATTAATAATTCCTTGGAACGTATTCAAGTGATCAGATATGTTGCTCCCTTCTTGATACTTCAAACTCATCATCTGCTTTATCAGAAAAAGCTTGTTATTCCCCGTCTTTCGAGCGTATAACTGCTCAAGCTTGCTCCACAAGGTCCTCGCATGTTTCTCGTCGCTTATGTGGTTGAGAACATTATCGTCGACCCACTGTCGAATAAAGCCGCAAACCTGGCGATGGATCAACTCCCATTCCTTATCGCTTTTATCTTGCGGTTTCTCCAAGTCGAACACCGGCGAATAATAATCTTTCACGTATAAAAGATCCTCCATCTTTCCTTTCCAAATATGGTAGTTCGAGCCGTTCAACATAACCATCCGACTAGTATTGCCTTCCATAATTTCGAACACACGGCACCACAACGCAACGCTCTGATACCACTTTGTTGGGGTTGTCGAAATCACGAGCAATAAAAACGCCAATCAACCAACGACGAAAATGAAAATAACGCGCCAACTTTTAACGTGGAAAACCCGAAACGGGAAAAACCACGGGATCGCTCTCCCGATCCAAGGAAACGTCCACTATAACCAAGTTCAACGATTACAACGGACAACACCTCCCGAGAACGTCTCGAGGTATAACAACACACGGCGCACCAAAATCACACCAATAAAGCGAGCACACTAACGACGTCGAGTTACAAACTCGGAACTCCAATAATCATCGGGTTACAAACCCGGAATACCAAAAGAGGTTAAACGAGTTACCACCAACACGTGAGAAACCGAACAATCTGACACGGTAGATGTGTAGAGTACATCGAGGCAACTCTCCTCCCGAAGTTTCGATGAAAACGGGGCAACGGATCGTCCGGATCTGAATTTTCTTTCCACTTTCTTTCTTCCTCTTTTTTCTTTCCTCTTCTCCTCTCCTTCGCTGTGTCGTGTGCGTGTGTAGTATCTATTTTTTTTTTTTTTACATAATAATATATACATATAATGGGCCAACCCAAATGGGCCGGACCCAATAAAGTGAAGTGAGGGTAATTGGAAGTGTCGGGGAAGTTGAAGTTAGCGTGTAAGAAGGTGATGCTGAAACCTTGAGAGTGAAGGATGTGAGCGAGCTGCATCATGGGATTTACGTGGCCTTGGAATGGCAATGGAAACAAAACTAGTCTGTGTTTGCTGCTGCTGCTGCATGTTTGAGTACCCATGGAACGAAGAAGACACAGCTTTAAGCAATGGTGGGTATTCTTCTTACATAGTATGGAAGAAGAATATAGATATAAGGTGTGGTGGTTGAACTGAACAGTATCACTGTTGTATTGGTAAAGGCCACACACAGCACGTGGAGCATGGCGAGGCTAATGCTGATTGGTTCGTAATATAATATTCTTCAATGCATATCTATCTACCTCTCAACTTTATTCTCATCTACCTCTCACTTTATTCCCTAGACTAGACGAAACGTCGTCAATGGAATATAGTCTTCTCCTCTGCCCACAAAATCGTACGTTGGAGTCTCTCTCTCTCTCTCTCTCTCTCTCTCTCTCTCTCTCTCTCTCTCTCTCTCTCTCATTTTCAAGCCCAAGCCCAAACGATGTGGAACTCACATTATTTTGCCATCCAAGTCACGTACATGGTGTTAGGGCCCAACATTGATAAATTTTAATTGATTGTATTCTTGGACCACAATTTCTTGGAAAAACACTCCTTTGTATTCACACGAGGTTTCAAAATGGTAATAATTTTCTAATAATAGTTTTCTTGCAGCGATATGAAATCAAAATAGACGTTGTACCGTTGCAAGATGTTCTTTAACTTGCTCAAAAGACTAAAAAGGACTGCAGAAAGAAACATTTTGCTATTAGAAAAAGAGAAAAAACGGTCATAAGCAGAGATACATGAACACGTATATCTTCTCACAGCTTGAAAAGACTTACTTTTTCTGAAAAAATAATGGCCGTCACAAAAAAAAAAAATAATAAGAGGAAAAAGAGAATAACCATATATTAATTGGAACGTATCATTAGCTTCGAAGACAAAATGATTTTGCAGTAGCTCCAAGACTGTATGATGGATTGCATGCATTTCAAAATATATTTGTCACTATCTTTGGAATATGAAACCCACCGTTGGGTCATTTAAAGCTTTTGTCATCTAAGCCACGGACCATTTAAATGAACTTTACCTTTTTAGTTCAACATAACATACACTAAATTTGAATTTCGAATTGATAAAGCTTGTCAAAAATAAATAAATAAAAGTTGGTGGAGTGTATAATTCCTTAATTGCCATTGGCCCATTTTACCTAGTGCATAGTTATAATATCTTTTGTTCTTTCAATGAATTGTAATTGACTAAAAAAAATGAATTGTAATTGACTAAATTCCCTTGTTTAAATACACGTTGCGCTTATTTAAAATTGGGCTTTACTAATTTTTTTTAAGAGTTGTCGATGGACTTGCAAACATACGACACGAATTGTTGAATTAATGATTTAATAAAGTCAATTTTTGGTCCCCATGTGCTGGCCTATTTATTTAATTTATTTGAGAGGCTCCACGCATGCTGAGAAATACAGATTCAATTAATATATATTCATTCATTAAAGACTTCATGCGTGATGTCTTGGTTTGATTCGTTCGTATGGCCTCGCTCGTCTTATGTCTTCTAATATACTCTTTTTTATGAGAACATAGTTTAATCACGCATACCCAAGTCCAAAGAACGGCAGTAATAAATCAAAATCAATCTGTATTGTATTGTATGTAATAAATAGGAAACTTATGGCAAGATTCACAATTAAAAAGCATATAATATATCTATCGCGTTCCCTTCGACTTATAGTTTGTACCCGTTGATAAGTTCAAAACCCCCCCTTCAATTTTATTCCCATTGTGCTTTAATGATTTCATTATCATTACACATGCATCCTCTTTTTCTTGATTATAAAATCATGTTTGAATGACGACTCCGAAGAAGAGACTCACGAAGTATACGTTACGTTGTTTTTGCCTTGTAGCTAGCAAAGAAGCACTTGGCAGTTTGTTCACTTTCTACAAGTACCACAGTAGGAGAGAGTAAGTGCGACGGCAAATAAAAACTGAAATCCCAGAAAAAATTCCTGTAAAGTTCGTATTTTTCTTGTAGCTTCTTGGAGATCGATCCATCGCTAGTCCCCTATTTGCTTTGTTAGATAATCCATGGAACGTTCATCTGAGGAGAGTAAGGGTAAAACTGGTTCTGACTTGTTGAGCGACGAATCACTCTCTAACGAGTCAGTCAGCAGCACTAGTTGTGAGAGCCAACCGAGTTCTGATAATTCTTCCTCAGCTCTTGCTCAAGCTCAACTAGGTTGGCCTCTTACAAAAGCTACGCCTCGTTTGGTGGATGAAGCGAATGATGTCAAAACGAAGCCCCATTTGAATGCTGAGGATGATTTTAAATTGGACAAGGAGGGCTCGAAATTTTCAGGTTAGGTGGGTTTGAGTTCACTCTTCCCTGACTGGGCTTTAATGTTGACCTTTAGTTCATCAATTTAACTATTTTCTGCTGCTTGAATAATAGAAGTGGAGGTGATGAAAGAGAGGTTTTCTAAACTGTTGCTCGGTGAAGATATGTCTGGGAGTGGCAGAGGAGTTTCATCGGCGTTAGCCATCTCAAACGCCATCACTAACTTATGTGGTAATAACAACCAGCAATTTCCGGAGAAGATCAATGTTACAAGCTATCAATCCTTTTATGATGATAATGGTTTTTCCATCTCCTTTGTAGCGTCCGTATTTGGGCAGCTGTGGAGATTAGAGCCGTTGCCCGTCGAAAAGAAATCTACATGGCAAAGAGAAATGGAATGGCTTCTCTGTGTGAGTGATCATATCGTCGAAATGATACCTTCTTGGCAAACGCTACCTGATGGAAGCAAGCTCGAGGTACATCGTATGCATTATCTCTTCAGTTCATGACAACAAACCATCAACTCAATCTAATTCGTATGTCCGTCGTCGTTCTTTTTTCAAGGTCATGACGTGTCAGCCGAGGTCCGACCTAGTTATCAATCTGCCTGCTCTCCGCAAACTCGACAACATGCTACTTGTAAAGTTTCGAATCATCTCTCCCTGAGTACCATCAAAGCAGTTAGACAATACGATAGCATATATGTACGTCCTATTTTTTGTTGTCCTTAGGAAATATTAGATGGCTTCACTAGTACGGAGTTTTGGTACGTGGACAACGTTGTAATAGCACAAGAAAAGCCCGATGGATCGGGCTCGTTCAGGAAAGTCGTTCAACGTCAGGAGGATAAATGGTGGCTTCCCGTGCCTCGGGTCCCGCCTGGCGGCTTGCCCGAGGCCACACGCACGCACCTAATTCACAAACGGGAATGCGCTAGTCAGATACTTAAAGCTGCTGTCTCCATCAACACCATAGCTTTGTCTGAGATGGATGTCCCTGAGTCTTACTTGAAAACTCTTCCAAAGGTATTAATCAACCAATGTGGCCAATGTTCAATTAGAGAAACTGTAACTCGTTCTTCTTCAATTCAACAGAATGGCCGGACTTGTTTAGGTGATGTCATCTACCGCTACATCACATCTGATCATTTCTCCTCCGAATGTTTGTTGGATTGTCTCGATATTTCATCGGAGCACGTGGCTCTGGAAATAGCAAACAGAGTGGAAGCAGCCATTTACGTGTGGAGGAGAAGGCAGCAGCACCCAAAACCTCCTACCGCGAAAACATCATGGGAGATGGTTAAGGATCTGATGATAGATGGAGGAGACAAGAGAGAGCTGTTTGCTGAGAGGGCCGAAAGCCTCTTACTGTGCCTGAAACAGCGATTCCCAGGTCTGACTCAGACAACACTAGATGCAAGCAAGATACAATGCAACAAGGTATGTATGTCTTTTTTTTGTTGAAAATGTAACAATATAAAATGATGCAAACATCTCCCTGACCTTCCCCGTAATGTCTTGCGAATTTTGTATTATATAGGATGTTGGGAAATCCATTCTTGAGAGCTACTCGCGGGTCTTGGAAAGCTTAGCGTACAACATCACTTCGAGGATCGAGGATCTGCTCTACGTCGACGACATAAACAAGCGCTCCGATAAATTATCTGCAGCTAACGCAGTTTTGCACAAGAGAATGTCGAACCCATTCCCCGTGTCTGCCTCAGGCACACCTTATCGAACAGCTTACACGAGCCCGAGCTTCAGTAAAGCTCCATTGACGAGCCCGGCAAGAGCTGATAGAACCACTCCGTTTTTCAACGGTTTTAGCAGCAGCAATAGACCTCCGCGCCGTGGATTGGGAGTGAAGAGGGTTCTGACGAATTATCTCGTCGGCGATGGGAAAGTCAAGAATACTGCTGCTATTGAGGAGGAGTGTGTTGGCTCTGTTTCGAACAGCGCTATGAACAACTCTTCTCGTCGGAGCATAGGATCAAAGGGTCATCCTCCATCGTCGTAATGTTGTTGTTGGTAGTGATGTTAACAGGTGGTGGTATAATAGGATATGATTGTTCTTTGTAGGATCGAAGTCCAAAGATTGTGTGTGTGATGAATTGGTTTGCCTCATTTCATAGTATTCTTTGATTTGTTGGTTGATGTTGTGGTTTTCCTTTTGAACATGACAGTATTTCATTTCAAATATCCTTTTTCCAGTATGTATAGTAAAATCGTAAAAAAATAGAATAAAAAATTGAGTAGGGGCATTCCGAGAATTGAACTCGGGACCTCTCGCACCCTAAGCGAGAATCATACCACTAGACCAAATGCCCGCCTCTATATCCTTTGCTATGGGCCAAGGTAAGAATACATCATCTGCAGTGATGAATGATATTCTGTCCAGTCCATGTGAGAAAAGCAAAAGAAACGCCATTGATTCCACTCAAGACCTTTTTTCTTTACTCTCCGACCAAAACCTCTGAGAGAAGCACTAGGTAGAGTTCCGTCATCTTCGATCCGAGCATGTCCTCTGCAACTCGCATCCACATCACGGCTTTAGACGGCATCGTCAACACCAACTCACTGTTCACGCTGGCCGTCTTCATCGGCCTCACATGGAACCCAACTGATCCATCCCAAACGCTAATCGACCAGCCCAACTGCTCCCCGAACCCTACAGTCGCCGAGAACGTCGTCTCATTCCACGTCTACTCATTCAGCTGCTTTCTGTTCTCCAGCCTCGTCGCCTTGGGCATCAAACAGGCCCTGAGAATGCACCTCCGCCCGCCGTCGGCGCATTGGGTCGAAAATCTGTCCTTCGACGTCGCTCGGGTCAACAGGACGGTGGTTCGGGTCGGGTACGTCGTCTCCGCCGTGGGATCCGTATGTGGCTCGGTGTTTCTGATGCTGGCGTTGGTGAATGTGGTTCAGGTGAAGCTTGGGGTTTTCGGTTGTGGAGGCAACAATCATGGGTACGCTGCCGTGATCCCCTTGCTTATCTTAGTACCTTGTGGTCTGCTCATCTATGTCTGCACTGTGTTCTATGCTTTTACCAGATGATCAATTAAGAAAGATGTAAACTTTAATTTAAGAATGTAGTAGCAGGTATATCCCTATTATGTATAAGCGGATTTGTCATTTCCTTGCTTTTTGATCCACTGTACGTACGATCTCTCTAGTCTTCATGTGTTGCACACTCTGTGAGATGATTTTTTGCTTGTACTTGCTATTTATATCGAATGAATGAAGAGGATTTTGGTATCAATCATTCTTTTGAGTTCGATCTGCCGAGTTCTTATTGGCAATACATGAAGCAAAAGGTCACAATAACAAGCAAACAAACTTCAGAGATCAATCCCAAACAGGACGAATTTGAAGGTTCTTAGCTAAATAACACTTCGCTTGTTATGTTATAAGCCACGACTGGACTCCTCACTTGATAAGTCCCGTCGTCCCACACCAAAGAGCCCGAAAGCAACCCATCGCCAATCATCGCGGCGACAGTGACCTTAAACGTCAGAACCTCTCCAATCGAAGTGAAAGTCAAGACGCTCGGGTCCACCGAGATGTCAAGGCCCGAGTCGCCCACCACAGTGGACTTATAAGTCGAAGTGGCGGACCCCACATTCGTGACCTTTCTGTTGTACACACGGGTCACGGACTTACCCGACGACCCGGACAATGTAAAGGACGGGTAGTTCAAGTTGTACACCGTTGAGTTATTCGACGAGGTACATGTCTCGTTGTCCCCCGTGACAAGCTTCAGTTTCTTGTCATCGTAGCCCTGACCGCATAGGAAACTGACATAGTCTGCTTCTGATATGTCGTAGATGAGGCCAGGCGACGCGGCCTTCAGTGGGTTGATTTGACCCGACCCGTAAGCAAACTCTGCGTCAGCGTTCTTACTTGGTTTCATGGGCGTGGCGGTTGTCAGCAGAGCCGACTTTATGGCAGATGGGGTCCACGAGGGGTTGAACGATTTGACGTAAGCTGCTGCGGCTGAGGCGTGTGGACAAGACATGGATGTCCCTGAGATTATGTTGTAGGGCACGACCCTTTTGTCTTCGATGTCCCCCGTGAGGGTCGTGCCTTGGGACCAAGCTGCGAGGATATCCACTCCAGGGGCAGTAAGATCGGGCTACGAAATGAGGTGAGGTGTTAAGATGAGACTTTGAAAATTTCCCAAGTCGATACGCTGAAGAAGAATTGACTGACTGTTTATTACCTTGAGAAGGTCGGGCGTGATGGGGTTCGGCCCTCTCGAAGAGAAGAATATGGCGTAAGGAGCTGAAGTCAGGTTAGCTTCTGTGCTCTTGGAAATAGTTGCTGTTGGCGTACTGCACAAAACACAAATGTAATCTTTCAAGCTTTTTTTTTTTCTTTTACATAAGCTGATGCGTTGCATACTTGATAGGCATGCGTATATAACCTTGTTTTGTTGATATAATCGAAGATTTCAGCACCGTTGGATGCATTCAGTGCTGTTGCTGGTAAGGTGAAGACGAAGGCTGCATCCAACATTTCGCCGGCTAGTATTATGGCCCCCGTTCCATTAGCCGCTGCCACTGTTTCTGCATCAGTAGCTTCATCGCATAGGACTATCTTGCCTTCCACCTGTTTTGGGTCCAAATCTTCCTGGCAATCCCTGTTTCATGCTTTCTTCTCTTTTTAGATTAATCTATAGTAAGCATATGCCCGTAGGAATGGAGGTAATTATTTGCAGTAGAAAGAAAATGCATCATACCCTCCACTGACAAGTGGGTAACTTTCATTGAGGATAAACGTGTTTATACTTTCTCCCTGCAAAAAAGTAGTGTTTCAAGAATCAAACACTTACGCAAGGGAATCAATAGTGTCTCTTGAGTTACTCACTGATCAAAATTACCTCATAAGTCGCGTTGTTTCCCAGCTGCAGTTTGGCCAAGAACTTCCTGTCTATGGTATTGGCTGCCACGGAAAGAGCCCAAGGCGATAAATTGACGATAGAGTAAGCATCGGGCCCGCTATTCCCAGCAGAGTTCGAGGTGAGTATCCCATTCTTCATAGAATGGAACGCCCCTATCGCTATGACATCGTCGAAGTAATCGTCGGCAGAGTCCCCGCCGAGTGAGATAGAGATTACGTCCACGCCGTCTGCTATCGCATCGTCGAACGCTGCCAAAATGTCGGCGAACGCACAGCCATCCGACCAGCAGACCTTGTAGACCGCGATTCGAGCCGAAGGCACCCCTCCACGAGCCGTGCCCGAGCCCAACCCGTAAAGGTTGGCGTTGGAGACTACGTCGCCGGCGGCTGTGGACGATGTGTGGGTCCCATGCCCTTCGAAGTCCCTCGGAGATGGGCCGTCGGGCGGGCTGATCGAGCCATCGCTGCGGTAATACCTCGCTCCTATAATTTTGCTGAAAATATGAAGAAAAAAAAAAGGAAAAGGGGGTAAGAAAAGAATAGTGTGAAGGTGAGTGATGGGAACGGTGTGTGGCTTTTATTTACTTGTTGCAGGTGAAGTTGGACGAAGATTGGCAAGTGCCCTTCCACTTTGTTGGCGGTGGGCCGAAGCCTTGGTCGCTGAAGCTGTCTGCCTCGGGCCAAATTCCCGTGTCGATCATACCGATGATGATGTCACCCTCGGTTTGTGATCTGTTGACGTTTGTTGGGAAACCTATGAAGTCCCATGATCTCGTCGTGTGGAGGTGGTGCTTCTTGTTGGGAATCACGGAGACTATCCCGTCCATGCCTGAAAAGTTCTCATTTTTTTAAACTTTTTTTTTTTAATTATTGAGGTTTATATAAGATCAAATTGGGAACGGAGTGACGAAAGGGTGTTTTGTGTGCTTTACTTGCGAGCTTATCTTTCTCTTCCTCGGTGAGCTTGGCGACGAAGCCGTTGAAGCTTCTCTTGTAGCTGTGGAGCCACGATTCTGATGCCCTTTTGCTGGAAATTAATAAAGACAGCATGATTGCTGCTACTTACTCGACATAAATGAATCATCAGATCAGGTTAGAAACATAACAAATTCCTGGTAGAAAAGATTGAACCTGCTTCCCAATGTTGATTGTAGCATGCTCATGTGATGCGCAGTTGCAGAGATATCGTCGCTTTTGTGAGGAGCTCCCATGTAGAATATATACGACTGCTGCGTAGGCAATTTTCAAGAAAAATTAGAGTCAGGAAATATATATATATATATATATATATATATTAACAATGATTGTTGTTCGTGCCTTTTGATCGGCTTGTTGAAAGGTTGCGCTGCAGCTGATGAAGAGAGGGCCGACGAGTGCGATCATGAGGAGGAGGAGGAGGAGGAGGAGCCATGAAGCGCCGCGAATAGTCTTCATAGCTGATGATATCATCAATGTCTTATTTCTTCTTACCAACCAAGTTTTGTGTGTATATATATGTATATGTGTGTGTGTGTGTATTTTTGTATGGTTTGTAAGATTGCATGAACAATGTCAGTGAAGACTATCTTGGTTTATATAGTAGGGATAAATTCCGAAAGAAGAAGAACGATGATTGTGTTGTCCGCCTTCTGATGACTGTCGAAGCGCACCGGTTATAACAATGTTTAGAGAGACGTAGCTGGGATATATATATTATTTATATCTATTTATTTATCCTTTTTCTTTCCGGCCATGGAACTAAGATATTTTATATGGTGATTAATGTGAATAGATGATCGTATCATCAAGTACTTAGAGGTAGTGTTGTTTTGATGATCAAATCGAGTAGAAGTGTCGCCAGTTGTTCATCGTTTAGTTTTAGGATCCGAAAACACTACCACGAATAATTGAAGGGAAATATGAATAAATCAAAGAAGTTAGAGATATCAAACACAAACGACCTCTGAACAAGGACTAAGAATAAGATTGACAGTGTTGGACCTGAGTGTCATGGTATATATAATAAGATACATTACATACATACGGGCTGATAGCAATTTGCACGCGTAGCTATCTTATTTGACGATGATTTATTATGAGGCAAAATAAATACGTTTGAACTTACGCCAAAAATGCTCCTATCCTATATACATAAAATGTCGCATGTAATGTATTTTTTGATTTTAACACGGATCATATATTCTATACTAATTTAGTTAGCCTCGTTGCACTGAAATTGAAAGGCGCCCTCGCTTTACCAATCTTTTCAAATCTCTCTCTCTCTCTCTCTCTCTCTCTCTCTCACACACACACACACAAACTGAGCACCAATTGGCGCAAACCACCGGATTTATTGGGTAAATAGACCCGTGAATCACAAATTTTAAAAAAATGGCATCCTCCCTTCAAAAAGACATATATACCCTTACTAAGTGACCATAAAAGGACAATATTACCCTTATTTATAGACCTCAGCGCTCACTTAACCATATTAATGAAAAATTACTGTTCATTAGCTACAGTGTCTGTCTTTCCTCTTCTTGTCAGAGTTTTTTTACTTTTTACAGCTGTTTTCCAAGCTTTTACTTCGTCCTCTTCAAAGCGTATCCATCAAAACCTAAAATCTGTTTTCCAAGCTTTACTTCTGAAGGGACCCGAACGAATTTGCAGGGGACCCTTGAGTCATTCGCAGGGGATCCATGCAGTTTGTGCAGGGGACCCGTGATACTTCTCAAGGGACCCGAACGAATTTGCAGGGGACCCTGAGTGATATGCAGGGGACCCATGCAGTTTGCGCAGGGGACTCGTGCAGTTTGGACACGTGATACTTCTCAAGGGACCCGGACGAATTTGCAGGGGACTCATGCAGTTTGCGCAGGGAATCCGTGCAGTTTGGACCCGTAATACTTCTCAAGGGACCCGAACGAATTTGCAGGGGACCTTGAGTGATATGCAGGGGACCCATGCAGTTTGCGCAGGGGACCCGTGCAGTTTGGACCTGTGATAATTCTCAAGGGACCCATAGAATTTACAGGGGACCCTTGCAATTTATGATGGGGACCCCTGAGACTTCTCAAGGGACCCATACCTATTCGCAGGGGATCCGTGCAGTTTGGATCCGTGATATTTCTCAAGGGACTCATACGATTCGCAGGGGACCCTACCTACCTAATAAATTTGAGTTAAATTTGATACGTTTTTGAATCTGTAATTAAAAAATTTGGGTTACAGGCGCTGGGACTGCACATGCGCGGGTCCCCTCATTATATGCACTGGTCTCCTGGTTCAAGGAACCCGCGCTTATATGCAGGGGACCCGCGCATATATGCAAGGGACCTTATTCATATGTTTTATGACAGTGATTTCGACGAAATTTGAGTTTAATTTGATACGTTTTCGAATCTGCAATTAAAAAATCTGGGTTACATGCGTTGGGATCTGCACATGCGAGGGTCCCCCGATTATACGCACGGTTCCCCTGGTTCAAGGGACCCACGCTTATATGCAAGGGACCCATGCATATATGCAAGGGACCCGCACATATATGCAAGGGACCTGATCCATATGTTTTATGACACTAATTCCGACGAAAATTGAGTTAAATTTGATACGTTTTCGAATCTGCAATTAAAAAAGCTGGGTTACCTGCTGGGGATCTGCACATGTGCGGGTCCCCAGATTATATGCACGGTCCCCTGGTTCAAGGGACCCGCACATATATGCAAGGGACCCGTCCCTATGAGAATCATGCGCATGATGTATGTGGTTCTCTGCACATTTTGGTGGTATTTTTCTTATTTTAAAGTTTTATGGGCGGATCCCTTGCATCTATGCAGGTCCATGGTTATGTACAAGGGTCCCTTGGATTTATGCACGGGTCCCTTGGATATGCACGGGTGCCTTGGATTATGCACGGGTCCCTTGCATTTATGCACGTTTGCATGTATGGACGGGGCCCCTGCTCATTCACGGATTTTCATGCATGACATGGATTCCCAAAACTCTAAATCCATAAACAATGAAACTCTAAATAGGTTTTATGTATACCACAAAAAAGTATCATATTAATGAAATCAAAAAGGATAATTATATATCAGAATAGGTATGTTGATGTAAAAAATTGATTGAGTTCCATATTTCAGAATGAAGCTTATTCTAGCCTACAAAACATATGTATTTTGATCATTGGGGGATACGATGCTCTTGTCTTTAATATTCCCCATTTGTTTCAATATATAATAAATATATGATGTTATTAAAAAAAACTACATAATAATTACAATACTAATTCATATATCTTAAACCTTTAAACGCCAACACATTAACTTACTTAACTTATTACAATACCACTTCTTACTTCAAGCACTTAGTGCATACAATTTTTATTTATTCATTTCGTACAATATAAACACGCTACATGATAAATTCTTCAACATTCAATTCAAACATCAATGCATTACTAGCTTACTTAACTTACTACAGTTGACTCACTTCTTACTTCAGTCACTTAATTAACCATATGCATACCAAAACATGTTAGTATTGTAGGTAAATGAAGAAAAAAATTGTACAATTTACACGGGGTCCTCATGCATGACACGTATTCCTAAATCTATACCTGTAAATTTAAAACAGTATATGTATACACAAAGTACCATTCTAAACACGCTACATAATAAAACAATAGTGATTGATATATCTTAAACATTCAAACATCAATGCATTAGTAGTCTACTTAACTAACTACAATTGACACACTGCTTACTTCATCCACTTAGTTCCCTACAATTTTTACTTATTCATTTATGAATCATATAAATAAATACTCCAAACAAAACTCAAGATGCAGTTAGAACAAAGACTAAAGCTTTTTCTGCATTTGCTTGTTTAGCAACCTTAAGCTTCAAATTGACAATATTTTCTTCCAAGCTCTATTTTTTAAACTTCAATGCTTGAATCTTCTCCAACATTTTTGCATTCTCTAATTGCAAAAGTTCCAATCTTTTTGAAATGTTTTCCGCACAAATTTCTTCCCTGTAACATCACTCTCCCACCTAAAAAATTTGCAACTGCTATGCTACAAAACAACATACCCGCACAATAGTTATAAAAGTAAACCATCGTATCTAACCATGTAGTAGACTTTCAACTTACATGCCAACAACCACAACCATAAACCGTTCTCCAGATCTCGATCCTTTCCTCGCCATCTGCAGTTTTGCCACAACACCATGGTTGCATTTTATAACTTTTTTGAAAATTGAATCCCTTGCCTCTGAAGAAGAACAATGATTTGTGGAACTGGACTTCATTTGCCTCTAGATCTGACTCTGAAAAAGAATAATGTGCCTTTTTTTGTTTACATATGCGTGATATGAAAATACCTATATATGCTTACGGGTCCCTTGCATATGCTTGTAGGTCCCCTGCATATGTGCACGGTCCCCTGCATATGCGCTTGGGTCCCCTGCATATGCATACGGGTCCCATGCAGCAGGGGACCCGTGTGCATATTCAGGGGACCCTGCGCCTGTTCTTCAGTTCTATCATGAGAATATTCGAAAATGCATCGATTCAGCTCGAATTTCGCTGGAATTACCGTCACCGAGCATATACATCAAAACCCACTCAATTTCGCATCTAATTGACTGAAAAATCGTGACTTTCAAGTGAAATCGAAAACAAAAAAAAAATGACTTACTGTGATAAATGAGTTGTGCTTAATTCTTTCTTTCAACAGATCGCATATGAAAAATGGTCGATTAGCTCGATAATGTGAGAATATACGCGTTTTCGTATTAATTTCTTCTTCCAGATTTGAATGAGACGTATGTTTGGGTAGGTGTGGGTGGTTGTTCTTGTTTTAATGGAGTTTCTTTTTTCTTTTTCTTTTTTTTTCTTATATTTCACTTTTCTTTTCTTTTTTCCATTTCTTTTATATTAAAAATTATTAAAGAAGATGGTTAGTAGTTAATCAAACTAGAGGCTATTGAACAAAAAATAAAGTCAAGAAGGTTACTTTTTTAAAGTTTTTGGGTGAGGAGGCCATTTTTTTAAAGAACCCCAAACCACCACCATTTCGTCTCCCACCTTAATTTTGGCCACTAAACCGACCCCTAAACAAGCGATCTTCAAAATTTCGTCGCTCGATCATGAGCTCGTGGGAATCGACGAAATTGCTGCTCGCAGCGTGCGGAGGCGATACCGTCAAGCTGTTTGATGTATCGGCTGAGGCAAATCAAAACCCTTGCGTGCTCACACACTCCCCATCGCCTGGTTCGCGGGTCAATTCGGCGAAGTGGAATCACAACAGTTGAGTCCTCCCTCACATTCACTTTCACGCAGTAAACCTTATTGTGTTTGCTATGCAACTCTCTAAGCAGCTTATCAGCTGTTTTCATGGTTAGATTTGGTTTTGGCGAGTGCGGGTGAAGACGGAAAGATATCGCTCTGGAGGAAGAATGGGCTTACCTTGTGGAATTTGCCTGTTGATGTACGTACATTGTTCATAAAACTTATCTCTTTTGTTTTGCTTTATATTCTTGGACCGGGTTTTGCTAGATGTTTCGCTTTAACCATCTGTGTGTGTGTGTGTGTGTGTGTTTTTTTTCTCCAAAATTAGAACTTTTGCAATTTTGTCGCTGATGTATTTAGGATTTTTTTTGTTATGAATTTTCCATATAACCTGATACTCTTGTTTCCCTTGAATCTCCCCTCCCATTTAACTATCAAGCCGGCGGAGTCTATATCAACTATCAGCTTCAGCAACAAAGGGTCTCGGTATCTTTGCTCGTCTGGAACAAGCCAAGTTGTTCGGATATGGGATTTGCAGAACAAGCGTTGTGTGAAGTGGTTAAAAGGCCATACGGATACAGTTACAGCTGCAATGTACAACTGCAAAGATGAGCATATAGCTTCTGCGAGTCGTAAAGGAAACTTGATAGTTCACAACCTTGCTTCTGGTACAAAAGCCACTGAACTCCGGGACCCCAATGGCCAGGTTCCTTTTAAGTGTTTCGAGCAAGATACTCAATTCTTAGAAAACAACTTCTTATGGTCTTCTATGATATATTTTTCCCCAAACATTTCAAGTTCAGGTTTTGGGAGCACTTGATTATTCTCGGATGAGCAGGCATCTCTTGGTTACAGCTGGTGATGATGGGTCCATCCACCTGTGGGATACCACAGGTCGTAGTCCAAAGGTGCGGATAATGATTATGTGTTTCCCATCCCTATCGAAGAAGTTAGTTCAGCGATAGGTTCTTGTTTACACTGCTGTTTTCCCAGGCTTCTTGGTTGAAGCAGCACTCTGCACCAACATCTGGTGTTAGTTTTTCACCATCTACTGACAAGGTACACACATACACACATGCCATATGATGAGGTGGTTTATATAAATGAAAATGGATGTTTTTGGTTGGTGTAGTTGATCTCATGCCATTATCATCATAACAGGTTATTGCCAGCGTTGGACTTGATATGAAGCTATACACTTTTGATTCAGGATCAAGGAAGCCATCTTCTTGCATTTCGTATGAGGCACCTTTCTCTTCCCTGGCATTCACTGACGATGGATTGTCCTTGGCAGTTGGAACTAGCACTGGTCAGATTCTATTCTATGACACACGGGGGAAGCCACAACCAATTACTGTCCTTCGGTCATATGTGAATTCTGAGGTGATATATTTTTTTTTAACATTGTTCGTCTCTGAAGATTATTCCTTGTACCGCCGGATAGAAGTGGGTGGCAGTGTTTATATTAGAACAACATTTGTTAGACGTAACCTTTAGAACCTAACAACTGACAGAACTTTACTACAAGCTGATTATATGTATGCTCTCATTGTTGTTTGCGACCTCCGTTTCCATGCTATCCATTCCTTTGGAAGTCTATTTTGTAATGGTAAAATTTTCTTAGATGGTAATTTTACTGCCGCTCACATTGTCGGAGGATTTTATCGAATCTCTAAATTTGATCTTCATCAGGCTGTAACAAATCTGTGCTGGCAGAGATCAAAACCAAAGATAGTAAGCGAAAAAAACTGTACAGATGACAGAGTTCTGGTAGCTGGTGATGTAGGAGATTCTGTCCTTATGCCTGACCCGCTTCCATCTAAGGCATCATCACTGCCCTCATCAGTGTCTGGATCTCGACATTCTGCGTCAACTGCCGTTAGCAGCTTACCTTCTTCAGAAGAGACTCCTCTTCGAAACAGCTTGTTGCCAAGATTGCATGCGACTCGAAGTTATAACATTAAGGATGATATGGAGGTTTTCTCTCCCCTTGTTGAAGTTCAACCCATAACACCCTCTCTTAACAAACTCTGGGATAATCACGATGGCCTTAAAAATGATCTTGACAGAAAACCGTCTTATCTTCTGTCTTCTCGAAAGTATGGTCTTTCAGAGGATGATGGTAGTGATCATAACCCCATTTCCGACTGGAAATCAAACTCTTCATCAAAGCAGGTATTTCCATCATATATTTCTGTATATTCAATTTTCATCTGCACAACTTATCAATTTTCAAACCATTGATTAATGATGCCTTATATCACTTGCTTTCCTGTACAAATCTTTTTTGTCCGTGGATGGGCACACCTGATATGGTTGGATCTACTGTACAGGATGATTCCCGCACCACCTTCTCTCAGTTAACACCTAACCCTGCATCTACACAGGCTGATGACTCTTCTTCCATTACACCGCCAGAGGCTTGGGGTGGTGAGAGATTTTCAGACAAATTGATTCACCTTCGCCACCAACCTTTGAACATGCCTTCTCGTTTCGCAAATTACACCTCCACTAGTACATCATCATCTGGAACAATTTTGTCTACATCACAAGATAGTCTCCTTGTCACGACTCATACCACGAGCAGCTTAACATCATCTGGCCTGTCAAATACGGAAGCCTCATTACCATCTTCTGAGGCTTTGGTTGCACCCTCCTTAGGGAATACAAAAAATATAACAGGACTGGGTAATTATGATAGTCTTGGTACAGCTTTGTCTCATCCCAGAAGATTCTCAAGTTATGCTGAGAGAATAAGTGGCATGCCTTTGTTTAGTGATGCAACAACACCTTTATCTGCGGGATCACCAAAATCTAAGAAGACGGGGATCGAAACTCGAGAAGAGCTTCTTAATAGCTTCTTGTCAAAGCCTGAGGCGCCATCAACTGGCGCAGGCAACGCACTATTGACAAACGTACGCAACAACAATCTATGCATTTTTAGTCTTTATGACCTTAGTATAGGTGACAGTTTTGTCATGTGATTTTATGATACTCCATCTGTCTTTTCTTTTGTTCGTCATTGTTTACATGTTATTCATGTTTCTATGTACCAGAGTGGATTGTCACGGTTGCATAAGACTTCTTCAGACTCGGACTCACAGCAGGGAGCTTCTTTTAC
Source organism: Craterostigma plantagineum (assembly GCA_027422505.1). Lineage (NCBI taxonomy): Eukaryota > Viridiplantae > Streptophyta > Magnoliopsida > Lamiales > Linderniaceae > Craterostigma > Craterostigma plantagineum. Next base: position 84,742 of record JAPQWV010000004.1, read on the forward strand.
GCTGCAGCTATTTCAGCGTAAACTTGAAGAAACACTATCTTCGTTTCAAAATTCTATTCATGAAGATATGCGCAACCTTCATATCGAAGTATTGAGGCAATTTCATATGCAAGAGGTATGTTTACGTGCATGTGATGCAAGAGGTATGTTTTCCTGGTACTTACTGACTGGAATCAAAATTGCAGATGGAAACGTCCAAAGCTATCCGATCTGTCTTGGAAAATCAAGCTGAGATCATGAGAGAGATTAAATTACTGCGAAAGGAAACGCAAGAGTTGCGTCGGTTGCTCTAACTGTTATTGCTTGATCCTGTTGCCATTTTTTCAGATTCTTTTGGGTTCTGGTTTTGTTGTTTAAATTTGTGTTAGAGAAGAACCTCTTTGTATTGGTTAGGACAAATGTGCTTTGTGAATGCATCTTTAATGGTACAATCTATTTATATTGTGAGAATTGAGAAATGAAGGGGCAGATGTGAGGTGTTTTGTTACTCTTGGTTGGTTCTGGGTTAGACATTGCATGTGGGCCCTGTGAAGAACAACAACAACGAATGTATGCATATTCATGCACAAACAAACGCATATAAATGGGGATATTCTTGATTGCGCTCTTGTACGAAGAAACAAAATGTATTTACAACACAGATGGGTACATGGAAGGTGGTGGTAGTCATTGTATTGTAATGATTCGACCAAGTTTGTTTTCTAGATAATAGGTAGAAAAACACCAGTCAAAATCTCAGACCTCAACCACTAAAGAATGAGTGATGAACACAACTACTCTAAATCTCATGCACATATGAACATTCACTTTAACATGCATTCATGTAAAAACCTGGAAGGAGAGGGATCTCGTCCAACATATTAATTTCCACGTACCTCTAATCTATCAAAACTGTGGCCAAACATTACCAACCAGCAATGTGTAAATGATGGCATTAGTTCCTCTTCTTCTTCTTCTTCAGGTTGTTGATTCAGCCAATAGAACCGTGTGCCACCAACCACAGGCGACGTTTCTCGCAACACATCCTTCGATTGCTACCTGGGACGGTATATTCCGGTCGATCACATCACCCAAACCAAGCTGTTTCATTAGAATATAACATCAATAGATTTAAGAACTGTACGTATTTCATCAGCAAGATCACATATAATAAATAACCTTTGAGTGTACCTGGCCGTACTTGTTCCATCCCCAGCTGAATGTCTTCCCATCCTCTAATTCATGGAAGAAACAATGAATAAATAACATACAAGTTGAAAATGAATGTAAAGTCACAATTATGAAAAACGCATATGCACCTTGTATTCTACACAAGATTGCAATAACTTCATATGTACTAACCTGTGACCACGGCACTGTGACGAGCTCCACAGGACACAATTTTTGCATGCACATTCTCCAGACTAGGTGCATCCAAGAGCCTCGGTAGAGTCTTTTTTGGTTTCCAAGAAAAACAAATAGAATAAATAAAAAATTTCAAGCTAAGCAAAACATGGACAGCTCCCATTGTATCGTACCATTCATACTACAGTTCTCAATATATAAGACTGTGTACTAGCATTATGTACCTCGGCTTGATCAGCACCAGTTCCTAGCTGACCGAACTGATTTCCACCAAATGAATAAACAGCACCATCTTCAGAAACGCACACCGTATGCCATAGTCCTGCTGCTACATGAGCTATTCTGATGCCAAGTAAAGAAGAAACACAGGTAGGGCTTAGCTCATCATCTGTACTTCCTTGACCACACTGCCGAGCAACAAAAAAGGAAGAAATTTAGTTTTGAAGTATCTAGCTTAGTTAGACTATATAAAAACAATGATCTCTTTGAGTAGCGATATCACATAGCATTATGTATGCCAAGATATATTCTCCAGAGGGCAGACAAAGAACAGTAATGCACCTGTCCATATAATCCCCACCCAAAGGTTAGCAATGCTCCAGAATCTGTATGCGAAAAATCCTTCTCCATCAGCATGGTAAGAGTTCACACCACATAAAAATAAGTACCGAAAGTATATACCTGTAACTGCAGCGCTATGTCGTCCACCACAAGCAATAGCCTTGATATAATTTCCATGAACCCTAAAGCCCTGATTCTCGAGACCCATATGTCCATGAGAAAGCTCCATGGATCTATCCTTGCCAAAAGATGACTCAATGCATGGTACAGGATGTGGAGAAGACACCATTCTTATCCGTGACCCTAAACCTAGTTGACCTTCACCACCATAGCCCCAACCCCAAACCTGTCCTATATCTAGAGTTCGAAAGGGAAACTTGTTTGCATATTTTCATCTTCTTTAAGAAATGAGGGGAGTAGTATTGTTATATTATCATAAACAGCAGTAAATTCACCTGACAAAGCCAATGTATGTCTGCCACCAGCAGCAACAGAGACTATCCTTACTCCAGGGTTCAGTGTTACCAAACAAGGCAAAGCTGATAGAGTTTCGTCGCCAGACGATGAAGTATCAGCTGCTTGTTTACCAGGCGACACCCGCCTCCTCTTTGAAGCTTCATCTCCTCCTTTGTTGTCACCAGTTGAAAAAGATCCACTGCTTGATCTGGATCCCTGAGAACGAGGGCTCACTGTAATGGAATCACTCATCAACAGTTGTCCGTCTGATGGCTCACTGTAATGAAATATAGCTACATTAATGAATCGGGAAAAGACAACAATACCTTGTTCGGATGATAATTTTCTTTGCTTATCGTATGAAACCTTGTCTATGTCCATCGATGTTGAGGTTTCACCAACCACCTTCCCAGAAGGAACGCATTCTTTCCATCCCCATGTGTATACCTCCCCACGCTCTGTCAAAAACCAATGGAGATGATTTAGACCAGTGATTCGAAGCCATCAAATGTTATATAGCAGTGGCAAACATAGCCTACGACCACAACCTGTCACAGCAACACAATGTGCCCAACCAGCAGCAGCTCGCACTATTACTGCCTCATTAGGTAGTGGAAAAGGCTCTGGTGTTTCCTTGATAAAAATCACGAAAGAATCAGGTTACATTGCCTTGAGAAAAAAAAAGGTAGATCATATACAACTATTTCTTGTACCCCATGCTTCCCGGATGTCACATAGCTTTGACCTAAATCGTCTGCTGATCCCCACGTAATGAGCTTTCCAGAATCTGCAAAGCAGTAATTAAGAAATTTATTACTAAGAGCAAACGGAAAAGCCGCAGCTATATACATTGAGCAGAAGTCACAAGCCGTCCAAAATCTCCATCAGAAGTTGTTATACATTTAGGAAAAGAAAAATCAGAAGGCAAAAATAGTACACACGTAAAGAAGAGAACCTCTCTCTGTGTCATTGACGACAAAGGAGACTTCTAAAGCAGAGAAAGATCATACACACCAAAGAAGCTCTCTGGAATCAAACATAAATAATAATAATAAAAAAAAACCAGCTCAGTCAACAATTTTGACCAGGATTTACCAGTAATGGCCATGGCAAATCCGCACCCACCACCGCACACATCCCGCCACGAGTCGATCCCCTCCTGAGGCAACCGTACCATCACCGGCGACAGTATCGGCGTCCTCTGAGGCAAAGCCCCGGGCAAATACCCCCACATAAACACTAATTTCTCCAAGCTCATCCTCACACTTTCTTCACCTCCTTCCCCATTCATTCCTATAATTAATTACAACCTCAGCTAAGTATGTCTTCTTCGAACTTGATCCAATTCGCCTAGTACGATACGAAGAGCTGACGAATGCTGATTTTCCTTTTTTTTTTTTCTGGTTTGTTACTATCGTAGCTCTCTGTGTTCAGTTTGGGAAAAGGAATAGTTCACCCTAAAACTGAAGGAGGCAAAGCAAAGGACATCGAGAAAGTATGGCCATGTGCGTATCAAATTTCAGCTAGAGAGATATGCCAAGTCGGACGCTAACGTGGCGCATTCTCAGCCGTTGAAAAGAGAAAACGATTCTGGACCAGGTGTTCGCTGGAAGTTTCTGGAAGCGTGAGGAGAGAGTTTTTCTTTCTTTTTTTTTTATTTTCTTCCGAAGGAATGACCCGTTATGACGACACGTGTCTACAGATCACTCCATCGTGAGCTGCGTGCATTTTCTTCCCTTGGAATGGGACACGTGTCGACTTCTATGTTGTGTGGCTACGGTGGGTGGTGGTGTTGTTCTTGGTAGTAGGTTTTTATATTTATTTGCTAGTTTTTGGAAAGTACAGGAATATAATACGTATTAGTTAATAATTGTTTTATGTAATAAGCACTTTCGTATAGATATAATTAACATTGTGGTCACGTGACATAGCATACCTAACCACACCCTAATGCATGCGGTCTACTCGTCATACATCATAAGTATAAATTTTGCACGTCTATTCTATGTTCTTGCATTATGAATTTTCTTTAAGACATTTAAAGAACACACGCGTTCTTTAATTGGAGGGCCCATCCGATAAGTTAGGCCCATTATTAGTAGGCTTGTGGTCCCCTAATATGGTTATTTACTAATCGGCCCAATAAATAAAGGGCCTTTTGGCCCACATTAAGAAGAGTAGTTAAGCAATCTATAAGTTAACACGTGACAACAGCATTATTCACAAACAATAAAGACGATGCTACATATTTACCAAAATAATGACATGAATTTTCAGCCCGACAAATATTTTAAAGTTCCCTACATTCGGTTTTAGCTTATACTATAATATTTGCATAAATGACAATAGTACGGCGACTAAAACCATGCCGAAGAGTTGAGAATAGGCCTCTGTATAATCATCGGCAGGATAGTAAGTTCGTTTTGACGTAAAACTTTCTTTGACTGTGTACATAACACTGTGAGAAAACTAGCGTTATTTATGTTTCAATATATCGATATATGTGATCACCCGTCGTTTGCTTGTGGTGTAAAAAAAATGGTTATTAAAATGGCTGTAGGAAGATGGTACTTACCCAAGAATATATATCGATATACTATATATATTTGCACGTGATGTTTATTAGATATTTTGCACGAGAGAGTTATGAGAACAACTATATATATACACCTTTCGTGATTTTCCAGATAGTTATTTATATAGTCAGTACAGTACTATATCTTTTGTTCTGTTATGATCATGGGACCTGAGTTTTAATTATGGAAAAAGGAAATGATATAAAGGTCTTAGTAGAGCGAGCAGTCGGGGACACGGTTCATTCCTTACCAAAACCTAAGAAGTTTTATTTTCATGTATTTTAAGTGGACGACCCACAATAATAAGATGAAGCCTTTCCTCCGATAATCGTGCACTAATTAGAGACGTAGAAGAAGTCATATATACATATTCTTGAGCATAGCTGTATATATCTTTTCGCAAAAGCAAGCGCACAATAACATAATTAAACTTATATATATGTATATAATTAGCAATTTTGTTCGCACGTGCTGCGACTTTTGTAACAGAGCTTGCTGCTTTTGACAATGGGGTAGGTTGGGTTCACATTCATAAAGCAGATAGAATAACCACACGTGTGCATATGTCCGCAAAATTACATACTATATTTGGGGTAGGAAACATAAACTGTTGATAATCAAAGTCAGCAGGCGCTGATATTGTATTAAAGGGGACATTTTTTTTATAGTAATTATTGGTCGTAACTATTATAAGTGGAATAAAAGTCAAATAAAAACACACATGCTTGGTTCATCCGAACATAGCAAAAAGTGGTTGTTGGGATGGGATGATGATTTTTATAAACTAAGTAATAGACTAAATCGTCGTCTTCGTAGCTATCTTCGTAGTGCCATTACATAGTCAAAGTAATCGACGGTTAAACTTGGAGAAGGCAGCTGCTGCTTGCTTGTTCAAGAAAAATGCGCCAATAAATGCCATGGCAGGCTAACTAATTAAACGAAGAGCTACTATACGCTAGGTGAAAATGAATTATCCTTTCTTTAGAAAAGTCGATTATTACAACCAAGAAAAGTAGTCTATAGATCTTTCAGTCGGCCTTATTTGTTGTTGTACGTATTCTAATGAACAAAAATTTAACATGCAGCTCAGCTAAATGCAAAGAACTACTAATTCTCCAATACACTATATTTATATGCGACCAAGTTAATTTGTCCTAAAAATATTTAGGACGGATTATACCAACCGCACTCCAATTTAAAAGGTGTCCCACAACTGTTGAGTTGATATGTTGACTCGTAAAAGCACACACACAAACATAACACTCACAAAAAACATATTTGAAAGAATAATTTAGACGCATGTTGCTGCTTTAATTTGCCATCATAAAGTATCAACAATTCACTTGTGTGTCGTCGTAGTAACTGTTGGCCTTTTTGACACTTGTTCTCTTCGCCGTGCCTTTCTTCTCACTCACTTTCGGTGCGCCGTGCCGCAGCATTAACACAGCATGCAACAGTTGACTTTTTCTTGGTCGGCTTTTCTACATAAAATCTTATACGTATAGAGAATAGTCAGAGAAATAATAGAATCTTATAGGTCAATGTGATTTAGTACTTTTCTTCCATGATCAATTCTCCTTCCCATGGGAAGATGACAATAACTGAACTCCAAAGTCTTACGCGGAACCCTAAGTACCTAATTGAGCACTCTATATAAACTCCTCTCCACACCATCGCTCAAACCCCCCTCCACCTTACTGGCTCGAAAATCTTTCAAATTACTAATCTTTTCTAGAGATCGGATTCCTTATGATATAAAAGACTCCCAAAAGGAAAATATCTTCTTTTTTTTTTCCTTACACGTATTACAATCATGTGCCAACAAACAAGACACGAGGCTGATGATGATCAGTATGCTGCCAACTTGGAACCCAAAGAAGCCGACACCTTTGATCATCATGCTTGTCTGATCCCCAAAAACCCAACAGAAACGGCCACCACCCAACACACAGCAGAACAAGAACATCCCAACAACATTAAAACCTCACGCCTCACTCTCATCATCCAAGAATCAATCTCCATATCCAATATAGCCCTTCCTATGATTCTAACAGGCTTGTTGTTCTACGCTCGTTCCATGATCTCCATGCTTTTCCTAGGCCGCTTGGGCGACTTAGCCTTAGCTGGTGGCTCGCTAGCCCTTGGCTTTGCTAATATAACTGGCTATTCGATTCTCTCTGGTTTGGCCATGGGCATGGAACCTATTTGTGGGCAAGCCTATGGTGCCAAAAGATACAAACTTTTAGGCCTCACACTACAGAGAACCATTCTTTTACTTCTGTTCACTTCACTTCCCATCTCACTCCTATGGATCAACATGAAGACAATACTAATCTCCTGCAAACAAGACGAGCTCATCGCAGCTCACGCTCAGACCTATCTGCTCTACTCCTTACCAGATTTGCTCGCCCAAGCCTTCTTACATCCGCTGAGAATCTTCCTAAGGACACAGTCTATAACGCTGCCACTAACCTTCTCCGCAGCCATTTCGATTGCCTTGCACGTCCCCATCAACTACTTGCTTGTCGTAAAACTCGACATGGGTACGAAGGGTATTGCACTGACTAGCGTCTGGACGAACTTCAACGTGGTCTCATTCTTGATCGCCTACGTAGTCTTCTTCGAAGTTTACAAAAAGACGTGGTGTGGCGTGTCCCTAGAGTGCTTAAAGGGCTGGAAACCTCTGCTAAACCTAGCTATCCCAAGCTGTGTATCCGTGTGCCTGGAGTGGTGGTGGTACGAGATAATGATTATGCTGTGTGGAATTCTTGCAAATCCCAAAACGACAGTTGCTTCCATGGGAATACTGATACAAACCACTTCTCTGATCTACATTTTCCCTTCTTCCCTAAGCTTCAGCGTGTCGACAAGAGTAGGGAACGAAATAGGCGCGCTGATGCCCTCCAAAGCCAGGGTAGCGGCCATAGTCGGCCTCGCCGGGAGCTTCTTGATGGGCTTAACGGCCCTATCCTTCGCCGTCGCGGTCAGGCACGTGTGGGCCAGCATGTTCACGAAAGACGAGGATATCATAAAGCTGACGTCACTTGTCCTGCCCGTAATTGGTCTCTGCGAACTGGGAAACTGCCCGCAGACGACGGGCTGCGGCGTGCTGAGAGGCACGGCGCGGCCGAAGGCGGCGGCGAATATCAACCTCGGGTGCTTTTATCTCGTGGGTATGCCCGTCGCCGTCGGCCTGGCTTTTTACTGCGATATGGACTTTTTGGGTTTATGGGTCGGACTTCTGGCGGCGCAATTAGCCTGTATGGCGACGATGGTGGTGGTTCTGGCGTTTACCGATTGGGAATATGAGTCGCGAAGGGCAAGAGAGTTGACTGGCGGAGATTATGGAACCGTTGACCATCATGACGACGACGATGGTGATATATCGACGACGACAGTGAATGATGTAAAAAGATGTGATCTTTTGTGTTAAAAGAACGAACTTTTTTTTTCTTTGGCAGGGAAAAATCTATTTGATTTGATCTCACTTCTCTATTGTACTCGATTTTATTTAACTTGTAGCTATATATTATCGCCGTGCTTACTTTCAGTTTATCAAATTATGGGTTGTCTAATAAGGTGTGATGTAAATAACCTCGTTACCAGTGGCAAATACATATATAAATTTGATGAAATATTATACGTATTTGAAGATATTCTTGAAGACCCACCCAAAGGAGGAAGGAGTCCAAACAACTTTTGGCTATGAAACCTCACAAAAGAAAACCCGAATGTTGCCTTGCCTCGAACATCATAGTATGCACGCGCTCGCGCGTGCCAAGTGAATATCTTTTGATGTTCACTATGGTTTTTAGCGCAATCATATTTATCCGTATATTATATACCTACACTATATTAATTAAGAAACGATTAAAGCATATCGCTTTAGGTTGGCCGAAACTCGATAGATCGAAGTCCTACGTAGATTGTAAATGAACTTTCCGAATCAGCCTAGAACAAGGAACAAGATGATTTTAGATAATTATGTTCAAGAATCAAGATTATAATTACAGCTATCTATATAACGAGAAAAAACAAACCGCTACTTAATATACAAATGCTCAATTATTGTATATGCTATTCAACTTGCATACCACCAGGATCAATTTTGTCGACAACTTGCCATTTGCCAAGCAGCATTAAATCATTTACAAGTGTAATCGAGTAATATGTACATACAAGATTATATTATAATCTATTAGAGAAAAATAAAAATTCATGCCGACGAAATACTAATCGAGATTGATAGTGATCGTGTTTCCTATGTAATAATATACGATGCTCGGGTGTTTAAAATATACAACATAAGTGAGCAGAAGCATGTCGGAATTAGTTTAAGAACTTCAGACAAAATTAATAATTCACCTAGAACATTATATATTTGCATGATAGCATACTTAGACCATCTCCAATAGTCAACCGCAAACACAAACACATTTTGCAGTAATAGCCATAGTTTGTCGTAACTATTCTCCATGAGTCAACTGCAACTCAAACGCAAAAAATATTTCTGTAATATTCCATTGCATATCAACTTTTATAACTTTTCAATAGCATCCCTATATTTTACTACTTTATAAAACTAACCACAATATTCTAACATAAAACAATATATTTATTAAAAATATCAAAATTACACAACATAACAATTGAGATACACGCCGTACGAATAAAATATAAAAAATTATATTTGTGGTCAAAACAATATTTAATTACTGTTATATAAAAAGTTATTACTAAAATAAGTGTCAAGGTTATTTTTATACAATTACTTCGATTGGTTTTTAGATACACTATTGCGTTTCATTAATTAATTAAGATGTTGTCTCAAGCATAATATTACGTATAATGAGTTTATATGAATTCCTAGTTGTTGCAAAATACTTTGTAAGCCACACTGTTCGCTCGTGGTCGATGATATATGACTACTATGCGTATGATTTTTTATGTAATATTTTTTAAAAGAACTAATGACAACAATGATTGGCTAGATGATAAGTGATCATGCAATATTGCGTTTCCCATTCACAAATTCGTATTTATTTATTTTTATTGAGCGAATAATTAATTAGCGTCACATATTTTAACAACCGACTAAGTATAAATAATAGTATTATGCGGCCAGTGAAGCCGTCCATGAAAAAGATATAGCGAAATACCAATTACTAAACACAGCTTGTGACTATCTCTATTAACGAACATTTATATTATGCGTCACCTTTACTTCAATTAATTGTACACTTCACTATCAACAATTGGTAAGGAAGTACGAAACACAAAAGAACCATTTCTTAATAAAACTGAGCTTATCACACAAAAAAAAAATACACGAAATAATAAAAACATAAGTAATTAATATGATATGATGAACACTTACCTAAGAATGATCTGATAATCAAAGTTTTTTCAAGTTAATCACCACCTTAGAAAAGTTTATACAGACATGAAATCATAAGTATTGATTAACATGCTATAAGCATATGCATCTAATGTATATATATGTGCACGAACAAGATAAACGATTCGGCTTTATGTTGATATATAGACATACATAATTAAGGGTCAAGTTGATTTATTAACGACTCAAAATGTAACTTTGAAAGGACAACAATGAACAAGTGGATTATTATATCTTATAATGATGCATATGTAGTGACATATGTACATTAATATCTGACTCTTTGCTGACCCGTCATGAACTACACTTGAGTTTTTAATTTGATTTTTTCCTCATAAACAGACATTAATGAGAAAATGTAAGAGATTGGGTGCAATGCGTGCATCCTCAAGAGGAGACAACAATATAATGGAATCTTTGCAGACGCAAACTTAAATTAATTAACGCGATGCATGAAAGTGAAATATGAAGTTTTTTATAGCCAATTTAATGAATAATTGAATTGCCAACGTCAACAATTGAGGCTTTTGGATGACATGAAAAGACGCAAATTTTTATTTATTGCCACCATTACGTTATCGTTATCACGATGTAGTGCTGATGTAAGAAATAAGAAACTTGGAAGTTTTGAAAGTCGGCATTAATAAACATGAAACAGATCATGTACTTGATATAATATAGTAGCTTCTAACCGATCATTCACGACACAGAGGGCTGTTTATTATTACAAAACTAGAAAAAGTAATCTCATTATAATTAAGAAGGAAAAAAGAAGTTAATTTTCCGACCTAAAGAAAAATGAAAACTGATATTGGGATTATTTAAGAAAGTGGCATTTGGTTCTTCTTAAGCCGATATTACAAAACACATGGGCTTCCAAGCCCAACATTTTCATTTTCTTTAAAGCCCATAAACCCATAACATTGCTCTGTCCCAAGGAAAGGAACTGAGAGTCAAAGTTAACATTTCATATCTGCTGACCCCATTACTATTAATAAATAAATAGCTAGAATAAATTGGCATTTTTTTTACCTCCGAAAAAAAAAATTGGCATTTTTTCCAATACATAAATTGACAGTGAAATATAATATATATATATTTTAACTGCCGGTGTCGGCGTAACAACCTTAATTTAACTGCAAGAACTAAAATTTGGTTTTCCTAGTCTAGCAATTTCTTACAATTCAAGGCTAAAGAAAGCCAATGAAATTTGGCAGATAAAAAAGAAATTAGTTAAGTAATAAGCTCAATGATTTATCGAACTGGTCCTGTGATTTGGGCATTGTTATTTGTTGGTAAATCTCTCTGGCTTTTTGTATCCCAAATAGGACGCAAGATGATTCATTCTTTGTCAATAATTGCAAATAATAAGCCTAACCCTATTTCAGTCAAGACAAAAAAGTGCATGAATACTATTTAAAATTTGCATTAAAAGCTCATCAATTCACGAACACGGAAAAAGCTAACAAACCTCTAACATACACAATAAAGAATGGAGAAGACAAAGATACCAAAACCAACAACTGATCAGAAGAACGCGAAAAAACAAATAATCTCCAAATCAAATTATTAATATTCCAATCAAAGCAAGTCCCACGTAAAACTAGGTTGTCCCCCACGAGCCATGCTTGTCTCATTCGCAGACGTCGAAGGGCCATCATTGACTGTACCAATGTTCGAATCAAAGGTCTCCCATTGAGTTGTAATAACGAATGGAGAGCTCGACGAATGCCTCGATTGATGTTGTTGTTTGATAGGCGAATCGTCTATCAACGAATGGGCATTAAAAGAATTCCTTTGCTGCGCCCGAGCGGGCGAAGAAGAAGAAGAGCTTACATTCGAATATCTATGTGGTTGAATATGTGAAGGAGTCCCATTCTTATTGCTTGATGGTGAAGCGTTCTTTATCTTTAACATGTCGAGAATCTCCACATACTTCTGAACCCTCTTAACCTAAGTCACCCATGTAAATGCATAAAGATTGCATTCAAGTATATTGCTTGCTTGTAAATAAATATTAGATTCTGATCAAGAATTGCTGGTAAAAAGGTTAGATTTTTAACAAGAGTTGCTTGTAATAAAGATTAGATTTTTATTTCCAACCTGCATTTTCCTTTGTAACTTGACTACATCTCCTTCGCCTGTGATTGCATCTAGCTTAAGCAACTGATTCATCAACAACTCAATCAAGCTGAGAACATCTTTCTCAACCACTTTCTCGCCTTTGGCAATAACAGATTCAATCGCAGATACCTTTCCAAGAACATCCACCGTTATTAATTGGATGGATGCAATAAACATAAAGATAAGTGAAAAGGCAACTATTATTACCTACCTTTCCACCAAGCTTATCAACCTCAAGGCTAATTTCTGATATCAAATTGGCAGCAGCTTTCTCCACTGCAGTGCTCTTCTTCGTCTCCAAGTAACGCTTCTCTCGGCTTAAGGGATCCTCCTCAAGAACGATTTTCGACTTGTTCTTTATCCCGACAACATCGAGGAACGCCTTTGAATCCCTTTCTTTGTCTTTGTAGAACAGCTTCTGATCTTGGTGGTGCAGCCCAGTCGGCACACTCAACATTTTCTTCAGTTCACCTGCGGCGTTATTACAAGTAAAAGCACAGACACACAAATTAAGGTGGAGAAGAGATGTAGCAGAGTTTTTGATTTGATAACTACCGAAGGTGGCTTGCGAGCTTATGTGGACTTCGTGGTAGACCGACCCGTATTTGACCCGTACCCGTATGGTGGGTGGAGGGACCCGATTCTCTTCGTCGGACCTCTTCTGTACTAGCATACCGCCGGGCCTGAGTTCCCATTCCTTTTCATTGCCGCCGCCGCCGCCGTTGGATTCGTTCGCAGTTCTCATTCGCATCATTTTCTCTTGTTTTTTTCTTGGGGTTTGAAGGCGTCGGCAAAGTGTAAATAACCGAAGAACCAAACTAGATAATAATACGAAGAATCGGTATGACAGAAAACTGTAATGGAAGAGGAGGAAAGGTAAGATTTTTCTTCTTTTGCAAATAGGTTTCCCAAGGTAAATAAGAATCACTACTACCTGAAAAATTCTAACAACAGCTGCAACTACCAACTGTTTTTGCTTAAAGACGCGCAAGAACAGCTGAATGCGATGGGTTGGGCTGGAGATCAAAAGGAATCTATGAAAAAATCTTCTTCAGATCTCTGATGAGAAAACAGGAAAAAAAAATGAACAAAAGAAAAGAAAAATGGGTGACTAACAAAAATGGTTTAATGTGTGTATCTGTGTGCTTCTTGCTTTAATTCGCCCCTCTCTCTCTCTCTCTCTCTCTCTCTCTCTCTTGCCTGGCTGGAGCAAGAAGAGATGCATAGCTAGAGAGAGAAGACGATGTTAGTAATATAAGTTATTGTCTGGACAGCGAACAATGGTTTGGTGATATTATTGATTAATTTACTATTATATATTTGAAAGCTAATCAAGAAAATGAAAATTATTATTACGTCAATGAGTTGAGTTGAGTAGGTACGCCAAGCCAAACAAAGCAAAAGCCGCCAAAAGCTTCTGTCCTAAGTAAGGGTTGAATACTATCGGACTACCAAATCCAATATTGTAATAATTTTAGCAATTTCTACTGCCAAAATAATATTTTTTTTACAGTAATTATTACGATTAATGATTAAAGACGTCCTCCATCCGTTTTAAGTAGTAATCCTTTTGATGTTACAATGGTTAGATGTGGAAAGTACGAAGGGCTTTTGTGGGAATTGGTAAAGTGATGGGCAATGATTGAGTAGTTAATATGGAAGGTGGGGTCCACCGAGAGTTTAGGACAAACAGATGTCCTATTGGGTGACTGCCAAAAGACGGTGGCGGGATCTCAATCGACCGACACGACTGGTTGGCTCATTCCGCGGCAATTACTTTTTCGGTAAATTCCTTATCAGACCCTGTCAGAAACTAAACTTCCTGTTTAGTAAAAAATCTTCCTGTTAAGTACCCAATCGCAAAAAGTTGTGTGTTTAATACCCCTAAACAGTGAACGGACGGAAATACCCTTTTCTGATATTAAATTGGACATCATACCAACTGTTTTGATTATTATACCAACTGTTATCATTATTATGCCAAATGATATAGTGTATAATTTTGTTGGTATAATTACGTCTACAGTTGGTATAATTTCTACAATTTCTGGTATAATTTCAAAATCAGTTCGCATATCATCCAATTTCACTGTATAAAATTCAAATAACGTTATTTACTGGTATAATAACCAAAACATGTGGTATAATTTCTACAATTTCTCGTATAATATCAAATCAGTGGTATAACATCGAATTCGCTATAAATTATAATAACTGTTTTGATTACTATACCAAATGTTATACCAATTGTTATCATTATTACACCAAATGATATAGTTTAATTTTGTTGATATAATTACGACAACAGTTGGTATAATTTCTATAGTTTCTTGTATATCAAAATCAGTTGGTATAACGTCAAATTTCACTGTATAAAATTCGAATAACGTTATTTACTGGTATAATAACCAAAACATATGGTATAATTTCTACAATTTCTGGTATAAATTCAAAATCAGTTGGTATAATTACGTCCAATTTCTCTGTTACTTATAATAACACTATTTACTGGTATAATAACGAAAACATATGGTATAATTTCAATATTTTCTGGTACAATGTCCAATCTTGTTGTATAATAACTAATTTTTTTGGTATAATTCATTTGAAAAAAGTTATTCAGCTTTTCTGAATATGTGAGACAGGGGTATTTTCGTTCATTTAATGCTGAAAAGGGTTTTTAGGTACTGAACAGGAATAAATTTTCAAATGGGTACTTATAAGGAAGAAATAATTCGAGGGGTATTTAAAAGGAAGTTGAAATTTGAAAGGGACTGATAAGGAATTAACCCTTACTTTTTTAATCAAATAATAAATCCAATATTATGTGATAAAAATCGAAAAAGGTAGATAAAAAGGGTGCAAAGATTTCTAACGCATTTTCACGTATCGATTGCAATTTGCAATGGCACATACGTCATTATTAAACATCGCAATAAAAGCCCGTGCATTTTTTTATCATCTCCACCGACACCTACGAACCGTAAGATCTGCAAATGACACGTGAACAAATATAGTCCGTTTGATCAGAGCTTGGCAGTTGTGACGTGACTTTCCATTGTGGAAATCATTACCCAATGGAAGACGGTACAGTACAATACAACCTCCCTTCATGTTTGACTATTTAATTAAAGAATTAATTAATCAAATGGTTATAACTTTTAAATTCCCACCAAGAAAGCAGTCTGTTACAAGCTTATAGCTAGGAACAAACGAGCAAAACAGCATTCACTTTCCATTCCATTAGAAAAAAGAAATGAAAGAGAAGTTAAACAACCGCTTTCAAGGGTGCCTGTTGTAAAATTTGCTTGCAATAGCAGCGATCCATGCTTTGTCTTTAGCAGTATAGGCATAGTCGATGGTCGAAGCAAGCATTACGAATCCATTGTTCTTTCCATCGCCAATGGGCTGTACTAAGAGAGACTTGATGATGATCCCTTCAGGAACAATCTCTTTCAACTCCGAGCCTAATAAGACAAAAAAACAACAAGCAAGTCATTAGTTATAGCTAATTTCTTCTTGAAGGAAAAAAAAGAAGAGAAGAGAAACTCTCTATATCACATCATACCAGCCCTTGTTAGATCGAAATATGCAGACTCTTTCAAGTCTGAGAATGAAAGTCCAATCCTTTCTATCTTTGGTCCAAACCAATCAGCTATCCGGTCCTTGGTTATGTCTTTGGGCGCGTTCCAATATCCGCGCACGCACAAGACATCTTCGGCCGAGATGAGCTGTAAACGTTTATAGAAATGATAGACTGCTTAAGTGCATTTACACTTGTGGTAATAAGAGTACACATATAGTCAGTCAGTCAATCAATCTAAAGAATGTATTATATGATCACTGACTACTGATATTGAGTTTGTATTTCGCAATAGGACATATGAACCCCAGGCCAGATCTTCTTTCAAAGTATCTTCGATGTCCCTTGACATGATGAAGATTTGCTCAGCGCCTTCACGGATACTGCTCTGCTGAGTTGGTGCATTTCCCTGACGGAGTCATGTAAGAGATTTTATCTACCAGGAAACTAATCGGCTCTTTTCTTCATACGAAAAAAGAGGAACTTGATGAAAAGGTCACATGACTCAAAAAATTACCTTCAAGAACTGTCCAAGATATGGAAAAAGTGCAGAAAACGCAGCCAAAGAAAGTCCTAAAGCTTCCGTTCTCTACAAATAACACACATGATGATGAATGCTTGAGGTTCCAGCCAGTGTGGTGCCATTTTAATTTACGAGTTTATCCTCTTATCTTTATCCAAACCAAAATTACTGATATCCACAAAAGAAAGAGTAGATCAGTGATCAATCAAGAATTCAAAGCAAGAACCCCTAAAAAAATATTCAATAGCTGAAAGCAATGTAAGAAAGGATCGAAAGGTGGGTGTAAATCGAATTACGAGCTGGGCAGGAGTAATGGATGAAGGAGAATCAGAGCCCACAAAATGATTCAACAGTAAAAGCGCCCCAAATGCATATCCAATGTATCTTGGTAAGTATGACTCGTCCAACCCAGGTATACCTATTAACAGTACAATCCTCAATAGGCGGGGGGGATATAAAAATTGCAAATCAAACCCACAATCGAGATAAAGAAATAGAAGAAAAAAGGTCAAAATCTTACCAAGGGTGAATCGCAGAACTGAGAGGTTAAGTTGCTGCTGCTGCTGTGGACTAGTGTTCTGAGAGCAAGAAATTTTGACGAGGGATGATGATCTTCGTATGCTGCAACGATGATTCTTGGACTCAAAGGAGAACTTTTCGCGACGAATCAACAGACACTTTGGGGTGGCCGTTGAGCTACAAATTCTGCTACTACTACAACTGTTCATTTCTTACTGTGGATTTGGAAGGGATTAGACTGTGACTAGTCTGTCATTGGACCAATTAGAAATCGATAAAAGAACTGACTTTTCCATAAACCATCGAGCCCATTTATGATGTTCATTCTCAGTCCTAAACTTTACCATGGAGTCGAGCCCATCAATGGCATGTTAAAGTCTCTTATTGCAATAGATAGTAGATACAATAAGCCGAATTCAGACACACATTTCATATTATCCATACATCATTATTTAAACCCATCGTCTTCTTCTCCGAGGAACCAAATACACGGGCTTTTCGTTCTTCAAAACAGTCTCGAACTTCTCAGTCACATCAATCCTACTAAAATCGCCGCCGCCGTCCCAAAGGCTCCACTCGAAGTAATGCAGCAGAGAAGCGACGACGAGCTGTACGTTTCTCACCCCCAAGTTCACCCCAGGGCACATCCTCCTTCCAGCCCCAAAAGGTATCAAATCAAAGCTCGAGCCTCTATAATCTGTTACAGAACCAAGAAACCTCTCTGGTCTGAAAATCTCAGAATCCGATCCCCAATGGCTAGGATCTCGACCGATTGCCCAAGCGTTGATTATCATTATTGTGTCCCTGGGCAAGGTGAATGGACCGTCGATTCTGCATGCCTTTACTGCTCTGTGAGGTACTAAGAGCGGCCCAGCAATGTGAAGCCTTAGGGTTTCCTTTATGCAAGCTTGCAAATAAGGAGACTCCGTTGTTAGGATTTGTTCGTCGACGACGACGGAGTTTTCTTGTCCGAAGGCCTTTGCTGTTTCTTCTCGAACTCTCCTCAGTGAGTTGGGATGTCTTAGAAGTTCTACCATCAGCCATATCGACGTTATCGAGCTAGTGTCCGTCCCAGCTATTAAAAGTTCCTGATGAAATTTTTTTAGCAGTTTTTACAAGAAACATAATTTTTGCAAGAGATGACTTATTTTTATTACTACTTATTAGTTACCGTGAGGGCAAAGCCGATTTCATTATCTTGGAGGCCATTTTCGATTAGAACGTCCATGTAATCCTTTCTCGTGGAATCTGCCTCGTCATCAGTCGTCGTCGTCGTCACCCCATTTTTCTTTCTACTACGTCTCTTGGCCTCCCTTCTTTGCTTCAAAGTGCACTCCCACATAGACGTTGACTTTTTGAGGAGTTCAACGCCCTTCTTATTCCAGAAATCAAAACCCTTGAAAATCGGAAACAAATCTGCCAACCCAAGTGCAGAAAAGGTCTCCACGACCTCACGAAACAACCTCCTGACCTTACGATGATGTTCGCCGCCATTAATGTCGAACATGTCCATCGAAGCCAAGGTGCTGCTCAGAATATTACCGATCGTCGTGTTTATTACATCGTCAATCTCCAACGCTTGGCCTTCTTTTTCCCTCAGATAATTCACCAGTCCTTTCATTTTCTCCTTCCTCACACGAGCGCTGGATTCGATCGACCTTGGCGAAAAGACTGAACCTTGGCTGAGAGAACGAAGTAACCTCCACGTTTCGTGGCAATCTACGGCCATTGATATCGCCGACGCTGAGATTCCTGGGACTTTGTGTAGTATGGAAGGTATGTACCTTCCCGAGAATGAGCTGTCGTGGGTCCGAAGGATCTGTTTGGCGGCCGAGGAAGATGATACGATGATCACTAGCTGCCCTCCGAGCCTAAGGGACATGAGTGGGCCGTAGTTTTTGGCTAAGTTTTTCAGCGCAATGTGTGGATTTTTCTTTAGTTCTTTAAGGTTTTGGAATATCTGTATTGCGTTGGGGCCTGGTGGGATATTGTGTTTTTTGTTATTTGACTTTTTTAGGAAAAGTAGTAGAGCAAGAATGAAGAATAGAACCGTGAAGATCGACATATTGGTTAACCAAAAAACAAAAGTATGATGATAATTTATGTTATCGAGTGTGGTGAAAGTGTACTATTAATACTAAGTGGAAAGATGGGAGGAGAAGATCAGTTCCATAAGTATATCGCGGCATGTTCTGTACGTAAGAAAACTCAGACATGTCCTACTTGAGATAATGTTGACTCCATCTCTTTGTTTACGACAAGAAAAAACACATAACTGAATAAAAATTGAAAGATCAAATATAAGAATTGACAGCATATAAAGCATCGTAATATAATTTGGGAAAGAGTGTCTTAATTAAAAGTAAACGTATCTTTTTTTCACGACTAAATATGTTTATACACGTATGTTTAATGTAAAACGTAACGAACCTGTCATGTCATTACCAAAGAAGTTAAGTAAGAGGGAAATACTCCGAAATCCCAAATGAGAAAAACATTCGCTTTAAGCATTCGAACATCTTACAGTTTGTGGGAAGATGACATTCGAGTCCAGTTGAAATACAAATTTGCAGATCCTCTACTCTATCTATTGGGCCGAAATGGCCCAAGTACTTCAATTATTTAATTAATTATTATGAATTAACTAAACCACGCATGATAGTTTCAACTTATCATTTCTTTTACGTTTTTTCAACTTTATTCTTACTATGATAGCGATTAGCCAACTAATTAAGAAATCATTTAATGTGATCATTAATTTATCCTTTCATATCCAATCCTATATATACATGTAAATGTAGTTTTCTTGTGGTGTTGACACGTGTGCCATTAATTTATTTTTTTAATTAATTACTCCTTCCGTCCCATTAGTCTATGGACATTTGGGACTGAATATTTAATAATATAGTACAGTTAAAAGGTAAAAGTGTATATTTTGACCCGTCTTTTAAGAATATTCAATATTATTATATTGATTGTTTCTGATAGTTTTTTGATAGAAAAAGAAACATACAAAAGCTAGCGGGACCCCCGATATAGTAAAATGAACGAAAATTAATGGGACGGGGGAGTATTTATTAAGAGGTTGATAAAACCACCCCACACCCCACTTTCTATAAAAACTAATCAATCCATATTTTATCAAAAATCGATTCTTTATTAGTTCATTAAAAATGGTTAATTAAGTTATATAATCGACTTAAAATAATTATAGATAATTATGACCCGTGGCAAAAAAATTAGTTTTATTTTAATTAAATGTTACTCCACTAGACGAAACCAATGCCAGACTGCACGTTACATACTAATTGCATGCCTGCGAAGTATTTTGAAGTTATTTGGTGCAAACTACCACATATATATTAAATATGTAACTACCATTTGGGAACAATATATATGTTATAGATACATGACGGAACAAACATTATAAATTTCGTTACGCTAACGTTCGCTATTTTCAATTATCAAATTTCTCTAGTTTCTTGATACATTAGATCTGGGAGACGGGAGTTTACTACTCCATTCCGTTACCAAGGAAAATTAAATCTGAATTATTATTATTATTGATGTGGGGCAAACCCAATCAACGAAATTTATAAGTGTGGGAAAGGGAAATTTATATAGCCGGAGAATCGATAAAGTTATGTGCGTAAGGTGCTTATTGAAAGAGAGACTGAAGGGGACGTGCTTGGGACTCGTGGGAGACGTATTTGTGGTATTGGGACGGATCTGGGAAGTCGGGACGTGTTTGGGGACCTGTGTGGGACATTGGGGACCTGTCCGGGACATGCTGAGACGCTGGGGGACCTATCTGGGGCATGTTGAGATGTGTTTGGGACGTTGGGGACCTGTCTGGGACAATTTGGGACGTCGGGGACCTGTTTGGACGTGTTTGGAACGTGGAGGACCTGTTTGAATGTGTTTGGGATGTTGGGGATGTGCTGAGGACGTAAACAAAATAACACAAGGGTTACGTGGTTCGGATCTTTGCAGATCCTACGTCCACGGGCGCTCTAAAACCTCTTTTCACTATACTTTAATGATTACACACTCAAACAACTCACTCTCTCTATCAAGAACACCTACTAAAATACTTAAGAACCTTATTTGTAGAGAGAGAATATTTTATAGACGTTTAGAAGTGCTGGAATGAGAATCCTATGTGAAAATGATGAATGCCCCTTTATATAGGAGGCTCTCTGGATATTGCCTGAAGGTACGTCCCCCCAGCCCTTGGATATTGCCTGGGGGTAGGTCCCTGGAATCCTGGAGATGGGACGCATTCCATCGCCTCAGGGAGCTGCAAGCAATCTGGTCTGTGTCACGTCCCAGAATTCCTATTGATAGGGTCATTTCGTGTCAGTATAGGCTGTCAGGACAGCTTTGTACAGTCTGCAGTACTTTCAGTGAATAGTGGTCGGCTGTCAGCTTTTTGCAGGGAGCTGCCCTCTCTCAATCGGACACGTGGCATCTTCATTGGATACTCTTCTTATCTTTATTAGTAGCGTGTTAGAGAAGCTTCGTCCGTCATTGGGAGCTGCAAGGTAGTTCCTCAGGTCCCAGCACCCGTTGTTAGCTCCCTAAAACCTGTCGGAGGTCCCCGGAGGTCCTATCTCTACAATTTACTTACTATAAGTATTTTCCAATGGGCCTAACGGGCTTTTTGTGAATTTTTTCAGGCCCATCTACTTTAGTCCGTATCAACCACTCCCCTACTCTAATTTGTTTTTTGGGACAAAAAGTGAATTAGAGTAAACTAGTAGGATGGGCCTTACCTCCTTATTAGGAACCTACCATAATTATTTCTTGAAGGGATACGCCATTGTGAGTGGTTAAAGGTTCGATCAGTGTCTTGGGTTTCTGGCGCAGGTATGACGTCCTCATGATATGTCTGTTGGCCAATGTGAAGAAGGGTACAGCTCCTCAGTTCCTCCGACTCCCCAAGCCAGCATACCCTAAGCTCCCTTGCTCCATCGGATCCTGGTGGCAAGGGATGTTTGCAAGGAGATTCCTCCTTTTGCAGGGACGACGGATGTCCCTGTGGTTCCTTCTCCTATTAGGGGAGCTCAAGAATCACAGCCCATGTTTCTGGTGTTAACATGAAAACGACTTCATCAAAGGGTCAGAAAGGGAAATAAAAAATGAAGTTACGTCCTTCTTCCCCTCGGGGTGATTATGCTGAGCCTCTTATGGGACCTATAGGGACCTCAATGGCTGAGCTCCCTACTTCTGTGGACCATCTGAACAGAGGTGAAAAGATGAGCTTGTTAGATCGTTGGGTGTTCCCAGACGTTCAGAGTTCATCTCCCAGGTGGTGGTTTATGTAGCTGTCGGATCGTCCGCCAAGTCGTCAACCCGGGACCTGGTGATAGCTGGTTTAGACAAAGTCAACGGATTAGTACGAGAGGGAACTGCGAAGCTCCCTAGAGAAAGAAAGACAAAAATGCAGCTCTTATGAAATAGCGCAAGGAAGATCTCTGGAGCCCCTTCGCTAAGGAAAAGGGAGAGTGGGATGTCGATTTTGCGCGTGTGATGGAGGTGCATTTGGCTTATCTTCAAGGGCCGCCATCTTTGATTGCTTTGAATGAGGTCCCCGAGCTCCCGAGAGTCCTCGTTTCTAGGTTGGCGTCTCCAAGGAGCATGTAAGTCCTGGACCATGCTATGATCTTCCAGACGTCATCTCCAGCTCCTTAGGGGACTTAGTGGAAGGCCTTTCCGGACATCTTAGGACCTGCAATGTTTTAGGGGAGCTTAACTCCTCTAGCGGGGACCTAATGGGGGAGCTCCTCTTTGAGCCTTTGCACTAGTAAGGAGATCCCTAGGTCCTGTGGTACGTATCTCCGAGCTCCCTGGGACATCCTCCTTTTTGCCTTTTTTCAGGATGGTGATGGCCTGTAAGAAATACGTTTCTTGTTTCGAGATATGATGGTAAGGACTCGGGGAGCTTAACTCCCCATGTTCGTGAGTTTCGTCGGAGTTCCCTTTCTCCTCGTATTATATTTTCTTTTACGGGACCTGATGGATGTTTCTGGGAACATCATTGCTGTGTCAAGGTTAATAGCGTTAGCTATTCAATTCGTAAGCCAAGTACGAATTCACGCCCTTGGTTGCAATGACCGTCGTCATTGTCCTCGGGTGTCACTTTGCGCTAGGCTCTATTTGTCCTTAGCGAGTTCAGTAATGTAGGCCCGAAGGTCCTAGATATAAAGTGGGGATTTTCTCCCACTGTTTTACCCTGGTTATAGCGCCAGCTACGCTGAGGTACCTATTCACGTCGCAGGCCTTACTGAGAGCCTTTGATGTCCTGTACACCGCAGCCCGTCAGCGGCGGCATCTTGTACGCCCTCATGGGCATTTTTCATGTCGCAGACCTGTGGCCTTTGATGTCGGGTACACCGCCGACCCGTCGGTCTTTGGCATCATTTCACGTCGCAGGCTATCAGCCTTTGATGTCTTTGTACGCCGCAGGTCCGTCGACCTTTAGTATCGATTATATTATACGGTGCACCGTTTATAGAATATTTATATTCCGACAAGGCGGTATTTGCTTAGGGACATCATTAGTTTACCCTAGTTATAGCGCCAGCTTCGCTTAAATGCGTGGATATAGCGCCGGCTCGCTTAATGCGTGGATATAGCGCCAGCTCGCTTAGTGCGTGGTTATAGCGTCCGCTCGCTTAAATGCGTGGATATAGCGCCCGCTCGCTTAATGCGTGGATATAGCGCCAGCTCGCTTAGTGCGTGGTTATAGCGCCCGCTCGCTTAGTATCAGGGCTCCTTGTTGGAGGCCTTGTGATTTGAACGTGATGGCGAAATGGAGCGCCTTTTCTTCTTGGTTAGCAATGAGGTCCCTGGCCCCAGGTCTCTGGACGCTTGGATGTTAGCCTGGACCTTCGAGTGTCAGTGCAGAGCTTGACTTCTTTGCCTTCATCCAGCACGGACCTGCGTTTCAGCTGGTTTGGAGATCCCTTATAACAAACTTCGCATGCTGGCGAGGAGCTCAGCATGGAGATCTAGAACACACAGATTATGTCCTCGTTTTCAGCAAGGAGCTTGTCTTTAGGTCCCCAGGAGTTAGGGCCTTCACGTCAGCACAGAGCTGGACTGTTATGTCTTTGTACCAGCAGGGAGCTGGACTTCTAGATCCCTGTGGCTTTTCATATGCCAGTGCGGAGGAGGACTTCGACCTTCCGGGGATCTCCGGATGCCAGCACAAAGCTGGGCTTTGAGGTCCTGCGGACCTTTGCTAGCGCGGAGCTTGGCTTGAGGCTGAGCCTTACATGGAGCTGGTCCTTCATAGGAAGTGGGATTGTCTGCCTTTTATCGGCACAGATCCCCCAAACACCTCGACCTTGGTTGATGCCACGGTCAAGGAACTTCCCCAATTGTCCCACTGGGGGCACTTTGATTTCATCCTTCAAATAACAACAGCTGTTAGTATGATGCATTTATTCATTATAGTATCGATGATATAAATGAGAATAAGGTTTAGAGGGCCCTGGAATTCTGGCTAAGAGCCTTATCAATGCGGAATGTCTCCCGTGGATCAGCGTTGTCACGGAATTGGCAACTGTGGTAACTAGGCTTCTCAGACCAGCGTCGAGTTGAATTCGCAGGTCCCAAATATGAAGATTCGGGTCTGCGCGCTAGCACGGAGCTGTTTCTTAGGTCCCTTGGATATTACCAACGGGGAGCTGGGCTCTGAGGTCCTGCAGCAGAGCTTTATGTGCCAACATGGAACTCAGGTTCTATCTCCCTCAGGTTTTCAGGTGTTGCAGCCCTTTGGATCCTTAAGTGGAGCTGGCTTCTATCTGGAAGACGCGGGGGTTGTCTGCCTTTAATCGGCATAGATCCCCCGAGCTCCTTCTTGGCTGCCTTCTGACCTTGGTCGAAGCTACGCCCAACGGACCTCTCCAGACGTCATGCGAGGATGGGTCCTTCCAACAATAAAAGTTGTTAGTGTGACGTATATACTTATGATAATATTGATGAAGTAAATAAAATGAGATTCAGAGGGTCTCGGAGTTTCGGCTAAGAGCCTTTTTATCGCGGGATGTCTCCCGGATAATGTCAGGATTTCCACCATGTGGTTGCGTAACGGTGGGAGTTCCGTAGCACCCTAAGGAGAGATCTCGACAGCTCCCTGTTGCGGAGGTCATTTGTTGGCGCACTCGTATTTGACGGAGGAAATGGTGGTAGGTGCTCCCAGGGACACAATAGGGACCTGCTAATGCACGCACGGAGGTCCTCGTATGCCAGTACTGAGTTGGGCTTTGACTTCCTGTGGAGCTTCATGTACCAGCGCGGAGCTGGGAGGTCCCGGATGCGGAGCTTCGGAGCTTCCTGCCAGCGCAGAGTTGGGAGGTCCTGAATACGGAGCTTCAGATCTTTGTGCCAACACGGAGCTGGGAGGTCCGGGATGCGGAGCTTTGGGGGCTTCCTGCCAGCGCAGAGCTGGGAGGTCCCGAATACGGAGCTTCAGGTGTTCTTGCCAGCGCGGAGCTGGGATTTGAGGTCCCTCTGGCCTCGGTACACCATCGTGGAGCTGGACCTCTAAGTCCTTCAAATGTTCAGGTGCATGGTTCGGGCTCTGTTGGCCATTGGAGTCCCTAGTGCCTCACGCTCCTACTATGACGGGGACATGAGTCCTGAGTGAAGCTGACCCCTATCTGGAGGAGGTGGACGACGTTTGCCTTTATCAGGCACATTTTCTACAGACTCCTTTAGGGCAACTGCCTGGATGAGCCTCTTTATCTCGTCCTTCAAACAATAACACTTGTTGGTGTGGTCACATATTTATTATGATAATCAATATTATATAATTGAGAAGGGATGTAGAGGGCCCTGGAATTCTGGCCAAGGGCCTCATCAGCATGGGATGTCTTCTGTGGATCCTGCCCTCATGGAGCTGGGCTTTTATCTCCCACTGGTCTTCGAGTGTCGGCGCTGAGCTGACTTCTAGGTCCACGGACCTTCGTATGCTCGCGTGGAGCTGGACTCTGATCTCCTGCGGCACTTCGTACATCAGCGCAGGAATTGGCTCCTAGATCCCGAATATAGGAGCTCAGGTCTTTGTGCCAGCACGGAGCTGGGAGGTCCTGAGCCCGGAGCTACGGATCTTCTCACCAGCGGGGAGCTGGGGAGCTTCGGGTCTTCTCGCCAGCGCGGAGCTGGGAGGTGCGGAGCTTCGGATTTTCTTACCAGCGTGAAGCTTGGCTTCTAGTCCCGCAGACCTTCTCGTACTGGTGAGGAGCTTGGCTCTTAGATCCCCAATATGGGAGCTGGGGTCTTCATGGAGCGGGGCCTTTTAAGCCTTCTGCCAGCGCGGAGCTGGGAGGTCCCGAATGCGGAACTTCGGGTCTTCATCCTTTCTGGCCCGTGTTTTAGGTCTTGTACGTTCCTCACCACGTTGGGCAGTTTCTGGAGGTCCACCTCTGCAAACCGCGGGTCTAGGTTCTTTGATATGGACAATCTTCCCCCATTGACGTCTCGTGCATTTCGTTTTGTCCCAACAGGACAGAATAAGAGAAAAACAGTGAATCTTCGGCACAACTTCGCACAGTAGCAATAAAAATACTCACGTCTTCAACTCGGAATTTCCCACAGACGGCGCCATTTGATGTGGGGCAAACCCAATCAACGAAATTTATAAGTGTGGGAAAGGGAAATTTATATAGCCGGAGAATCGATAAAGTTATGTGCGTAAGGTGCTTATTGAAAGAGAGACTGAAGGGGACGTGCTTGGGACTCGTGGGAGACGTATTTGTGGTATTGGGACGGATCTGGGAAGTCGGGACGTGTTTGGGGACCTGTGTGGGACATTGGGGACCTGTCCGGGACATGCTGAGACGCTGGGGGACCTATCTGGGGCATGTTGAGATGTGTTTGGGACGTTGGGGACCTGTCTGGGACAATTTGGGACGTCGGGGACCTGTTTGGACGTGTTTGGAACGTGGAGGACCTGTTTGAATGTGTTTGGGATGTTGGGGATGTGCTGAGGACGTAAACAAAATAACACAAGGGTTACGTGGTTCGGATCTTTGCAGATCCTACGTCCACGGGCGCTCTAAAACCTCTTTTCACTATACTTTAATGATTACACACTCAAACAACTCACTCTCTCTATCAAGAACACCTACTAAAATACTTAAGAACCTTATTTGTAGAGAGAGAATATTTTATAGACGTTTAGAAGTGCTGGAATGAGAATCCTATGTGAAAATGATGAATGCCCCTTTATATAGGAGGCTCTTTGGATATTGCCTGAAGGTACGTCCCCCCAGCCCTTGGATATTGCCTGGGGGTAGGTCCCTGGAATCCTGGAGATGGGACGCATTCCATCGCCTCAGGGAGCTGCAAGCAATCTGGTCTGTGTCACGTCCCAGAATTCCTATTGATAGGGTCATTTCGTGTCAGTATAGGCTGTCAGGACAGCTTTGTACAGTCTGCAGTACTTTCAGTGAATAGTGGTCGGCTGTCAGCTTTTTGCAGGGAGCTGCCCTCTCTCAATCGGACACGTGGCATCTTCATTGGATACTCTTCTTATCTTTATTAGTAGCGTGTTAGAGAAGCTTCGTCCGTCATTGGGAGCTGCAAGGTAGTTCCTCAGGTCCC
This sequence comes from Craterostigma plantagineum, assembly GCA_027422505.1. NCBI lineage: Eukaryota > Viridiplantae > Streptophyta > Magnoliopsida > Lamiales > Linderniaceae > Craterostigma > Craterostigma plantagineum. The sequence goes on from JAPQWV010000004.1 coordinate 112,440, forward strand.
AGCACCCGTTGTTAGCTCCCTAAAACCTGTCGGAGGTCCCCGGAGGTCCTATCTCTACAATTTACTTACTATAAGTATTTTCCAATGGGCCTAACGGGCTTTTTGTGAATTTTTTCAGGCCCATCTACTTTAGTCCGTATCAACCACTCCCCTACTCTAATTTGTTTTTTGGGACAAAAAGTGAATTAGAGTAAACTAGTAGGATGGGCCTTACCTCCTTATTAGGAACCTACCATAATTATTTCTTGAAGGGATACGCCATTGTGAGTGGTTAAAGGTTCGATCAGTGTCTTGGGTTTCTGGCGCAGGTATGACGTCCTCATGATATGTCTGTTGGCCAATGTGAAGAAGGGTACAGCTCCTCAGTTCCTCCGACTCCCCAAGCCAGCATACCCTAAGCTCCCTTGCTCCATCGGATCCTGGTGGCAAGGGATGTTTGCAAGGAGATTCCTCCTTTTGCAGGGACGACGGATGTCCCTGTGGTTCCTTCTCCTATTAGGGGAGCTCAAGAATCACAGCCCATGTTTCTGGTGTTAACATGAAAACGACTTCATCAAAGGGTCAGAAAGGGAAATAAAAAATGAAGTTACGTCCTTCTTCCCCTCGGGGTGATTATGCTGAGCCTCTTATGGGACCTATAGGGACCTCAATGGCTGAGCTCCCTACTTCTGTGGACCATCTGAACAGAGGTGAAAAGATGAGCTTGTTAGATCGTTGGGTGTTCCCAGACGTTCAGAGTTCATCTCCCAGGTGGTGGTTTATGTAGCTGTCGGATCGTCCGCCAAGTCGTCAACCCGGGACCTGGTGATAGCTGGTTTAGACAAAGTCAACGGATTAGTACGAGAGGGAACTGCGAAGCTCCCTAGAGAAAGAAAGACAAAAATGCAGCTCTTATGAAATAGCGCAAGGAAGATCTCTGGAGCCCCTTCGCTAAGGAAAAGGGAGAGTGGGATGTCGATTTTGCGCGTGTGATGGAGGTGCATTTGGCTTATCTTCAAGGGCCGCCATCTTTGATTGCTTTGAATGAGGTCCCCGAGCTCCCGAGAGTCCTCGTTTCTAGGTTGGCGTCTCCAAGGAGCATGTAAGTCCTGGACCATGCTATGATCTTCCAGACGTCATCTCCAGCTCCTTAGGGGACTTAGTGGAAGGCCTTTCCGGACATCTTAGGACCTGCAATGTTTTAGGGGAGCTTAACTCCTCTAGCGGGGACCTAATGGGGGAGCTCCTCTTTGAGCCTTTGCACTAGTAAGGAGATCCCTAGGTCCTGTGGTACGTATCTCCGAGCTCCCTGGGACATCCTCCTTTTTGCCTTTTTTCAGGATGGTGATGGCCTGTAAGAAATACGTTTCTTGTTTCGAGATATGATGGTAAGGACTCGGGGAGCTTAACTCCCCATGTTCGTGAGTTTCGTCGGAGTTCCCTTTCTCCTCGTATTATATTTTCTTTTACGGGACCTGATGGATGTTTCTGGGAACATCATTGCTGTGTCAAGGTTAATAGCGTTAGCTATTCAATTCGTAAGCCAAGTACGAATTCACGCCCTTGGTTGCAATGACCGTCGTCATTGTCCTCGGGTGTCACTTTGCGCTAGGCTCTATTTGTCCTTAGCGAGTTCAGTAATGTAGGCCCGAAGGTCCTAGATATAAAGTGGGGATTTTCTCCCACTGTTTTACCCTGGTTATAGCGCCAGCTACGCTGAGGTACCTATTCACGTCGCAGGCCTTACTGAGAGCCTTTGATGTCCTGTACACCGCAGCCCGTCAGCGGCGGCATCTTGTACGCCCTCATGGGCATCTTTCACGTCGCAGACCTGTGGCCTTTGATGTCGGGTACACCGCCGACCCGTCGGTCTTTGGCATCATTTCACGTCGCAGGCTATCAGCCTTTGATGTCTTTGTACGCCGCAGGTCCGTCGACCTTTAGTATCGATTATATTATACGGTGCACCGTTTATAGAATATTTATATTCCGACAAGGCGGTATTTGCTTAGGGACATCATTAGTTTACCCTAGTTATAGCGCCAGCTTCGCTTAAATGCGTGGATATAGCGCCGGCTCGCTTAATGCGTGGATATAGCGCCAGCTCGCTTAGTGCGTGGTTATAGCGTCCGCTCGCTTAAATGCGTGGATATAGCGCCCGCTCGCTTAATGCGTGGATATAGCGCCAGCTCGCTTAGTGCGTGGTTATAGCGCCCGCTCGCTTAGTATCAGGGCTCCTTGTTGGAGGCCTTGTGATTTGAACGTGATGGCGAAATGGAGCGCCTTTTCTTCTTGGTTAGCAATGAGGTCCCTGGCCCCAGGTCTCTGGACGCTTGGATGTTAGCCTGGACCTTCGAGTGTCAGTGCAGAGCTTGACTTCTTTGCCTTCATCCAGCACGGACCTGCGTTTCAGCTGGTTTGGAGATCCCTTATAACAAACTTCGCATGCTGGCGAGGAGCTCAGCATGGAGATCTAGAACACACAGATTATGTCCTCGTTTTCAGCAAGGAGCTTGTCTTTAGGTCCCCAGGAGTTAGGGCCTTCACGTCAGCACAGAGCTGGACTGTTATGTCTTTGTACCAGCAGGGAGCTGGACTTCTAGATCCCTGTGGCTTTTCATATGCCAGTGCGGAGGAGGACTTCGACCTTCCGGGGATCTCCGGATGCCAGCACAAAGCTGGGCTTTGAGGTCCTGCGGACCTTTGCTAGCGCGGAGCTTGGCTTGAGGCTGAGCCTTACATGGAGCTGGTCCTTCATAGGAAGTGGGGATTGTCTGCCTTTTATCGGCACAGATCCCCCAAACACCTCGACCTTGGTTGATGCCACGGTCAAGGAACTTCCCCAATTGTCCCACTGGGGGCACTTTGATTTCATCCTTCAAATAACAACAGCTGTTAGTATGATGCATTTATTCATTATAGTATCGATGATATAAATGAGAATAAGGTTTAGAGGGCCCTGGAATTCTGGCTAAGAGCCTTATCAATGCGGAATGTCTCCCGTGGATCAGCGTTGTCACGGAATTGGCAACTGTGGTAACTAGGCTTCTCAGACCAGCGTCGAGTTGAATTCGCAGGTCCCAAATATGAAGATTCGGGTCTGCGCGCTAGCACGGAGCTGTTTCTTAGGTCCCTTGGATATTACCAACGGGGAGCTGGGCTCTGAGGTCCTGCAGCAGAGCTTTATGTGCCAACATGGAACTCAGGTTCTATCTCCCTCAGGTTTTCAGGTGTTGCAGCCCTTTGGATCCTTAAGTGGAGCTGGCTTCTATCTGGAAGACGCGGGGGTTGTCTGCCTTTAATCGGCATAGATCCCCCGAGCTCCTTCTTGGCTGCCTTCTGACCTTGGTCGAAGCTACGCCCAACGGACCTCTCCAGACGTCATGCGAGGATGGGTCCTTCCAACAATAAAAGTTGTTAGTGTGACGTATATACTTATGATAATATTGATGAAGTAAATAAAAATGAGATTCAGAGGGTCTCGGAGTTTCGGCTAAGAGCCTTTTTATCGCGGGATGTCTCCCGGATAATGTCAGGATTTCCACCATGTGGTTGCGTAACGGTGGGAGTTCCGTAGCACCCTAAGGAGAGATCTCGACAGCTCCCTGTTGCGGAGGTCATTTGTTGGCGCACTCGTATTTGACGGAGGAAATGGTGGTAGGTGCTCCCAGGGACACAATAGGGACCTGCTAATGCACGCACGGAGGTCCTCGTATGCCAGTACTGAGTTGGGCTTTGACTTCCTGTGGAGCTTCATGTACCAGCGCGGAGCTGGGAGGTCCCGGATGCGGAGCTTCGGAGCTTCCTGCCAGCGCAGAGTTGGGAGGTCCTGAATACGGAGCTTCAGATCTTTGTGCCAACACGGAGCTGGGAGGTCCGGGATGCGGAGCTTTGGGGGCTTCCTGCCAGCGCAGAGCTGGGAGGTCCCGAATACGGAGCTTCAGGTGTTCTTGCCAGCGCGGAGCTGGGATTTGAGGTCCCTCTGGCCTCGGTACACCATCGTGGAGCTGGACCTCTAAGTCCTTCAAATGTTCAGGTGCATGGTTCGGGCTCTGTTGGCCATTGGAGTCCCTAGTGCCTCACGCTCCTACTATGACGGGGACATGAGTCCTGAGTGAAGCTGACCCCTATCTGGAGGAGGTGGACGACGTTTGCCTTTATCAGGCACATTTTCTACAGACTCCTTTAGGGCAACTGCCTGGATGAGCCTCTTTATCTCGTCCTTCAAACAATAACACTTGTTGGTGTGGTCACATATTTATTATGATAATCAATATTATATAATTGAGAAGGGATGTAGAGGGCCCTGGAATTCTGGCCAAGGGCCTCATCAGCATGGGATGTCTTCTGTGGATCCTGCCCTCATGGAGCTGGGCTTTTATCTCCCACTGGTCTTCGAGTGTCGGCGCTGAGCTGACTTCTAGGTCCACGGACCTTCGTATGCTCGCGTGGAGCTGGACTCTGATCTCCTGCGGCACTTCGTACATCAGCGCAGGAATTGGCTCCTAGATCCCGAATATAGGAGCTCAGGTCTTTGTGCCAGCACGGAGCTGGGAGGTCCTGAGCCCGGAGCTACGGATCTTCTCACCAGCGGGGAGCTGGGGAGCTTCGGGTCTTCTCGCCAGCGCGGAGCTGGGAGGTGCGGAGCTTCGGATTTTCTTACCAGCGTGAAGCTTGGCTTCTAGTCCCGCAGACCTTCTCGTACTGGTGAGGAGCTTGGCTCTTAGATCCCCAATATGGGAGCTGGGGTCTTCATGGAGCGGGGCCTTTTAAGCCTTCTGCCAGCGCGGAGCTGGGAGGTCCCGAATGCGGAACTTCGGGTCTTCATCCTTTCTGGCCCGTGTTTTAGGTCTTGTACGTTCCTCACCACGTTGGGCAGTTTCTGGAGGTCCACCTCTGCAAACCGCGGGTCTAGGTTCTTTGATATGGACAATCTTCCCCCATTGACGTCTCGTGCATTTCGTTTTGTCCCAACAGGACAGAATAAGAGAAAAACAGTGAATCTTCGGCACAACTTCGCACAGTAGCAATAAAAATACTCACGTCTTCAACTCGGAATTTCCCACAGACGGCGCCATTTGATGTGGCGCAAACCCAATCAACGAAATTTATAAGTGTGGGAAAGGGAAATTTATATAGCCGGAGAATCGATAAAGTTATGTGCGTAAGGTGCTTATTGAAAGAGAGACTGAAGGGGACGTGCTTGGGACTCGTGGGAGACGTATTTGTGGTATTGGGACGGATCTGGGAAGTCGGGACGTGTTTGGGGACCTGTGTGGGACATTGGGGACCTGTCCGGGACATGCTGAGACGCTGGGGGACCTATCTGGGGCATGTTGAGATGTGTTTGGGACGTTGGGGACCTGTCTGGGACAATTTGGGACGTCGGGGACCTGTTTGGACGTGTTTGGAACGTGGAGGACCTGTTTGAATGTGTTTGGGATGTTGGGGATGTGCTGAGGACGTAAACAAAATAACACAAGGGTTACGTGGTTCGGATCTTTGCAGATCCTACGTCCACGGGCGCTCTAAAACCTCTTTTCACTATACTTTAATGATTACACACTCAAACAACTCACTCTCTCTATCAAGAACACCTACTAAAATACTTAAGAACCTTATTTGTAGAGAGAGAATATTTTATAGACGTTTAGAAGTGCTGGAATGAGAATCCTATGTGAAAATGATGAATGCCCCTTTATATAGGAGGCTCTCTGGATATTGCCTGAAGGTACGTCCCCCCAGCCCTTGGATATTGCCTGGGGGTAGGTCCCTGGAATCCTGGAGATGGGACGCATTCCATCGCCTCAGGGAGCTGCAAGCAATCTGGTCTGTGTCACGTCCCAGAATTCCTATTGATAGGGTCATTTCGTGTCAGTATAGGCTGTCAGGACAGCTTTGTACAGTCTGCAGTACTTTCAGTGAATAGTGGTCGGCTGTCAGCTTTTTGCAGGGAGCTGCCCTCTCTCAATCGGACACGTGGCATCTTCATTGGATACTCTTCTTATCTTTATTAGTAGCGTGTTAGAGAAGCTTCGTCCGTCATTGGGAGCTGCAAGGTAGTTCCTCAGGTCCCAGCACCCGTTGTTAGCTCCCTAAAACCTGTCGGAGGTCCCCGGAGGTCCTATCTCTACAATTTACTTACTATAAGTATTTTCCAATGGGCCTAACGGGCTTTTTGTGAATTTTTTCAGGCCCATCTACTTTAGTCCGTATCAATTATTATTATAATAAAACAGTAATGATAATTGTGAATTTCGTTGCGTTAACGTTCGCTATACTTAAGCATGTATCTCATTCTAAAATCTTCAAAGTATTTGATGATTTTATATCACAACCAAGTGGGAGTTGTGGAGTACGAAGCGTTGAATTAGCTTTACAAAGACCTGCGACCCAAAATTGTCAATCTGTGCAGTGTTTATCTTTAAATGGGTCCCGCACATTCCGTTGAATTTATTTCTATAATGCATCTATATTTTATTCTTTATAGTTAGTCACCGGAAAAATAAAATAGCCAAAACAACATGCTCTTTTTTAAATTTGTCAAAGAAACTTTTGAAGCAATCAGATTTTGCTCTTAAAATGTACACAAAAAGTAAATTACCAACAACATATAACTTGTCCTTACCAAGATATATTCATTAATGGAAATCAAGAGATTGTTCCTAGAATAAATAAAAAACGGCAAGATTACATATGCCCCATGAGTGAGTCCATGACAGCTATAACATCAATGACAATTCACATTTAAAAATCGTAGGTAGTATACATCTGTAATTAGTCGTCCCAAGCTGAACAATTAATATAATTCACCAAAACTACAACTACTATAAACCCACACCACCCCAAATCTCACTCCTCATTTCTCCACTTCACCATATACAAACACAGCCAAAACCAAAAAAAAAAAAATAAATAGTAAAAATAAGTCGACGCCGCCGCCCAAAACCACCGACCGCCGCCATGGGCCGCCAATCCCAACCAAACCCAGCTCACTACACACCTCTCTCAAAGCCCCAAACCACCGCCGCCGGCAGCAGCACCGTTGCATCCTTCCTCAAAATCAACTCCTCCACCGCCAAAACACTCTACTCCCTATGCATCGTCGCCGTCCTTTCCTCCCTCGCCTACCTCCTCGGCCTCCACCACAACACCGCCGGAAACTGCGTCTCCACCGCCGCAAACCTCCTCAACATCACCACCACCACGACGCTGGATTTCTCCGCCCACCACTCCTCCCCCGCCTTAGCCGCCGTGGGCGAGCCCAAATCGTACCCACCATGCAACCCTAAATTCTCAGAGTACACGCCATGCGAGGACACAGAGAGATCGCTCAAGTACGATCGGGACAGGCTAATATACAGAGAAAGACACTGCCCAGAAAAGAAGGAAGTCTTAAAGTGCCGTATACCTGCGCCATACGGCTACAGAAACCCCTTCAAGTGGCCCATCAGTAGGGACTTGGCTTGGTACGCAAACGTTCCTCACAAGGAGCTCACCGTTGAAAAGGCTGTGCAGAATTGGATACGTTACGAAGGTGATAGGTTTCGATTCCCTGGTGGAGGGACCATGTTTCCCAATGGTGCGGACGCGTATATCGATGATATTGGTAAGCTAATCAATCTCAGGGATGGATCCATTAGGACTGCCATAGATACTGGTTGTGGGGTGAGTACTGTTAGTACTACATGATTTATCCTTTTATTGTTTCTCAAATAAGCAAAATCATTACACTTTACCATGTTATCTTCTTATTACTTATTGTTAGGTTGCTAGCTGGGGAGCTTATCTCCTGTCGAGAAACATTCTTACAATGTCCTTCGCGCCAAGAGACACACACGAAGCGCAAGTTCAGTTCGCCCTCGAGCGCGGTGTTCCTGCGCTGATCGGCGTCATGGCCTCGAAAAGACTTCCATACCCTTCGAGGGCTTTCGACATGGCCCACTGTTCGCGCTGCCTCATTCCATGGGGTCAATATGGTAATAGTATATGTCTTCTTTTTTCTTTCTTCAGCAAATAACTGATGTTATTTTTATCTCTGAAAAGCTCTGATTTTCTGTGACATAGATGGAGCTTACTTGATGGAGGTGGATAGGGTTCTAAGGCCCGGCGGGTATTGGATCCTCTCGGGCCCACCGATCAACTGGAAAAAACACTATCGAGGATGGCAGAGAACTAAGGAAGATCTAAGCGCCGAGCAGATGCAGATTGAGAACGTAACGAAATCCTTGTGCTGGAAAAAACTCGTCGAGAGGGACGATATCGCCATTTGGCAGAAGCCCTTCAACCACTTGAGATGCAGAAAATACCGTAAAATCGTCAAAAACCCTCCTTTCTGCAGTGCCCAACAAGACCCCGACAAAGCTTGGTTCGTTTCTTATCTTATTTACAATGCAATTTATTCCTCAATCAATCGCGATAACTTATCAGAAGACAACACACGCTATAGTACTACTCTCATTATTTTAGGTACACGAATTTGGAGAGTTGTCTGTCCCCACTGCCCGAAGTATCGAACTTGGAATCAATCTCGGGCGGCCCGTTGAAGAATTGGCCGGAGAGGCTACACGCGATCCCTCCGAGGATTGCCAGCGGGGAGCTGAATGGAGTTACGAGCGATACGTTTCAGAGCGACGTGAAACTATGGGAGAAGAGGGTTTCGTACTACAAGAAGGTGAACGACCAACTGGGAAAACATGGGAGGTACCGTAATATCCTTGACATGAACGCTTTCTTGGGAGGCTTCGCTGCTAATCTCATCCAAGATCCACTTTGGGTCATGAACGTTGTGCCCGTCGAGGCTAAGCTTAATACACTCGGCGCTATCTACGAGCGTGGACTTATCGGGACTTACCAGAGCTGGTAATTAATAATATTTATACGCATATAACAAATATGTTTTTATTATTATTATTCTGCTAGATCTGGATTTCATGCATGCATGGTTGTGTGTAGGTGCGAAGCGATGTCAACTTACCCTCGGACTTACGACCTAATTCATGCAGATTCGCTTTTTACGCTCTACAAGGACAAGTAAGAAAGACGGCTATTGTCGACTTTATGAACACGGAATTTGCATATAAAACTTGGAATTGTTACCGTCGAGATTTTCATATTTCTTTCTTTGTGAATGTATGGTAGATGCGAAATGGAGGATATCATGTTAGAAATGGACAGAATATTGAGACCAGAGGGAAGCTTGATAATACGTGACGACGTAGACGTAATAATGGAGGTGAAGAGCATCGGCGAGGGTTTGAATTGGGAGACGAGGATCGTCGACCACGAAGACGGTCCATTCGTTAGGGAAAAGCTTCTCTTCGCAGTCAAGTCCTATTGGACAGCTGATGATCCTAATCAATAATAATATCTGCTTTCGTAAAAACAATAATGAATTGAACGATACGAAAACCCTAGCTTGTTCACTATTGTGCATTTTTGTTTATAGTAATTCTCTATCTGTTTAGCAACGGTTTGTTCTCTCATTACTTTTTAAAAATATAAAAAATAGTTTTCTTGTGTTTATTTATGTATTTGCACTGCTAAAGGTAGGCAAACAAGCACACGAAACTGGTGAAACCTAATTAGGTCACTCATGCTGCAGATCATCTATCACACCACACACAGAGAGAGTATTATATAGCATTGTGCGGCCTTCTCTATAAATAGCAACAATAATATTCATGAAAGGATAAATATAAACAAAACACAAACAAACACAATCAGCGTGTGAGATATTGATCAGATGAAGATGAATATTAGTAGGGTTTCTGTTTTTGGTTTATTGATGTTTTTAGTAGTAATTGTTGTTGTGGAGCAGCAATGCAATGCACAGAGTACTACTAGTTGTACAAACTCTCTTGCAAATTTGAACGTATGCGCGCCGTATGTTGTTCCTGGAGCTACGAACGCAAACCCGAGCATGGACTGCTGCACGGCTATGCAGGCGATTGAGCACGATTGCCTCTGCAATACGCTTAGGATAGCCTCTCGAATGCCAGCACAATGCAACCTCTCTCCTATCAATTGCGCCTCCCCCGCCTAGCTGAAGGTATATATATACACACACGCACGCACACATATGCATTCATATTTCTTATTTACATCATCAAAACAAAACCTGCCAAAAAAGGGTTTTTTGATGTATTTTTAATTTTCTTGTGCAGCTTGCAACATGAGAGGTGATGCAGAAGGTAGGTGTGTACTAACTGCCGCTGCTATTATAATATTTATCAAATTATATAATAATTGAAGGAGTAGTGAAATGTTCCTTCTGATCCCTACCGATATGCGATGGGAAAGATGTTTATGTATTTTTGAGTTGTTTGTAATAACACTGATCGACAACGACCATGGGGAATATATATATGTAGTTTCGAACCTTCGTTACCTTTTTCTTTTGTCGAATGGAGAAAAGCATATAAAATGATATGAAGATAACTGGACGGCTGGCGGGATGGACGCAAATGAATCCAAACTAAATTATATTTAAAATAAGCAGTGGTAGTTAAGTTTATATACTAGCAAACGTCGACTTTCAGTATCATATAAAGTTATGCGTACATAACTTAGCATTAAATACGACGTTAATAATGTAGTGAATAAGATATTGTATATTGCGACTCATGTCAGTTTCAGCTTAACCACCAGTCCATTGAAAATGCTGAAACGCATATTATGATTCTGAAAATGATATTTTGCTTGCACTATTAATTAAAGTTTGTAGTAACAATTAACTAATTAATTATGTTATGTCGCAGAAAGGTATAGCTATAGACCGGTTAATGTATCGAAATAAGCCCGCAAGAGAACGAATTATTGGGCCATCAAATAATCTAAAGGCCCATATAACCACACACTCCGTAGTCCGTACCGTACCGCCTCCTTCCTTGATAGCAGATTTGATTCTCTCAATTTCTCAGTTCTAAGCTAAGAAAGACCAATCCACTCGTCAGCGACCCAGGTATGCTAGTGATGATCTCTAATTTCCATTTGTTCTTCGAATAGAAAAAGGGTTCTCATTCACCCATCAGCTTCTCTAAAGTATGTTTGCTCACAACTTTGTATTTGAGCACGATAATTAGGGTTTAAGGTGTCCCCTATAGCCAATTAAGATTTCTGTGTGTGACATGATCTCGCCATCGCTGTGCTTGGATGTCTGACGCTTGGTTTGGTCGATTAATGTCGAGTTCCGAATAATCAGTTTTTTTTCCCAATTGCAGGGTTTTTTTTTATCACATTTGCAGCTGAAATTAAGTTCTCTCGCAATGGATCGTCCTCCACACGAATTTGGTGGCCCAAACATGCCCCAACAGCAGCAACAGTTCGGTTTTCATCCCCAGCAACAGTTCCCACCTCCACCGATGCACGGCGGTCCTCCACCGTATTTGCAGCCCCATCCTTCAACTCTTCAACAATTTCCTTATCCCCGTCCAGTTCCACAGCAACCACCTCCCCAAATGTACCAAAACTTACCCCCACACCCTCACATTCTTCAACAACAGCCTCATTCCTTTCCTCCACTTCCCGTCCCCTCGCCTTATCACTATCCGTACGAGGCCACGCCACTACCACCACCACCGCCCACTCCGCCTCCTTCCGACCCCGAATTACAGAAACGCATAGATAAATTGGTGGAATATGCTATCAAGAATGGCCCCGAGTTTGAGGCCGTGGTGCGTGAAAGAGAGCAAGATAATCCCGCTTATGGTTTTCTTTTCGGTGGAGAAGGGAATGGTTATTACCGCTACAAGCTATGGATGTCCACGAGGCCTCCAATGGGTGGAGGTAGTCCCTTCAACCCTGGGTTCCCGCCATTGATGCATCCACCAAACCCGATGATGAGTCCAGGCCCGAGCGGCGTGCCTCCTCCTCCTCCTCCTATTATGGGTTCTTCTCTTATGCAACAGCAACCTCCTCCATTTTACGACCAACAGCTTCCTCATCATGGTCAGCCCATGGTGGGGCACAGTTATGGTAGGCCGGGCGACTTTGATAACTCGCCTAGGCCACCGCCTTTCGAAGCTGTGTCTAGGCCTCCTCTTCCTTCTGATGTTGAAATGGAGTTGAATGGTGTTCTTAATAGTCTCACGGGTACTAAAGAGTCGATTAAAGGTGCCAAGGCTTGGTTTATGCAGAGGTCGGCTTTGATACCTGCACTGGCTGACGCGCTGCGTGATAGAATGTTTGCAACCGAAAATCCTGAGAGACAGTTGCACATAATTTACCTTGCGAATGATATTCTATTTGACAGGTAAAGTTTTCGTTGTCAGATCTAGAGATGATAAAATTGAGCGTGGTGTTACCCTGTCATGCTGTCAAAGTCTTTTACTTGTCATGGTTTCTGATAAATTTCCATTTGTTCGAATACTGTCTTGACTTAACCAAGTAATAAGAACATAGGTATTCCTCCAATTCGACTTGATGATCATGCCTTGCCTTGACATTTTAAAACGTATAGCTTACAGAGGCGAGTCAATCCCCAAGAGCTGGATAGTGAGGCACTCGCATTCAAGCCTGTTTTGGGTTCTATGCTGGCAAGAGTATACCACAATCCACATCACAGGGAGGATAACCAGTCTCGCATCAAGAAAATAGTTCAATTCTGGGCCTCCAAAGAAGTTTACGATAAAGACACAATCTTCAACCTCGAGAATGAAATGATTAACGGTCTGCCACCTGCTACTATTCGTGCAGATGCATCTCCCTTATCAGGGGACCCTTCTTCAGGTACCTTTCCTTCAATCAAAACTTATCGTGTGATATGGTTTAAATGTGTAAGCTATTATTACTAGTTGTTTCTGTTTTATCCTCCTTTATCTCGTAGGACTGCATAAGATGGGTACGCAAAGCTCATCACAGTGGCAACCCGAAAACCCAGCCTTAATCCCAAACATCCCAAACCAGATTGTACAGAACCCACACGTCATTCCCTTACCAACCCCTCCGTTTCATCAAGCTCCAATCCCTTCAGGTGGGTTCGCCCCATCAGCCCCAATTCCATCTAACCTCCAACAAACACCAACCACTTCGAAGATCGGTGAAAAGCCACCACCATATCCCTTATTTCCGCCCGGTCTCATCCCAGGCATGGTCAGGAAAATGCAAATAGGCAGTGGAGTCCCCTACTCGCCCCTCAGCCCTCTCGACATACCAACGACGATTCCGCCTTCAAACGTTCCACAGTCCGAAATTCTTGATAGGGTGTCGAAGTTCTTCAGGGACATCGGCGAGGTCAACCCATGCGAAGGACCAATGAAGGGCTCGTCGGCATCTCGCGATGATTACGAAGATTATGAATACGAAAAGGAGCCTCAGGTTCGTAAAGGTGGGGCGTGCATACCACCGCCCCCGAGCCTAAATCCCGACCCTGAAACTGGAACTTTTCCCGATGGTAGCGTGGAGCGTAAACCTGGGGCGGGAAGTGGTTCTGGGAGGTTAGGGCTTGGTGCGACTGCCGATCCTAACGAGCCTAGTCAGTACGATGATGTCTACTCTTCTTACAGGAAACATAGGAGCACTAATTACCACACGTCGATGAGTTCGAGAGCTGCAGCGTCTTAAAATTACGACCTGTAGTGAGAGTAGAATGTCGGTATAAGTTGAGCGAAGACACGCAGCTGAGATGGGCGCTTGACTGTTTCTTTTGCTTGATTTGATCTTCTTACGTTTTGTTAACAGATGTTAGAGCAGTCTTTTTCGTTTGGTGGGAACGTAAACAATGATGTTTGCTGACGGTTCTCATATTATTATCATGATGAATGAATAATATAACAGACTCATTTCTAGGTTTACTTTGAATTTATAAATCTGAATTTACGCAACATCCCAGAGCATACTACATGAGGAAGGCGAAAAAGGTCAGCAAATTCAAATAGAATTTGGTCAACGTTTTGGTATATCTTAGCTTCACTGATCACTTGTACGCAATTGACAATAATAAGCTTTTACCAACTGAAAGATCCATCCGTACACATCGGTTTCCAAAGCTTCATCAAACTTTCTATAAGCCAAACATTACTTAAAATTTCCTTACGATGTGCCACTTTGTTGCCCGTTGACAAACCCGTGGTGGTTAGGGCTCGGAAAGCCCCGCGTCTTACCAGCAGCTACTGGGCTAAGCGGGTGGTTCGATGGGCTTCTGCTGTAGTTATCTAACGTGAATCTCGGTAGATGTAACCCGCCATTGATCAATGGGCTCCAAGGTTGCTCTAAAGAGATCTGAAATTTCGATACATTCTCAGTTGGCACCTCACCTGTGAGGGTTTTCACTGCAAATTCGAAACAAGGGTCAGCCGAAATATCGCCACAAGGCAACAATGCAGAGGAGGCTTGGTTTGGCAGAGTTAAAGATGAGGGCGGACTTTCACTGTTGACATTGGCCTTTTTATTAATGTCTTCGATAGGGATTTCTCCTGTGAGTGTCTTGATTGCAAATTCAATGCAAGGATCCAATAAAAGACAGCTCAGAGAAGATGACTCGGTGTTGTTTCCACTCGCAAGCTTGCTGCTGCACTGGTCTTTCTGATCAGCAGTAAAAGCTGCATCAGGTCCCTTATTCTTATCAACAACAGCAACAGATGCACCTTTATGTACTTTAGGCGAAGAAAGACTTCGGCATGATTCCTTCTTTTCATTTAACAACTGGCTTCCATCCGTAGATTCTGGTGCAGGTAAGATCTTGGGCTTACCTGACGATTTAATTCTACGATAAGTCTTTATATTGGCTTTATCAGGTCCATCGAGCGGTGTAGATTCTTTCTGGGCTATATTGTGTTTAGGTACTTCCAATGATGGATCAACTCCCAACTCATAATGTCTTATTGGGTTTCTACAAGGTGAGTCACTTGATGGTTTGTTAACAGAGATCTTCCTCCGACTTGGACGTTCGGATTTTGCATCAGGTTCGCTTTCTTTATTAGTTTTGTTTCCTTCCCCGCTTTGTCCGTGCACACTGATTGCATCTGTTGTACTTTCCGTGCCTGAAATGAGAATATGTTAAATAACTAATCCAGCTCAAATGTAAATAATCTCAGGGTGGAATGAAGAACTAACAGTAAAGTCAACATATGCGACGGGGAAGGGCAACCTGATTGTAAAGACTCATTGTCTGCGACATCTTTTAATTTAATTTCAGATAACCTCTTGCTCTTGGGTCTTCCACCTTCGTGGTGTTCATTTCCTTTTACACGTGGTTGCTCGTTTGGAATGTCGTCTGCCGTAACAGAGCTAATTTTTCTCTTTTTCTGCTTCAAAATATTCTTCGCAGCAGTAACTACCGTTTTGTGGGCTGCGACTTTTGATCCTGCAGTTGCAATAATCATCACTGGATACATGTTATACATGCTGTAGGCCGAAACAGGAATTATCTTTAAACATTACAACAAAAAGTAAGTAAATATGTAGATGGAAATCCAGAAATCAACGCAGTTTTTAACCAAAATCCACCTGATCTTAATGTACGACTGTTATTAACCCTTGTCTTCACTTTCTCAGAAGCCAGGTTTTGATCTTGTTCCTTTCTATCCACGAGTTTTTCCATCTTATCAGGAAGCTTATCCACTGGAGAATCAAACCCGCCGTGCTTGGAGTGACTAGTCTCTCCTTCTGAATCACAATTTTTACCGTTTACTGATCCTACTTATGGGAGAAATTATATAATCGGATAATGGACGGCAGGAGATAATGTCGATCTATATATTAGCATGTGAATTCTCATCAATCAGAAATATAAGGAATAAATCGAAAGATGAAATGTAAAACCACAGCCACGCCCTCTTTTTGAAGCATCAAAGAATCCTGGGTCCACGTGATTTTCAGATTCAGACAGGAATATTTACTGTTTTTTTAGGGCATACATGCCTTATTAGCAACTTACCTGTTTTCTTGCTGATTGACATCCCTGTCGCAGCTCTGGTAGATGGCTATCGAAGTGAAGTAGCATTTCATAAGAAGGTATGCCGAGATTAATGTTAGAAACAAAATGACTTTTGAGAGCCAAACTCACATATATCTGACTTTTAACATCTCGCTTTGGAGTGGTCTTGATTACTGAATCCAAGGATCCAAGATAGCGATAAACGTCAGGAACCGAGCGGAATTGACGAGCACTATCGGGATCAATGTAATACTGCAAGAATAAGAAACATAAAGACAAAGAATAATCAAACTAGTTGCAGAGGAAATTCCGGAGAGACGGACGAAAAAAAAAAAAAAAAAAAAAGCTCAACATATACTTCCGAAAATATGAAAATTCTCATGAAAGAAGGATATACATTTGTGACAACTAAATGTTTCCGAAATAAGAACACCAGAGAAATTAAACAAGTCAATACCGGATCTTTCCTGATATATCCCTTCTTCCTTGTGATTTTATATTTCTTGATCCATCCTGGAGGTAAGACAAGGGCATTTTTGACCTCTGCCTGCAGTGTTGGCATAAAGTTTAGAAAATAGACTTAACTACAAAAAGGTAAAGTGGACATGGAAAGCATGATACACACAGAAATAAACGTAACTATTGATTTCATCAGGCCAATGTGCCCACATATGAGTTTGACAAGCCTATCTAGTATCTAGTGGAGTTCTTACCTTCTTCTTCGGTTTCTGCACCTTTTTGACAATTTTGAGATGCCGGAGAACCTCTGGCTTGGAGTTAAATTTGGTTCCAGAAGGATTGAAATAATACTAGATCAAACAGAAAACATTATAATCAGACACACATGTTTGAAAGACGCGCAAGAAGTATAACAGAGAGACGGCTATATTAACACTCCAAATTCACAATCCCTGGCTCTCCATTACTGATACTATACTAGCTTCAATCTAATGTAAGATCAAATAAGCATGAAACAACAAATCTCCTTAAAGCAGTAATGCTTTCATACGCATCATTCCCTAGAAAAGAAACAATTCATGACCGCAAGCAACATTTCCAAACATGTGAATATGACAATCCAAATAAAACACACAGAGCCTCCTATCTTCTGTATCACCATCACTGTAATCAATCATCGATCAAACACAATCCCCAGACAATCAAATTCGGCACCAAAAAAAAAAAGGAAATGCATAATCAATTGAAGCAGATCCAATAACTTCTTACCCAATCTTTCTTTCCAGAACTCCTCGTCTTTACTGAAACTTTCCAGCCAGCTGGTAACCAATCAGGTCGTTCGGCTCCCATTTCAGGAGAGACCAACGAAATCTGCAAACACTTTGGGTCAATCAATTAAGACGGAATCCGCGAAACAACGACTGGAAAAAAGCACACAAGCACATCGCAATTCGTCTAAAACCGCTTTATCTAGCTCAAAATTACGAAATCCACCTCAGTAGGAGTTCAGTTCTTCGCGTGCGTCGATCAGTCCGATCCCTGATCCCCTCACTTCGAGGGAAAATAGTAAAAAGCAAGGAAAATGACCAAATATAAAAACTAAATATGGTTTATGTAATTAAGTGTTGGGCTTTGTGTGTATGTGTGTGTGTGTGTGTGTAGAGTGGAATTGGACAACAAAGGTTGGACATTCAAGGCCACGTGGTGCCAAAGCCAAACTCTCTTTCTTTGCTCAAACAACATCACATCACATAACCGATTTAAGGCGAGCCAAGAAAAATATGACCAACAACAACTTTAAAAAATTGAATTAAAATAATCTTTAACGAGATGAGATTCACGCCATAATTGTCTCCTAATAGAATACAGTTTATTCGATATTTCTCAAGTAATTAGGCGGCACTGCAGGCGCATGCTCCAATATATAATAAAATTATAAAAGTAGGGAAAAAACCTTCAATCTTGAGCCTCACATCCCTGCAGTTTTCCTAACTTCGTCAGGGGAAAAAAAGGAAAAGGATAATTTAGCGGATCAATTTCTTGAAAGTTATATCGATGGCCAAGCTTTTTCAAGCCCTTATTTATCAGTTACATGCTTCAACATCAAAGTTCTGCATAGTTCTTGAACATATCAAGAATCCATTCTCCATAGATAGATACATGTATATAACAAACACAACCCAATCAAACTGTGATGTGTTTGTTTGCTCAAACGAAACTACTCCTTTTTCTCTGCTTCAACAGTTTGGATATTAGCTTCATTCGCAGCATTATCCAACGAAGAACCTTCGCCTGAGATCAAAGCTTCGCCATGAGGAGCAGGTTTTTCAGGCTCCTCAGCAGTAGGCTGATCGGTTGCTTGTTCTTGTGGAGGAGAAGAAGAAGTCTCGGCTTGTTTAACAGTTCCCACTTTCACGTATTTGCTCATGAATTTATACTCCCAATCCTGTAAGGCGTCGAGCTCGAAAACGCCTAAGCCCGTCAGGTCACCGTTGAGATCTTTCTCTTCGAAAGACATCTTGGCTAAGGCCCGACTGGCGTCTTTACCGGCGAACAATGCGTACGGCCCGCCGGGCCCGTAGAACATCCTGGGAATCGAGGAAAGTGAAGCAGTGAATGCACATGTAGCTCATCTTTCAGTGGGGAGTTTTAGCAAACACTAAGTATGCATATGAACGAAAGACAGCGCAAGTAAATACATACGAAATAACTAGGACAACGAAAATTCATTGAATTTCCACTAATTTGCTGTCTAATCCACCTAAGACTAACAACAATCGCCATAAAAAAATCCGACCTTTACCGAAACAGACGCTCGCAAAACCACACAAAAGGTACAAATTCCATACCTGCTCTGGGATACATCATAGATCTGGCCCTTAATAGCCATCAGCAAGGGCTTACTCGGATCCGATCCATCGTACTGCTTCAGCTCCTCATCTGTAATCTCACCGACCTGAACCGGCGGTGGAAGAGGCTGAACGTCTTCTTCAAACCCTCTTGCCCTTTGCTGCATATGTCCATCGTCAGAAGAACCAAACAAGCTCGAGATTATGTAATAAACGGCGAGTCCCAAAGCGAGCGCTGTGAAGAAGGCGGTCGGTGAAAGACCTGTATATGCTGTGATCGATTCTTTTAAGGTCTCCCATAGTTGAATGGCCATTGATGAGAGTGTGATGGTAAAGAGAAAAAAGTGCCGTTCAAGGAGAAGGTTTTTTCTTGCTTTCGTCGTCTAATAGTGTTGTATTGACTTATTGGAGGCCCTTTCTGACTCAAAAAGATATTTCTTTTCCCTAGAAAATCAATTAATCTTATTTTTCCAATTATCTATGTTTATCTTTCTTTTCTCTTTACACGAAAAGATTATGTCCCGAGAAATAATCTTACCATATCTTACCATAGGCCCAATAATCAATCTGCCCAACTAAAGAAATAGGCCCTTAATTTTCGTTTTTCCTTTATATTTATTTGTTCGCTGCTGCCCTCGTCTCTTTCACAGTCGCCACCGAGGAAAAACCTGAGCACCGCCAATCGGCCGTCGTCATCTGAATCCACCTCAATAATTCTGTTTGTGTGCTTTAATTTCATCTGAAGATGAGGCCGATTTTGATGAAAGGGCATGAAAGGCCGTTAACTTTCCTTAAATACAACAGAGAAGGCGACTTGTTATTCTCATGCGCGAAAGATCATAGTCCTACCTTATGGTTCGCAGATAGCGGAGATAGACTTGGCACTTATCGCGGACACAATGGTGCCGTTTGGTCCTGCGACGTTTCGAGTAAGCTTTTGATCAAGTTTCTTCCTTTTTTAGTATTGGGGGCTATTTTGTAGAATCTTTTGAATGTAGGCATTGGTTTGGATAGAGAAACAGTCCCAATTACATGCTTTGTCTATATGACAGCTCCTCAAGTTCTTTTCGGGTATGTCTTGAGATGATGCTGCAATATTTATTTCATGAATTCACTTGCTGTTGTTGTAATTTTAGGGGATTCGGCGAGACTTATAACGGGAAGTGCAGATCAGACCGCAAAGCTATGGGATGTCAAAACGGGGACTCCACTTTTCACATTCAACTTCGATTCGCCGGCTAGGTCCACTGAGTTTGCTGTTGGGGATAAACTTGCTGTGATAACCACAGATCCGTTTATGGGATTGACCTCTGCTATTCATGTCAAACGCATAAACAAGGATATGTTTGACGATCGTGAGTCTTTCATATGTGAATTTACTTGTCAAAGCATTGTGTTTTCAACGGTGTGATACACTGTCTTCTGATTGATAATTTTGATCAACTTTATTGAACATTAGACATATGCATATTAGACTCTTGTGTGCCATTGGCGTTGCCAATTTGCTTCATTTATTAACTGATGAATTGCTTTGATTTGATGTCCCAGAGACTGGTGAATCAATACTCGTTCTTAAGGGACCACAAGGAAGAATTAATAGAGCAGTTTGGGGACCTCTGAACAAGACTATTATAAGTGCCGGAGAAGATGCAGTCATTCGCGTCTGGGATTCTGAGGTTTGTATATTGCATGAAAACATTGGCTCGAGCAATATGCAGTTTTGCTACCTATTCTTTACCTCATCATTCATTACAAAATCGTAACATTTCTTATTGATGTGTTGCTGCTATTCTTTTGGTGCATTCTCCTCTGTAGACAGGGAAACTACTTAAAGAATCGGAGAAAGAGGATGGGCATAAAAAAGCCATCACATCACTGTCGAAAGCAAGTGATTGTTCACATTTCTTGACTGGTTCTCTGGATAAATCTGCAAAGGTACATTATATTCAAACCTTTCTTCTTTATCACGTGATTATGGCCCTTCTCTTTCGAACTGATCGAATACCTCATTTATCAGCTTTGGGACTCAAGGACTTTGAAACTCATCAAGACCTACGTGACTGTTAGCCCGGTGAATGCAGTTGCAATGTCCCCACTTCTTAATCATGTAAGAACTAAAACACAATAATAAATTCATTCAGTTACTGTAGTTTTGTAGTGGGGTTGTCCTCCCTCTAACCTTTTGCTTGTTTATAGGTGGTTCTTGGAGGTGGTCAGGATGCATCAGCTGTTACCACCACTGATCATCGTGCTGGAAAATTTGAAGCCAAATTTTACGATAAGGTGAGAGATGCTGCTTTAGTCATAATTCACTACCCAGATATAATATGAAAATCCACTGATTTTGGTGCTTCTTTTTCGTCTTTGTTTTTCTGCAATCAGATCCTCGCTGAAGAAATAGGCGGTGTAAAAGGTCACTTTGGGCCGATTAATGCCTTGGCCTTCAATCCAGATGGGAAAAGGTGAGACACCATTTCTTGTCTTTCTTTAAATTCACACTGTGTGGGTTGAGACAAAGTCCCTTTTTGAGCTACATGTACTAATAGGAATCTAAATGAAAACATATATAACTTTAGCTAGTAGCCTTATACTGATACAGATGAATGGCTCACCCATTTTCCTCCAAATCTTTTGTAGTTTTGCTAGTGGAGGCGAAGATGGTTATGTGAGACTACACCACTTTGATCAAGATTACTTCAACATCAAGATTTAAAGACAAGAATCAGCTTATGGCTCCTAGTAGGATATTTGAGAATGCAAGATCTTTGTTATTTATCTGTTGAGAAATGCTCACCAACTTCATATGGACAAGACTTCTTTCTACTGATTAATTATTGAGTACAATATGTTTTTTTGTAGTGCTGATTGTTTTTATTCTGGGCCAGCATCTACTTGAAAATTATCGTTAATATGCTTATCTGCAGTCAGCACACAAAAGAACATTCTTACAGCAGGGAATTTAGACAAATTGTCGCAAGCTTTCCTAGAACGTTAACAATTAATAATGCAAAAGCTATATGCAACGTAGAAGAGGAGATACAATACAACACTATATCTGCACACATAATAATGAAGAACAGATCAAATAAACACCGCAATGATTTGTGAGTAAGTAACATCAAACTTGAGTATTTGGATGAATAAATGTATAGCAGCTTTTTCACAAACAGCCCAACAACGGCTTCGATGGAGCAGTACCGATGGCGCGATGCTTTGCAGCCATTTCCTCTGCCTTGAGAAGATTTTCGCCTCGTTTAGCTTCGATCATTGCTCTTTTTTCTTCGGCCGATTTATGCACAATGGCGACCTTGTTCCTCATCTTCTCGATGTACTCGGCTTTCTTTTTCTCAAGTTGCTCCTACGTAACAAAACAATCATTATTCCTTTTTATGAAAATAAATTGTCGACGAATAAAAGATTTGTCTTGATAAGATTTACCTCGATCTTCTTGAGTTGGGCATCCAAGCTCGCTTTCTTGCTGTTCTCCCAAGCCGCAATTGCAGATATTTT
This sequence comes from Craterostigma plantagineum, assembly GCA_027422505.1. Lineage (NCBI taxonomy): Eukaryota > Viridiplantae > Streptophyta > Magnoliopsida > Lamiales > Linderniaceae > Craterostigma > Craterostigma plantagineum. Next base: position 134,613 of record JAPQWV010000004.1, read on the forward strand.
CTTTTGAGCCCTGCGAAAAAAATTGAAAAAAATTCAATATGATCGCGTAGGTTGTTGTATATGATATAACGGATCAGATCAGCTTACTTGTTTTGGGCTTTACTTTTCTCACTTTCCTCCCATGCTTTGATCAAAGACAGACGCTTTTCAGTGGCCACTCGGGCAAGAACAGCATCTGTAACAGCGACAAGAATCTGAATCTTTAACTGTATCGTAAGACGTTACAAGTGATATTATTACCTCGGTTAATAGATCCCCCACCAGGCTTCTCTTCAGCAGCTTCAGCTTCTGTTTCTTTTTTCAGCAGAAGAAAACAACCATTGAACTCATATAACTAAAAAGTAAATTAATGAAGAGATCTATCACTTCTTCACGAGCCACTGCCCTTCTCAAGCAAGACATAATCTTTTCACAATAAATATGAGCCCTGATATCTAATGATCTTATTAAAGAAGTGGAATATAAGGTAAAGAAACATACTTTCAATAGCAACAATGGCCTTGCCTTCGTCTTCCTCTAAAGGCTTATTAGTCTCTTCGACCTGAGGAGGTGGTGGGACTTCGTCCTCAGGCGCCTCCTTCTTGTCTTTGTCTTCTTCTCCCATCACTTTAAAGGAACTTACTTATCTGTAATGTTAGAGATAACAGTTGTGTGACCAGTTATCACTCAGTACATACAGCAGTAATATACATAATCAAAATCAGTTTTGCGGGTAACAAAACAGATTCTTGGCATGTTTTTTCCTTTAATTTATTTATTTGTTTCAGACCTGTCCAAAATATATTTAAAAAAAAAAACATGATTTTTGCTGGCTTGAAGTTGATATCTCTCCTTTTCTTTTTCATTTTTTCTTGTTCTTTTTCTATTGAGAGAAAGAAGCTGCAGTTATTCCTTATTTACTGTGTTTTCTTTTTCATTACTTTCTGGATCGTATGGCAAAATATGTCACCTCTATGTTAGAATGAATTAAATTAAGAAATAGGAATTAGAAATTATCGTTCTTATCATGATCGCTATCAAAGGTTATTCATTCTTCCGTAGACGACAAAATATCCTCGTGAATTACGACGACAGCAAAAGCAGTGTTATTAAGCCAAATTCAAATAACTACGTCGTGGACCATTGATTAGAGAAGCACATGAAATAATGAAACATTTGAATCCGTTCCTCAGAACTCTGCATGTGTTATACTACACTCGAAGGTGTTTCCCGGAGTAGAGAAGCGCCTGAAATGAAACATTTGAAGCATGGCGTTTATTATTGCGAGCAGAGTGCAAGCATGAAATTATAGACGGGAACCAAAACGTCTGTAGCAGCAGCGATTTGGAGCATAACCGAACAACCTACATTTTCAATATTATAAGTTGAGCGGGCTCCACAATATAGCCACGTCCACAACTCATTACACGACAGTTGTAGCTAAGCAAAGTAGATCGTACACGTGTACTCGTGAAACAACTGCCGTGTCTCTGATCTACGTTCTACCACCTTCTTCTTTCTTCCTAGTCCCATCACTTTTTCCTTCACATAAATACTCCGCACATTCTCATTCTCTGCCATCAATCATTACTCGAGAGAAGAAGAGAGAGCAAAACATGGAATCGCAACTGCATCACCCTACCGCGCAAGAACAACCTCCTCAGCACGGCACTGGTAAGAGGGAAAAAAAAACAAACCTTGACATGATCTGTGTTAATTGTTTCATGTATATATTTGAACCGTTCGGCATCTTACAACCTAACTTTGAGATCTTTATTAGAAGTAGTCGAGGGCCAAGCTGATCACGGAGAGAAGAAATCCGTGCTGAAGAAGGTTAAGGAAAAGGCGAAAAAGATTAAGGACACGATCAAGAAAAAAGGACTTGGCAATAAAGCAGATGAGCTAGCCGACGATGGAGGAGCAGGAGCAACAGCAGGTTTCATAACTCTTTTCTTCTTTCTATTGTTTCATTGCAGTTGTTAAACTACCGTAATTTCGTAGACAACCTTGAACCCCTCGTTACTACAGGGACGACGACGACGAATTTGCCTCCTGTGCAAACAGCTGATGATCATTCTGAGAATAAGGGCGAAGACTACGTTAGCTCGGAGGAGAAAGGCTTGACTAGCAGTCCTCCTCAAGCTGTGGCGAGGGACATCGACGTGCCCAAACCCATAGCCGACGAGCCTGAGGTCAAGGAAACAGCGACCAAGCCTGACGTGGCCGGTGCTGCTGGCGTGGAACCCTCGGCAAAGTCTGATGATGTCTTAGAAGGGGATCCTCGATCTTCAGAGGGTCCTAGTAGTACTGAAGATGTTCCTCCTTCCTCAGGTTATCAGAGTGACGACGATGATGATTCGACGGGCAAAGAGGGCGCTTCACGGCCTGGTGTAATACCAGCAACTGAACATTCAGGCGCCTTAGAGGAGGACCCCAATTCTTTCAAGGATCGCACTGAGGATATTCCTCCCTCGAATTATCAGACCAAGGCTGTTGATCCCACAGGCCAAGGTTTGTGCCTATGTGCTGTTCTAATTCGATTACTGAGTACGTTTTTGTAAGTAATACGAAATGGAAGATTCGATTCATTCTAACAGCGGGTGTTGAAGAAGCTAATGTTGATTCTCTCACACGAGGCCTGTCGCCAGCACGAGAACATACACAAACCGTTGAATCGAAATCATTACCTGGAGAAGGTGTTGAAGAACAGCCACGATCTTATGATGGAAGCAATGATCAGACTAAATTAGATGATGCTGCTGCTGATTTCACGGGACATGAACCTGCCCTTAAGCCAGAGATATTGTCGGCGGATAAGTTTGAAGAGGATCCTCTTGCTTTGAAAGATGGTCCTGAAGATATTTCTCCCTCGAATTATCAGACCGAAGTCGTCGATTCCTCTAGCCAAGGTGGTAATGATGTATATCTGTTTTTTTTAATTGTCGTCGCCTATGTGCTGTGTCAGATCAGAGTGTAAGTAATACGATGTGTTTCTGACAATAGGTGGTAACGAAGCAGATGTTGATTCGTCTCTTTCGCAAGGCCTCACGAGTGGATCAACGGCAGAACAACCACAATCCGAGGACTTGAAATCCTTAGCAGCTGGCCAAGAGCAGCCCCATTGTTCTTCTTACAGTGGAAGCAATGATCAGTTTGCTCCTCAATCAGCCCCAACCGAAGAAAGCTTCCTTCCACAATCACATCCTGCGCCTGAAGACGAGCCTGAACTCCCTGAATCAACACATCCTCGTGAGGTTGTTGTTGATCACAACGCTGCTGCCAAAGGTCGTCCCTAATTATATCTTGTTTGCTTCCTTGTGAATGTTTTATGTTTGTATCAATGCTGTCATATATTTATCCAATTCTAAATGCAGCAGATGTCGATCACTCTCCTCCTCCTACGCAAGGCCTCGAGAACGTTAGCAGTGAATCTGAAGCACTAAAAGAGCAGACACAATCCCATGAACCGAAATCATTATCAGCAGAAGAGGAAAGCAGCGAACAGCCACGTTCTTACCATGATCAGCCGCAGACTGAAGATACCTTGCTCCCAACATCTGATCCCAAAGACCACAATGATGAATCAGTGCTTCAAGACGCCACTACTGACAAAGAAGCTTCTCCCACCGAGAACGCAGTGAACCAAACCCAAGAAATTCCTTCTGATGCTAACACCCAAGAGAAGAAGCCCATAACCGAGACAGCAGCAGAGTACAAGAACATGGTCGCTGAGAAATTAGCCCCAGTTTACGAAAAGGTTTCCGTGGCAGGAATATTGTCTAAAGTTAGAGGAGGCGGAGCAGCAGAAGAGCAGCAGCAGCAGCCACAAGGAGGAGGAGAAGGAGATGGAGCTGTTGATGCTTCGAAGGTAGCTTCAGATTCAGACAAGGGCGTTTCGGTGAAAGACTATTTAACAGGTAGATTCGCGCCAGGCGACGAGGACAAGGCACTGTCCAAATCCATTGCAGAGAAACTGCAGGTGAATAGGCAGAACGAAGCACAAGACGGTGAGAGCAAGGCAGCAGTTGAGAGCAATAAGCAGCAGCAACAGCCTGATAATAATAATAATAATGGGTCGAGTCCCACTGGTGTTATGAGTAGCCTCAAGGGAGTAGTTGGTTCGTGGCTCGGGACTTCCACGAAATCTTCCCCTCGCGCCGACGATAATCAGCAGTCGGGATTATCGCATGGTGAGTGATGTTCTTATATGCTGATGATTGTGTTGCAGGTAGCTTTTGAGCCTTGATGGATGCTCCTTTTTCTCAGGGAAAGAAGAAGAAACTGTTGCAAGAGAGAAGTAAGATGGAGCAGTGATGGTGACGATGGGATAATGCTGAAGTTGATCTACTTCCTTTCTTCCTTCGTTGGACGATTATTATTACATGCATGCTTTCGTTGTTTTTGCTTGTGGTGTGTCTTAATTTCATGTATATGCACATGCAGATGCTTGTTTGTTTGAGTCGTGAGAGATTATGATATTGTTAATAAAGTGGTGCTTGTATGATGTTATGTATATTTCTGTCTTAAAAGAGGTTTGATGTGCATAATAAACTAATGAAATATCGAAATCAAGCAAATTGAGAATCTGAAAAAAATATACATAACATCATACAAGCACCACTTTATTAACAAATCCATGTGGAAATTCAAGAATCTCTATATGTGATAAGAAGTGAATGGTTGCTCTTACGTGGTATAAATTTTCAGCTCACGTATATATCGATATGTTTCATGAAAAAAATTGAGAAATTATAATTGAAGTGTTTATGGAGTTGATATCTGTGTTGGAACTAATTTGAAGTTATACATAAACTAATCATCCCGGTGATGTTTTTTTACCATATTTAACAATAGAATTCAATAACCTATTGACTAATATATTATTTTTGGAAAAGACTGTTAAGGGCAACGCTGAAGTGTCTATTTGCAGGCGAACCCTTTCCCCTAAACCCTAGAGCACTCTCTTCTGATTTATGAATTGTCGTAGAATTTCTTTCACTTTCATGAGTGGTTGTCTATCGAACGGATTCCATATGCGTTGTTCGCCGCAGCCGTCCGCTTAATGGGAAGTTCACAATCTTTGGAACTGAGTAAAGTTAAGGTCTTTGCGGTTAGGTTTGTTGATTTGCTGTCTTCATCATTGATTTCTGATGCTAATGAGTTATCATTATGATGGATGCACCCCAACTGTTTATATGTTCGCGCTATGTACTCAGTAGCTTTAATTGGTCCCAGAGTTTTGAAGGGCTTCTCTAGTTTATGCGTTGTATCTCGCAAGTTCTGCAGTAAGATATTTAACGGAGATGATGTCGAAAATGGGCTTGGGAGCATTGAGGATTATCTCAATGAATCATGGAAAAGTTCGGAAATCGAGCTCAGTTTGGAGGAAAATGCTTCAACCCTGTATGATTCACTTGATTCCGAAGGAAACATATGTTCGCGAAAAGCGCACATCGACGAGGTGAAAAGTGATGCAGAGAGAGTGCTCGAGGTTCTCCACGAAGATGGTCTGGGCATCGATGCAAAACAAATTTTGGCCGGGTTAAGTTTGAGGGTATCGGGCCTTCTTGTCAGAGAAGTCCTCGTTGGCATATTAAAGACCATAAATCATACGAACAAGAACAGATGTGCTAAGTTGGGTTACAAATTCTTCGTCTGGTCCGGCGAACAGGAAAACTACAGGCACGCCGTCAGTGCATACCACTTAATGATGGATATATTTGCAGAATCTGACGAATTCAAGGCGATGATGAGGTTGCTCGACGAAATGATAGAGAAAGGGTATCCAACTACAGCGAGGACTTTCAACATATTGATATGCACTTGCTGTGGAGCAGGGTTAGCAAGAAAAGTAGTGGAGAGATTCATCAAGTCGAAATCTTTCAAGTACCGCCCGTTCAAGCATTCATACAACGCTATCCTCCATTCCCTCCTTACGCTGAATCAGTACAAATTGATCGAGTGGGTTCATCGTCAGATGCTGGCTGAAGGCCACTCGCCCGACGTGCTAACATACAACATCATCATGTGTGCAAAGTTTAGGCTGGGCAAGCTCGTACATTTCCACAGACTCCTCGACGAAATGGGGCGGGGAGGACTCTCGCCAGATTTTCATACCTTCAACCTCCTCCTCCACGTCCTCGGTAAAGGGGACAAACCATTAGCAGCTCTCAAGCTTTTGAACCACATGGGTGAAACTGGCATACACCCAACCGTTCTTCACTTCACCACCTTAATCGATGGGCTGAGCAGGGCTGGGAACATGGAAGCATCCCAGTATTTTTTCGACAGAATGATAAAGTGTGGGTGTGAGCCTGATGTAGTATCGTACACTGTAATGATCACAGGCTATGTAGTTTCGGGCCACTTCGATAAGGCTAGGGAGATGTTCGATGGGATGGTAAGGAAAGGGAAGTTGCCTAATGTGTTCACCTACAACTCCATGATTCGTGGGCTTTGCATGGATAGGAAGTACGAGGATGCTTGCTCGATGCTAAAGGAGATGGAATCGAAGGGTTGTAATCCTAATTTTCTTGTGTACACTACCTTGGTTGGTAATCTGAGAAGTGCAGGCAAGTTGTCTGAGGCTCATGAAGTCATTAGGCAAATGGTGGAGAAGGGGCAATACACTCATCTCCTGTCAAAGATTAGAAGATTTAGGAGATGACTTATACATTTTGCTTGTGTGCTTTTTTTTTTTTACGTTGTTATTTAAGGCGATTTTGATCATTTGTTAGCATATGAATTGATTGAGATACCATTTTGTATACCAACCATGTTATACCTTTGAAAGAATTTTACAACGAAAAAGAAGAGACTTGTAACTATATCTAGAGCATTTGGGCCGGGGGATAGAACACTGTAAATGGGCCTTAATGCTATAATTGGGCTTCCGCAATAGAGGCCCGGCCCAAATAATTGGTGGAATATAGTGTAATCATATCACTCGCTTTAGTGAAAGGGTAAGCGAAGGCTATAAATTTGCCGTCAGCGGAATAATTCTTCCCGCTTTATTCTTGTCCGTACGTCGTGCTCCGTTAACGGCGATGGTGTCTCGGCACGGAATCGAACTCGCCGCTCACTTGATCTCCGTCTTCTACGGGGACCTATGTTCTGTAATTATTAGTTACGGTTCAGTTTTGGCAGTAAACTGCGCCAATTTTGTTTTTAATTAAAGGTTTTTTTCTTTTTTATTATTTTGTAGAAAGTGTGCGAGTGTTTACTGAAGAGAGGAGCCCTCTCCATGGCTGAGATAATCAGATATACGGGACTCAGCCGTGAAAATGTTGTGAATTGCTTGCGCGTTTTAGTCCACCAGAACTGCATTCAAGCGTTTGCTATGCAGCATGAAGGTTAGATCGATTTTCATGTTTGAAAGGGGAGTTTTTTTTTTTTTTTTCTTATGGTCTCTGTTTTTGATTGAGCTAGTTGGTGATGAGATTTTTTAGTCGATTTTATTATTATGAAAATAGTGAATGTGTGGCTTCAACTGTTTGGAAAAGTAATTGATTATTGATACGATATGTTGAGCGGGAAGCAGTTGGGAAAACCGTATACTTATCGGGGTTGCTTAATTAAACGATGATAATTGTTGATACAACTCCGTAGTTTGGATCTGACAACATATTTTTGTATACGAATGGAAAAAAGTGGAACTTTGTCCAAGAACTGTTACTTGTAGGTCGTTTTGGGGAAGTCCCACAAATAAAAACCCAGTATTTGGCGGTGTTTGATAACATTATTCACAAGCTGAGGGCTCCCAAATTCATGCAAATTGTGTTGGAGGAGCTTGGCAAAGAGGTGGGCCTTATTCTTCTTTTTTGTTTACTTTTGCTTGGTTTATTTACTACATTTCATGTTTATAATTATATAGTACTACATTTCATGTTTATAATTATAGAGTGGCCAACTTTTCAACAACGTTATTGCTGGTGTGAGTTACTGATTAAATGATCATTTGCCAGTGTTTAGAAATTTTTCATGGGTTACTTCAACATGGAAGGCTTTCAATCAATCAAATTATTGAGAGGATTAATGAGCAAACAGCAGGTACAGTTATGAGTTAACAGTTTGATGATCTTTGCTTTGTGAGCTACGTAGGTTCAACTGTCGTTGCCACCTGTGGCCTGCATTATTCATTACATCTGATTCATGGTATTTAACAATCTCAACACTTCTGTTCTAAAATGTCCAAATCTCTGGACTTGCGGGAAGTGAATATAAATATTCGGAGATGGATAGATTAGACATTATTATTAATCAATTGAGCAACAGATGAGGTCTGTCCTTCTAGTAGTGGCTGCTGCTTCTGTCTGTAGTATTTGACTGATTCGTAATTCTTACCTTTTCGATTTTATTTTCCAGGTGGTTCTGACGTTAACATTGTGAGAGAAAACTTTAAGAAACTTCTGAGTGCTCGATTTGTTGAGCGCTGTCCTGCCCCTGAACCATTTTTGGAACCACCTCCAACTCCTGCAAAGAAGCGTTTCAGATCAGCCAAGGACAAGGTTGTTGCTTTAGTCTGTGTTTTAGAAAGGATAATTTCATAAGGTCGACTATCTTCAAATTTGTTGATCAACTTTCATCCTTTGACTCGGTCCTTATTTGGGAAAAAAGAAGAAACTTGCTCTTCGTTTTCTTTTTCTTGTAACATGATAAATTCGGTATTAAGTTCACTTATTCTTTTAATTTTTAGTCTGTCCTGGATCTTTCGTATAATTTTTGTTGGAAATGCAATCTCTAATTACTGTCCAGTCCTTGACCACAGTATAATATCATGGTTTATGCAATGTTAGGATCCCGAAGAACAAAAATCAATGGAACAACGTGCATTTGAAATTGCTGCTCCTATGGAGTCATTGAGATTCGTATTGGACGTGAATGAGAATGATGAGTTCAAGATAAAAGGAAGTCCTGTAAATGCGAAACCGGGAGAGAAGGTTTGAGCCCATTAGTTCCTTTAACTTCTCTTCTGGGTTAATTTCGAACCCATAGACTAAGACATTTTCATTCTCTTTCCATTTTGTTTTTCAGCGCAAGCGAGACGCAATAAGACAAGCTGGGGATGGTGAAGATGCCAATCAACAGATAGAAGTTCTTTGGCGCGCTAATTTTGAAGAATTTGTGTGGCGGATTAGAGATAAGGTTGCTTGTTGGTTGTACATCACCAATTTTTTAGTGATTATCAGCACTGATTCCAATTTGATATTCATTGGGTAAGAAACATTTCTTCTGTCATATCTTTGGCTATGCAGGCATGCGTTTCATATGTAAAGACAAAGTTTAACAATGAAGCTGGCCTGGTCCTGAGTGCAATGTTGGATATAACACGATGGTCTGAATCTCGACATAAAACTGGAAAATCAGGTATCTGTTTGTATGTGCATGTCCATATCCACCAGAAGTTTCGAATCACAACAATCAATTTTTCATGTGTTTAGTATCTTTTTATCTTTGGCAAAGAGCATGTTCGATGCTATATGAACATTTGCTGTTATACTCATAGTTAACTGATAGTAATTAATGTTCCCAGAATATCTGTCCATTAATGCTGTATATGATGAGGTGATTAAGAAAGAGGGTGGGGTTGCAATGGACTTGGAACGTGTCAGAGTTGCTCTTGAACAGCTTGGCTGTCAAACCATCTCAACAGGGATGGATGAAAATTATAGCATTGGTAATCATATCCACTTCTCTCAGTTGCCGATTTCCAACATTTTACATTTATGATTTACCTACTGATACGCACACTTATCTGCAGACATAAAGCAGATTGTGGTGATGGCTCAAAATGAAGAAGTTTGTATCTTTTTCGTACATCTTATATATCCCTCTGTTTTAGCTTGCATTATAGCATCTTATTGACCAGAAACGAATATCACCATAGGTGGAGTCTGTGGTGTCGAGAAGATACGGGCAGGAGGCATACAAGATATTCAGGTTACTGTCCAAGTCTTGTCGTCTTATTGAGACGGAAAAGGTGATGATAAAACTAAATCATTTGCCCGACTTTATTATCCTACAAAGGATTTTCGGAAAGGCTAATTTTTTAAAGATTCTGTGTGTCACAGATATGTGTTAAAAAGCAGACTTCTTAACAATCTCAATTTCCATCTTTGCCTATAGATCGCAGATGCGACATTTGTTCAAAAGAAAGACGCCGTCAGGATCCTATACAGCCTTTGGAAGGATGAATATTTATACATGGAGGTATATCTTAATCAGAAAGATTTGCATCCATTTATTAATTTCTTAAAGGTTATATTTTGCATAATGAACTATCGATCGATGCTCTGCAGAAAGTTGGGACTGGTGCGGCGAAGCAATCTATGTTTCTTCTTTGGAAAGTAAACGAACAGCCCCTTCGCGACAAGTTTGTCGATGAACTGTACCACGCTGCTCTAAACTTGAGGCTCAGAATCTTACACGAGCAAGAGCGAGGGAAAGAGGTATTTCTCAAGTTAGCAGCCAATATACACTTATATGTGTTTGTGTGTGTGTGTTAATGAATCAGTCGTATAATTTCATCTCAGATTCATCAGTTAGGAGACTCGGAGAAGAAGCACAAGCTCTTCCTAAAGGCCAAAACCATCTTGGAATCATCTTTGTTGAACTTAGATGATTCCATCATGTTGTTCACTGATTTCTGATCTGAACCCATCCATCTATCTATTCAGCTTTTCTTGTAGCAGACGACCAAAAGTGCTAAACGCTTTGCCTGGATATATTCATTACTTATTTACTGAAAAAAAGCATTACGTACAAATATTATGTAAATGCAACGCATTTTTATTATAGAAACCAAGCTTTTAGCGTTGCGGCAAATTCTGTGTGCTGAGAACAGTTGATGAAGAGAAAAGACAATCAAACGAAATTAGAGCAATGCAATAAGATGATAGAGTTGTACTGATCCAAAGCTAAAGCAGCCTTAGAACAGGGGTAGGCTAGGAGGGAACCTCACATACATCCATTGCCTTTCGTACGAAACGAGATGCTTCCAACCTATTTGCTCGAGCAACGAAAGCTTGAGATCGTAAAACTTCTTCCTCGGAGGTTGACCATCCTCTTGTATCATGTCACTAAGAACCTGGCATTAACGTAGAGAGTTTGTAATCTTGAACTTTATCGAAATCATAACCTAGAGACAGCGGTTTGCATGGTGAAGTACCTTCAGTGCAGTCCCAAGTCTTCCATTTCGCCTCTCGCGAATGACGTAGAGGGTTCCATATTTTGATGATTTGATATCTACCCATTTCTTGAGTTCTTTGAAGTTCTCTTCGAAAAGATCTGTAACAGCCTGAGCATCATCCTTCTTCTCACCCTGATAAAGAAAGCAGTCAGGATGTAAGGACTTGGTCAGTTTGTATCGGAAGTTGATGTTTCATGCGTGGTGTTGTTTTACCTTTAATGATTCAATTTCTGCTAACGCGAGTCCTTTCTGATAGAAAGCCTCGGCCAGTTGGTCACGAGTTGTTTCCATTTGCTTCGTCTTTTTCTGAGGAATTAATAAACATAAATAAGGAGCAGATGAGTAGATGCAAGTGCGTAATATTCACTAGAAAAACTAAAGTGCTTACTTCAGCGCCCTCGTCCTCAGGATCAGGTTTCAGAGAGAAGTACTTCGCCAGATCATCTGTATTAACACTTTCTATAACCTCGTCTGCAGCGGTAATAATCTGCAAAACATATCATTAACTATAGGGAAACTGGACTACTACTTCGTTAGTTATGAAAAGTGCCCAAGTATTACTAGTCATGCCATGCCTTCAACAGGCATAATGTGCACCAGACATAGCAATCATTGTTGATGAACACAATGGAATATTGAGAGATGAGTAAAAAAAATTGAGGGATTACCTCTTCATAATGATGAAGTTTATCAGGAATGTCGTTCTGGGATACCAAGGTGTCCAATATTTTAGCAAGCAGCGGGGTGTATTTTGGATATTCTGACTGCAAAGCGGTAACATACAATCGTTGAGGAGTGATTCAAACTTAACAAGCACTAGGACACATATCAGTAACAGCCACAGAATACATCCTGATGCTAAGAAATTATTAGGACAGGTCAAGCTTTCTCACGAATACCAAGGTGTCAGGAAATGATGTCAGCAACAAGGGAATGGAATGGGGGTAAATGATTACCTTTAGCGTGGCTGATAACTTCTTCCACTCAGAACGTTCTTCTTCGGTGGTTTTCTTTAGACTAGAAAGAACCTTTATTTTGGCATCACGGACCTGGTTGGCAAGAATTTCAAAAGATTAAGCACTTCATGATGGACTTAGATTGAAAAAAAGCTTGATTAACGAAGATAAATAACTTGTCTCCAATATCACAATCGATAAAGGAATAACAACACCAATCTATGAAACGGAATTGCCATTCTCCTTCCTATTGTTATTGAACTCGTACTCTTCTATGCTTTTCTCTTCACTTCTAGTTCTCTCATATATGCAATTTTTCCCATAAGAGGAAAAGGTTCACAAGAGGCAAATCAATGTACCCCTAGTCACTCAACAGTATGACTGGACAAATATAAAACTAAATTGTTCCTAATTGAGAAGTAAATAAATCCTAAATTCAGGAACAGAAGCAGCATCATAAGAACTTCTTTTTAGATCATCTACCAGATTACCTCTTCGTCCAACTGTTCTGACACACTCTTGGTGCTGCTCGAAGAACTTTTTCCCTTATCCTCATCAGGCTGAACAACACATCAAAGCTGTAATGTTATCATCCATATAACTGAGCATTAGAATAATACTATCATTCAGAACCTCAAGGAGACCTGGGATGGTGGAACTACATATGATATAATATACGATTTGGGGTTCTTCTTTGGATTCTTCCCCTCATTGTTAATGCCAAATGAGACCTTCCCATAGGAAACTGACCCAACAAGTACATGTCCTGCTGAAGTGCCCTGCTAGTCAATAAAAGAAAAAGGTAGGAATAGTATTTATCCCATATGATGAAGTCAGAAAGAAAAAATTCAAGAGCATTGAACCTTGGGAAGTTTGTCCTTCGCGGGAGGGCCGACATAAAATGCTTCGGTTGATCTACCGTAAGTATGAAAATGGTTAAGAACTAGCATGTGGGAATTGATAAAATATAAAGATACCAAAAAAATATATAGCACAAAAAAGGAGTTTTTCATACCCAGGAACTAAGACTGATGATTTAAAGCTGCTGTCACCCAAGACTGGGCCATCAGGTTGCTCGTAAAAGCACAATCGAACTACCTCCTGTACATAATGAGTTCATATGTCTGAATACTTAGAGAACAAGAACTTGAGTCAAAGAGAAAAAATATTTGACGAGAGGATATTGCCAAATTGCACCCATCAAACATTAAAGCAGTTCAGGCCATGATTCACAGAAACTTACCTTCTCCTCCAAAGTTTTCTCAATGAAGACTACCAACTGTTTCAGCTTCTCCAGAAATTGCACATTGTCATGCCTACAAAATTCATCATGATATTCATTAACCATAATCACCCTTGCATGAGTTTATACTCGCTTAAGTTGTCCAACAGCTGCTTCAAATCTGGATTTAGCTTTCAAAAACTAACATAACTCAAATACTCAGAAACTTTCTTTAACAAAATCTACAAGCAAAATGGTCAACAACGAGTAGACAGAGTAAGTACCTTAAGTAAAGCTGCAGAGTGAATTCACCCTTTGGAAGTTTTGCAGCATCGGGATAGACATCACCCATTGCATATACGCGCTACATTATGACAAAGACCAGTAGGTAAAAAGAACACATATGTGACACAATTACTAATAAGTGAAATACTTTATTGAACAATATAACCATACTGAGGGAAACAATGCAACTCACTTTGTTTGCGTCTGATATCATATAAAATTGAGACTCAAATTTATTATCATATATCCGATTGTTAAACAATGGAATATGAGGCTTTATCTCAGCACTGTCATCAAGTTTGAACTTGTAACTGCAGCACCACACACAGATTAAAAATGCATATGTCAGGAAATTAATGTAGTCTAGCCATTACTGCACAACGTAGAACTGACGTAAAACCTACGTTAGTAATAGCGCTAAGATCTGTTTTCCTGAGGGAAGTTTGTCTCGCTCTGCTGAGAGTGTGCTCAGTTTTGCATCAACGGGCCGGTATGGGATTCTGATCTGTAAGTATCATATGAAGGACGAAAAGACATAAATAAAAGGGTAAAAGAGAAATGGAAACAGAGGACAACCAAAAGCTCTTACCTTATTTAGCACAGCTTCTGGGGCAAGACTCTCCAGTGAAAGAAGAGCCTCAGCATCAATTCTAATAGGTGCTTCACTCCCATCAAGAAGTATCTCTTCTTTATTGATGCTGATTCCGTGAAAAGCAATCTGTAATAAGACATTGAAATCCAGCAGATAATGAACTCACTCTAATAACAGGAAATCCAGTAAAGAATAAACACAACGTCAATCTTATTTAAGATCATGAAAGGAGTGATTCTAACGCAGATATCAAATTTTCAGACATCACTTTTTAGAAGAATCATACTTCAGAGAAGAAGTTAGAAGGTTTTCAAACTTGCAAGTATACATGCGATCATCAAGTAATTGCACTGCGAAAAAAGTAACGAATAGTGGTTGGAAAGCTAATTCTGCAGGTGGATTTCGTGGCGTGCACATTAGGCCAGAGAGGAAATTCAGGTACAGGTAAAAGCACAGTCCTACCTCAAAATCAACAATTGTTTCATCGTGGCTTCCCACACCACTGGACCAAAATTGAGCAATTGCCAGCTCCATGGTTCGGCCTCCCTCAACAGAAAAGGCAAACCTTTTGGAAGATGGAGAGGAAAATGTGGCAACACTTTCCCATTTAATTGGCCTTTGTAGTGGAGCAATCTAGAATTATAAGCAAGTTAATAACATAATTCAGATTCGTGAGATCGAGAATTCGAGTCATAATCAAAATTAATTACTCAAAACAAAAGTTAAAGAGCTGCTTACCTGAACAGAGTCTATGAAGAATCTCCGAGCTGTCTTGAAACCAGAAGTTCTCGCAGTTACTTCAGCCCAGGTAGCCCCGCTTGGAACCTCAACAAACTTACGTTCAATGTGGCCTGCATTACATGTGTAACACATATACCATAGCATTAACGTTCAGTAAAAATGGATTGGCTGACTACGGAAGGAGGGGCGAAAGCATGTCCTGCCAGCGCTCAAGCAGAATCTCAGATACAATACAAATGGGGCAGAATATTAATCATTATTCAAAGGCGTCATACAGACAAAGGGTTTAAACATTTATATGTTGCTGACAAGATATAGAAATGAACTTATACCCCAGAAGATATACCTGGTACAAATGGCATCTTCTCGTACATGATAACTGGAGGTCGGCTTCTCACAGATTGAGGCTTTGTGATTGTTATAGGAATTCTAAATAGAGGACCACGCCATGGAGACCTAGAATCTGTCCCATAGACTTCATAATAGTGCAAACCATCAGTGAGAGTCGTTGGATCAACAATTATACTGGCAAAGAAGGAAAAACGGTGAATCAGAATTCGTTTGAGCAATCGAGGGACTCTCATTGACGGCTAATATAACTCTTAACAAACCGATAACTGAAAATGAGATGACAATGATTAGCAGAAAAGCCGATGTTAACCCTATACTAACATAGTATTTTCATCAAAAAATAGCTCCACTACTAGAGATTTTACAGAGAGGGGAATCCTGAAATGGAATGAGGGCAGATTGAACATTTCTGGGAGCGGACCCCACAAAACAATGGTAGAAAACTATGCTGCGGCTTCATGAATAAGAATACTTCTAATTTATGCCAAATAAAAGAGTATTAGAAAAAATATCTGCATCTGGAGAATAACAAAAAAGTTGATCATTTCAATGGTGCTTCCTTGCACATTATACTAAACTAAAACCAAGGAAAGAAGACTAACTTGAAGTCACGGCCATTGTGTGTTAAGAGAAGGTATTCCGGAGCTTTCACAACCGATTCATTGGTAGAATGCAGCTTAATACATTCTTCAAAAGGTACAATTTGTTTTAAGTTGTTTGCATCTTCATGGAACTTTGCGTCTACATTCACGGTCCACTGAGAGAGACAGAAGTGCAAGCAACTCAACCATGATACAGACAAGAATAATCAAAGAATACAAACAAAACAACAGCTAATTACCCTCCCCCCAAACCAACACCATTTAAGAGGGAAAAGCACAGTTGCATTTCTCTCTTATTGATAGGAGAAAAGAATCCTCCACCAACTACCATGATTAGCAGTACGAAATATTTCAAGAACGCTTTTGAAAATCAATCAAACAAACTGAAGCCAAATATCAGTCAAAAATGTCTGCATGTACCATATATATTTCAAAGGTACACCCAAACTCATGCATGCATTTACTAATTGTGTTCATGTATTCGTCTTTTAAATTAAAATTCAAAAATCTGAACCATAAAAAGACAATATGAATCAAATAAATACTAGAAAAGGGCACTTCTACGACAGATTTCCTTACTTCAGTTGATTTTCGGCAAAAGTCGGCTTCCCGTAGGTAGATGCCTCGCGACGTGGGTTCTGCACAGTAACAATGACTATATTAAGGAAAATTATGTGGTCACCATCAGCAACATGGTCATGTGAAACTACAACAATTCCCGAAGTAAAGTGCATGGTAAACTTTCATAATCTTCGAATGATATCAGTTAAAGAGTGCCACGTATACAAAGAAAGAATAACGCACTTGATTTTCCAGACTGATTGATCTTTATTTGATACCAAACCAACGGGATATCACGGGACTTTTGAATGTAATCATAGGCCCTGTCATCAGTTCATGCAGCAACCAGTTACAAAGAATTCTACTAACATGTTATGTTCTAGAAAGAAACGTTAAAGGAACTTACTTGTCAACTTGCATCAAACCTTGTCCAGCTGATAACTTATCTTCAGGAGACCTACCTACTGGAGTAGATGTATTTTCTAGTGCCTCTCTAACATTATACGGACTCACATCAATCCCTTCGGCCTGAGAATTCAAGGCATCAAAACATAAGGAATGTCGCACAAAACCCATAGCATGTTACTTATACATGCAAGAAGGCAAGTTCACGAAAAGTCATTCAAACCTTCATAGCACTGACAAGCAGTGCAACTCCTCCACAAGCACACGGAGACGACATTGATGTTCCATTCATAAACATTCGAGGTTGAAGAGTCCATGTAGGGACAGGGGCCATGGCACCACCAGCAGCACTTATAGAGACACCTAGATCTCCATCAGCTGTTGGCCCTCGACTTGACCTATATCAGTGTCAGGGATGATATCAATTTTACCAAACTTTAACCAGTAACTAGCTATTTACTAGTCATATACTATCATGCATTATACGCAATCAAGATATGACATTGTGCTCAATAGAGAGCAAATAAAAAATTGCACTTCAATATAGATCAAATTACAAAAAGCAGCGAGCAAAGTGCAGAGATCAGAATAAAATATACCAAGTATATTCAAGACCATCAGGAGGAGGTTCAATCAAGTTATGTGCTCCAGCAGCCATTGCACGAGAAACATAAGCTCCAACTCCTATTATACTCGACGTTGTACCACCAGGTGCACCTACAGTGCTCAGTGCAGGTCCATTGTTCCCAGCACTACTAATGAAAATTAGGCGATGTTTGTTGACTACCTAAACTCAAAATGTCAGTATACACAATGAAAGAATGATAGCTCAGTCATAAATTACGGAAATTCATCAAAACGTGAAGCATCTATTTACCTCATTCACTAGGTCAACAAAACGACCATAATCGGGAAGCAAGGTGGCTTCTCCATAACTCATGTTGATAAGATCACATTTGTGCTGGGTGCATAAAAGACAAAATCAGCAAAAACTGAAAATGACCATCACTATGTAGGATAACATATCGGATATTCTAGATATATTTTACAATTAACGCAGAGGAAATTTATGCGATGAGGGCAAAAAAATTGTGGTTGAAGAAAACCAACCTCCACAGCCGCAATGAGAGCTCGAACCAGTCCTGTCCCTGTCTCCATTGAACCTAGACGAGAATCTCCAATTTTGCATGAAATTAACTGAGCCCCAGGTGCAACTCCATTCAACACAGGCTCCTGCAATAATATTTTCAATTGGCCACAAATTTCGATCATGCCTCTCTAATGTTCTGAAATTACCTTAGGATGGTAAGCAGATGTGATCCCTGCAACATGTGTACCATGAGGCGAGCTGTCTGTAACAATGCTCAACACCTTGCCTTCATTGTATATGTTAAGGACACAGGTACATGCATCTAGTTTGCTGAATATACCATACTTTCGCTCGATCCTAGAATGACATAATTACCATCATAATGTTTAGATATCTTTAACCATTAAAGCTGCTCCACATGTGCTTAGAACAGAATTGTGGCAATGTATCAGTAAAAAACTCTATAGGAGATTAATATAAGGCATGCAAACCAAGTTTACTTGAACGCGTAGAGTACCTATAATTCGTAAGGGGGGTAAAATCAGCAAGCTTCCCGCATCCTGATTCATCCTCAAGAGTTTGAGTATCAAGAGCTGCCCTCCAAACCTCTCCATCGTGCCATACAACAGCATCTATGACCGGTCCTTTATCATCATAACTCTACAATACACGGCAATAACTAAAAACTAGACAGTACGATCTTGAGTTTGAGAAGGAAATGCAAAAGAGAATACCAAAAACACTTACCTCAGCCTGTTTGCGCAAAAGATCGACTTGATTCTGAAGATTTTCCCGTTTTCTTTTCAAGTTCATGTCATCAGCAGTTGGGTGTTTCTACATGTTAAGAAAGACAATGAAAACATGCTGTAGTCAACCATTAACGTGATAGATTATAATTTTGCAGCAGAAAGAAGAAGAAACAGCATTTGCACTTCCAGTACGGCGTACGCATGTTGCAGTCCATGAAATGGTCCCTTGCATCTACCTTATCAAACTCGTCAAGCTGCTTTACAGCATCTGCAATTGCTTCCTGATTTTTCTCATCCCATCTTTTCTTTCTTTCTTCCTGCACACGGCAGCAAATTCATGAAAGAAAATGAATATATAAAGCAAGCATCAACCATAAAACACTTTACTAGGCTATATAGCCCTATGCGGATAATTACAGGCATAATCTAAACATAAATACCTTCAATCGACCAGTAAGTTTATTTGTAAAGAGCTCGTAAATCAATTTACAGCCAACATGCCATTCTCCAGATGGATTCTTCCAAGATGGGTTCACAACCAACGAGTTTCCTGGAATTAAACACGTAGAGAGAATAATCAACTGAGCTTCCTCGACACTAATTACAAAACACGAAAGAATAGATTCAAGTCAGAGTTGAAAGAGGGTAAAGACTACAGGGCATCAAGAAACATACCTGAAATTCCATGAATGCAACCATTTTCATCTGCCTTAACAATTGTTGACGTATCTATATCTCCGCTCCCAGTACTGTGAAACCAGTATAAAATCTAATCACAAAACACGAATTGCAACGACAACTTAACATACACTACACATATGACGCAGCTGCTTTATCACTTATCAGCATTCAGCAACTGTAAGAGGAAAGCTACCTCCGTAACTGGAAAATTCCAGATATAAAAAAAAAACAAAGTAACAAACTCTCATTACTCACCAATCAATCACATCCAAGATCTTAGGCTTCCCTTCCGAAGTCACTTGTAATCCATCGGCCGCAGGGTCCACACCAGAGTCTACCACACACACACAAAAAAAAAAAATCAACCAAAAAATTAAAAAAGAAAAAAAAAAAAAGAAGAAAAAAGCAGCACGCGAAAACGCGAAATACACTTCATCAGCTCCATAAAAAACACAAAATACCAAATATCGCAATAAGCACGCCACGTCCGTCATACTCCGGATGCTCCTCCACAAATCGATCGGCAGAAATCTCCTTCTTCGGCATCAGAGAAGCTAAAAACGCAGATTCAGTCAACTTAAAATTGCGAATAGCCCCGTTCCCTTCCCCTGACTGCATTGCCCAGGCTCGAAAGTGAGAGAAACTACTCCTACAATGCTTTCTTATCGCCTTTGAAGCTCTCTTAGTTGTATCGCTATTGCTCTTGCAGGGTTTTGCGTGTAGACCTGTTGGAAATGGTCGAGTGAGGGACAATGAGGACTGAACGTTGGTGACACGTGTCAGTAACATTGGGCTTTTGTCGTTTCACGGGTGATTGGGTAATTTAGCGAGTCATTCAGGGGTGCTTTAGGTATTTCACAGGTGAGCGGTGGTGGGTGAGACGGGCGAATGGGAAGTAGGTTAGTTGAAATGAACTGATGATATTTGATATGGTGCGGGTGGAGTTTCCTATGCTTGGTTGGTGGATATCTGAATTACCTTATCTGTCCCTGCATGGGAATGTATTGACAGATTTGGCCCACGTAAGCTTTGTTGATAAGATGCTGGGGCCCGCTTCGTAATGAAAATCTATAATGAAATAACATAATATATGGGCCTGTTTTTTATTAAGCGGTACGGAGCGGCCCAAAGGCCCTATGCCATTACCCAAATGTAACAAATTGTACGGAAATTATCGTCATAATTAGAAATTAAATATAATTTTAGTTGATTTGGAAATAAATAAAGAAATATTGAATCTTATGGGTAGTGGTCGTGCGTATTATTGTACGAAAATATGATGACAAGACTTGGAACATTATTGCGACCATTTATTTTCTTCTCACATCCACTGACCACTCGTGCATGGATTCAAATCATGCCACCTGATTTATGATTTATTCTGAAACATTAGACTTAGCAGTTAGCGCACGTGATTAATTTACATTGCAGGATATACCAAAAGTGAATTTTTTGACCGACTTAATATGGGCATGGAAAAATATATACATGAGAAAAAAATATTGTTCTGCACAGATTCTTTGCCAGCTAATTTTCTACGAAAAGTAAAAGATATCTTTTTTAATATAAAATATAATTAAGGATTCATATAAATTCTCCTTATAAAAGGCAGATACATCGTGTTTCACCTATTTGTTTGGTGGTCTTTCGTATTATTGGGTTTATATAGTAGCAGTGGGCGATTCAGGTAGCTCAATAACGTTCGTGATACACTCCGCGGCTCTGTTGTATTGATCGGTTAGCAAATCGCCGGCGGTACGTACAGTCACTGGCTAGTAGGATTTGTTTTGCTTATGTGAACTGGATATGCCGTGCTTGTATCGGATCGCATCAGTTCCAACCCTAGCGCTTGTTTTTTAGCTGTTTGGTTGATCTGTTGTATGTTGCTTTTTGCAAGCTGTGTGTTTGCTTCGTTTCTTATTTGTGGAGATCTCTGTTAGCTAGAGATGTGAGCGAATTTATGTGAGATTGGGTATGGTCTGGTGGCGTGCTGATTTGCATCGATGTTCTTGTTTCCTGATATATCTGAATGTGATTGGGTTCTGCAATTGATTGATAGATGAATTCACGTGATTTTGCTTGTAAAGGAGAATTATTTGGTGTTATTTTTGCATTTATTTGGGGTCAGAAAAGGATTTTAGGTCAATTTCACATAGTATGTTCTCTGATTTATGACAATGTATTGCATAGAGAATGTTGGAGCTGAGTAACGATTTATTTTCATAAAATATTCTGGAACAATATTTATATGTATAAATGCAAGCAATCCCGAAACATCAAAAGTGAGTACAAATCCAAATTCTGCGCACTGGGAAAAATGCTCCATTTTCCTTCTTTAGGTATTTTTCAATGGATGCCAAAGTTGTAATCGTCTGTATACTTATGTACTTTACAGATCAAATCACGACTTCTATAAATCGACTCTATACCCGCACAATTCACTTTGCCTGGTCTGGTTTGAATAAATTGATAGGTTGTCTCTGCAAATAGTTTGGTGAGTGTATTTCTGAGCAGTTTCTTTTGTTGGTAGTGATTGTTAGTTCTAATAGCTTGAATGCTTTGAGAGCTGAAAAGTAGTTCAACAATCATGAAAACCAAAAATATCTATTGAATGTTTAGTTGATTGGAATCTTCGACATGACCATTTTCCCTGTAATTGGAACTTTTGAATGTTTGTATGTTACCAGTTTTATCTTGAGCCCAGATGTCGGTTGCGAAGCTCGCCTATGGTGGACTTAATGCAATGAAATCAAGTGAAGTCTCAAAGGCAGCAGATACTCATTTGCCTTTGTTCCAGCTGCTTAATGCCTTTGATCATCCAGGTTCTTGAAGATCGATTGCATTTAATGTGTAATCAGTAGCATACAACATAAATGTCAGTTCTATCCGATCATGATACCGTCAGAAGTTTACTAAAGCTCATTTAGTTGCATTAACATTTGTTGGATGTGATCTTTTATTTTTATTTATTTTTTGGTGCTTCTGCCCACTGACAGAAACACATTAAGACTATTGTCACATTTTCTCTCGGTCGCATTTAAGGAAGATTGTTGTCTAGCAGTCTATTTAACTTCTCTTCTCCTATTCATTATGGATATTGATGGGACAGATCGCACTTCTTACTTGGTCACTCCTGTGATGTAAATGTTTTGTTTTCCTTGGTCGACATTGTGTCTTCAGTTCCTTTTCATTGTGGCTTGTTCTTGTTTGTAGCGTGAATCTGGAGAAATTTAAAACAATATCTAAAGATGAGTTGGCAACTTACATGCATGGCTTTGTTGAATCTTCAATTTCTATGGAGGATTGACATGTTTTTGTATTGTCGCAGCTTATCATTATTGTGCTCATTTATTATTTCTTTGTCATACAGATATGTCAGGGTGGCCCTTCCTAACTCCTGTGAAAGCTCCTACGCTGAAGTGTGAAAAGTGTTCCCGAGAGTTCACTTCATCGATTAACTTCAGGAGACACTCAAGGGTGCATCGACGATCTTTTCATGTTAATAAGGTTATTCTGTTTTTCTGCTTACAAGAAATACAAGGTGGTCTCGCTCAAAATTGTTTAAAATATGAAACTTATGTCTTTGTTGGATAGGAGTACAACAAAAACAGAGATTTACTGGCTGCCTTTTGGGACAAGGTAATCGGTCATATTGCCCTCTTCCTTGTGTAATTCATGATGATGACGAATTAAATTACTAACGTCGCTATTTCCACATACAGCTGTCGTTGGAGGATGCTGAACGCGTAGTATCATGTGATGATGTGATGTTGAAGGTAGAAGCGTGGTCTTTGAAGAAATTGTAGCTCTTTAAGATTTTGAAGCTTTCTTATATCGTTTTAATGCAGTTTCTCCATTATTAGCTAATGTTATGTGGAAATATGTATGATGATCACTGATTTGGTTCTTGTTCTTTCTTATCCTAGTGGAGTTTATTGGTTAAACAAGTCATAAGTAGATATGCTGTCTTTGACGTATCCCTTGGAGACTTTTGTAAATGTCGTGCTCCAGCCTTGCTTACTTTCCTGATGTTGGTGTTCTTTGTTTGATAATTGGAGATTGAATTTATCTTATATTTTTTCGAATTTCCACTTTCGAATGTCAGTTCCATGTTTCAAGCACCATGATTTTGCTCGCTCAATCTATCTCCATCTCATCAGGACTTGTACATTCGTATGACATCCATGAGGCTGTTTGTTTCCTTCTCAGGAACTTCCTGGATCAACCATAATAATGGCTTTGGCTTCTTCACTTCGTAAGCCAGGGGTTTGGTCCCTTCCTCAGGCTTATGTGAAGGCTGGCTCTACTCTTCTGGTAGGGAGGTTTTTGGCTGCCTTGTGCCTTATTACCCCCATTTCATCATTTTCTTGCCACCTCCTTCTCCTTCTAAAATGTTTCTAAGCCGAAGTATTCTTTTGCTGACAGGATATTATCCACGCTAAGCCCGCTGGACTGCCAATATCCTCAAAAGAACTGTTTAATGTCCTTGATGATGCCAGTGAGAATACGTTTTTGTGTGCTGGGACAGCAGATGCTGTGCAAAAATATGTTCTTGACGGAGGAGATTCCAGACAGTGCCTTGAATTAAGGAATCTTGTCGCCGCTACTAGCTTCCTTTTTGAAAGGCAACTGGTATGTTGCTACCTCAACAAATGTTAGCTTTTAGTTTAAGCTTTATCTGATTTATGAAATTCGGGGTAAGTGTGTGAATCTTTGTAATTGAAATAAGTTATATTCTCGTGGGGCCTCTTCTTATTTGCTATATAATCAGGTGAATTCTTGGTTAGCTGATAAAGAGGCAGAAGCTTTGAGATGCCACAAGCTGCTTGTAGAGGAAGAAGAAGCTGCACAAAAAAGGTTGATTTGATATCATTGTTAATATTCATCTCTCTTGATCCTGTACCATAATAAGTGCATCTGCTGAATTCTAGAGAAAGTATGATATACAGTTTCCTTAATTATTTTGTTTTCAAACTCCACTAGGCGAGCTGAACTTGTCGAAAGAAAAAGACGGAAAAAGATTCGCCAGAAGGAACAAAAAGCAAAAGAACTGCTTAACAGGCGTACCGGTGACTTAAATGTGGTACTCGATTCAATAGATAGGCCAACTTCGGCTAAAGAGTATACACCTCCAAGCTCCTCTGTTTCAACTTCAGATTCGCCAGATTCATCCGAAAGCTTGGACCTTAGCCCTGACACCACACTGTCCCAAACCAAAGAACCAAATGAAGATACTGAAGCCCAGCTGGACTTGGGCAGCGAACATATTGATCCAGCAGATTCTCAAATCACTGATCTCCATATGGCACTGGCTAATGAACATCAACGTTCAGAGCCAATTCGTCAGCAGGCTTCGAAGTTGCCCAGGGACAGAAGAAATGAGTTCCATGCTAATCACAACATCCCAGCATCTAAAGCAGAACCCACGAACAAGCTCAGTTCTTTCAAGGATCGAGCTGTAGCCTACAACAAAGTTTGGGCGAAGAAAGCCAACACTAATGCAGACAATGAGAGTGTGAATTCACCTCTACTGCATGCTGACGTGTCTCGCCTGGTGGAAGAAGATAACTGTGTGCTTATGATTGGTTCGATATCTATCCCCTTGAAAACTGGAGCTATTCAGCAGGAAATAAAAAGCTCACAGAAACCACAGGACTCGAGCACTTGTGACCAGCCTTCATGTAAGGAGAAAAATTCCGAAAAAAGTACTTTAAGTTATAATGCCCAGAGTGGTTTGGGTTCGAGTCAGGTGCCAACTAAGCTTTGGAGGCCGGTGAGCCGAGGCGAGACAAAGAGCACACTGCCTGTCTTGACAGTAAAGAAGGTTTCAGAGGAGGAACCCATGCTGGATACTGTTCAAGATAGAATTTTATCTGACGATTGTGGAAAGGATACAGCCATTATAACTCGGGATGAACAAGGAAACTTACCTCTGTCGAGCGCTGCTGCTCGAGAATTTCTTGATCGGAGTATGTTCTTTACCGTCAAATTCAAGAACGTATATTCTACCATAAAAGATTTAACCCAATCTCACCATCTATATAAACTTTGCAGGATGGAAAGAGGTTATTTCGTCGGACCATGTAGTACTGGCCCTTTCACCATCATCAGATGTTGAGGGCGGAGAAGTGATCAAGTGAAGTAACAAATTCTAACAGAGGTAGATACCGAAACAAAAAGACATGGGGCATGCAAATTATTTTTGGTCTGCTAGCTATTCAGCATTAGATTCACAGCCAACGTTTTACAAGTGTCTTCTGTTGGACCACATTTTTCTTTCCAGCAAAACTTACTTCCCTATAAGCTGCTACTTCAGCATCTACATACTTTCTTTGGGACATGAAAATATCATTACTCATGGAGTTGGAGACGACTGATCGCATGTTTTTTTTCCTGTTGGAACCGTTTAATTTTACCTGCTAAGTAGCTACTTTCTAAAGAGCATCATGCTATGACTTTTGCGCGCTCGAGTTCTACTTCAGATATTTAGAGATGTGGTGGTTTATTGAGCTGCTTTAGTTGGATATGCAAGTAGACGATCATTTACATCGCCCGCCGCTGTAAAAATTCCATTCCGTTTTATCGTAAAGTAGCAAGTTTTCGGCTTTCCGATTTCAGTGCAAAAGAAACCATTACATAAATTGAGGAGAGCAGAGCTATAAAGCTCCAAGACACAAATCTAGTACCATTTCAATCCAATTAACGGCCTAACCTAATCGAAAGCTAATCTTTTACCTTGCCTAGGACACTAGAATAGTAGATCTTCAACGCTCTAGGCAGATAAACAGGCAACAAAAACACAAAGAGATTAAAGCACCAAAACGCCAAGTTCAAGAACGCAAGCCCCCTCCCAACATGCAACCTCCTTTCGCTCCCCTTATCCACTCGGTCCACTTTGTCCACCTCGCTCCTCACCCACTCCATGATCGTAAAAATCCTCCTCGAGTTGTAAAAAACGGGCACGAACGCCCTAACGGGCAAAGAAAACCCGCAAGAGAGCGCAAAGCCTTCCAAGAAAATCTGTCCCCCAGCAAGAACACGTGTGGGACGGCAGCCTTGATCCCTTCCTTGTCTCCCTCGAAAACTCCCTCGAAGATGTAAGCTACGGGTACGAAGAGCCCCACGAAGGCGCCCGCCGAGGTGTACATTGTCAGTAGGGCGTTCTTGCCGAAAATTAGCGGCGGTTGGGCCGACGAAGGGCTGTTGTTGGGACGGGGGAATGCGATCCTTGCGATGAAGTATACGTAGAAGAGCGAGAAGGCAACGAAGGATACGTCTTGGATTGCGACCATTCCGCTCGTTGAGAGGACGACGATCACTGCGAGGGCATTGAGCTGTCGGAATGTAAAGAGAGGGGCGCTGCTGTTTTTGAGGGCTTGATTGGTAATTTCGGGATGGGAGGATTGTTGTTCTTGAGGGAGGGATATGTCCTCTGCTGGGCCTAAGCCGCCTGACATTATTACTAACTATTTGTTGGATTTTGTCTGTGGAGAAACTATCTGTGTGTGTCTATAAAACATACAGCTTTTTTGAGAGCATTGGCGCAGAGGAGGAGACAAAGAGGTTGTTTGGACATGCTAAGGTAATGGGAGAGGGTAACAAGTGGTTGATGCTGAGGGAAAAATGGAACCTAATTTAACTGTCAACCGCGAAAGAGTGTTCTTCTAGGAAGAAGTACTACTGCTAAATAAACTATCATATATATATCATATCGACTTGGGCAAATTTTAAGAATAGAGCACGGTAATATAAGATTCTTTGAACAACGACTTTGAGTTTGTCCACATAATAATTGTGATCGATTTTGAAATGAAGCTCATATTTAATAAAAACACACCACAAGCCCATGATGAATCGTACACGCTGAAAAATCCACAGGAAAGGAACCCAATACAACACAATATTTAAGGTAATTATTAAGGAAAACAATAAAAATATCAAATTTAGCTGATAAAAACACTGCGAATCATCATCATTCATCATCATCAAGTAGTACGTACGCAACTAATAATGATAACTAAACCTGAAGAAGCAAGAAATCGTTGTCCTTCTCCAATTTCTCCATAGCTTTAGCCTCCAAGCTGATCTCCACGTCGATGCTCCTCCCACCGCTCTTTCCCGGGTAGAGATAAACCATCCCGTCGAACCGATTGTTCAACCCGCTCCGTACGCTCTCCGGCGTGCCCCACCCGAAGTCGACGTCGTACACCTTGAACCTCGGCGAGCTGCCCACCGCCACGCAGTTCACGCCGGCGTCCTTGTACTGAAAGATGATGGGCTTGTTCTCCCACTCCTCGTTCCTCTTGCTGATCGCCTCGGCGTTGTGCGCCTCGATTGCGGATTTTATCAGACCCGACCCGAAACCCACCGGATTCGCCAGGATCAGCCCCGCGGCGGTGACGGTGAAGATCGCCTGTATCAGGTTCCCGAAGTAGCTCTCCGGCATCGGCGGATCCACTCGCTTGCGGCAGTCGGCGAAGACGGTGAACACGGTGTAGTCCTCCGGCGCGAGCCCCCGGGCGCGCGTGACGGCCTGCCACACGTGCGCGGATAGGCACTGGAACGTGGAGAACGGCGGAGAGTCTGGGTTGGGGTTCGACGCGTTGACGGCGGACTTGATCTTGTCGATCTCCGATTCGGAGAACTTGAAGACCTTCTCGCGGAGGATTGGCCCCGCGGCGTCGCCGTTCTGAGCCTGGTGCTCCGGCGCGTCGGAGGGCGTGGAGAGGTCGAGCTTCACGCGCGTGTTTCGGGCTTTTGTGCGGTCCAAAAAGGGCTGGGCCGAAATGGATTGGGCCCCATTGCATATTTCGGCCCATGATTTCATGAAGTGCCACGTGGACGTTCCGTCTAATATAGCGTGGTTGAAGGCGCAGCCCATCACAAGCCCATCCTTGAGCTTGGTCACCTTTTATTATTACAAG
Source organism: Craterostigma plantagineum (assembly GCA_027422505.1). Taxonomy (NCBI): domain Eukaryota; kingdom Viridiplantae; phylum Streptophyta; class Magnoliopsida; order Lamiales; family Linderniaceae; genus Craterostigma; species Craterostigma plantagineum. The sequence goes on from JAPQWV010000004.1 coordinate 162,939, forward strand.
AAATTAATTAATTAATTGGAGAAAAACTAATTAAAAAAAATGAGTTCAAATATACGAACGAACGAACGCTTCTTTCTTAATAAATACGTACCTGCACCGCCAACAATGGTCGCTGCAAGCCCTCTAAGTTCAAAACCTTATTGTAAGGCAAAAGCTCCTTAAACTTAGATGTCCCCTCCTCCGCCGTAAGATCCGCCACCTCCAGCTCCTCCGCGGCGGCGACGACCACCTCGACGCCGTCCATGTCATCATCAAACACAACCTTAAACACCCCATCCTCATCTTTATCCAACTTGCCGGCGAGCTGATAAAAATCCTCCAAAACCAAGGCAAGCCCGTCTTTCAACTTGTCGACGAGGCCATCAAACTCGCGCCGCCCATCATCGCCGCCGGCGCCGGCTGCCGTCTTGTAGATCAAGAGTTTCTGGTTGTAGTAGAAAGCCAAGTAAGGCAGATCGAAAGTGACCAACTGACACTCTTGCCTGCCTATCGTTTTCTTGGGCTTCACATGAGTCGTGCTTATGATCTTCACATTCCCATCAACGACTTTCTTGTTTTGGGCCTCGCTCGCCATAGCCTTGAAAATCGAAAACCTTAAACTTGTCTAAAGATGAACAAAAGGGAAACAAGCAAGGGGAATCGTGTTGTTATTACAATTATTTTCATATGGACACATTTATAGTTGGCTCGAGTTTTGATGAGATTGGTTTGGCATTTATGAGCTTTCATGGAGTGTTGTTGTGGGGCATTTATTACCATTTTCCTTTGCCAGTGTGTGTTTTGGTGGGAGTTGCGTTAAAGACGTATATATGTACTGCAACTGCAATATCTTCTTCTTAGCCACACCACTCTCTCCCACTGATGTGTATTATTTACCACTTTCTTGTTTAGGATTTAAATGTTTCATCTGTATTGGGAGGCGTTTGGTGGGGGATACCTTAATGTATTTAATTGCGCTGGACAAAGCTGTTTTGGACAGCAAGGAAAATTAATAGTTATACTGACGTTGAATATAGTTGACCCCTTTCACATATTTCGTGCAATAAATAAACATACGAGTAAAAAAGTGATGCGAAAATAGTTGGTGGAACATATTAAGTGGAACTTTGAGCCATTCGGTTCGGCCCAATATCGTGTGGGTTCTTCACCGTAATTGAGCCCAAATGAGCCCATTTGGTTCATTAGCGGCAAAGATGTAATTATCGAATCTCATATACAGAGAGAGTCTCTAATCTAATGTGACCGTTGCTTTTCTACCGCCTTCATATACAAATAGAAGCCACCCTTTACGTAAAATTTCCCCATTCATCTTCCATAGCCGTTGAGCAAAAGTGAGATCTTATCAAGAAATATTCAAAGGTTCACGAATATAAGCGCGAAGACTGTCAAGAAAGTATTAGAAAGGCGCACGCATTTTGTTTTAGGTTAGTATTATCTTAGTCGCTCTCGAACCCTACTTTGATTTACGAGAATTTCGTGCTGTTCGGATGTATGATATCTGTTTTCTGTATGATCATTGACTTGTTTGTGCAGTTCTTAGTATTCTTCCTTGATTCTCCCCCATCTCGCCGTTCAATTTGGTTGGGGAAAATGAAATCGATTGTTAGTGTGTCGTGTTTTTTCCTCCTAGATTTCTTTGGTACTTTTCAGGCAAATCACGATTCGTAAAGAGAAAGTATGGGAATGGCTGGCATTATGATGTTTTCTTAAAAGTGTTCTTTCCTGTTTACATTTGAAGTAATCATTGTTGTCAAATTAATATTCTACTTCCTCTGTGCTTGGTTTGTTGCAGTTGATGTATTGTTCTCTAGTGTTGAGGGTGTTCTGGGCGAATTGATCTAACATTCTACGTCTGTGAAAGATATGGAGTTACCAACTCTTTAATTTGTGTAAAAAAAAAAGATGGAAATTTTAAGTAGGGTTTGCTTTTATGTCTGATCTCCACTATTGATATTCATATCATTTGCTGCGCGTGATTTGCTAACATATTGATCTATTGCTTGCTGTTTTTGCTGCATATCTTATCGCGTTTTTGCCCATCCATTTAGTACCATTGTTTTGCTGCATTATCTGGTTGAGTTCTTGCCCATCCGCTAATTATTTTCACCATCTGACAGCTTCTGTTAGTCGTAAAGAGTATAAAACTTACTTGAACAAGTATCCATGGCAACTCCAGCTCATGTCTTCATCCAAGATCAGAATGCGAGTATTGTCTACACTGGTTTGTTTTTTTCCCTCAAATCATACGACACATGTTGAGGTAAGAAAGTTATCTTATCGTATACTAACCAAAGACCTTATCCATATCTTGCGTAGGCTCTACTCCTGGGGCAAAAATTGATATGAAGAAACCGGACAAGAAAACAGTTCTTGGTGGACGGAAAGCTCTTAATGACATATCAAATGCAAGGAAACCTTTTGTGAATCATTCCACAAAGAAAGAGATTTCCAAAAATGTTGTCACGATTGGGAAAGACCCTGTTGCTTCAAAAGCTCAATCCTCTAAACCACTTGAGAAAGGAAAATCAGGAAATCGAAAAGCACTGACTGACCTTACTAATTCGATTAAGCCATCTTCAAGAGTTGGGCAGAAGCTGAACATCACTGCAGGGAAAGATAAGCTTCCAAGTTCTGTAGCAGAGGAAGGATTTCTGCACAACCATCAAGAATGTGTCGCAGCTCAGAGGAAAGCAGTGGATGTGGATTATTTTCTCGAATCTGTAGGATTGTGCAATGGTAATGAATCGTCAACTTTAATACGGGCACACAATAATAATCTCTTTGTCCATTTTTCTGTAATTAAAGTTTCTCTTATGGTGTCAGACATCATGCTGAAATCACATACTAGGCAACTCAATGCATCATCAGACAAGGTAAACTTTTTTTTTCTTGCTTACGTATGAGAAATTCGTAAACAGAATTATGCATACCGCATGAACAACGTTGCTATCTCTCACAATCAATTATTTATTTTACAGGCTATGCGGAAGGAGGCGGTTATGATCAAATTTGAAGAGATCCCAGAACAACACTTTGACGAGGATCAACGTTCACATTGCCTGAAGTCTGCGGTGCTTGGGGACAATTCAGCTATTTGCCTCTCTCCTCAATCAGCAAAATCACCACCATACTTGAAAAACTGGGAGAATGACGATGATTTATCAGATCTTAAGGTGATTGATTCGCCGATTCTGCTGGGTCCATGAGAATCTGATCCTGGTATATTTTGTGTGAATGTTGTGCTATACCATGCTTTGTGCTAATGCTTAGACTGTATCCTGAACAACCCAAAACCGACTGGTTTTTCTGTAGTTGATTAAAAAAAGGTGTTTGAACAAACTCATTGCCGATCATGAATTGGTCCATACTTATCACATAACAGATGAATTATTGAACAAACAAGGACAGATGATACATCAAGAATGGTAAAAAAGATGATAATAAACGGACGAAATATCAAAACAATGGGATGCTTTAGCTTTAGGCAAGGGCAGCAAGAGGACATTTTCGTCATTCTATACACCTCCAAAGGGCAAAGAATGGAGCTGAAAAATTAGTACACAAGACAAATTTTCTTTCTGCCACAACAAACGAAAAACCTGAAAATTCTCAACTTAAGGCTCTCAAGCACGCCGCGAAGCAGAAAAACGAAAAACTATTTCGAAACAATTATTTAAATTCCAATCTCAATTTGTCGTGATCCTATTGCCCTCGTTCTCCGTCTGTTGATCGAATTTGGCTGTTTTTGTTTGTATGCTGCTATCTGTACGCTCTCGTTATATTGATGATAACTTTAGTTTATCTGACTATGATGAATCTCCACTTTACGCGAGGTTTATTATTACAGTTTTGTAGTTGGACGTGCAAAGCTGAATCTTATTGGAGATGTTGAGGATGGCGATGATAATGGTGATGAATGATCTGCTAGTATTGCCTTCTGCAGAGTGATGTGATGATCATTTCCAACATACAGAGGTATATGTCGATGCCTTTTCATATCCTCTACTTGAATATCTACCTCCTGATGTTTATTGAGGAGTTTGTTTGAAGCTTTTGTGTGATCATTTTTATCATAGAAGCAACTTGCTTTGGGAAAATTTTAGTATTCTTTCTGTCTTTAAGTTGTAGATCTGTGTTGCAGGAGCATATGTTCATTCATCTTTGCATATCTGTAGTTTTACTGTCTAGAGGATCCCTAGATTTGACCAAACATGAGATTCATATATCCAATGAATCTGCATTTCCTCTGAATTGATGATACTTTCAGCTGAAATCAGTCCTTCTGGTATGGCCTATTAGACAATGCTATAAAGCATGCAGGAAGTCTTTATTTGATCTCTTATCTCTGACTTCTGAGTTTAATTTCACTTGTACTGATGCGATGCGTTGGATTCATCCACCATACATACTCAAGATCTGATGAACATCCTATTTATAGATCTCATTAGAGTTCAAAGATTGTGGCGAGTAAATCTGTCTGGAGATAAATGGAGGCAAAAGCATCTGATGTAAATGTACTGGACACGGATGCACGTTTACCTCCTAGGAAGCGTCTCCTTGCAGGATTGAAGAGGCATAATTCTGACACTTACCCACAAGTGCATTCAACTCATATTGACCAAGACCAATTTGTTTTGAGTCTACTAAAGTCCCGATTCAGTAACTCTAATCTGTCAGAAGAAGAGCTAGTTGAAACCTCTCAATATGCAGCAGCTGAAGCTGCTAAGCATGCGGAGGCTGCACGGTGTATTGCTGAAGAAAAGGCTGCAGTAGCTGTTAAGGCCATGGAAGCTGCAAAAAAAGCATTGGATCTTCTCGCAACTCTCACAGAGAAATCTGCAAAGGGAGAACAATCTCTCATCAAGAAAAGGATGAAAAAGAATATTCCTCCCGAGACATTGTACGGTAGAAGAAAAGGGAAGACGAAACGTAAGGAAGATGAAGAATTTGTCGGCAAGTCGCATCAGCCCACAAACATTTCCGAAAGAATCACAAAGAGCACGTCGGTCTCTGATGCAAAAGCTCCAAAACAGAAAAGGCTGAAGAGCTCTGATTCTCCCGAGAAAGCTGGTCTTAACAATGGAACTGTAGTGATTAAGGGAAATGCCAGCAAAGAAGATTGCGAAAAGGAGAAAATCCACACTACAGAAGCTGCAGAAGCTGATCAAAACCATACAGTGGAGTCAGGAAATAATGTTTGGTCATAGTAAAGTTGCCGAATCATCGCCTAGTTTGGGTAGGAAAAAGGGGAGAACGAAACAGAAGAAATTGGCCCTAAGCGTTTGTAGTTCGAAGGACCAAAGCGAAGGCATCGACGAGAAGAAACCTGAAGGCACTTCACATTCTGAATCGCAGTTGGTAACTCTGACAACAGTTTGTTGACACTTCGCCATCTTGCGTAGTCGAAAACAAAGTTACGCTATCATAAACGCTGCTATGGGCCGTAAGGAAACGCCATCTTGCAATTCCATTTATCGAACTTTTGCATACTTTCATGAATTTATAGTTAATTTGGCTATACCATCCCTACTGTATGTAGCATCTGGGTTTTCAGTGTTGTATAAGATGATCAGTATGATCGAGACCAGACAAATGTGTAAGAATATGTGAAACTAAGGACGTCGAAGACACAGAACAAACACCAATGGACGACACGCCTTGCTCATATGCTTATGTAGTATATTATTTTTTCTTTTTCGTATTTCTTTGTCCTTTCTTTTTGGTCGAGATAACCATGAGGTTAGGTGATAAGCAACGAAATGAGGGACACACACCCTTCATCTTATTTTTTTTTTTTTTTTAGCATCAATCACATATACGCCACTCGTTACGTTATCTGCATTATTTGCAATATTTTTCTTCTCGTATATCAAGAATAAAATATATATTAATACGTGTCTCCTCTAGTAATGATGCAAATCCGGTCATAATAGTGATCACATATATATATATATATTAATTTAAAAACCACCAACAGTTTTGAGTTACTACAGTATTATTTAATTTACGGATCTGTACTTCGATGGTAGTAGGGTGGGATGGATGGGAGGAAAGTAAGGGAAGTTTCAAAGTCAAAGGTTTTGACCTTAATTAACGGACACCAAAAAGTCCACTGGGGGGCTTTGTTAAGTATTAAAAGGGGCAGTTTGGTAAAACCTGCAAATAAATTCGTGGTTGAGTGCAATGAAAAAAATCACTTTTCTGAAGCTGTCTTATCGCTCATGTGATAAAATCCACCATCGTTGGAGAATATTCGAGGGATTTCATCGGTCTGGCTGTGGATTTCGAGATCCGATGGTCTGCTTTTTAAGAATTTGTTGATTAGCGTGGCAGTGAGGCGGCCTATTACCTTCTCATCTTCTCTGTTGTGGATTCTGTCTGCAAGATTAGGGGTTTTAAGGAGAGCAGGTAAAAGAGGCCCTAGTTTCTTTGATGATTTGATTTTCACCAGTGTCAGGTTATCCTTTGCTCACTCATTGAGTTTGATGTTCTCTCGGAGGTTTTGTCGCGTTTGATCCGACAGTGAAGATTTGATTTGCTCCCTTACTTTGTTAAGGGATCTGGTCATTCGATTGGATTTGATTTCTTCACGTGTTTCTTGGGGCCTTACGTAGCTTTTGGACGTACCTAGGGGTTTTCTGCGTGATTGTTTGGTGCGTGCAAATCTGCCGCGGATCGCTAACAGGGTCAGTGATGGGTGGGCGTCAGACCTAAGAAAATGTCAGATAAATCTACAGAAAGCTGGGATTTGTCGTGGTTTTGTTTTTGTAGTGCCCAAAAGATCCGAGATGAACAACATATGAATGAATATTTTCCATGGATATCAGATCGCTACATGCGTGGAAAGGATTCGGCGTAATTTCCAAGATGACTTGGATGGCTAGTTATTAGAAAAGCCTAAACAGACACTTTTAGACATTAAGCAGACATAAGTACAAGGAAATATTTTTCAGATCTCCCAATCTAGAGACCCTCTCTTGTTTTATGTCCTTTTCCTTACATCTTGTTGTTTGTGTTGAGTGTTGAAGATCGGCACAACACTCGTTGATTACAACATGGTATATGGCGTCCTGCAGGAGCAGTTTAGATTCCTAAAGAGTGAAAATTTGACCGACTGTAAAATTTTTGGAATTGGTTGTGGAGTTGGACATTGGCAGTTCCTTTGTTGATCTCTCCATGTGAGAGTGGAAGATACTAAATATATTATTCCTTATTCTAACTGTCTTTATGAGTAGTAACTTGGGGATCTTTAATTTTTTCATGGATACTGCTCTGACTTTTCGTTATGTGTTGTAAAAAAGCTCATCGATAGTTGGTATGTTGGTTTCCTTCTCGTCCGATGGGTCTTGATGTACATTTATTTTTTGCAGAATCACGCCTCAGGACTATTCTGTGACGATTGCAGATTTGAGGTTACTCTTAAGTTTTATGCATAGAACTCCTTCAAGGGGTACGGATTAGATCTCCTGTTGATGGCATAGAGTTTGTTTTGTACAAGAATGTATAGCTCTTTGGCTCCTGAAACTATGAACTCTGTCAGTCCTGAGTTAACTTGGAAGTCTTGCACGAAAGGGAGGCGATCACGGAAGTCGGTCGCTAGAAACTTTGGCTGCCTCAAAAGAGTAATTGATACTTTGGTGTCTGGTTTCGACAAGGTGTTCTTTAGGTTATAGTTCCTTGTCCTTTTTCTTTTAAGTGTATTGCTCAATGCCTAAGCACCTGAGGATGCAGGTCGATGGATCTGGTCGTGGACATGCAACCTCTTGTAGGAAGGAGAAAATTCCAATTAAGAAGAGAAGGCGGTTGGATCGGCGTTCTTCCTCCATGAACCTCGATTCTCATAAAGCATTTTCTGAAGAGAATGAGCAACCGCTGTATCCCTTTTATTCCTCTGGTAAGGGTTCTTGAGTTATAACCTAGTCTTCAAGGATGGATTTTAACAGTTGTGGAGCAGGGGAAGTGATGCAAATATGCATTTATATTTGATCATCTAATGGCTCATGAATATGATTATGCAGAAGATTTGTATGGTATTGAGCTTCTTGCTGCCGTTGCCAGCATGGATGATGATTTCATGAATGCCGGATTGGAAGACCTTCCAGAAAGTTCATTAGCGCTGAGCCACTCTGGTGCAGCTGCTTTTACTTCACAATCTGAAGAACTTCCAAAACATGGTACTGATAATTGTGACAAGAAATTGCTAGGAGGTAACCGTGGGTGTGCCTTTCTTCTGCCTGAGTCAGCTACTTCAGAGACCTTGCGCACAAGCCGTAATCAGAATAATATGCACAAGGTGAACAGGCAGCACTGGGATCTAAATATCCAGATGGATGCTTGGGTTGAGCCTTTTGATTTAAATGTGAATGGCTTCCCTTCTGAAAAGGACTCTGAGGATCAAAAAATGCCAGAGCCCATTGGAGAAACAGATGAGTGTCCTGATGTTCATGGGAGGAGCACTAATCAAGTTTTAGGCTGTGAATCTTCTCTTGAGACTGCAAAACAAGTGACGATGAACGAAGCGATGATTGATAGGTCTCATATGCATGAGCTGGACTGCTCTGGGATGTTGGTGCAAGAGGAGCAAGTTGTTGAATCGACTGGCACTACTGCAGAGCTACAAGATGAAGTCTTGTCGAGTAATATCATTTTGTGCCGCGATACATTAGCTTTTGACAGAGTTTACAGGGAGTAATCAAGATGTCACATTATGCGATCCGCCTACAATTGAAGTTTCTGTAGGCACCCAAGGCAATGATCGCAAAGATTCTGTATTGGCTTCTGGAGAGTCTTTTACTACTATTTCCATGGAGAATGGAACACCGCGTACCTTTAGGAGTCATCCCGACGACAATGAAAGTTACTCCCATGAGGCTAAACTTTTACTGATTCCGAAGCAAGTGGATAACGATGAAATCCATCATGAAGCTAAGGAAGGTATCATGTCTGGTGGTAGAGTACAATGTGCTGATCCTACTCTCTATGACCAAGGACACATGGCTGGAGATGATTTAACCAGACACGTGGAGATGTACGATTCCTCATATGAGGATGGAGAATTAAGGGGTTCGTTCTTATATTCATGGGAGGATAATGCTATGGAAAATGAGTTCGTTGACTATGAATCAGATGGAAGAAATGTAGACGGTTCATCGGCTGATGACCATGCTGGGTATGAGACACTTGAAGGTGGTCACCCAGGTAACAATGCTGTTTCAGGTAAAGTTGAATCAAATGCAGGATCAGGCACTACAGTGGAGCACTGCTCAGAGTTAATCAATGAGGAGAATGATCATTGCATGAAGAGACGACAGTTGAGTGACAGAAGAGAGACAGATGGATATGCATTGACGTTTGTTGCTAGGCAGTCATATATCGATTCACTTGACCGGAGGAATCCCCACTCAATACAGGGATGCAGGTGCTGTTTACTAACTGTTAATTGTGTTTTCCCAAGCAGTTATTGTTCTTTATTGGAGCATACTGGCCTTTTTAGCTTCCTATTATCTGATCCTATTATAAAATCACTTATTTTTCTGTAGGTCACATCGCTATAATGGTTCATTCTCTCGCACGGCACGGGAAGTCACACGAGAAAGATATCAAGGAAGACGCAGGCCAATTTCTTTCGGTGAAAGAGATGGAGTTGATCTTGATCAGTGGACACACTTGGCTTCAAAGAAGCGCTTCAACTCGAGATATCAAGGAGCTGAGGGCCATGGCTATTCAAGGCCAAGATCGACCATTAGTAACGCCTCGGAGTGTAACAGATTGGATGATGTTGATCGCAGGGAAACAGCGAATAAATTTTCGATGAGTTGTCATAGACCTTTTATGAGGAAATCACCTTTAGACAAGAATGATTCCCTTGGAATTAGCAGAAGAACACTTTTTGGGCACGGAAGTAGCAGGCACAATAGCAGAGGATGTTACTCACAGCGTGCTAGTAGGGACTTTGGGGAGCATTTTGGGCCTCCACCCGAACATGGGACCACACATTTAACTTGTTTGCCCCGTTACTCAAAGAGGAGAGAACGAAGCTTCTCTCCAAATCCTGTTGCAGACACTCGTTTGAACGAACGCCTTGGAAGATCTCGTTCTAGGTCTAGAACACCGCCTCGTGTTTGGCAATCACATAGGGATCGGAGCTTGTATGTGATGAAACACAGCAGGTCCCAGGATTTCGGATATAAAGTTAGAGCAGGGAGGGTAAGGGTACCCTTTTCTAAATCTGCCTTTGCATCCAAGTATGAAGACAACTACTACTACTCATCTCCCTCACATAGAAGATTCTCGCCAATTCGTCGAATGGGAGATGATCATGGCCCCATTAGGGCAGACAAGGACATTAGACGCCGGAGATTACCCGCTAGATATCAGGGACACAATAGTAAGTTCGATACAGCAGGTTTTAGAGGAGTAAAAGACGAGCATTACCCAGTCAGAAGATTCTCTTTCAAACACAGTAGTGGTAGAGAAGCCAAGTTCGAAGCAATCTCTGATGATGGGTGTGACGGTGAGGTGAAGCCTCACAATAACGGTGGAAACACTCAAAGTTTTGAGACAAACTGCATGCGATAATAGCGATGATGAAGATGGTATCTGAAATCTGCCTAACTGTGTTTTTTTCTTTTCTAGTAGAGTTTAGGGATCAATCATCAACAGAGTAGAGAAATGATGACCATGGCCTAGCTGAGCTTAGGTGTGTGTGATGTTTTCCTCTTGATGGTACTTAGTAGGATATATTACAGTTTACTTTTCCCGTTCAGTATTTTCATTATCTGCTTTGTAGGTTATCTTTTTGCTTCGTTATCATCAGATGTTACATTGTTCGTAATATATTTTGGTTGGTTAGGTTATGTTTGATTTGGATTGGAACCTTGGTCTATCAGCTTTGGTCTCTTTTTTTCCATTATTCACCTATATTCCCACAAACGTATAAATCCATGAAAGCCTCTTTATCAACAACCTCAATACTTTGTGCCTTCAATCTCACTCGACAGAATGACAGAATTACAAAGCTCGACATGTTAATAAGATATTTATTGTCATAAGGTAAATAGAGAAACATTTCAGAGCCTTATGATTAGTGTATAGTGTTTGTTTTGTCAAAAGAAAGTGAAAACTAGGTCTAAAAAAAGGGAGTGGGTATTTTTATTAAAAGGGGAGTGCGAATAATCTCAATCGCCACCACTTCTCAGCTTTAATCAACTATCAGATTTCACATTTCATCTGAAATTTTCCCGAACTTTTTTTTTTCTGCAATGCTCTCCTCCCTTCAATCCCTTACAACCAATAGGCCCTCGTTTCGAATCCCAATAGTAAACCCCTCAAATCTCCGAGACCCAAAACCCTAACACCAATTAGAATCACTTGTCTCCTCCAGTACAACCGCAAGCCCCAGCTCTCCGGCGACACCCCGAGGGTGGTGGTGGTGACATCCGGCAAAGGCGGCGTTGGGAAGACGACCACCACTGCCAACATTGGTCTATCAGTGGCGAGGCTCGGCTACTCTGCGGTGGCCATCGATGCTGACGTGGGCCTCCGCAATTTGGACCTTCTCTTGGGACTCGAGAACCGTGTCAACTACACCGTCCTCGACGTGCTCAACGGCGACTGCCGACTTGACCAGGCACTTGTTCGTGACAAGCGTTGGCCCAGCTTTCAGCTCCTATGCATCTCAAAGCCCAGGTCCCTTTTTCCTGTATGCGTGCCAAAGTAGTTGCTCGAGCCATGCTTTAGGTTTCTGGGCATTGATTTCTGATGTATGCATTGCATCTTAACCTCAGGCATTTTTATCATCAATAGACGTATCATACAAATGCAGTTGTGCTGGCAGATAAATTGGTTTTGGAATTATTTATCTGAAAAATGGAGTACTGTGTTCAATGAATAAATTCCCCAATTCATAAATCACTTACAAATGCTTCACTTTAATGAGAATAAAGATGCATTTACTCTAGCCTTTGCAGTTGTCATCGTTGCTTGGGTTGGATGCAAAAAGAAAAAAAAGTTGTATCAGCTTTACTCATCGGTTTAACTGTCTACTGAAACTAGTTGTACCTTGAGATATCATAAGCAAAAGCTTACCCTACGAAAATATGACTTCTCAAGGTTTTCTTTTCTCAAAGCTGTTTGTCAATGTCCTTTGCTTACACCCATCAAACACAGGTCGAAGCTCCCACTAGGCTTCGGCGGGAAAGCCCTAATCTGGCTCGTCGAAGCCCTAAAAACCCGCGAAGAGGGCCCGCCAGATTTCATCCTCATCGACTGTCCGGCAGGGATCGATGCAGGTTTCATCACAGCAATCACCCCAGCAAACGAGGCGGTGATCGTAACAACGCCAGACATTACGAGCCTTAGAGACGCAGACAGGGTGACGGGTTTGTTGGAATGCGATGGGATTAGGGACATTAAGATGATTGTGAATAGGGTTAGGACGGATATGATCAGAGGCGAGGATATGATGTCAGTCTTGGACGTGCAAGAAATGCTGGGATTGCCTTTGTTGGGCGTTATTCCCGAGGATGCAGAGGTTATAAGGAGTACGAATAGGGGATACCCTTTGGTTCTGAATAAACCGCCCGCATTGGCTGGCCTGGCTTTCGAACAAGCTGCTTGGAGGTTGGTCGAGCAGGATAGTATGAAGGCTGTTATGGTCGAGGAAGAGCCGAAGAAGAGAGGCTTCTTCTCATTTTTCGGAGGGTAAGGTCGGGCAGGACGAGATTTTTCTTTTCCTTTCTTTTTTTTTTTTTTTTGAAATTTAAGGAAGTGGGTTTTATATTGGTTTTGTTTGTTAAGGTAGTGTGTGGTGTGGTTTTAAGGTTTTGAAGTTGAACATATGGTTGGAATGGAAGTAAAGACTTGCTTGGATGATTTGTTTTATTTATGTAATGGGTTTTTAGTTCTTGGCTTTTTGTTCTTATCTACAATCTAACATATAATTAATTCATATGCTGTCTTAATAAGTGATGAGCCAAAAAGTTAGGTTGGAATATTGAAATGAAATCCATTTTTTCTTGTTTTCAATCATATGATGTAATTTAGAATTTGAACTAGTTTTTTTTCTTTTACTAATCCTAATATGGATTCATGGTAATAGATATCTTTTGTAAGCTAATTATTAATAAGATTTCATTCAATATCTTACCATCTGCAAATATTATGATTATTATTATTAATGACCCACCAATTCAAAGGCAAATCACAAATAGTGTAATAAGTCATAATGTAATATCCTAGGACGTAATTTTTAATTCAACTCATGTAGTCTCTCACAACATTGCAGTTCAAGGCGGCTCCCCATAATATCTCCATGCAAATTTTAGAGAAGGAAATTCATTAAATTTTTATGGATTCTCACAATTTCCTGCTTCCTTAAACATTTCCTTCTCGTGTATAAATAAACCAATTAACGAGATTCTTCTTCCTTCTTACACAGTCATATATCTTTTTTTTTATATGGAGAAGATATCGATCATATGTTTTTCCATACTACTATCACTGCTGTGCCTAAACAACCACGCAGCAGAATGCAGCAGTAAGATCCACATCCATGGTGGAGTATTAGCAGGCATTGAAGAACTTCAATACTCTGCAATCAACTGCCGAAAACACACTGCTTTTCTGACATGCTTCGGCGGAGTAGGCGACGGCGTAACGTCGAACACAAAAGCATTCAAGGAAGCCATCGCATACCTCTCTCAGTTCGATGGCGGGGCAAACCTCATCGTCCCGCCTGGGAAATGGCTCACTGGCTCCTTTGCTCTTACCAGCAACTTCACCCTTTACATTCACAAGGACGCTGTTATTCTCGGATCCGAGGTTGGTGTTAGATATATCTCTGGGATTTCTCTTTCTTGATTTTTCTTATTTATAGTAATTTCTGATGATGATGATGATGATGATGTGATTCATTCGTATGTAGGATGAATCGGAATATCCATTGATCGATCCCTTGCCTTCTTACGGAACTGGGAGAGATGCTCCTGGGCAACGATTTTCGAGCCTCATCACTGGGACGAATCTACACGACGTCGTTATTACAGGCAAGATATGACTATTAGTCATGAATCTCAAAGAACAAGGAAAAAAGATGAAATCTTTATTCCAAGATGTTTTTTTCTTCTTCTTCGTGCTGATGTTTTAGGAGGTAACGGAACGATCGACGGGCAAGGAACGATATGGTGGAATAAGTTCAAGGCAAAAGAGCTGAACAACACTAGGCCTTACTTGATAGAGATCTTAAACTCAACTCAGCTTCAAATCTCTAACCTTAACCTAATCAACTCTCCTTCTTGGCACGTTCACCCCACTTACTGCAGGTACTAATAATAACACACTGTTCTATCTCTTGTGCATAAAAGATGAATGATTATATATCAATTTTTCTCTATTATTATATATAGGGATGTCATAATCGAAAACCTCACTATCAAAGCTCCAACCAATATTCCCAACACTGATGGGATCAACCCAGGTACCCATAACTGATGATATGTAAGAACGATCAAAACTGTTAGAAGATAACAACAGAGCTTTACTTTTGGCACATGCAATAATAACAACGCAGATTCATGCACGAACGTTCGAATAAGGGACAGCTTCGTAGTCTCGGGGGACGACTGCATAGCAGTGAAGAGCGGTTGGGACGAATACGGCATTCAATTCAACCTCCCAACTCAGCACTTGAGCATCAAAAGATTCACCTGCGTATCTCCGAGAAGCGCAGTTATTGCATTGGGCAGCGAAATGTCGGGCGGGATAAGGGACGTTCGGGCAGAAGACATACACGCGATAAATTCTGAGTCGGGCGTGAGGATCAAAACTGCCCGTGGGCGTGGGGCATACGTCAAGGACGTGTTCGTAAAAAACCTCAACATGGACACGATGAAGTACGCTTATTGGATGACTGGAGCTTACGGGTCCCACCCCGACGACAAGTACGATCCCAATGCACTTCCCAGGGTGGACAACATAAACTTTAAGGATTCGATTGGAAAGAACGTTACGATCCTCGGGGAATTAGCTGGGATAGACGTTGATCCGTTTACTGGGATTTGCATTTCGAATTTGACGGTTGGGATGGCTTCGACGGTAATCAGCGAGGAATTAGGGTTTTCTTTCGAAGAGGAGGAGAAGAAGAAGAATAACAAGAAGGGTCCATGGAACTGTACGGACATAGCTGGGGTTTCGAGCGGTGTGGTGCCAAAGGCTTGCGATCTATTGCCTGAGAAAGAAGGCGTTGATTGTGCTTTCCCAACTGATGTCTTGCCTATTGATCTTGTGGAGCTTCAAATCTGCTCTGCTAATTAATTATTGATTGTTACAGATTTATATGTTTTGAAGATGAATTCATCCTTACTATGATTTTCCAAAGTTAAATGGTTCGGTGACACATAGCCTTTCGACATTACCAAGATTGGATGATGTTTTCTCCTCCATGGGGTGCAACTTTATCTCATACAGCCTCGGCCATAGTTTCCCCGTCACTGCATATATTGTCAAAAAAATATAAGTGACTTGCACAACTAAATTGAAAGACAAGCGAGAACGGTATAGTTAGGAAGCTTACGAAAAATGCGATCTTTTTCATGATCCCATGCTATGCCATTTAATACATCAATCCCCTGAAAAATAAGAATTTCATCAACTCTAAATTTGATGGTGGCACATGATCATATGTGCTAATGATTATGCGAAAAGAAAATTGATTACCCTGTATCCTGCTGCTATCAAATTTTCCCTGTAAGAGGACCAGCAAATGATATTGATTAACGAGGTAGAATATCGCAGGCGAATAAATATCAGGAGCGTTAATCATATTAATGTCGGAGAGTACCGTAAATGTGGAAGGAATATCCACCCAAGTACAACACCGTCTTTACTGGAGATTCTAGCTATGCAATCAGTCTATTGAGATTGAATCATATATATAAGTCTATGGATGTAAAGAGCCGTTACAACCCTAGTGATGATATAATGTGTGTGTGTGTGTGTGTGGAGAAGATAGATTTACTATGAAAATCTTGTACCTGCCACACATTAGCCCACACTTCATTGTGTATATACTCTAGTTCGTTTAGGTTTGGTACTTCAAGACCTTTGTACTTGACTGTATGCTTTTGGACAACTGCATTTGTACGTTAAAAGTGAACAAAGTTAGACAAGAAATTATCGCAGGAATTAGACGACAGACGTTGTTTGTGAAGGAAGGAAGCACTGACAAAAAGATAGGTAAGGTTTGCAAATAGAAGCTCACTTTCCATTGTTTGGGGATCAATCTTATACAGTGTTGAAGTTCCATCACTTCCGAATATCACCTTTCCATCAGTCGTCAGACCCCATCCATCTTTCATTTGGTTCGTAAACTTTTCAATCTGCACAAAAAAAACGAAGAAAAACGTGGAAGAGATAAAGCATTTCTTGGCATGGAAAGTAAGCATACACGGGGATAAATATACGAAAAATAGCATGGATAATGTAGAGAGTGAACAATAACATGCGATTAAGAAAATAAAGGCGAACCACAAACTTTGGTCAAGTCATTCCGATCATATATGAAACCAGTTTTCGTCAACCAATTAACTTGAAACAACCTACAAAAAGAACATAAGATTATTAAAAGTAGAGCTAGATACCAGTCTGAGCAACATAGTAATGCACAAAAATATAACTTTTACTACCGAAAACAAAGAGTGGCATGGCTGTATGAGTAAACGAAACGCATCAAGTTCAACTGAAATGACAATGAACATAATAAGGTAGAAATTCTGGGTGTAACCTATCACCAAGGAGGGTTAAACCCTCCCCAAAGTAAGAGTCTGGCATTTTGTAGATAGCCTCAACCTGACAAAGAGAGAAGGGATATCATCGAATAAAAATGAGTTAGCCTCCATTATTTCATGATGGGGTAGATAAAAGAAACTCTTTTACGAGATGCCAAACAATTTGATATTCTGATCTAATTTATACCTTCCCCGTCCCAAGAGCAACTTTCCGAACAGATGACTGCAATTCAAGAATATTAAAGGACTATTTTAGACAATTAAGGATGGCGACATGGGACAATGTGTAAAGGTTCTGATGAACAGAGCTCAGAAACAGAGAACACAAACTCACATGTCCGTTAAGTCCAGTCGATTCAAAGAGGGTATCATTTCCAGCATAGATAAGCCCCTAAAAATGTAAACAGCTGCAATGAAGATGCTTTGGTTCGAGTAATAAAAGAATTACGAATTCAGGCAGGTTGATAGTCACTCAACAAATGAAGCAAAGTTATCAAAAGTTCGAAAAACAGCAATATAACCCAAAAAAAATCCTTCAAAATTGGATCAGTGCCAAGCCCAGAAAAGACGGTAAGAAAAGCACACAAGAGATCAGAGATATAAACCAAGAACTAAAGAAACTACGCCACCATTACCTGAGTAAACGCATTTGGATCATGGGGAAACTCACGAACAACTTCAACTGTAAATATCTGATCGTAGCCACGAGCCGGGGCAAAAACACTGAGCATATCCGGCGTAACGGTCACAAGAATCAATACGGTGGCAGAGACAAGAGATGAGATAACCATGGAGACCCTCCGCCGATTGGAGTGAAAGAAAGCCATAGAAGGAGAAGCCATCGAAGCTTGATTCGACTTCGTTGATCGCTTGTTGTTGGGTTTTCTCCTCGGCGAATTCCCAACCATTGCGTGAGTTAGGAGCTCATCGCCTAGCTGTGAGATGACACGCCTTAGGTGCTGTAGCTGGACTTTTAACGCTAGCTAGGACGACGGCCCTCAATTCATAACAGTAGTATACATTGAATTCTTGAAATAAGTCTTTCTTTTTTTTTTTTTATCATATACATATTGCTGATCTCATACATGGAGAGTGTTAGATTACCATTGTATTATTATTACCAAGGACGGTAAAACGCATCTTATTTGCATTAATATTATTACTCATCAATGATCGAAATTACTTGAACTAGAATTTTGTATGAATTACGGAATATCATTATTTTATGAGAAAATGATCAATAGAAAACTTAAATTCCTCGAAAGTCGAAAGCGAACTAGGACATTTAGGCTACGAAATGCCATGCGAAACAAAATGTCAAAATAGGTATACTATTGGTAGTGAAAAATAATGCAAGTTGTTCCACCAACAACTGAATAGATAGAAAACAGATTAAGGGTTTTTTTTTTTTTTAACTTGGAGGTGGTGCTCCGCCAAAACCACCCGAGCCTCGGCCAAAACCAGGTCGCCCGCCAGAGCCCTGCTTGTCCAAGATTTGATATGTGAAGATGTAATAAAAACGAAGTATGAAGACCAAAAGAACGAGCACGTTTGGAAAAATATATCTATTGGGACATATCACCCTACAAATTTACGGCAATCAAGGGAAAGGAACGAGTTTGTGAACCTTGGAAAGAAACAAATTGTGCAGAAGCAAGAAATATACCCTGAAAGAAGGCTGGTACTCGGCAGGTGCTCCACTTTTGTCACCACCGAATTCGCCAGGCGGCCCTCTTGGTCCACCACGGTAGCCATCTCTATCACCAAATCGCGGCCTATCTCCGTCAAATCTCGGGGGCCCACTACGATCAAAGGTCCACACACGCACATACGACAAATTAGTTAGTATTATGAAAATTCAAGAAACAGTGCCCACTCAAAGGCTGATCCCAGTACCAGCAAACAGTCATTGCCTTCAATAAACGGAATGCTAAAGACTAACACCAGTCACAGGATATTTCACCTAATGAACAAGCTATAATAGATATATCAATGAAGAACTAAAATATAGTCATCTGTTACCGTGGGCGATCGCCAGGTGGCCCACCAGTGGGACGGCCAAGGGGCTTAGCAGACTTCTTCAGTGTGGCGGGGACAATCTCAGACGGCAAGTTGAGATAAGTGCGCAGAAATTCAATACCATCATTGGTGAGGTACCAGTAATAGTGCATCCAAGCAAAAGTCTCCCGCACGTATTCCTTTGACTTGAAGCTCTGCATCAGCTTAATCACTTGAAGATTGGGCACATCGATCAATGGGTGCTTGGCTAAATTATAATCCTTCTTCGCATAAAGCACGCCCTCTGTGGAAGGCGAAAAAACGGAGAGAGCTTTGAGAATACTACTCACACGAACATTGCGTATGGCAAAAGGAGAAATTAACACATCAAAAGGCGACAAACTTCAACGAAAACATCAGATGTACCTTGAAAGAGGTATTTGGAGATCTCTCTCCTGTTCTTCTCGGAATGGATCTGAAACAATCATGAAATTATAATAAAATTGAAACAGCGAGCGACAATTCAGCACATGTTCATCGATAGATGGACCAAATAGACGCACCATGGCTACTGTTCCTGTTCAACAAGCGACTGAAGACGATTGAAGCAAAACACTAGCAGCTGCAATTGAGCAAACAGAACAGAACCCTACTGTACTGAGGTCCAAAAGTTTATATAACAGCTGGCGTAGGGTTAATAATGAGAGCCCATGCACGTGAAATAGTTCGGCCCATAAAGGCCCAATAGAATATTAATAGCCCAATAATATTGGATGTCTTGAAGAGAAGAACAAGTCCAACATTGGAAGCGTTTTTAATTGGATACATTTATTTATTTTCTTTGACAAGTTCCAAGATTTAATGGTAAACCGCTTTTCTCTTCACGACGACGATGACTTTTAGACCTTTTGACTCTTCAGACAGGATATGTGTAATAAACGATTTTTATTTCGTAAAGGAGATATGTGTATCTGTCAATAAATTAAATATAGAAGAAAATAAAACGATGCGGGGACAACACTCGCTCATAAAAAACCTCACCAAGATATTGGCTACGTCGGGTCGAACGAGGATCATATATTTAAAAAAAAAAAAAGAAAAGAAAGAACATAATAAAAAAATCTCAAACACGTAGATAGATAATACGAATCTTCCCATTTGAGACTTCGTCGTCGCTCGTCAAAACTAAGGGCAATAATAGTTCAACAATGGCGACTTTCAATTTTATTTAAAATAATGTCCTCCAATGGAATTGACTTAGGTAGACTCGGTTACGGCAATGTGTGTGTTATCTCTATTTGTCTTACTGGCGACTATATATACTAATATAAAGCTGGCAAGCACATAGAAAACTCAGTTCTTCATTCTTTAGCTCACCCTCATACATACCTTCAGTTCTTCCTTTCATCTCAGAGAGCATAAGCAAAATAACATGAAGGTCAGTGCTTTTATTTTTTTTTGTTTTGATGATTCCTTTACTACATATATGTTTTTTATGGTATGATCCTTTATTCTGTTATTCGAAGGATGTCGTGAGACGTTTTGACTTGTATCTTTTCCCTGATTAATGACCATTGCTAGAATCTGTGGTAGCATAGTTGAGATGAGATCATAAAAAATAGAATCTTTTTTTCTTCTGATTTTAGTCGTTATCTAACTGGTGTGAGTTTACTGCAGAAAGTCGTGTTGAAATTGGACTTTGTCGATGACAAAATCAAGCAAAAAGCCATGCAAAAGGTCTCGGGTCTATCAGGTAACACTGCACCGATAATTCTGATTCTTGAATGAATCAGCAAAATATTTTTCGTCCCCAAGAACTTCTAATAATTGCTGTACGGTCCTTTAATTTCAGGTTTAGAGTCAATCAGCTTCGATTCAAAGGAGAAGAAGCTGACCGTCACCGGCGACGTCGACCCGGTGGATCTGACCTCAAAGCTGAGGAAGATCTGCCGCGCCGAGATCGTCACCGTCGGGCCGGCGAAAGAGCCCGAAAAGAAAAAAGACGAGCCCAAAAAGGACGATAATCAGGCGAAGAAAGATGAGCCAAAGAAAGGAGACGATAAGAAAAAGGACGGCGCTAAAGATGACGTGGCGCTGAAGGCATACCCACTTCCGCCGTACTACACCTACAACGGCGGCGCTTATTACAATCAGTATCAGCCACCTTATCAGCACCACCAGCCTCCTTCGTACTATGGCCGGAGCGTTGACGAGGATCCCAATTCCTGCGTCATCTGTTGAATGAAGTAATGTTTTTGGTTTCATATCTTCTTTCTTTCTTTTTTGTATGGTTATGTATAAAATTATAATACATCGTCAAATACACCCCCTTTTTTGATGAAAGCGAAAGTATTTTATTTAAACGAGTGTATATTATTTTTGGCTCAAGTCAAGACAAAACAGAAGTTAAACTTTCTTTGTTCCTGTCTTTGCGAGGATATTATATTTATAAAATCTTAATCGACATTTTGTCTACGCCATCTCTTGGTTCCTCCTTTATTACTTGTTTTTATCCTCTGATTTTCAAATTATATATTATATGTATGAATGTGATGTGGAAATGCATATAAACACGGCCGGCGTCTGAGATTGAGACCTCAGCCTCATCTTTATGCGAACAAAGCATATACGGCTGTAATATAATTGCATGATAAATGATTATAGTGCAAATATATAACAGACATTGAAATTTGACTAATAACTCGAGGCCATTTTATGAGTTTATCCAATCCAAAAAAACAGCCCAAGCCCAAGCCCATGCGCTAACCATGGTCAGCTCAGGTTCAGATCATATTAAAGGAATTAATACATGTAACGGCTCGTTTAACATGTGGGTATAAGTGGATATGAGTGGGTATGGAGTGTGTATGAATAAGTAATGGCGCGTTTGTTATCTGTGTATAGCCATACATACGTCTAATACAAGGATTTTGGTTATAAGCTTATATATGCATACACACCTCTACGGCTCGTTTGATATGTGGGCCTGGAGTGTGTATGAAGAAGTAATGTCGTGTTTGTTATCTGTGTATAGTCATACATGCCTTGCATGCCTATACACGTCTATTACAAGGATTTTGGTTATAAGTTTATATATGCATACCCACCTCTAAGGTGGTTACGGGGTGTGTTTCGCTAATCCGTACATGCCTATACACATCTCAAACATATCTATCAAACACAATTTATCTCATTAATACACATATATCAAACATGTTAAAAGACAACATCAACAAATCCTTGTATGGTCATACAGAAATAACTTATACCCACGTAATCTCTAGACATAGATATCAAGCGAGCCTACCGAAAATGTACGGACGAAATCATGGGATATATGATGACGTGTCATATTCTTGGTACTGTTGATTTAAAATGAATTTTTTGAGCAGTACTGCTCAACCATACACAATGGAAACCCTCCACATTCCCTATTAGGCCAGCTTAGTGCTGCCGCCCTATTTGTGCAACTTGTGGGAAATATATCATCAACCATTAAAAAAAAAAACTAAATAAATAAACCATAAATAACTCATGAAACTCATTGACATTCTCCAAAAGTCAATGTAAAGGAATACTCTGAACTTGCCTTGACGCTAGAATAGCTCTAGTCCACTTGTGTCTGATATAACTTCAGAGAATTAAGTGCGTGAGGATAGCGGAGAAAAGAATATCATTTTGATACCCATTCGATATTCGTAATAAAATACCCAAAGTCCACATTTTCAACCAGCTTAGTGGAGCCAAAAAGCCCTATGATTTTTCCTCTGCATAAATGATTTAACAAATCTTGCAGCAAAATGAAAAAGGGCAAACGATATCAAATCCAAAAAGACAGTGCTCCATCCACCTTGGCCCTCTCTCCTACGACTCCATTAATTCATCCCATTTATATAAATGAGCTCAACTCACACACTACACACACACTTCTTAATTCACTTAACAAAAGTCAGCGCCTTTCTCGGGCCCCTCTCTCTCTCTCTCACGCATCTCAATTCTCAAATATATTACGCAGCCTTATGGGAACTAGAAAAAAGTAATAATAATACTTGAAAAATCAGTGATCGCAAAAGACAGAAAAAAGAACTAAAACCATCGGTATTGGATGGATGCCGAGGACTGGGATCTGCACGCGGTGGTGAGAGGCTACGCCGCCGCCGCACCGGCTAACAACGCCGTCGCCGACGCCAACCCTTCGAATAATACGGACCCTTTTCCTAATATCACGCCCATGCCACTGCATCAGGATTCGTTTGATCATCATTCAACGGTGGGTCTCTTAGATGACAAAAGCACGAACCCTTTATTATTCCATGGTTTGCAAGACGTGTACCAGCAACTATGCGGCTACTATCCGCCGGAGTCATCCGCCGCCGTCGGAGGAGGAGATATGATGATATCTACTGCGGCGGAGAAAGCCTTCCAACCGCTTGATTTAGTGGAAACGACGACGTATCAGAAGAATAATATGCAGCAGCATGATATACAGTTCGAGAATCAAGGGTTAATTGGTTTTGTTTCTCATACCTCGAATCCCCAACCGATTAGACCTCGGCGAAGGTAAATAAACGTCTTCATGTTTTTCCCTTGCTTTTTTTTTTTTATTGAGTGAGATCATTCAATTACGCATATATTTTATTTTCCTCGTATTAGGAAGAATCAGCAGCTGAAAATGGTTCGTCAAATGACGCAAGAAGAGCTATCAGCTGACTCGTGGGCTTGGAGGAAATACGGTCAGAAACCCATTAAAGGGTCACCTTATCCAAGGTTGTTTATTGTCTTCTCGCCTTCCTTAATTCTATTGCTATTTAATTAATTAACCGTAAAAGAATATTTTTCCTATTTTTATCTTAGCATGTCACAAGTGGAAGGAATTACATTTTCTGCGCAAGGGCATATATTCCTTCTTTGAAGGCTTTATTCTATATACTCCCAATTTTTTCTGTGTCCCAAAAGTTATATGCATTATTATGAGTATGATTAACTAAATAAAAGATCTCGGACAAAATATATAATAAAACAACTCGCCTCATTAGACTTTTCTTCTTTTTGATTAAATAATATATACGCAGGAACTACTATAGGTGCAGTACGTCAAAAGGCTGTGGTGCAAGGAAACAAGTTGAACGTAGCCCTGCTGAGGATTCAGAAACATTATTCATAGTTTCTTACACCGGCGAACACAATCATCCGAAGCCGTCTCATCGGAGCTCGCTCGCCGGAAGTACACGTCATAAGTTCGAAACAAAGCCCAACAACAATCATGGCAACGACGAACTTTCGCATCAAAAGGTTTGTATTAGTGCTTCGATGTCTTCGTCTTCTCCCTGCCCACCCTTATTTGTTGGAGGAGACGATGCTTTCAAGGAAAATGACAACTTGGGCGATGGAGAAGATGAATATGATGATAACGATTTTGGGTTGGTGAATAATGATGACGACGACGGCGATGATTTTTCTAAGGGCTTTGATGAGTTCTCGCAGCCAGGAACGGCCACATGTCCGGCGCCGGAGTTGGATTAAAAGAAAAAGCAAAAAGTTATTAATTGTTAAACATGTAACGTAGTCGTTCATGTTTTTGGTGTTAGTATCCATCTATATCGAGAAATCTCAATTGCCTATGAGTGAGACCCTTCATTACCCTAACTTGTCAACTTGTGAGAAAATGCGGATTTGTTGCACACAAGTTGTTTTGAAAAGAAATTATGCGTCGAATTGTGTGAAGTGCCAGTTATGAAGTTACACGTTGTTTGGATATACGCTAAAGAGGAAAAATAATGTATCCATTTATTCATTATTCGATTTTAGGTTTTAACGGATCGTGTAAAAGAGCAAATATACTATTGCTTTTCAATATTAGTTTTCAGAAACCCTAATGGACAGTAATGCTGCTATTTTAAGTACAAGAATCAATCAAATCTTGGTACTAATAAGCCATTTTTATTATTTACATTCGAATCGCTCAACGATCTCCACGCTGTAGTCATTTTGCTCGATTCCAATTGCTGCTGTATATCGAAAAACGAAGTATTAATTTGAATGCATGACAGCTGTCCATTAATGGAGTCGTGTGCAGCAACTATTACATTTTAATGGAGCATCACGTCAAGGGAAGTTTTTCTCGAGGGAGGGAGACAACTTTAGCTACCCACTATTCTTATCTGTATTAAATATGGAGATGAAAAACTAAAACTTTGAATAGTATATTACATTGTGATCTACTCTAGAATAATAGATAAAAGTCAATGCTGCTTTGTCCACTTGGCAAATTGATCATAATTATAGCACTAACTGTTTTTGTCTTTTGTGCTTTGGTTCCATTCTTTAAATTGGTTCCAACATTTTATTAGAGATATTAATTATTAGTATTTTACATGTGGAAGCAAAATATAAATATATAATCTTGTGTTATTTTAAGAGTTGCATTAATTTAAAATGTTCAAATCATACTATTTTAAGGGGAATCTACACAAAAATACCCATTTACATAAAGAATTCGTAAGTCAGTCCCTGTCAGAATTTTTTTATATGTAGGTACATATTAGAATAAATTTTTGCAGATCTTGGTACCCGTTTCGCCTCAAGTACGTCATAGAAAACATTTAGGTAACATAGAGAAACATATTGTGGTACATAATACAATGAGAAAATGGTACATCATATAACACATTAAGGTACTATATAGAACGTATATAGGTACTATATAAACACGTGACGTGGCGTAATACTCACATAAAAGGTACGTCAAAACTGGAAAAATGGTACACACAATCGAACGGGTACTTATATGAAAAATTTTCTGATAGGGATACTGACTTGCAAATTTTTTATATAGATGGGTATTTTTATGTAGATTGCACATATTTTAATTATTAATTCATTATATTCTTTTTCACTGGTACTGTGTTTGGGCTCGACGTAAATAGCCCAACGTATGACCATAACAACGTAATGTAGCCGCCCATTACATACTGAGCCCGTTTAGCTTCTCGTGTCTGCAGTAGCCCGGCCCGGCCCGTATACCTTTAAGCTTCTTGTCCAGCTATTTGTAACAATATTTAAATGATTACCTAATCTTATTATATTACATTAGGCGCACCAATAATTACCTTTTATTGATTCTTTAAACAACGTGAAATGTCATCGTTAATTTATCTACCCTGTTCACGCTTTCCACGCTATTTTAGGTAATGCGTTTTGTTTTGTCAACTTACAATGCCTGCATACTCAAGAAAGCTATTTAAAACGTCACCTGGTTTTGTTTTGTTTTTCTTTTTTTTTTCTTTTTTCCGTAGCCATCTCATTCTCAAACATTTGTCCAATAATGTAGATTTGGCACTAATTTATTACAATAATGTGGACGGGCAATCAATGTCAATAAATTGCAGGGTAAAATCTGCGCATAGCTCATTCCGCGGTTTTCTTCTTCTTCATCGTCGTCGGCCACCGCCCAAACAGAAAACCGAAAATGACGGCAACAACAACAGTTGTTCTCTACCCAGCGCCAGGCGTCGGCCACGTAGTCTCCACGGTGGAGCTAGCAAAATCCATCCACCGCGCCTCACCCACCACCGACGTCACCATCCTCGTCGCCGTTCCCTCCTTCGACAACGGCTCAGTCGCCGCCTGCATCAGCCGCTCCTCCGCCGCCGCACCGTTCATCAACTTCCACCGCTTGCCCCAAGTCGACCTAGCCAGCTGCCCCTCGCCTGAAGCCGCCGCTTTCCAGCTCCTGAATCGATCGAACCCACACGTACGCGACTTCTTACAGTCCCTAAATCAGTCGACCGACGGCGGCGGCGGCGGCAATAAAATCTCGGCCTTCGTCATCGACTTCTTCTGCACCTGCGCCTTGCCGATAGCTAAAGAGCTTGAGATCCCAACTTACTATTTCTTCACTTCGGCGGCGTCTTGCCTGGCGCTGTTCGTCTACACCCCAACTCTCCACGACGTTATTACAGAGAACTTTAAGGACATGGGAGATAAGCCCGTGAAAGCACCTGGGATTCCACCAATCCCAGCTTCTCAGATGCCGAAGCCACTCCGCGTCCGCGACACCAAAGAATACGACGGTTTCATGGAGTTTTGCCTTAGCATTCCCAAATCTGAAGGTGTTATAGTGAATACCTACGAAGCCCTCGAAGACAGAGCGCTCACCGCACTCCGCGACGGCGTATGCAACCCAAAGGGCGACACTCCGCCGATATTCGCCGTGGGGCCGGTGATGCAGGAGAACCCAAGCGGCTACGAGACGCACGAGTGCATAAAATGGCTCGACTCGCAGCCCAGCAAAAGCGTGGTTTTCCTCTGCTTTGGTAGCTCAGGCCTGCACAGCGCGCGGCAGCTTAGGGAAATGGCGGTGGGGCTTGAGAGAAGCGGCCTGCGATTCTTGTGGGTCGTCCGCCCGCCGCCGCCGACCTCCGCCGGCGAATCGGACCTGGAGTCTTTGTTTCCTGCCGGATTCTTGGATCGGACTAGGGATCGTGGGCTAGTTGTAACGTCGTGGGTCCCACAGGTGGGTGGGTGGTCTTTTCGCTTTCTTTATTGTTTCTCAACGATTGACGTCAAAATAAATATCCATCTTTTTAACGCTGTAGTAGTTATTATGCTTGGGTTGACCTTACTTAGTAGAACAGTGAAAGTGAAAGGACCCATTTTTTCTTTTAATCTCTGACAAGGTGGGTGTGCTGAACCATGGTTCGGTGGGTGGGTTCGTGAGCCACGTTGGCTGGAACTCGGTGCTTGAAGCGGTGTGGGCCGCCGTGCCGATGGTGGCTTGGCCGTTGTACGCCGAGCAGCACTTCAACAGGGTTTTGCTCGTGGAAGGGCTTGGCTTGGCTCTGAGGTTCAAAGAGAGTACTGAATATGGCGGCTTCGTCACTTCCGATGAGTTTGAGAAGACTGTTAGAGAGCTCATGGAATCTGAGGCCGGCGAAAGAGTGAGAGAGAGAGTCGCTGAGATGAGCGGCGAGGCCAAAGCCGCCTTGGACGTCGGCGGCGGATCTTCCCACGTGGCGCTGAACGAGCTTCTCCAGGCTTGGAAGAATAGAAACCGTACATCATAATCATAAAATAGTAGCAATTGGCGTGGCATAGATAATTTTTATTTATTTTGGAGTGCAATTCCTTTTTCTCACGTTTCATATTTGCAGTTGCAATAGAATCCACTAAAGATTTGGTCCCTCCCAAGTATTAATCGAAATATGAAAGGACATCATAATCTTTCTCCTACCTATATTTCTCATCTGTCTCTGGTTGGTGTTGACTGTTGAGTGTTGAATAACGTTTCTGTGTTCAATACTTATCAACAAGATTAAGAAATAATAATAATAATAATAATAATAATAATAATAATAAAATATAGAACTGGTATATGTGGCACATTGATAGGCATGAGTGTCTTTCTAAGGGTGTCCACGACAATAACACACCCATAATACTGCCACATCAGCTTTTCACTATATTTTTCTATATTTTATTCTATAACACTTATTCTACTTTTTTCACAATAATAACACAACTATAACACGGACCCACAACTATAAATAAATAATTTCTTTTTCTTTCTCTAACCTTCTCTCTCCTTTTAATTCCTATAACACTGTGTCATAAATATGACACAATGTCATACTCATGACACATCCACAATGGTGGTGTGTCATATAAAGTGCCAAATAAGCAAATATGACACACCTATAAACCACCATTATGGTTACCCTAGCGTTACATGAGGAGCTCATCAATAATTCGAACTCTTATATGCGCACACACACGCACACTAGCTATAAAGATGTTGCCATTTTAAGACAGCATTCATTCAACACACACTGTCGAGATAAAAATATACCAAAATAAGGAAATAAAAAGAAACCAGGCAAAGAGTTCCTCAATAGCACAGTACAGCGCGCGCGCACACACACACACAGAGAGGAATGGCGAGCACTATCGTACTCTACGCATCGGCCGAGCACCTCAATTCCATGTTAATCCTCGGCAAGTTCATAGCCAAGCACCGCCCAGGAGTCCACGTCACCATCCTCAGCTCAGCACCAACCACGGCGGCCGCTTCTATCTCCACCGTCTCTTCCATAACCTACCGACGGATCCCCACCGTCGATCTTCCCAGCCACCTGACAAAAAACCCAGTAGAGCTCTTCTTCGAAATCCCACGCCTCAATAATCCCAACCTCCTCACCGTCCTCAAAGACATCTCAGCTCAGATAAAAATCAAGGCTTTCGTCGTCGATTTCTTCTGCAACTCGGCGGTTGAAGTCTCGGCGAGCATGAGCATACCCACGTACTTCTACGTCAGCGGAGGGATCAGTGGCTCGGCGGTGTTCCTCTACTTTCCGACCATAGACGAGGCCGTTGGGAGTAAAAACCTCGGAGAACTGTCCGACTTCGTCCAAGTCCCAGGTTGTCCGCCGATCCACTCATCGGATTTCCCCAAAGGGATGTTCTTTAGGGAGAGCAAAACTTACCAGCACTTCCTCGACACTGCTAGGAACATGAGGAAATCGTCTGGGATTGTGGTGAACTCTTTCGACGCGCTAGAGTACAGAGCCAAGGAAGCCATATCGAACGGCTTGAGCGTGCCGGGCGCGCCGACTCCGCCGCTTTACGTCATCGGACCGCTGACGGCCGACGCCGGCGGCAGCCAAGAGAACGGACACGTGGCGAGGCACGAGTGCCTGACGTGGCTCGATTCGCAGCCGAGCAAGAGCGTGGTGTTCCTTTGTTTCGGACGAAGGGGATTGTTTTCTGCCGAACAGCTGAAGGAGATCGCCGTCGGGCTTGAAAGAAGCGGCCACGGATTCGTTTGGTCCGTACGTAATCCGCCGGGAGCAGACAGGTGAGTCGTAGTTCGAGGAGACGTAATAATTGGTTGCCGTACATTGTCAGAAACATAAGGAGAAAGGGGACCAATGCAAATGCAATGGAATGTGTTTGTTTAATTTCGTTTCAGGTCAGCAATGGTTGGCGATGAGCCCGACTTGAATGCGCTGTTGCCCCGTGGATTTATGGAGAGGACGAAAGGCCGTGGCTTCGTCGTGAAGTCGTGGGCCCCACAGAGGGAGATCCTAAGCCACGGCGCCGTCGGCGGATTCGTGACGCACTGCGGCCGTAGCTCGGTGCTGGAAGCTCTGTCCTTTGGGGTTCCGATGATTGGGTTTCCCATGTACGCCGAGCAGAGGATGAACAGGGTTTTCATGGTGGAGGAGATGAAGGTGGCTCTGCCGCTCGACGAGGCGGAGGACGGCGTCGTCGCGGCGGCGGAGGTGGAGAAACGGGTGAGGGAGCTTATGGGCTCGTCGGCTTTGGGGAGAGGCGTAAGGCAGAGGGTTGAGGAGATGAGAGTCTCGGCGGAGGCGGCGGTGGCCGAGGACGGGTCGTCGGTGCTGGCGCTGAGGAAGTTCGTCGACGATGTGATGAAATGAAGGGACGGGCCCATGCATTGGTTGGCGGGGTCGTTTCCTTTCTTCATCGTATTAAATGTCATAAGATAAGATAACAATTCGGCGTGGTCTGTTTTTTATTTATTCGTATTCACGTGAGTGATTGTCGAAATTGAGATATATCATTGATCATCGCAGCTTCCGAGAATGATGATGGTAATAAATGCATGTCTTCTTGTTGGACCACTTTCAATATTTTATAATTTTAGTTTGTCACAACCTTCCACTTGGGTAATATAATTACAGGCCCGTATTTATGTTTCATTGAGAATGAATGCCTTGCAAGTGAAGAATCTCACCTCTCACCCAACAAGCAAGAGGAAGGGTATATAGTATGACCGTAGTTGCACTTCTAGAAGGAGATCTACTAAATCATGGAATTGGTCATTGCTGAGACTACACTGTATGTACTAAAGTGGGGTGGTGGACTCTTTGAGTCTTGAGTTTGAGTTTTACCATCAATAACGCTCGATTTTCAACATTTGAGAAGTTGGGACATATCAAGATTCAACCTTTAACGCACGGCCACGCGTTAACAGGACTTTTTTGAAGTATGTAATAATATCTATTTATTCGCTCGCTACTATCAACTTCAACGAGCAAGCCCCTCCCTGTATATATATATATATGCTTCTAAACTGCTCACTCTTACATCAATAATCAAGTTTTGATAACAAGATTCAAACATCATCTGCATGGCTGATGTAAAGGAACGACAATCATCAACAACCCCAATCATGGGCAACGGGGGAATACAAAACGATACAGAAGCTAACAGCTCAAATCATCATCAAGCCATGGAAAGAAGAGGAAAGCCCAAAAGGAAGCCAACAACATGCCTTATCTACATCGTACTCTTTGTAATATTTCAGGCAGGGGTCATCGCTCTGTTCGTGCTGACTATCATGAAGGTTCGAACGCCCAAATTCCATATAAGATCGGCCTCGTTCGACGCCTTCAGCCCCGGGACTGCAGCGAACCCTTCTTTCGACATGAAAATGAACGCTGAATTTTCGCTGAAGAACTCGAATTTTGGAAGGTACAAGTACAGAAACACGACTGTTTCGTTCTATTACGGAGGGGTTGAGGTGGGCCAGGGTTACGTTCGTGGATCGAGCGTTGGCTGGAGATCGAAGAAGAAGATTCGTGTCACAGTCAATCTTCGGTTGGTTGGTGGTAATAATACACAGCTTGGAAGTGATTTGAGTGCTGGGGTTTTGCCCGTGACGAGCCAGGGGAAGGTTAGGGGCAAAGTGGAGCTCATCTTTGTGATGAAGAAGGCTAAAGGGACTGAGATGGATTGTACTATGGAGATTGCGACTTCTACGCAACAGCTTAGGAACGCCATTTGCAAATGACGATTCGATGCACTTCGCCTGCTGATATACACATATCACTGCATAGACCATAGCTAGTTTTAATATTCGATTTGGTGTTTGCATTATACATGTTTTCGGCATATATCATTTCTCTTTCAATAACCAATTGCTTTCATAAAAAGAACCCAAATGTTGCGAGACAGAGAAAACATGATAACAAATTCAATGTGGGGTTCTACAGTAAGCCCCAGCCACACAAAATAAGACAAGACAAACAGAACATAAGTATCAAAGGAAACTAGCACACAAACAAGTCTGGGATTGTTGTCTTTTTAAGCAAGCTTCTTATCTTTAAGTGGGCCTCTGGGAATTTTGCTCAGAACCTTGGCATTCAAGACTGCGTATTGCTTCCTGAACTCGGCCTCAGCTTTCTCTGCATAAGCATCGACCCGATCCTCGTATTTTTCGTAAAGCACGGGCACCGTGTGCAATAAGAAGAAACCTGTATGAGTTCACGGGAGTTAATCCTAAGAGGTATTTCTTTGGAGGGGGGAATATACTGGGTAGTATGAATTGAGTTACTTACAGATGTAAAGAAGAGTTAGGAAGTTGAAGCTGCTTCCAAGAATTGAAAGCACCCAAATACCAGCAATCACCTACTCAGAATGAGAAGTCGAACAAATAAAGTAAAACATAGGCTCAAACTCCATTGCAAAGAAGAACAAAAAAAGCACAAAACAACCAAAGATCTGAGATATGCATACACATATGTACATGCTTAGTTTAGAGGGAAGATAACATGTTACTAGGAGACAATCAATATACTGCGAGATAAATATGAATGTCATACCCCAAGGAACTTCTTCAGATCTCTCCCAGATGCTATATCACGAAGGATGGCAATAGCTCTGTTAAATTCAACCCTAAGAGCTGAAGCTATACCAAGGACAATGTCCTCGGGTACGACAACTTCTGGAAATTTGGGTGGAGACCTAAGTTACATTCACGATGTTATATACCCATATAGGTTACGGTGTTTAAATTTTTTTTTTGCAGCTCCTAAGCACTTAGAAACATACTTGTTGATGAAGGTGGAAACATTTGACCAAAGGAAGAGAGTTGCAAGAGTAAGAATGAGCAGGTGGCACACAAGTGTTAGCAGGTGGTATTCAACCAATTCGAAAAGCACCCAGATAGCAGTGGCAACACCAAGCACACCAGCAGAAATTTTCTTGTCCCTCCATAAGAAGATATCAGCAGCTGCCACAGAAAAAAAAAAAAAAAAAAGAAATCTACGTGAGGACACGTATTTGAACACTTAAAGGATGAAAAGAATCAGCAACATTATGACTAAAAAAAGAAATAGGTTCCTACATCAGGTACAAATGGTGAATCGAATAGACTAGTACAAAATGGTGATCCTTCAGCAACCAGAAAACAACCAAACACATCGCGCCATAAAAGGCATTGCAGATACGTCATCAAATCTAAGAAAACAGTATCCGACGAAGTATCAATCCATCTTCATGGAGGAACATATTAACTAAATAGAAAACATTCAACACTCTCCGCTGCATTGTTCGCAAATCAGCTGGACAATAGACTAACATCATGATAAAGATAGAAATAGAAAAGAGAAGAAAGCATATATTTTCCGTACGTTTTCCACCGCCCAAAACCTTGTGAACGGGCTTCTCACGTCCGAACAATCGATAGATCTTGGCCTTCAGCTCCGATTTATCGTCGTCGGATTCAGACGACGAATCGTGGCCGCTGATCTTCTCCGCAATCTTACCGATCAGAGATTCCGATTCGCGCTTCTCATGATGATGATCGTCGGAATGTTCCGCCATTTCCAACCTCCGAGCTCAGCGTAAGAATCGAGTGCTTTTTGCGGCGAGGTACTTGGTGGATGTCTGAGTGTAGACGACGGAGGAAATGCAAGAGGTTTTTATAAAAGGAGGGTTTTTTCAGGTTCGGAGTTTCGTAGGCTCAGCTTCGGCCCGTGCTTTGGGACATTGAGAAAGAAGAAAAAGCGCATTTGAATTTTCTTTTTTTGTTTATCTTCATTGATGGATTCGAGGCGTAACGGGCGTTATCACGGCATAATATCAGGGTACGTTACATACGTTGGCCAAGTTTTGAATTTCAGAAATCAAACCATTTACAGACTTCAATCCATGTTAACGGCGTTAGTTACCCCGTAATTGAAAAGCAAAGAACGTGACTGCACATTGTCTGACGGGAAAAGAATATATAGAAAGCGTTGTAGTAGCAGGTGAATGGTGGGCCTACTTTATCTTATTGGGCTACAACCTTTTCATCAAAATGGCCCAACAGCACTCTTTATTGGGCTCCAACCGAATTGATTTGAATAAGCTACACCGATTATCTGCCGAGTGATTTTCATGGAAAAAAGTCGACACCTTTAAAGAGGGAGGAACCATTTCAAGAGTTCATTAAATCATCCTTCAGCATATAATCCAACTTATTGTCGCACATTGGTTTTCAATTTCAAGGATGTCGAGAAACAGTTGTTTTGAATGTTCGTTCATTGTACGTAGCTTCTTTCCAAGGAAAATCAAGTATAACGATTTCCAAAGGCAGTTTTCGTTAGATGCAGCATTCCAAGACCTGTGAACCCACAAATCCATAGTAGCTTATGGTCTCATGAGGTTCGAAGAACGCAATTAAGGATATTAAAAGAACATTACATTACAATACAACAGAAGATTGCAAATCTAAGAAGCTGAATATGTGAACTAGAACATCGAAAAGACAACTGGTCGATCTTAAGAAGAAGACGTGATAACCGATAAAGGAATTGTTCTACCAACTAACTATAGCTTTTGGACAGTGCCTTGTAATCTTACTTACTGATGATTATATTTCAATCCATGAAATAAAGAAGCAGGTGAAAAGGAAAGAAAACCTTGTTCTTCTTGATTTCCCTTGAGCTTCCTCTTACTAGCAACAACACCAACAGCAGCTGCCAACGCTCGTCTTTGCTTCGATGCCGTACTTTGCAGCAGCGAATCGGGTTTCTTGAAACAAGAGATTCTGTAGATTCCTCCCCCAATTATCTGCACCAAACACTTTCATCGCAATTCACCAAATCGCCTTATAGGGGCGGGGACACATCACCCACAGGTCACATCGTATCCGGACTGAATTTTTCTCATTTGAAGGCCACTCTCACGTGTTCGCTCCACGCTCACCGCACCAATATAGGAATTTTTCAGGATCAATTCCAGCCCAAACACATATAAGCTTGTGGAGTCCTCTCTAAAATCAATTTCTTTTCGATTTGGAGCTCCCATAATATAGGCATAAATATAGGAATATTTCGATTGAATTTGGCCAGAGATCGGATGCAGCGATCTTCTTTGCTTATTATTATACCCGGATTTAACTGATGAAATACTCGAGTCTAATAAAAAACGGGGTGGAAAATATCTCATGCGATAACATCTCCCGAGGAGGGAAAAAGGGGTAGTCAATGATCTCATTAGGAAGGCTTACTACAAAAGCCTCATGGCAACTGGGAGAATGTACGTACTCATTTCCCCAAAAAAAAGATATTACTACAGCTCTCTCTTCTCTTACGCTCATTCTCTCATTATTACAAGACTTGATCACTACAACCATTTTGGAAGAGATTCATGGAATCGCCTCTCACAGCCGAACATCCCTTCATTTTATACACTCTCTCTCTCTCTCTCTCTCTCTCTCTCTCTCTCTCTCTCTCTCTCTCTCTCTATCTATATATATATATATATTATTTTCCTATACGCTTTAACATCGACGAACTATCTGACTTGAGCGTCGGAGGATCGTCGCTGAAACGGTGCCTTTTAGCTCGTCTTTTTCGTGATATTTTCGGGATTCATTGAAGACGAAGACGGCGAACTCGAAATGGCAACAATCCGATAACTTCAAACGCACCATTTGTCCCTAACATTTTTCGACGGCATCACTTATTTATTCATAATTGTATATTTTGTGGGAAATGATGATGACGATGACGACGATCAACGAGGATGATGATGGGGGAGTGAGGAAAAATAGCCGACTATTGTCAGTACCCATCACTTTTATCAAATTACAAATGCCGCCCACTATATATATATTTTATATATATTGTGTTTTTTTTTTCAATTACAATTATCTCAAAAAATCCAATTATTTTGCTTGTTAATACTTTCCAAACCGTAAATCCACGACGTCTAGAATTAATGTTGATGTAGGAAGTAGTCAATTATATTATTAACATAAGTATCACATCCAATAATATAAATTGTTAAATAAAAATAGACTAAATCCTTTTAAAACAATTATACAAAACAAACTATTTCTAACTTCAAAATAAGCCTTCTTCGACGGCCACATCATATGAATAACTAGTTATTTCCACTTGTGACGATAATTGTCAATGGACTCCGTTAGTAGTGTAAAGTATTTGAGATTCAATTATCATGATTTTAGCGTCAGGTTCGATTTCCTGTCTCCGCCTTTCATTGACCAACACAAAATGATTATATAATATAGTTATTTCCACATATACATTTTGTCTTCCATTAGAGGAGTTATGACATCACAAATAGAAGTGTCAGCACTTATAATATTCTTCTCGTGGAAGACCAAGATGCTATAGCATTGGTCGCCAGAATTGTTTTGGAGAAGCCACCCGCAGTTGTGGACCTTGTAAAGAATGGCTTGGAAGCCGTAAATTTTTTTGCCAACAAGAAAGGTTATTACCACCTAACCGTAATGGTAAGAATCTCTATAAACTGTTATGAGTTATCTATTTATGATTCATTCGGAAAAAAGTGTACTATTTTCCGTAGGACATTAAAATGGAGGTAATGGGCGGTTTATCCGCAACTAGGCTAATTAGGTCCATTGGATAAAGACTCGTGCGATTCGGCGTTCGAGTGAAGGACTCTACCAGTCATCATCAGCGACTAACCCTTCAAGGGTTCTTATCATCGCGGTAAGCCTCGTTAATTAGAAGTTTAGTTTCTTTTTCAATAAGCTGTGACGTAAACATAAGTATTTATTACGCTTATATGTTTAATACTTGTATACGTTTTTTCTGATGTCGGTGAATACGGATGATGAGAGCAACGACGACTGCTTAAAGAATGGAATGGACGGTTTCTTGTCGAAGCCGTGCAATGTAGAGAATGTCAAAACGTTCATAATCGAATTTTATACGCATTTGCCGACGTCAATGAAGATTAAGAATGAAGACGTGACTAAAGATAGCAAATGACTAAGTCAAGTTTCGTTTTGCTTGATATATCTTGCTGCTGCGACATAGTTGTTTTGTCTTTCAAATGACTAAGACAAGTTTCGTTTAGCCGGTAGTGTTTCTACTCAAACGTGTCCAAGATTTCAATTTCGTTTGCGCTTGAACTATATATAGTTTAAATATAAAATTACTCAAAATAAATTTTATAATAACTTGTATAATGTAACCTCATATCTTCTATTGATTGTCGATTGAAGCGGAGGCGACGTCTTGACAACACTATTGATCATTAATAGCAAATGAGAAATAGTAACGGTGACAATGATGACGAATAGAAGAGATTTATATACTCTAAGAATATACAGGATTTATCCAGGATTTGCATGGGATATGTCCGACGGTTATATTGACCTAGAAGTGGAGGACAATAGAAATGGAAGGTTTATATCTTTTCTCCTAAGTTATTTAATAGAATTTATTGCTAATATATTATTTATTTCTTTTGAGGCAGATAATCTATTTGAAAAATCTTTGAAAAGCATTATCAAGGGGGAGTCCATGTAGGTGGCTATGGGCTAGGGCTTTCCATATGGCGTACCCTTGTAAGTCTGCAAAATAATTAGTTATTTACATGCAAGTATATGTAATAACATTATTCTGTAAATAAGGCAACAAAGATGGGAGACCAGCTAAAAGTTGTTGCCATCAAAATAAGTAAATGTTCAACATTCCTTTTTAGATTTCCACGTATAATGGCATTTGATAACCAGATGAAATCGCCTGTCCCACTTTTTGTATCCCACTTCCTGTCCCAAAATACGAAATTTAAAAATTAATGATTCTTACTGATACAGAAAAATATAAGATATGGAGATCATTTTGATTATCATAACATAACGAATAAATTGGTGATGTTTATATGTTTTTATCTATATCACATAAAATAATAGTGATTTATGATTTGGTGAATTGTGGAATTAAAATATTTAAAATAGTGAGAAAATCTGCTAGCCCTTAGGTCAAAATTCGATGGTATGATTAGATGGGACATGAAGTGGAATACAAAAAGTGATACGAACGATATCATCCGTCTGATGACACGCGTAGCGAAGCTCAGCAGCCCCTGCGAACTAATTCGCTTGTTCGTAAAGAGAAGAAGAGCTTAGAAGATGTCAGCACTTATAAAATTCTTCTCGTGGAAGACCAAGATGCTATAGCATTGGTCACCAGAATTGTTTAGGAGAAGCTACCCGCAGCTGTGGACCTGTTAAAGAATGGCTTGGAAGTTCTTTTGCCAACAAGAAAGGTTATTACCACCTATGTTATGCGTTATCTTTTTATATTCATTCGGAAAAAAAGTGTACTATTTTCCGTAGAACATTAAAATGGAGGTAATTGGCGGTTTAGTCGCAACTGGGCAATTAGGTCCCTTGAAGATATAGACTCGTGTGATTGGACATTCGGTGACGGACTCTACCAGTCATCATCAGTAACTAACCCTTCAAGGGTTCTTATCGCGGTAAGCCTCCTCCTTAATAAAAAGTTTAGTTTCTTTTTTCAATAAGCTGTGACGTAAACATAGATATTTATTACGCTTATACATATAGTACTTGTATGCATTGTTTCAGATATCGGTGAATACGGATGATGAGAGTAAGGACGACTGCTTAAAGAATGGAATGGACGGTTTCTTGTCGAAGCCTTGCAATGTAGAGAATGTCAAAACGTTCATAATCGAATTTTATATGGATTTGCCGATGTCGACGAAGATTAAGAATGAAGACGTGACTAAAGATAGCAAATGACTAAGTCAAGTTTCGTTTTGCTTGATATATCTTGCTGCTGCGACATAGTTATTTTGTCTTTTAAATGACTAAGACAAGTTTCGTTTATCCGACTAGTGTTTCTACTGAAATATGTCCAAGATTTCAATTTCCCTGGCGCTTTAACTATATATAGTTTAAATATAAAATTACTCAAAAATAAATTTTATAATAACTTGTAATATAAAATGTACCCTCATATCTTCAATTGATTGTCGATTGAAGCGGAGACGACGTCTTGACAACAATATTGATCATTAATAGCAAATGAGAAATAGTAACAACGATAAGGATGACGAAAAGAAGAGATTTATATGCTCTAAGAATATCCTGAATTTATCCAGGATTTGCATTGGACCTGCCCGACGGTTATATTGACCTGGAAGTGGAGGGCAATGGGAGATGAATGGAAGGTTTATATCTTTTCTGCTGAGTTATTTTATAGAATTTGTTGCTAATATATTATATATATTTCTTTTGTGGCAGATAATCTATAGGAAAAATCTTTGAAAAGCATTATCAAGGGGAGTCCATGTAAGTGGCTATGGGCTAGGGCTTTCCATATGGCGTACCCTTGTAAGTCAGTAAAATAATTAGTTATTTACATGCAAATATATATGAAATAACATTATTCTGTAAATAAGGCAACAAAGATGGGATGCCAACACAAATGATTATATAGTATAGTTATTTCCACATATACATTTTGTCTACCATTAGAGGAGTTATGACATCACAAATAGAAGATGCAGCACTTATAATTTTCTTCTGGTGGATGACCAAGATGCTACATGCTATAGCATTGGTCGACAGAATTATTTTGGACAATCATAGCGGGGCGGCCCACTAGCCTGGCGGGTTGGTAGTTCGCGGGCCGGAAAGCCAACGGGCCGCGGGCCAAATTTGTCCGATAGTATTTTATCAACGAATGAATTCGCCTTCAAGCGAGTGCCAAGATAAACCAATCCCCGTTTGCACTTTCAACACGGTTTATGCCCTCGACAATGGAAAGCCCATAACACCTACGCAGAGAGAGAGAGAGAGATAGATAGAGAGAGAGAGAGAGAGGGGTTGGGAGGGAGGCTTTTTGATGTCCATATTCCGTTCTTTAATCTGGGAAAGCATTTCATCAACTCGGGGATTTATTAAGAATCCAGGAGAGAACCTCCATTCAACGGTTAGCTTGACAGCCAAGTCTTGCCTTGCCACGTTTCGAGTTATGTGCAGCCTGCATAGATCCGTATTGGTTAAAGAAGTTAAAGAAGACTCCTCATGCGCCATCCAAAGACGGCGTACCAATGACCATTTAGGTATTTCTATGACTATCTTCATTTAATACTTTCTTTTTCATTTTCAGGTCATTTTTCCTTAAATAAATTTGTTATTGGACTTGACAAGAAATCCTATCAGGATACGAAATGCGAAGGGACACCAAAGTTTCTACTGCGGCTTGCCGCATAGCATACTATGTCGGAACCCAATTAAAAAAATTCAGTGATCAAGAAGGGTATGTATTCAAATTTTAAATATGTGAATATTGAAAATTCGTATTATACTTGCTTTTTTAGTATCGTCATAGGTATTCAATAGATGGACGTTATTTCCAGTTCCAGATTAGACTCTTTTTTTAAAAAAAAAATCATGTAGGTCTAAATTTTTGTGGTTGTGCAAGCAAATGAAGACTACTTCATGTGATGCCAATAGGCGTCTAACCAAGCAGGGTGCACCGATTAAGGTGTTTATATTCTTGACTTTGAATTGAAATTGTCGACTGATTTTGATTTATAACTGATAATATTGTTGAGACTACTTATGTTTTTGCCTGATTTTATACGCTTTCATGACAAAGTGGCGTAATAAGTTGTCGTCTGTTCAGAGACTCTCACATGCATGTCATCATATAATTTTCCTTGGTTTCAGTTTAATTTTATGGTTCTCATTTGTTGATGTAAGGAGCTTGCACTTCATTGAAAACATATGAAGAGAACTTCCCTAACAAAAATAGCTTGCAGATATTTGTGATTGGTTGAGTTTGAATTGAAATCTATGAAAGATCTTGGTTGAGTTCACTTGGGGATGGAAACTATGAAGACTTACGAACGGAAAATGTTTGCTTTCCAGATTTTATGGTAGAGCTATAGCCTGCTTAATTTTGCTCAGTTTCCGTGTAGTTTTTCACATTTTCACCTACAATCACTGATTTGCGGCGTTACTTTTTTTTTGGTTGCGGCATTATATAATGTAGCCATTGGTCCACTAATTATATTTAAAATATAAAATTATTAATATTAAAAAATTACTCCATGTTCCCGATTTTCTTAAAAAGAAAAGAAAAAGATGTTTTATTTGGTTATGCATTTATACAGTTGCATACAAGGAAGTATGTGTTTTATATTTGTGTGTGCATTCCCTTCAAGTTTCAACGACTCTTAATGCTGCAGCCCCTTGACGAGAGTTCATTTGCCAATGTAAGTATATGGCAATCACAGTTGTGAATAATAGTTGTTTTTCAAGCCCTCATGCAATTAGTTGAAACTGGCCATGAGTTCCTAGGGAGTGCAATTGGTCTTTGGCCTTCGTATTTGATCATTTGTTGCATACGAGTTTGGTTTGTTAACAATTCTCTTATTTATTCCGTACTTTTAAATTACAAGATAATAACTCACGCTATTAAAGCTAGACTTTTTGACGGACCTTTTCTGGAAGAATTTGTAATGTTCCAATATTAAGATATAGTACATATAATATTATAAAAGATTTGCAGCGCATACGATTTTTTTTTTTTTTATTATTTAAAAAGTTCAAATGTTGTAGTATTGCATCTTCATAATTATCTACTGACACATAATTAATTTATCTTATTGACATATATTAACTTTATATAATTAAGATATTAACATATATTAACTTTATATAATTAAGACATGGCAAAAACATATGTATATAATATGTATGGGATGTATGTTTAGCCGGGTAGTGTTTCTACTTAAACGTGTCCAAGATTTCAATTTAAAATCACTCAAAATATATTTTATAATTGTTTAACTTGTAATAGAAAATATGTTGTATCTCTAGTTGACTTGCGATTTATTCTTATTTTAGGACATGATATGCGTTATAATTATAAACGATCACTGATCGATTTGTCATGCATGATTTTTTCAAGAAGATTTGAGTTCCTCAATGCATGAATCATCTCCCTTCCTCTTTGGGTCTTCCTCAGAGTGCGAAAATCATGCTAGTTTAATTCCAGTAATCACATATCTCTTAGAAGATTTGTAAAATCTTTATTATTATTTTTTTGCAAACATAAGGACGGAAAGAACACAGCAAAAGAAGGGGCTGGCTGGCTGGCTAAACAAATAAATTGGAAGAAAACTTAATAATTAATAATCGTCAAAGACTCTTATGCATGATCTATCAACGATGAAGAAGAGACGACGCCTTGACGACGATGTTGACGAAGATCATCAGCAGCAGATGAGAGATAGTAATGATGACGACAAGGATGAAGAAGTCTTATTGAGAGTTAGTTACTACATTCCTATGGATGTAATTGCTGAAATCTTGTCTAGGCTCCCAATAAGATCGATTGCAAGGTTCATTTTAGTATCTAAGAGGTGGCGTGACGCAATAACCGCTCGGAGTTTCTCCCATATGCACGCCAAGAACAAGTCTTCAGATATTCAGTACT
This sequence comes from Craterostigma plantagineum, assembly GCA_027422505.1. Classification (NCBI taxonomy): domain Eukaryota; kingdom Viridiplantae; phylum Streptophyta; class Magnoliopsida; order Lamiales; family Linderniaceae; genus Craterostigma; species Craterostigma plantagineum. The sequence goes on from JAPQWV010000004.1 coordinate 205,267, forward strand.
TGATAAGGTTAAATAATAACAAATATCCCGTCCTAGATATTCATAGTAGTGACAGTAAGAGACTCGCCAACACCATCCCCCCTTAAGAGAAGCAGCAGCAGGACCACTACCACCAGGTGTAAGAAGAAAGGTAGTAGGCTGGTGCAACGGTTTAGTATGCTTAATAGAGCAATCCATTGATTTTGAAACCATCAACATCATAAATCCCATCACAAAAAGGGATGAGAGTATCAGGATAAATGTTCCTTGGTCGCTGCATCAGCCTCGTCTTGGTCGAGGAAATGATTGTGATGATGATTATTACACATTTGGTTACAGCCCATCTACTAATGAATACAAGGTTTTCAAATGCCGTTTGGGACGGCATCAATGGACGCCAGAAAAAGCTGCTGCTGGCGGTGATGATGACGATGATGCATACGCTGTGTTCACCGTCGGAGTTGATGAGAGATGGAGGAGTTTGTCTCGTCACCTATTCCCTAGTAAAGGTAAGATGATGCACAGCCGTAGAGTCGCCTGTAACGGAGCATTTCACTGGCTTGTAACAAGAGATAACGATGATGATGATTGTTACTATTATATCCTTGCTTTCGATATCGCCCAAGAAAACACACGCAGAGTGCCCCTTCCTCCTCGGAGGAGGAATGATGGGTCATGGTCACTATTTGTAACGAACAACCGTCCTTGTCTTCATGACATGGACAAATATATTATATGGACGACAATGGATTGTGAAAGCGGCGGAAATTCTTCTTGGGAAGAAAATACTGGGGTTCAATATTATCTCAAGGTTTACACTATAGATGGCCTCGTGCTTTATTGCTGTAGCAACATACTATCAATAAATTATGACGACCAGGGCCGCCGCCGACGACCACGCCGCTGGACTTGTTTCGGACATTCGTCTGAATTTACTCCCACCTTCTCCACCGTCAATCAAGTTATGACTATGAAACCCCCTTCTAATAATTAATTAGCTAGTAGTAAGGTATAATTTTTTTTTTTTACTTAATAATAATTGTTTGGGCGCTTTTATGGATGATGGTAGCTAGCCTTTACCTATTGTTTAGTTTTGCCTGCTTTTATATGTGATGATTGGATTGGATTGGACTTGCTTAGACTGAGATATCATGCCAAACACACAGTTATATTACACAGACAGACAGAAACAAATGATTTTTTTCCCAACATCTAAAGAAGAAAAGGCACATTCCTTCTTGTATTATATATGTATGTATGTTTCTTCCTTGGAACCCAATGAATGTGTTGGTTGTTTTGGGTTGACTGAGCTAAGAGTTCACAATTCAGAGGAAGTACGATAACTGCTGCTTCTTCCTCGGACCTCCTTCGCCGTACGGTTCGTTCCATTGCCTTAGCTCGGGCATGACCGATCCCTTGCTGGCAAAACTTGCAGCAACCTAAGAACAGCGGCGGAGGCAGACTATTCACTTAGTTGGTCCAGCCTAATTGGCCCCGACACCCTATATTTTTAAAAATTTTCACTGGGGTCCCTCATCAATAAAATCGATATGAGATGTGTGTGTGTGTGTGATTTCACCACCTTGTCCTTTTCCCTTTCTCGTTGTAAGAGCTCTCTCACGGGACGATAAGCCGCCGTCACGCACAGATTCTGCGCATCAAATTACCCATGAGACCGACGAAAACCTTATTAACTCAATCAACTAACTATGGTTAATCGAATCGAAAATCGAACCTTAAGATCGCTCCCGCTATACCCCTCCGTCATCACAGAAAGCCCGTCCCAGTGAGCCATAAACTCGTTCTTGATCTTCCTCACAGCCTCGTGCTCGCCAACCCTAGTCCTCTGTCCTAACATGCTATCAACCTCGTCAATGAAGATGATCGTAGGAGAAACCTTCGCGGCGAGCGTGAAGAGAGCATGAATGTTCTTCTCGTCTTCACCGAACCACTTTCGACGTTATGGTTGACATGGACACGTTTACGAAGCTCGCCCCGGCCTCGTTTGCGATGGCCTTGGCTAGCATCGTTTTTCCCGTGAGGTCCGAAGAGGAGTATTCCTCGGCAGGGTTTAAGGAGACCGCCGCTGAAAAAGTCTGGTCTCCTAAGGGGGAGCATGACGAGTTCTTGGAGGGACTCTTTTGTCTCATCTAACGCGCCGATGTCCGAAAACGCCACGCCGATTTCTTCAGCGGGAATGACTTCGGGCCTTATCCGCTTTTCGAACTCGTTGTCTGGCGGGACTTCCTGTAATAACAATATTGCGAAGATTTGTCGTTCGAATAATATAACGGATTTGTCTTACCTACCCACTTTGGTATAACCGAATGGGTTTAAAATTTGACACGTAGCACCTTATTGGTACACCAATCACTGTGTTTCACTCTGTGCACGTGCCACGTGTCAAATTTTATGCTCACTTAGGTGGTAAGAGAGAGCCATAAAGAACATTTTTTTAGAAAAACAAAGGAAAAGAGTACTAACGGGCTTTTGAATCGCGGCATTTTCGCCTTTGGGCTTCGTTGAAGAGCATGATTTCTCGGCCTCGTTCTTGGCGTCGGCAATCGGGCTATCGGGCTTTCCTCTGTTAAGTCAGCTGCTGCCTTCTTCGTCGGCCCCATTTTTGAGCGTATCTTTACAGCCACCACCGCCTTTACCTTCTTGAAAGATGCTCAAACCATAGGACAAACTGATATTTCAAAGAAATCCAAGAATCAGGCAAAAAAAAAAAAGGAAGAATATGTAGCGAGCATTGTTTCATTACCTACTCGAAGAAATGACGAGCTTCCCATTGCGATATTCGGGATCCTTATTGCGCGACAAATGGTGGGAAATAGCAGATATTACGATCTCCTCAATATAGTTGCCCAGTATAAGAGTATCGGCCAAGCATATCGATTCGAGGTCGTTAAACTCGATATCGTTCGCAGCTAAAACCTCAGCGATGTGACTCTTATTGTCCTGAAGCTGCACTTTCTTCGTGTCTTCTTCGAGCTGAGTTTTCCAGTTGTTCAGACAAACTTCGTCTTCGGGCGGTTTGATTTCGATGTTGTAAGGGAATAAAAGGCTCAGATTCTCATCCACTTCCAACGAATCTTCGTCCACGTCCAAAACCCTCGAGCCCAAAACCACGACAAAACCCGACAATTTCTTCAGCATTCGATCCATCAATTTGTACAATCTCGAGGATCGCAGGAAGAGCCTTTCGACGTCTCGGATGTAAAGGATTATGCAACTCTTTTGGGAGACGCTAACTAAGACCTGCAAGACATACGACGTTTTATTTTTCGCGTCGTAAAATATCGAAGAAGTAACTTATTACCTTATATAGTGACAGTAAGAACATCTTCTCGTCGAACGACCATGAGCTGATACGTTTGGAAGGAACTACGCAATAAAGAGGAAGGTTATTACAAGAAAAAGGCGGCGAAACAGTTATAACATATGCTATGCATATGCCATGAAAAAACCTTGATTTGAAGAGGATGATTGAGAGCTGATGCTGCTCATATCAGAAGAAACAGAGGACGATCTGCGTGGCTTTAGAGAATTGCTAGCTCCATCTGAAGACGACCTGTTTTATTTAAGGATTATTTAGTTCGAAAAATTCGAATTGCAACGCCAAGATAGAAATAAAAATCGTACCTTTTGGTAGCATCACGACCGCTTCTTTGACGCGATAAAGGAGCTTGAACTAACGATTACACAAGCATCTCATGAGTGTCATAAGAAGGAGAAAAAGAAAGCATATTTCTTTCGTACGTACCCCTTTGATCGTCTCTATTTGGAAGAATCGACAACTAACTGAAAATGCTGGACACTCGCTCTAGAGTCACTTCCGAGATGGATCTCTTGATGGCCTGTATCGAATAGGTAAGGGAGAAAGAGAAGTTATGAATGTACGTTTTTATCTACGAAGACAGAGCTATAGTGATCTTACCCCATCTGTCCCGGGAATACCATACTTGCTCTGAACCTACAAAACATCAACGTATATTTTCGGCGTAACCACTCAAAGACAGGGCTGTTATAACAACGTTACAGAGGACTATTTACCTTAAGCGAAAAGTCTGGTATATCCAATATCAGCAACTTGGCCTTAAAATGATGCGCTAGAGCTCGAGCAAGTTGTTGTTGGTATAGTTCTATGTAAGAAAAAAGTACGATTTTTTTTATGTGCATGAGTTCAAATCATACCAAAAGAACATTGATTGAACACTAACAAACCTGCAGGGCCAGACAGCAAAATAGCCCGACTCGCAGGAGACGGATTCCGAGTGTGTCTTGAGACATCGAAGAGATTTAGATGAACATATGCAGTGCTTATCAACAGTTCTTGCGTTCGTTTGCTGTTAGAAAGGAAAAAAAAAAAGAACATTATAACATGAAGAAGATATTAAGAGAGAATATTGTTGAATCAAGACAGACTGTTATATTGCATTATGATGGATCCTACAAATATGTGAGTAGTAGGTCAACGTAATCAAATCAATATTTAGATGACAAAGCCTTTGACCTGCAGGAATTCACACGCCAATAGATTCGACGAACTAACTAGAGGAATTCATCCTAAACAAGAAATCCCCATAAAAGATAGCAGGCAAACGAACAACCTTAAAACAGTAAAGCAAAAAATCACCTGATGTAATACGGAAACTCGTCAAACGTAACGGCAGCTTCCGTGCCATCGATTACCAGCCTCAAAAGCTCCGCCTCCATCTGCTCGCCGGAGATGGAGCCCTTGGCGGCGGCGGCAAACGAAGCTCCTCCGGTCCATGCCGAGCCTGAAACAAGAGCCAAGCCCACACCACGCCGATGCCCACGCTCAATGCCGACAAGATCACGTGCTTCTTCTGTTCCGTCGTCGCATATAAACACGTGGGCAATTATTTGTAAGTAATGTCACCACCAGTTTTTGTCCAAAGATCTACAATGGGCTTGCGCTGATGATGATGATGATGATGATGATGATGATGATGATGATGATGATGATGATGATGATGATGATGATGATGAAGAAAGGTAAGCTTCGCAAGCAAATTAAATAGCCAATGAATGTGCTAAGTTGATTTGTTTTCGTTGAGTGAAGGACTGTACAACGAAAAAAGTTTAGGACAAGCGATGCGGGTGTGTCTGATATGGACGTTAGGTGGTCTTCTTCTATTTTATTTATTTATTTTACAAATGAATTTTTTTTTTCATTGTAATTTTTATTCTCACACTTACAGTTGCTTTCAGTTTGTTCTTTGAACACAGTATACACTATACAATGACAAGTCAAGCAGTCGAAACTCAAGAGTCAAGACCGCCATTTCCACTTGGCGATACTATTATATTTTATTTATTACATTTTGTACTTCAATTAATATTCTCATGGAATGTCATTCACTTATTTGTCATATTGGTATTGGGTTGTCAAGACTCAACCTATAGTAAATCTGCTGTAATTCTCCCCACGGATACCCAACTTGGTTTAAATAATTAATTATCTTTATTTTATTTCTTGAATGCATGCATCAAGAATTAAACATTTTTCTTATATTTCGGCTTTTGGCATATCCAGCTAGCCCCCACAAGCAAGGCTTGCTTGAATGTCAAATACATCCTCTCACATATTTTCTTGTTAAATACGTTGTTTTAGTAGTGTCGAATTAAATAATAATCTTCAACATATATAAGGTTAGGTATAGTATATAGTCGTATTAAATTATTCAAAATAGCGTACAGCAGTTCCACTCCAACTTGATGAATCCAGCGAAGCTACACATCAAACAAAATGAAGTTGAAGAAGAAACAAAACAAATGAAATAATTAAATAAATAGGCTGTATTCGTCGTTGCTCTAACATGGACCATGGCCATGCATGTGTGTACAGTGAGTTTTCATTTTATCAAACAAGTTGCAAGTTACGGCCATAGGCGGCTAAGTTTCATTATTACTCTTTGCCCTTTGTTTTTGAATAAGTTAGCCAAGTGACGAATCGAAGTTTTCCACTCTTTTGAATCTTCTTTTTGAGAGATGGCTAGCCTTACTTCCCTGTATTTTTTTTCTCGAACATATATGATTGATAATAATACAATGTTATTTTGTAGTTCAAAAGAAAACACACGCCATTCTGTCTTAAAGTGGGTAGAGACATTTTACAATATAATGAATATGATCATGGAACGGAAATCACAAGCAACCAAAAAAAATCTAAACTTTTTTAGGGTTTCAAGACATATTTACGCTTTCCCTATATCAAGATCAATGAAAAGACCTTTAGTCACCGAGAGCCAAAAGAAAGCAGATTACCAATGTAATCAACACTAATTGAATGAAAGTTATTTGTCATCTAGTTAATGACAGAAAACCGGTAACATGGAGCTAGTCAATAACACACACACACACACACGCACACACACACATATATATATATATACATATAGATAGATAGATTACATCGTCTCAAAGAATTTAAATGTTTGTAATAATACTAAGTGGTTTGGTCGTAATGACTTGAGTCTATCAAAGTAGGGACGCACCATCCATGACCCTTGTTTCGAAACTGATTATATAACTAATTGCAATCTTTTCGCTTTGAAGTAGTATAGATTAAAAATGTAGTATATATATAAATGAAATATTTAGATGGACACATTTAACTGGTTTTGCTTGGTTTCGACATCAGCACCACATGGCATTGGTGTTTTATTTATTCTTCATCGAATTGCATGGCTATGATGAATACTTTGTGGATTACACGTACCAGTGCACTTTACTTTTGCCCAAAAGAAGGCCTATTTTACCATTGAATATTTAGCGTCATGAACTATGTGACTAAAGTATACCAAACGAGAGTTAACTGCACGGTTGTTTAACATATATACGTGTGTTGACCATCGTATGTTAACATGAAACTAGATATAAACAACATACGTACAACGCGAAATCTTGTGACGAAACCTTAAGAACATAACCTTTAATTTTAAGGTTGGGAGAAAATTAAACTTTAGAGTAAGAGCCCTTTTAAGGTTGAGCACGAATAAGGTGCTTAACTCTTTAGCTTTAACTTATCCGGTCTTATTAAACTTAATATATTTATGTCAATGATATCTGAAAGATCTTCCACTAATGATCCTCCACCAATGATTATCTACTTTATATATACTTTACATTTATAACTTACTTTATAGGATAATAGGGATATCAAGTCAATCGACTATTTTGTGACACGATTAACATTTCTCACTGTATATATATTTTATATAATGCAAGTCTAATTTAGGTTGATTTGAGCGTCGCTTATTCCGGGATGTGCATGTATATGATATCTTTTATCATACGCCTAAGCAATAGTCTATTGAAGTGATGGGCAAGAATACATTTTAACAACTAAGTATACTGCTTATTAAACGCTTTAGAGGAAACAGTGGTCAAAAGCTTAAATATAGACGCAATGTCATAGCATATTAGTTTTCCATAAAGCTTTTCAATAACCATATGAATGACACAATTTCCATGACAGAGACCCTCTCCCGCTCTTATTATTTATTTACTTATTTATTAATACCATCGAAATTGCTGGAAAAACGATTACTTCCAAGAGAAGTCATTTATATTAGTTTAGCCTACCTTTTTCAATGCTGGAAATCTATTCTCCTCGGCTTGTAAGATTTTACTGACGTTGAAATTTTACGAAGTTGATTTTTCTAAGATTACACCGAATGAAGTGATAATACTACCTATAAAACAAAAGAACACTTATGGGTCTCATTGGGCCATAAAATCAAAGACTTGTATTCTATCTGTGATGAGTGCAGAGCTGGGCTTAGTTTTCAAGTGGGCCTGAAAACGTGCGGCACGTGGACGACTAATAAAACATGTGAATTTCCAGTTTTAGCCCTCGCTAAAACCCCTTCAACTTGATGTTCAACCGCTCTCACCAAAGCAGCTTAGCTAACTGAGCAGCTGAACTTCTTAAGCGCTTCTTTGAATTAAATATAAAAGAAATCTATCTCTCTCTCTCTCTCGTTTCTTCGATACTAACGAGAGCACAGCCTGGCATAGTTCTAAATTCATAGGCGATTTCTCCAATCTCTCTCTGTCCATTTAATACATTTCTGGTTTACTCCTCTCGTTGTTGTCTGATCTGAAGCGCGTCGCTGGTGTCTTGGAGCTTTTTTGCTTAATTTCTTAAAGATTCTATCCGTTTTTTCATCGAGATGGCGCAAGTGGTGGCGACGCGTTTGGTTCACGGTTCATTTGCGGTGAGGCAGTCGGAGAGGTTGAAGAATCCGAGCTATGGCTTTGAGTCGAAGGTTATGGCTCGTAGGAATGCACGTGTTGGTGGTGGCCTCCACGTGATACCGCCGGTTGATGCGGTGAGATCCACGCGTGTGGAGGCTCGAGTGGTTCCTGTGACGCCCGAGGACGTGCCTAAGGTTCGGTTTCGTATCGTGTTTGTCTTCTTTTAGGTTTTGGCAGAGGAGTATTCGATTCGATTTTAGGCTCTTTGCTTGTTAGTTAAATGTCTGGACTGTTTACTTATTAATTCTTTGAAGTATTGACGTTTGACGTTGAATTTAGTGCTTGCTGATGGCAACTGTCTTGTTTTCTCCTTGATCAGGTAGAGGAGCAGAGTCCGTATTTGCAGGTGATTCCGCAACTCAATGAGACGTCAAATGGCGTCTTTTCTAAGCCTGTTGTCAGGCGCAAGACAAAGATCGTGTGCACCATTGGACCTTCGACCAGCACCAGAGAAATGATATGGAAGCTGGCTGAGACCGGGATGAATGTTGCTCGTCTTAACATGTCACACGGAGACCATGCGTCCCACCAAAAAGTCATTGACTTGATTAAGGAGTACAATGCCCAAGTAAAAGACAATGTCATTGCCATCATGCTCGACACCAAGGCAAATCTCGCCAGTTTTCTTTTAATTTCGTGTTAATTTCTTTTAAAGAAGGTTCTTTTAATAATCTTTCTAATGCATCAAGCATGTGTAAATTTATTATGAAGGGTCCCGAGGTAAGGAGTGGGGATTTACCTCAACCAATAATGTTGGAGCCTGGTCAGGAATTTACCTTCACGATTCAAAGAGGAGTTGGCACCGCAGACTGTGTCAGTGTCAACTATGATGATTTTGTTAATGACATAGATGTTGGGGACATGCTGCTTGTTGATGGTATGTTTTCGTGTTGTCGGGGTTGTTATTCTATGTCTGATGTCAGCTATTGGAACTTCAGTTGAAGAGATGTTGACTTGCTGACTTAAACTTTCCTTGTTGTTTTAAACAATGAAGGTGGTATGATGTCGTTAGTGGTGAGATCGAAGACTGCAGATTCAGTTAAATGTGAAGTTGTTGACGGTGGAGAACTCAAGTCTCGGCGCCATCTAAATGTTAGAGGAAAAAGTGCTACACTTCCATCAATCACTGGTTAGAACGCGTACCATTTTCAATTTACTAAGATGATTGGGCACAGGCATTTGCATGCTTGCTTTCTTTGTTTGTGTGACGCATGTAGTGAACCTTTCACTTGCTTGCAACAGAGAAAGATTGGGATGACATCAAATTTGGAGTGGATAACAAGGTTGATTTCTATGCTGTTTCCTTTGTTAAGGATGCTGCTGTGGTTCATGAACTTAAGAACTATCTGAAAGGTAAAGTTCTTCCATTTAATAACAGGTAGGCGATTTCGTGCATCTCTAACTAAAATACTATTTGTTTACTTCCCCTGCAGAGGCTGGTGCAGACATTCACGTCATTGTGAAGATTGAAAGTGCAGATTCCATACCAAATTTGCATTCTATCATAACTGCATCTGATGGGGTAAGCAATAAGCATGCTAACTTTTATACAGGCATAAGAATATTTCAATGGTTCAGTTGTAGTTTTTAAGGCTGACTTGCTCGTATTATCAGGCTATGGTTGCCAGAGGCGATCTTGGTGCAGAGTTGCCCATTGAAGAGGTTCCCTTGCTGCAGGTACTATTCTCGATGCATAACATTTATCTCACCGAGCATATATAGTGCTATATTTTTCTGGTTCTCAGATTGTATGGCAATGGGAAGGCTTTTATATATACAGGAAGAAATTATCAGAATCTGTCGCAGCATGGGGAAGGCAGTGATTGTGGCAACAAACATGCTCGAAAGCATGATTGTGCATCCGACTCCTACACGAGCTGAGGTGTCAGATATCGCTATTGCTGTTAGAGAAGGGGCTGATGCAGTAATGCTTTCTGGAGAAACTGCTCACGGAAAGTAAGAATGCCAATTGTTTGGTAAAGTTTAGCAAGTCAACCATCTTCACATATAATTTGGCCATTTGTTGGCTTTCATGTAGGTTTCCTCTGAAAGCAGCCAAGGTTATGCACACAGTTTCATTGCGAACTGAGGCCACAATACCCGGTGCACGAAGTCCACCTAATCTAGGTCAAGCCTTCAAGGTCAGAGTTTTTTAACCTTGTAGCACATGCATGTATTGATCTATAACGTCTTTCTTTAACTTGTTGTTTTTTGACGTATTCAGAACCACATGAGTGAAATGTTTGCGTTCCATGCGACCATGATGTCCAACACTCTCGGAACTTCAATCGTGGTCTTCACTAGGACTGGATTCATGGCGATTCTGTTAAGCCACTATCGCCCGTCTGGCACAATTTTTGCTTTCACCAATGAGTAAGTAAACTTGAGTTAGTTCATTCAACACAACATTGCTTCATATCAATACATGCATAAGAAAGTATGAGACTCATAATTGTCTAAATCATGATACTATTTTAGATGTGACTGAAAGAATGATGAGATACATATACCTGTCTTTTGCAAATTTTCTCCATATTTTATATAAATCAGTGTGACTTGTTATTTGTGTTATGGGTATTGACGTCACAGTAAGAGGATACAACAGAGGCTGGCGTTGTACCAAGGCGTTTGCCCCATACACATGGAGTTCTCAGATGATGCTGAACAGGCATTTGCAGATGCATTGTCTGTGTTGCAGGTGAATAATCTGTGCTGATATTCCATCACATGATAAAAGATTTCAGAGTTTGATCCACTTAGGATTGGATGATTGTTGAATTCTAGCAAGAGATACATATATACTACAAATCACATTATTTTTGCCGAAATATTACAGAGTCAAGGCATGGTGAAAGAAGGAGAGCACGTGGCCCTTGTTCAAAGCGGCAGACAACCTATTTGGAGGTCTCAATCCACCCATAACATTCAAGTCCGCAAAGTAAGTTCACGTTGATGCAATTTTTTTCTCCTGGGAAGCAAAAGACAGAAACTCGAACTATCGCTTCATCCTATTTATGGTATCGCATTTATCGTAGCAGTTGAAATTGACTTGCGTTTCGACACTTACGACGCTTTCTTAACTGCTCTCTCTCTCTCTCTCTCTGCGTTTGCCTTTTCTGACCGACTATGGTCAATCTGTGCTCCTGGTTTTGCTTTTTATTATCTAAGGTTGTAACTGAAGAGTGCTTCGATAATTTTCTCCTTTTTTTTTTTTGTGTGTGTGGATGCTCATCTCTGTGCTTGCATAGTTTCTGCTATCGATACTATCAAGAAAGACAGTTAAAGCACAGTTACAGATAGATAACTATAATCCATATATTTTTACAGGACGCTACAAAAACGCCTAGAAAGTAAACTTCATCTATTACTACTATTTACACCTTCCAACCAACGATACTAGATACATAAATGGACCCTTGCACATAAGTTAACCAACACAAAAGTAAAGTTAAGACACTTGGGAGCTTATTTATCATAACCACTGGCTTAGATATTTATTATCTTCTAAATTCCGTCGGTTAACGTAAGAAAGCAAGATGTATTACGGGCAATATACCTCTTCAAATTCCCACCTATCTAACCGATGTATTTGCACTATATTTTTTTGTGGGTTTGTTTGCGTGGCAAACAATAGCTTCTTGTCTGAATGCAACACAGTATGAAGTGTTGTCTCACTACCCGGAAAAGAGAGAAAAAAAAAAAAAGGAATCTTTGACAATGATAACCAATCTTTCACGTAATGATCGTCAAACTAAAGGAAAGCATTACAAAACAGTATGAACTGTTGTCTCACTATCTGTCTTGAAACAAAGCTTTCGACACTTTATGATTACTTGCATTATTATCTTCGACTGAAGACGAACGTTTGATCCCCATCATTGGCGTCTCGTGCACAATGCTGCATGGAAGCCCTTGCATATGCTTCCCCTTTCTTTGCAATAGTTTCGGCTGCGGTTTTCCCTTAGGCAGCTGCTTTAAGGCCCAAACCCTTTGCAAATCTCGGGCCCGCCTTGTGAAAGTGGAAAAGTTTCTAGCACGCATGCGCCTCTGTCGAGCTTCTTCTAGCATTTCTTCGTGCTCATCTTTTAGATTCTCCACTAAATCGCAGTCCGGCGTGGATGACCGAATGTCGCTGCTGGGCTCGGGAATTTTTCTGTCGATAGAATCTCGATATGATTGATTGCTATCGTCGCTGTTTAGCAAGTGATTAGGGGTTTCACTTTCATCGTCGCCAAATGGGAGCAAGTCCATGTTTATGTATATCTTCCTGAACATGTCTTCTAATTCATCTCCATATCTGAAGAAAATGGACATTAAAGCTATTTCGACGACCTTGAGACAGCATAGAGAGAAAAAGCACTGTACTTGTGAGCCTACCTTGCTCGGATTTGACGTTCGATAAAGTCATATAAGCTAAGTTGGCCATGAATTCCTCCAGCAACAAGAAACTGAATGATCTCTAACAGGGAACATATTTGCTTCAGCAGTTTCTTTTTTCGACATTCCTCCATGTTCCTTGTGATGGGTGAACGCAGAATTTCGATACGAAGGAAGATCTGCAGTTCATATCTTTGAAAACAAAATATTAAGGACATTAAGGTCTGGAAACAAAGCATAAATGTTAGAAAAAAGAACAATGGAAACTTACTCTCTGACCAAATTTTCAGATGAAGAACTGGCATCGGAGCATTCGGGTATCTTCTTCATTTCTCTTGGTTCCTTCAGTATAAAATCCATTAATTTGCACTTACTCTCTTCGTTACAAGTACTATCTAAATCCAAATCTGAAGGTGGAATTTCACTCCTAGAGGATGTAACAGACTTGTCATGCAACCAATTCATGAATGATTTGAGAACTCTCTGAGCTAGACTTTGTAGGTCCGTTCCTGAATCTAGACCCTGTTGAATTTTCTTTGAGAGCTTAGCTAAAAATGATTCCACAGTTTCAGAAACTGAAATGGGAATAGTCCCATTTTCTGCAGGAGATATCTCGGGCAACAAGTCATTATTACAAGCAGATAAATCCTCAGGAGGTTTGAATTCAGGCAATGACGTGAACCAATGTGGATCAACTTTCTCAATCTGTTTCATCCAGCATTTGAAGAACTTCATCTTCTTAGACTTTTGATGATGTGCAGCATAGACCTCAAACAAGTCACAAGTAGACCCTTCAAGGGCGTCTTTGTAGAACGAAACCCATGTCATCTCATGAGATATATGCTTTCTGCCCTTTCTAGTTTTCTTAGGCTCACATGGTTCACAAGATCCTGAAGTCGAAGTTTGTGAACCTAAACATCTGTTTGAGTCCTCATTCAAGTATCTGCCATAGCTATCATGGATCGGAACAATTCCAGTTGAAGATGTAACCCTATTCTTTGCTCTAGCTGAGAAGCTACCATCATATAGGATGGATACTAAAGCCCAGTGAGCGGTGAAAGGCTTAAGAGAACCCGTGATTGTATAACCACTGCTACCTGAGAGGGACACCAGGGCCCAGTAACCTTTATTGTAAAGAAAACTCAAAAATATTTGCCAGGTAGGTACTTGATTGTTACTGATAACTTCATCCATTTCTCTATGCAACATTTCAAGAACCATGTCAGCAAAAAACATGGCTCCACCGATGCAACTGCTCCCTGCTTTCTTATCCGACTTTTGACAGCGCTCCCGTACTAACACAGTCTCCGACAAACCTCCAATGAACTCATGCGCATCATGTCTAAACACACCTTTAACGTGTAATTTTACCACACTGTTGCCTAAATGAAGGCATGAGGCATCTTTATTAGGTGAAACTGATGAGCCTCTACATTCCAACTCGTCAACGTTATCTGTAAAACATGCACTGGAATGTGAACTCGTTACAGTCACCAACTCAAGATCACACCACTTGCATTCCAGTGGGTTCCCATTCACATCCAAAATCTCAAGATCTAACTCTCCAATACACTTTTTTCTTTCCCCATTATCTATACATTCTAGCGATGCCCCAATCTTGGGATGTATCAACCCAAAAGGAACTACAGCCGATCCTAATGAAATCAAATCACTCGTACAAAAACCAAACCCCATTCTCTTAACTGAATCCTTCACATTTACTACGCCATGCCCCCATCTACTTCTGTCCTCGACTCGCAACACATCTCTCCTAACATCAACCCAACACAACCTGATATCCCTAGCATCAAATGCCTCCTTCACCGAACAAAACAACCCATCATCCGCCGAAAAGTCGGCAAAATAACTAGCATCTGTAAACAAGAAAACCAAATTGCGTGGAAATTTTACCAAATTAGAATCAGCGTCAGCCACAGCAGCATCGTCCTCTAGCAAACTTTCAACGTTCTCCCATGAGTAATCGTGGACCAACTGCAGCAGAAAGCTGGCCACGTGCTTCACACAAGGTGGGTAGGACGGCAAATACGACCGTTCAAGAGAGCAAAAGGAACTCAGGGCGTCCGTAATCGAATCTAGGGTTCTCGAAGGCAGGTCAAAGGAGAGGGAATGGGTGCTGAACTGGCGGGAAAGTGCAGAAGCTAATTGGAGAGGGGAGAGCGAGGAAATGAATAGATTGTAAGCAGCGAGCGAATTATTGCAGATAGGCGGAGATCTGAGCAGGCGGGCGGAGGCGGCGATGGCAGACGAGAGGTAGGTGGCGTGGTCAGAGAGAGCGAGGAGCGGATGGAGATCTACGAGTATCACTACTCGCCGAGCTCCGCCGGAATAGGACGTCGTCGGTGACGGAGGCGACATCGTCGGTGGTAGTGAGATGAGCTGAGCAAATCTGCGGTGGAGCCAAATTCGCGCACTTTATGTTCGGCGGTGAGAAACCTGCGTAGATTGGGCGGGCTGGGTTTGTTTTGTGGTGTAATTTGAAAATCATCACAGTTGATAAGAATATAATACTTATCAAAATTAAATTATGTTGTCACGCTTAAATAAAAAAGAATATTATACACTTAATTAATTGGGTCTAGTCTATCTGTTTTTTTAGTGATGAATAGTGTCCCAATTTCTTCCCTACCAAATGCTCGATTATTATATTACTCATGAATTTTGTCGACCTATTTAGCCCTTATAGTTATAGGAGTATCAATCAATTCATCAATTTAAATCTCGCTTCGAAAAAAAGAACACAAACGAAAACTCTTTTTTCCTACTATACAAGCTTTATTAAGAGCTTTACTTTATTTAGGTAAAGTAAAGCAAATCACAATTCATACAAGTTTTTATTTTGACAAATACTTGTTATTGCAAAAATTTAGGTTGGTTCGACGTTGGATTGAGAGTGCGACCAATATTCTTTGACGAGCTGTCCAAACAACGAATCTTCCCTCTTCATCAGCTTCATCGGTTCGTCAAACTCCACGAGTTTCCCTGAAAACCGGCGAAGAAAAACTTAGGCGCCGCCGTTATAATGGGAAAACAGTTCAACGAACTCACCGTCTTTAATAGCCAAGACCACCGTAGAGTCCATCACCGTGGGTATCCTATGAGCCACCGTGATGACCGTACAGTCGGCGAACTCCCGCCTGATGGTCTTCTGTAGAATCATGTCAGTCGTGTTGTCGATCGATGCCGTCGCTTCGTCAAGTACGAGGATCTTGCTCCGCCGCAGCAACGCCCTGCCCAGACAGAAGAGCTGCCTCTGCCCCATGCTCCAGTTCGATCCATCTTCTAATACTGTTTCAATCACATAACCATGTCAGAATTCGTGGCGCAACAAACACACGCACAGAAGGTGTTCGGTGAAATTACCAGGAGAATCCAATCCGCCTTCTTTCTCCTGAACGGCGTCTTTCAGCTGGCACTTTCCAAGTACCTGGTAAGAATTAAGGATCCCACTACCGACAAGTGATGAAGCATGCAAGGCGGTATTTTTTCTTACTTTCTTTTTATTACCTCCCATATGTCTCGGTCAGTGTGCTGTCCTAACGGGTCCAAGTTGAACCTCACGGTCCCATTAAAGAGGGTAGGATCTTGAGGTATGATACCAAACCTCGACCTCAAATCGTGGAGCCCAATGCTAGATATATCGAGCCCATCGACCACTATCCTCCCGCCCGACGGTTCAACGAGGCGAAAAAGTGCACTAATCAAGGTTGTCTTTCCACTGCCTGTCCGGCCCACAATGCCTACCTTGTACCCTCCTTCGAAGGTGCAGGTGATTCCCTGAAGAACGAGCGGTGCTTCAGGTCTGTATCTAATCTGTTTCCAGTGAAAATTGTGACCAAGATAGAATTTTGAAGTCTTTATAGTATGTGAAGAGGTCTCAGTGTAAAAGAGAACGGCAATTGGGTCAGTACTTGCAAGTTACGAATCTCGACTTTGCCCTCGGTGGGCCAGTTGGGCGGCGGGCGGTTCTCTTCGATTACTTCGGGCGCCTCGCTGGGTATGTCAATGTACTGATCGAGCCTCTCGACAGATACGATGTAGTTGGAAAGCATGCATTGGTTGTTGATGGAGAAGACCAAGGACATGTTCAGGGAAAGGCCGTAAGACAGCGCCATTCCAATAAATCCTGCATTTTTTAGGACAACATTATTTCAGACAACATGGTCGAAATAAAATTGGAAGCTAAATTCACCCACCAGAGTGAAACGTTCCCTTGGGGAGCAAGACCATGAAGAGGCCGGCGAAGGAAAGAACGGTCGCGCTGAGAGTTTCGAGCCTTTGGATGAGCCACTCGTTGGCCGCAAAGTAGTGGAAATAAGGACTGCCATTGACGTCTATGAGCCTGAGGTTCTTTGCGAAGAAACGATCTTCCTCTTTAAAAGCTCTTATGGTCATAACTCCAGCCAAGGACTCGGCTAGATGGTTTGCGATGAACGATTTCGTTGTCCCATTGATTCGCATCAGATGCTTGGCAGATGCAAAATAGTACCTCTGTGAATTAAGCTGGAAAGATTATTTCTGTATTCTATGGAATTCATCTGTCTAAATTACTGTGTTAAGATCCTTTCTTACACGGCCAAATTACCTGCAAGCGAATGGCGAGGATGACCATAGGAATAGCCACGATCAAGACCTGCCATGTTACGCAGGCTAACACGACGAGATTCGAGTAACAGTTAGTCGTCGATCCAACGGTGAATACTAGGTTGAAGGGGACGTCCAGATCGGTGATACTTAAGTCAGTTGAAACCTGCAAATATATATATAATTATATATATAAGTAAAAGAAGACGGAAAATCAGAAGCTTTTATGGAGCTTTACCCTGCTGAGGATCCTCCCCAAAGGCGTGGAGTCATAAAACATCATTGGGGCACGAAATAAAGACGTCAGAAGCCTCGAGAACAAAGTCCTTGAAGCCCTCATTCCCATTACAACGGTGACTAACGTTCTGGTAAGAAGAAACAATGTTGCAATGAGCCCAATCAGAAGATAAACGACGATCAGGTACAGCAGGTTCGAACTGCTATCGTCTACGTTTGCAGCCATCCATGAGTTCTGTAAGATTTGGCCTATGACGAAAGTCAAGTGGCAAAAGGCTGCAAATCCAAATAGCCAGAAGCCCTTGTCCTGCTTTAGGTATATGATGTAGGGTTTAAAGCCCGTGTTGCCTAATTCCCTCTCCTCTTTCTTTATAAGCTGATCTGTTCCTGGCGCTATTACAGCTTTGTTCTCCGTGTAAGATTGTCGAATCTCCTTCGACGGAGATTTATGGTTTTTAGATGATGGGGTTAGCTCGGAGAGGCTCTCCGAGCCAGCGGTTTCTTTGTGGGCGTTTACGAGGTTTTGGAATTCTTGGCTCGAGGATAGCAGATCGTTGTACGGAGCAGCGTGTGCAATCTCTCCATCTGACATTAACTGTTGAGGAAACAATGATCTTAAACTGTCTCAATGCAGACAATGATCGTTTAACTGCTGCAGTGAAACACGAAAAACTCACCAAGACAGAGTCAAACGCAGGAAGAAAATCGACTTGATGAGTAACTAATAGGACCGTCTTATCTGCCAGAGCTTGCATGACATATTCCTGCAAAAAACAAATCAGACGATGTAAGAAAAATTGAATTTTTCTTTTGTTCGGGCCAGAGGTGAGGAGGAGTAAGAACGAATGATACTGACGTTGAACAGGCTCGTTGCAGTGTGTGCGTCGACTGCGCTGAAAGGATCATCGAGGAGGTATATATCAGCATTCTTATACAGAGCCCGGGCTAGTTGAATCCTCTGTTTCTGACCGCCGCTGAGGTTAACTCCTCTCTCTCCTATCTCGGTGAGATCACCGTAAGGTAGCAGCTCGAGGTCCTTGACAAGCGAACAGCTCTCTAACGTGTCTTTATATCTCTTGCTATCAAAATCAGACCCGAAGATAATGTTCTCTCGAATTGTTCCCGTCTGAATCCAAGCCGACTGAGAGACATATGCAATAGTACCATGGACTTCAACCTGAAAATGGAAGAAATTTTAGATTATGAGAACTCTTACCATGGTTGTAATGATTTCTGAGAGACTGAGAGAGAGAGAGAGAGAGAGAGAGAGAGAGAGAGAGAGAGAGAGACTCACTTTGCCAAGGGTAATAGGAACCTCACCCAAAACTGATGCAAGAAGTGTGGATTTACCCGAGCCCACCTCGCCGCAGACAGCAATCTTATCGCCAGGTTTGACAGCCAAGTCGACGTTACGAAGGGTAGGTTTAGGTAAGTTCTCATCCCAAGACACATTAGCTGACTCGAATAAGATGCTATGGTCTCTCTTGCTACCCGCCTGACTTTTCATCCTAACACTGTCAGATTCTATCTCAGGGGAGTCGAGAAACCTCACGATTCTAACGAAGGCCACTCTAGCTTGAATGAACACTCCTATTACATCAGGGATCGTCCTTACAGGATCCTGAACCAGTCGAAAAGTAGCCACGAACGTGAAGACGTTGCTCGAGTTCAAAGGGACGCCAAGGAAATAGCAGGCGGCGAATGTAGCCGAAGAGACGAGCAAAGGCGAAGACCAAAAAAGGAAAGAATTGTAGGCTTTCCTCAGCTGCACAGCCTTCAACCAAGAATCTTCGTCGAGCCTCAGCTTCTCTATCACGCGCCTGAAGTGAGTCTCCCAAGCATAGAGCTTCAACACCTTCATGTTCACCAGGGCTTCACTCATCGCCTTCAACCTAGCATCTTGTGCTACCATGAGCTTCGATTGGAACTTGTGCTGTAATTTTGCCAGAGGAGCGTTGCAGATAACTGTAAGAACGATGACTATCAGAGAGGCGATCATGGCGAGCCCAACCGCCTGATATATGATTAGGATGGAAAGCACGAGCTGAAACACAGTCGTCCATATCTGATGAAACCAAAAGGGAAACTCTCCGATGCGGTAAGCATCAGTGGTGACGTAGTTCATTATCTCAGCGCTCGAATGGGTCAGCTTTGCAGCATTGGACAGCCTAAGCTGCTTCTTGTAAATAGCTGCAGTGAGCAGCGCCCTCACCTTTATGCCCACGAGCCTCGACCTAAAGTACCACTGCCTTTGGGACACAGATTCGAGCATCTTCGTGAAGAAGAGGACCTCGACCAAGACGTACCTTTCGTTCTCGAAGCTTTCTCTCCCCTCAGCAACCTTAATGAAGCCTCTGAGCAGCAGTGGACCTGCCGAGATTGTAATGACCTTTAGAGCAGCGAATAGGCCCGACACTAAAGTCTCCTTCCAGTGGCATAAGAGGATGGTCTTGAAGATCGATGGCTTAGGATCAGACTGCTTTCGTCTGTCGAGCGTTTCAATGAACTGAAGATAGCAAGACTCTGCTCGATCGTCTGCTCTTAGCTGTGGAATATCTTCGTCTTCGAGGGTTTTCTCGTTCCCCCTTTTTATTACAGGGTTTAACCACCAGAAGGTGAGGTTACTCAGAAATCCCGCTTTTGCAAACGGTGTCACTGCAATGGAATCAGACTTATTACTGCTTCCATCGACTTCGGTAAGAAGTGGATCATAGACACCACCGCCATCATCTGAAACGAATCTGAACCCTCTGTAAGCACAGAATAACAGTAAGATCGAGCCAGCAAGGGAAAGCACGTTGAAGACAACCTCGATGGTGAGCCCTTTCGTTAGGACACTCGTGAAGATAGACAGCCCACAGCTAACTGCTGCGAATACGAATGCGAGGATGGTTAACACCCTCACTCGAGCTCGAGGGAAACGGCCTCCTTTTAGGCTTACGGTGAGCCCCAGCAAAGCCCATAATGCCCCGTGAGAAACGAATAATACCCACCAATGATAGGGCTCGAAGGTTCGAAATGTTCTCAGGTTCTCGGTGAGAATCCAAATTCCAAGGCAGAGGTAGGCCAGCCCAAGCAAGCCATTGTATACACCTGAAACTAGCTGCAAACTCGAAACGCTGCGAAAGAATGGAGTCGAAGGTTTGCGAGGCGAAACCTTTGGGAATACAGTGAATAAGAAAATGACGAGGAGGACAGCGTCGAAGCCAAGATTCAATATGTGGTTCAGACACGGAGCTTCACCGCAGAAGGTATACCATAGACTCCCCATGAACTCTGTTTCTCAGAGACACCCTTTCCCTTCTGTGCTTCTCTGTTTCTAGAAGAAGGTAAAAAAAACGCTATTACCTTCCGAAAGCATGTAGTATATAATCAGTGTTTTATGTCAAGATATCAGCTTGCCATGTAATATCTAACAGATCAACGACATAAAATCTTGAAACAATATGTTCATTTACAACAAGAGAGTCAAATCATATAGAAAAACGCAATAGCTGTAGCTTTCAAGATTGCAACAGCTACAATAATAATAATTTAACCTCCTTAGAACTCGTTTTAATTCAGTATAAATTAGATTACTGTCGGTTTGAATGGTAGGTACAACGCCTCTCATTAGTAATTAATACCATCACTCCCATGAACCATTGAACAATCTGTGTATATATATATATATATTTTATATATATATATATATATATGTATGTATGTAGTCTGTACCAAACGCTGATATGTGAGAAATTACCAAGAAATTACTCAATGAAAAGAACATCTTTGTAAGAGGGATTCAAGAGATCAATGAACAAAGTCTCGAACGCCATGGACGTACGTAACTCTTTCTTTAACAAGAAAGCAAGAAAATGGCTATGCAATGTCAGAGAAAGAAGACTAACCAGAACATGCCCACTATTCTCCAGGCCTATGCGAGCTAGAAAAGAAGAGCTTATATAATATCAAACAATGGGGAGACGACAAAAGTTACCATCGATGTGTTTATTTGTATACTGTGGTGAAAAAAATGGGGTTTTTTGGAGAATCAAGAAAATTGCTTCTAGTTTATTAAAATGGGGTTAACAGCTTACATGGCCACGAAATTTACATACGAATGGGGACATGATGACATACATGTAAAACTAGGATACGCAAATCATTGAGCTTCTGTTTGTGTAATATAATGGATTTGTCCAACCCATCGTGGCGTCATTGATGACGTCTTCAGTGGGTTGACAAGTGTCGGACGACTTCTCGCTTCATCTAGACCGTTGGATCTTTATCATCTTCAATGGAACGATAGTTGTTCTTTGTTGTTCATGAATTTTGGATTTAAGGATAGAGCTACGATAGGCCAGACATTTGTGTGAAAACAAAAATTATTTGATAGTGAATCGATGATTTTGTCATGATAATCGTGACAATCAGAATATCCTAGTTGAATTCTTAAATAGAAAATCATATAATAATCTAGTTCTTTAAAAATAATAATTTGCCTAGGACGCCACAAAATCATGGCCGATTTGTTGTAAAATATTACTTGTTTTAGTATAATTAGTTTTTATTGTGGCTCGGGCGGCTTCGAATGGAAGGCTCTTGAATCTTGATAGCGTATCATGCATGAATAATTTTCGACTTCATTAATGGTTGGCATTTAACTATTCCCAATTATTACATGCCTTTTTTCGAAGGTTATGAATGTGATATGATTTATGATGAACACTTGCACGCACTTTACAGAATTGGATATGTGGGGAGAGAACAAAAGTGGTCTTCAATTACTAATACACACACACACACACATATTACCATTTTCTTTTGTTAGATGTGATTGAGGGAGGTTACTAAATTTATTATACGAGTTTAAGTGGTCATTTTAACAGTTAATTTCAGAATGTTAGTATGAAATAATATGATTCATTATTCAACAATAATACATGCTCATCTCTCAAGGCAAGGTTTTATTTTGGCACGTGGAATATGATACGAAACATTAAATATTAAACGACCTTTCAGTTCTCATAATTATTAGAGAACGACTACAAACATAATGCATATTATATATATATATATATATATATATGTATATTCCCAATTTATTGTGGTTGTGACTGTGAGTTGTGACAAATGATAAAGTAACTTTTGATTCAATGGCCTAAATAGAAATTGTACGCCTCGAAGTCGAAGAGTAGCAATCGTCCTCTAATGTCTAGGTAGGCCAACTATTTCCATCGTGAACTAAATATAAATTGTTTCTAAAAATAAAATTTATAAATACCAACGGACGTTAATAATAGTTGAATCGCTATCTCTCATATATTAATATTTATATGCTACTTGGGAAAAAATGAAATAGGCTACCACGTGAAAGACTGATGAAGATTCTAAAGAACGTTTTCTCCTACTTATGGAAGAACGACGCTGAAATTAATTATAATTCCTAAAGACGTTTTTGGACTTGCGTTGCGTTCATCTTCATAGATTGTCTTCATATAAATAAAGTTTCCCATCATACTATTATTACTACCATGAATGGGAAAGGTATGTTTTTTTGCTCATTAAACTATCGCACTTAATGTTGGATATCTATGTTCCATTCTGTTCTTTGTAAGATATTTTTCATTACACAATCGCTCTTTTATGTATGAAATCTATGCTCTTTGCTATTTTGGAATATCCCAATTACTATAAAACTACTCTTTTGGGCTCTTCTAAGAAACCTAACTCAGCCCATTAACTATACCCATTTATATATTTTCAGAACATTTGACCACCATTACACATCTATATTCTATTTTACTCCTTAAACTATTAAAAGTATACCATTACACCCTACCTGGAAATCCTTGATCACCTTTTACTCCCTCTATCCGTTATCTTTATCACATATATTGGTGGACAACTAATTAAGATAATATTATTATAATAATATAATATAATGAAAAGGTAAAAAAATATATATATTTTGACACGTCTTTTAAGAATATTTAATATTATTATATTGATTGTTTGTGATTGTTTTTTTGCTAAATAAGGAAATTTATAAAATTATTGGGACGCGCGAAATGAAAAAATGTGATAAAATTAGCAGGAGGGAAGTAGTAATTTTTAAATATTCGGAAAGTTATATATACTAGCATCTGACTGACTAAATTTGATTTACTGTTACTTACGTAATGAATAAAAAAAATAGCATTTATTTACACAAAGTCAGCCACCATGACAATGAGCCAAGCTGTAACCGTTACGCCAAAGCACGTGCATTCCCGCTCTTCCCGCGCCATAACATCATTAAAAAATAATAATAAAAATAATAAATAAAAAAACTTCTCCATACTATACATGCAAATGCAATCATTTATTGTTACTGCTCCTCACCACCAAGAATCGTATTTCAGAGCTGTCGCCTGATCTGATGATTCAATGAAGAAGGAAGTAGTTGGTGGGTTTCATTAATGATTCGCTTGATCTATCGATTCCCAGGTGAATTTCCTTCTATTTCTTCAGTGTTTTTCTTTAGTTGCAGAGCTCAGTGTTTAATTTTCGACTCGTTGCTGCTTAGAATGGTTTCACTATGTAATGGAGTTCGATTTTGAAGAAAAATTGGAACTGAACAGTCGATCAGTCCACGGACGGCGGGCTTTTTTGGGCAGCTTTAATTTTGTCTTGAATGGTTCTATCTGTCTTTTTGTATAATAGAATTTCAGTCGTTTACTTAACCTTGGTTAGAATATTCAACTAAGCGGCTAGCTAAGATCTTGTTGACTGTTATATTCATATTGTAGGAGAAAAGAAATCAATCAAATGTGGCTAACCTTCTTTTTTTCTTACTTATGGAGTCCTTATTCTGTTTCTGAATCACGTAGAGACTGAGGGGGGTATATTCATGCTAAGTTAATTCGCGATATTGAAGGAGATGGGGAAGATCGAGCTTACGATTTTACTAGTTCTTCTTGCAACTCACTTTCTGGCCATGGACGCCGAGCCCATCGAGGACAGACAAGCTCTGCTCGATTTCATCAACAACGTCAACCATTCTCGAGCTTTGAAGTGGGATGTAAGAACATCTGCTTGTAGTAACTGGACTGGAGTTACCTGCAATCACGATGATTCGAGGATCATAGCCCTTCGTTTGCCTTCGATTGGATTGAAGGGCAGCATACCTGTAAACACCCTCGCCCGATTACCTTCCCTTCAGATCTTGAGCTTGAGATCGAATAACATCAGTGGTGTTTTTCCCACTGATCTTTACAGTCTGAGAAACTTGACTGGCCTCTACCTTCAGCTCAACAGCTTCGAGGGTCCTCTCCCATATAATTTCTCGGTTTGGCCTAATCTCATGGTGTTGAACTTATCGTACAACAGATTTAGTGGGCTTATCCCATCTTCTGTATCGAATATGAATCGATTAACGGCTCTCAATCTTGCAAGCAACTCACTGTCTGGGGATATCCCTGATATGAACATCTCAAGCCTGAAGCTGCTCGATTTGTCAAACAATAACCTCAGTGGAGTCTTGCCTGAATCTCTCATGAGGTTTCCTAGTCTATCCTTTGCTGGTAATAGTCTTCTTGCTTTTCCTCGGAGCATGTCTTTACCTCCCGCCCAACCTCCTATGCTTTCACCCCGTAAACACTCCTCGAAATTCAGCGAATCGGCGATTCTTGGGATAGTTATAGGGAGCACTGCTGCTGCTTTCGTCTCGATCGCCTTTCTCCTGATCGTTATGAACAGAAAGAATGAGAAGAAAGACTACGAAAGCACAGCAAACGTTGCCTCGCAGAAAAGGGGTGGTAGGTCTTCGGCGAAGATGGGATCTGAGCATCAAGATGGGAACGGGAAGCTGGTGTTCTTCGAGGGGCGTAATTTGATCTTCGATCTCGAGGATCTGCTGAGGGCATCTGCTGAAGTCCTAGGCAAGGGCACGTTTGGCACGATGTACAGGGCTGCGTTGGAAGATGCAACTACACTCGCCGTGAAGAGATTGAGAGAAGTCGTCGTTGGGAAAAGGGACTTTGAGCAGCAAATGCAACTCGTGGGAAGTATCAGGCATGAGAATGTGGCTCCTCTTCGAGCCTATTACTATTCGAAAGACGAGAAGCTCATGGTGTACGATTATTACGGCCAAGGGAGCATCTCCACGTTATTACATGGTAATGAAAGCTTCGAAGCTCACTCAGCATATTTTCTTCTGCGTTTGAATCTTTTTTCCTTTTTCTTTGCAGAGAAAAGAGGCGAGAATCGAACAACCTTGGACTGGGGAATGCGACTGAACATAGCGTTAGGAGCAGCCAAAGGCATCTCTTACATACACTCGCAAAGCAATGGAAAGCTCGTCCATGGAAACATTAAAGCATCGAACATATTCCTCAACTCTCAGAACATCCCTTGCATCTCTGATCTCGGGCTAGCCACGCTAATAGGCCCGGCATCTTCTTCTCGGCCCGCAACCCGAATAAACGGTTATCGGGCCCCAGAAATCACTGAAACTAAAAAGGCATCGCAGGCTTCGGACGTATACAGCTTGGGAGTTTTACTCCTCGAACTCTTGTCTGGGAAATCGCCTGTCCAAATCCCAGGCGGCGGCGGCGGAGATGAAGCAGTGAACCTAGTGAGGTGGGTTCAGTCGGTGGTTCGTGAGGAGTGGACCGGCGAGGTGTTCGACGTGGAGCTTCTGAGGTACACAAACATCGAAGAGGAGATGGTATCTTTGCTGCAGATAGGGTTGAGCTGCGTTTCGAGGATGCCCAATCAGAGGCCGGCGATCGGCGAGGTTGTAAGAACGATCGAGGAAATAAGAGGCGTGGGTTCGAGTACGTCTCCTCAAGGTTTGACTTCAATTCCCCACGTGGCTGAGGTTGGGTCATCTTCTTCTTCTTCTCATGCTGTTCCTTAAAAGGTTAGATTTGTTGACTTCTCCACAGTTGTCATTTTGTAATCTCATGGTGATCACATGGCTTGTAGTAATTCACTTATTAAAAAAATCTCTCTCTCTTTTTTTTTTATATTAAGTTCTTAGATTCTTGTTTGACCAATTAGACAGGCTTGGCTCGGAGATTGTGAATACAATGTATTAACATTTTATGGTAGAGCAAGCACTCTACTCCTCGTGTATGCATAGTGTATCATGGACCAAAAAACTTCAGCTACTGAACATCCGTACAACACCTTCCATCTTCGGTCTCTTTTCGGGGGGCTTGTCCAAGCATTTCACTGCAACCTCGTACACTTTCCAGATCTCTTGCTTGGCCAATGGATCTTTCAACAGCTGCTTATCGAACACGAGACCGCTCACCTCATCACGACCGTTGTGAAGAGCTCACTCCACGTAAGTCCTATACCGAGGCTTGTAGAGCATAGGCTGACTTCCCACTAATCAATTCGATGAGCAAAACTCCAAAGCTGTAGAGGTCGGATTCTCGGGACAGCCCACTAACCGAAACTTCTGCTGGAGGTAGATAGCTCGAATCATGATATCCTGATATGCACGGTTCGCCTATGCAAATGAAATTATTTGAGTCGAGGAAGATGTTTGAGGCCTTCACATTGCCATGAAATAGCCCTCTGCTGTGTATGTGAGCAAGTCCCATGGCTACAGCTATTGCAGCTTCAGTCCTTGTATCCCAGCCCAAGTAAACTTGACAAACACCACCTATGTTTCCTGTAAGAAAATGGATTGGAGATCAATTGTATATAACATATTATTCATTAGAGTTTTAATCAATTGTATACCAATTACTATAATGATCATGTCGATACATCATCTCCAACGATGAAAGCTAAGTCCGGGAATTTAGTCCATGAGTACACATTTTTTTTTCTCAGCCACTTTCCAAATATAAAAATATATCAGCATAATTACGTTCTTTTCAAGGGAAGTTAGAGAAAATAAATAATAAAGTGGTAAACATTAAAAAATATAAGTATTTAATAACTTTCCATTGTTAGGGGGTGCAAATAGAAAAAATGTGGGTGCCAATAGAACTACCCTTTTTTTTTATCATGTATATATTTTCCAAATCTATATGGTTGTCATCATTATAGAGTTGTAGTAGAATACGAAATAATAATACATATTTATGCTGGTTAATTAATTACTCGATTTTCTTTTCCATATATTTAGACCATGTATAGACCATATATTACTATTATTATCCTTGCAATTTGCAAACAAACGATCATATATTGGGGTTATGCTAGCTAATACGTTGCATGATCTTCAAAAAATTGACGAAGATTACTTAACTTGTATGGGTACGCATGCCAAAATAACCCACATACCAATCGTCTATATAAACAGGACTATGAAGATGAAGAATAAGAACATAATCTCCTATAATTATTCATTAAAGATATATATTGTGAATGAAGATGAAGGGAGGAATTGCTTATTGGTGCCTATTCATTCTTACAATAAGTTTGTACGAGGAAGCAACGGCGAAGGTGTGCATTTTCACGGACAAGTACAGAATCAGAATAGCCAATAAAATTGCGCCAAACCCCGAAAATTTGCCTTTGCGGGTTCATTGTCAGTCGGGAAATAGCGATCATGGGTTCGTTCAGATTTTGCCCGATCAAGAGATAGGTTGGACCTTCTGTCAAAATTTAAGACACTCAAAGCTATACTTCTGTCGCTTTAAATTGGGTGATTCCAAGACCGTCATTTTCGACGTTTTCAACAAAAGATTATCTTCGCAATGTTCTTCGAAGACGTGCTATTGGGCCGCAGAGACCGATGGAATATATTTCTCAGGCGACGTTGGTCATATTCCTCTAGTAAAAATCTATAGCTGGTGATGAAGAATTATTAAAAGTTTTTAGTACTTACTATATTATTATTGCATTTTTATTTTGTTTACTCTATTGAATATTCATTGTCGGTATAGCTTATATGCGTATTCAATAAAATATTATACATTTTCTAGCAATTTTTTATTTTTGATTTTGCTTAATCAATCTTTTCTTGCATTGTAACGTGTCTTTGTATATAAACTAAATATATTGCTATTTGAAAAATATTTTTATTTCAAAGTATAATAAATGATTACATAGTCGAGGCACACAAACTATTCTTTTTTCCCCCTTGAAGAACCAGTATTAGAAAGAAAAGCTACTAAACTCGTTATTTTGTGAATAATTTGCTATATAAATCAGTGGGCCAGTGGCGGACCGAGCCTTGTGCGGACTGGGGGTTCAAGCCCACTTTAGTCGAGCCCATGTTTATATCTAAACTAAAATAAAAAGACTAACGTGGGATTCGAACTCAGATAATTCAACATGATGATCCTCACCCTAACTGCAAGAACCACTAGACTAAAGGCAATTTACTGAATATTCTAGTACATGTACTATACTTGGAGTCGATAAAATTATATATAAGTATAACGTTTGCTTTTGTTGGAAGCATTACCCTAGCAATAGACGTCACTATCAATGTTGGGGAAAGATATGGAAACCAAACGAGTCACCTCACTAGTCTTAGTCACTTTCCAACTAACCAAACGTCTAACTATATAACCCACCATAACATTATCCAAACATCAGACGCATAAAAAAAAAAAAAGAAAAACACACACACAAACTTAAACACTAGTAATGGCCACGAAAACAATTTCTCTAATGTTCTTCGCCTTATTAACTATCCTCTACAGTAGCATGGCCTATGCAAGCGTGGTCAATTCTGGCACTGCGCCACCATTTGCCTTCGAGGAGGCTCCCGCCGATGATCATCTAAGGTTTATCCTAGCAACCGTCGGAAAGGTGGCAATGGGCATCGTGGCGCTCATTATAATAATAATAGCCCTGGTCCGAGGAGGAGGACGAAGGATTGCGGCGGCTGTCCTAATTGTGTTAGAATTTATTAGTAATCTGTTGTTTTGATTGTTTATATATTACTCTAGCTAGTTTATCGACTAATATTTTACTGTGCGACCAAAATTCTTAGTTGATACTAAGTTATTATTAGTTGGTATTTATATTTGCTGGACTTAATTTTAAAATTAAAATGATAATTTAATTATCCACTATATTTGTTGGACGAAGACTCAAAACCCAAAAACCCCCCCAAAGTCGTAAAACCTCAAAATCCATATCCCTAACCTTACAATCGATAACCATCGCGTACTCCGTCGTCGTTGGCTGCACAGCCGTCTCCGTCGTCGCCTCTCTTTCTTCGTCCGTATTACCGTTATCGGGCCCCAGAAATCACTGACACTAAAAAAGCCTCGCAGGCTTCGGACGTATACAGCTTGGGAGTTTTAGTCCTCGAACTCTTGTCTGGAAAATCGCCGGTCCAAATCCCAGGCGGCGGCGGCGGCGGAGATGAAGCAGTGAACCTAGTGAGGTGGGTTCAGTCGGTGGTTCGTGAGGAGTGGACCGGCGAGGTGTTCGACGTGGAGCTTCTGAGGTACACAAACATCGAAGAGGAGATGGTATCTTTGCTGCAGATAGGGCTGAGCTGCGTTTCGAGGAGGCCCAATCAGAGGCCGGCGATCGGCGAGGTTGTAAGGACGATCGAGGAAATAAGAGGCGTGGGTTCGAGTACGTCTCCTCAAGGTTTGACTTCAATTCCCCACGTGGCTGAGGTTGGGTCATCTTCTTCTTCTTCTTCTTCTCATGCTCTCCCTTAAAAGGTTAGATTCCTTCACTTTTCCACAGTTGTCATTTTGTAATCTCATGGTGATCACATGCCAAGACTTTTTAAAATCTTTATTTTTCGTATTAAATTCTTAGGTTCCAGTTTGAACAAATTAGACAGGCTTGGAACTTGGAGATTGTAATCGAAGATGCAAAGTATGCACAACAACAGCTGTTCCTTAAGAGTTCAGATTTGTTAACTTTTCCACAGTTGTCATTATGGAATCTCATGGTGATCACATGGCTTGTAGTAATTGACACCTAAAATCCTTCTTTTTTATATGAAGTTCTTAGATTCTTGTTTGACCAGTTAGACAGGCTTGGAACTTGGAGATTGTAATCGAAGATGTAAAGTATGTATAATAACATGCTATATGGTATGAAGAACATGAGGCATGTGTATTTGTATTATGGATCAATCCAAAAACTTGCAGCTGCTGAGCATCAGTACAACATCTTCCATCTTCGGTCTCTTTTCCGGGGCCTTGTCCAAGCATTTCACTGCAACCTCGTACACTTTCCAGATCTCTTGCTTAGCCAATGGATCTTTCAACAGCTGCTTATCGAACACGAGACCGCTCACCTCATCACGACCGTTGTGAAGAGCTCACTCCACGTAAGTCCTATACTGAGCCTTGTAGAGCATAGCTGACTTCCCACTAATCAATTCGATGAGCAAAACTCCAAAGCTGTAGAGGTCGGATTCTCGGGACAGCCCACTAACCGAAACTTCTGGAGGTAGATAGCTCGAATTGTGATATCCTGATATGCACGGTTCGCCTATGCAGATGAAATTATTTGAGTCGAGGAAGATGTTTGAGGCCTTCACGTTGCCATGATATAGCCCTCTGCTGTGTATGTGAGCAAGTCCCATGGCTACGCCTAATGCAGCTTCAGTCCTTGCATCCCAGCTCAAGTAAACTCGACAAACACCACCTATGTTTCCTGTAAGAGAAAATGGGATTGGATATCAGCTTCAAATTTTGAATGACGTTAAAAAAAGTGATTGAGTTTTCATCGTTACCATGCAACATTGAGTGAACGCTCCCTCGAGGCATGTAATCGAACATCCCAAAAGCATCCCATGTTGACACGTAGTAAGCCCTCAGCCTAACTACGTTGTCGTGCTCAATGCCTGCAAATAGCTTCGAGCGTTTTTCTCTACATTTCTGGACGTAACTGAACCTGATTCGAACCTCTTCACCACTAGTATCCACATATCATGCCTTAAGCTCACCAGAAAAGTTGTGTCTAATGTGTTGATTATGTCTCCGAGGAACGTAGAAGGAACTGATAACAGCTCTCTCAGCCCAAATGTAAACGGAGAGTTAAAGGTAATTATCAGCTTATCTTCCTCTGGGTACAACTTGAATCGGTATAGAACTTCAAATGGAAGAGAGTTGGGAGATATGAACACTCTGTTTTCTGGTTTCGAATGGTTGAAGTTGGCGGCGTCATGGGAAGGGAAGCTAGAAATGAAGGAAGAAGAGGAGTCAGATAAACAGCTTGAAGAAATTGAATCTTGATGGCAGAGTCTCAAGTAAAGCTCTCTCTTAAGAACAGCAGCTACTAGCTTTTCCCAGTTGTCATGGGTTGATCTGAGCATCTTTAAATGATTTGAAGTGGTTTGACAGATACTCAGAATCAAGATAGTCAAGGAAGATGAATGAATCTCTTGCAAGTGGACACAATAAAGAAAACTAGTCGAGTGTTGAGAAATAGAGATAAAAACTTAGCTAGCAAGTGGACAGTTGGACAGAATAAATTTCCTATTTTTATTTTCTTTTCATGAACTTTACAAGCCAAGACCCCACCCACCAAGAACACATACTTAAAAATATTATATTTATACACGGCCTGGCCTGGAGTATAATCAGTTGGTGAATAAGACTTTGTAAGTTAAAGTCATTTTTTTAATATGATATGAGACATTATAGTAATATTGCAGTACGTATGTATCTGTCTTCCTATGTCTATGTACTCGAGATATCGTCATGGTTGTTCTGAACTGTAAATCAATTACATGACAAACTCATTGCGAAATGCGTAATAATCGTACAAATACTCCTCAGAACTCTTATTTCCTCACTATTCGCGTCCTCACTCCACCTAAGGTAAATCCACAGACAGTCAAATGTTAAAAACCAACGATGAAGACTGTAATTAGATCATCAGTTCATTAACTCACCCTCTGCTTCCTCGAATCCAACTTCTTTCACCACTTCAGCAGCAGCATTGTATTCAAACCTGCAATAATAATTTCCAACGTATTTCCTGACGATTGATTTCTCTTTCTGGTAACTCATTCGAGCATCTTCGATATAGATGTAATGTTTCCTCAATATCCCATACCGTAAAGGAATTGAAGCAGAAAACAGAACAACTCAATGCTTGATCAGCTTCTTACCTGTCAGATCGAGAAACCTCAAGTTCATAATCAGATGCACTTTTGGTAGCAGCTACAAGGACTGCAACGATCTCAGCCTTTCGAGTACTGGCCATCAAGATATCGTATTCAGTGGGGATAATAACTGCAAAGAAATTATCAGTTTGTTCGCTCAGGCAGATCTTTTCAACAGCGGCGAGCGCAATTCTTCTTTTCAATTCATCTGTATTCGGGACAACGAGGTAGATGGCAAAATCAGTGATTATAAGTGCCCGCCTTTTCATTTTCCCAGAACCGGTAAATTTTAGCACTTTATCTGCGAACAATACCTTCTTATCACCTGCGAAGGTGAAACTGTAAGGAAAAAAGGCATAATAAGCTCGCTCACGGAGGAAATTTTGAAGAAAATGGCTAGAGTTTCGAACTTTCGATGGTATTTCTTGCCAGGGATGTTGATTACGCTTTGAAAACTGCCAATTATGTTGAAAAGGGTCGTTCCTACAGATGTGTCAATAACATGAGCAACTCAGATTCGCCATGGCTAATTCTAATTTGCAATCCCCATATTCAACAACCACCACCAGCGTCTAATCTTCCATAACTCAAAAATCAGCTTAATATTTCGATCACAATCGAATTCCACTACGTTACTCAACACTGAATTCGACGCCTTTCAGCAAAGTTTCTACTAGCAGATCGATCACGAAGCCCTCGAAAGATCAGTTGACTTGACTACAAACTCAGAATTGATGAAAGAATACCATAAAACCGTACAATAGACACGAGAAAAACATCCATTCCCAAGAACAATAGGTACTCAAACCTTGTTTCTCGAGGATCTTAATGAGATGGGGTCTGGACTGAACATCGAGGTAATCACCAGCGTAATCGCGAAGGCGAGAGGATTTGCGCCGTGCCTTGACACCCAATAACGCCGCTTGATCTTCCATCACGTTGCCACCGTCGAAATCTCCGTCGTCGTCGTCGTATCGTGGCATTACGGACATTTTTTCTCCGATTTTGTGGTTGATGAGCTTATGACTTGAGGCAGGGTGTGATCTGTAACTTGGAATAAATCAAAGGATCAAGTTGTCAAAAGCAGCATACCAATGGATGCCCTATAATTGGCAAATTACAGTTTGTGTCCTGTACAAGTAGTTTCTTCACACAATCATCCCGCTGCAGAGTAGTTAACTGGATATATATAAGTAATAAATATATAAATTTTGGGGTTTTAGCCTTTAGGTTTATATTGTTCTCAGTGTGTATACTATGAGGTGAGGTGAACGAAGATCATCTCTTCTATGTTTTTGGGGTTTCTTTCAGTGAAAAGTATAAACGTTTTGGTGAGAGGCCTTCATATTGGTAAGCATTTCAAGAGTCCCATTGCCGACGATATAATTTTCAAGGCTTTGTGCGCGAATGTTAGGCAGAAAAGATGGAAACTGTTGAACAAGCTTACTTCAAATCTATCAAGTTCTTTGCTTTGTCGTCTTCTTCAAGAGTTCAAGAGCTCTCCTCAGCTAACCCTAGAAGTCTACCGATGTATCGGCGGCGGCGAGAAAGTTGTCTTAAGTACGTTGGAGGGTAGTAGCATACTCATTCATGCGATGGTTGGTTGTAAGAACTATGACGACGCCTTGTTTCTGCTGAAGGAGTTGATGATAGCAAAAGGGCACACGCCATTGCAGCTTTTAGAAGCAATAGTCATGAGCTTCGATGAATCCTCTTCAAGCATCTCTGTTTTCGATACATTGGTTAGGGCATGTACCCAAATCGGGACAATCGAGGGCGCTTACGAAGTGATAAAGAAATCAATACACGAAGGATACTACGTTTCCATTCATGGGTGGAACAATTTTCTGAACCATCTGTTAAAAGTAGGCGAGATTGGTAGGTTTTGGGCAGTGTACAGGGAAATGATTACTGTGTATGGTTATTATGAGAATGTGAATACCTTCAACCTTTTGATATACGCCCTTTGTATGGAATGTAAGATGTGCGAAGCTTTCTCCGTTTTGTACAAGATTTTTCAAGTCTGGGATCGTACCCAACGTTGTCACCTTCAACATGGTCATCGATGGGGCTTGCAAGGCAGGCGATCTTCGCCTGGCCAAGAAGCTTTATCAGAAAATGGGGAAAATGTCAGGTGACTTTATATCCCCCTAACATAGTCACATTCAACTGTCTCATAAATGGTTATTGCAAGAATGGTAAGCCACACCTCGGCGAACAGTTTCTTGAAACTATGGCTGAGATGAAGGTGAAGCCTAACGTGAGAACTTATGCAACACTAATAGATGGATATGCTAGGTTTGGACTCATAGATAAGGCATTTTGGTTGTGTAATGACATGGTTAGTAATGGGTTGATGCCTAACTCGGCGGTTTATAATTCTTTCTTGCACTGTCTTTACATGGAAGGAGAGATCGATGAAGCTTTGTCGCTACTATGTAACATGGTAAAGAATAATGTAAAGGCAGATAGGTTCACTCGTTCCATCATTTTTTTTTTTACCGGAAACGATAGCTTTTATAAATAACAAAGATACAGGGGCTAAAAAGCCCAAAGGGTCTCACCGGTACATCGTCAACCGGGAGAACAAAGGCTCACAGACGAGCAAAACACCCCCAAAGTGGGGAACAACACTCCCACATGGGGAGAAAAAAGTCCACAAGGGACAAAAACCGACAGAAAATAAAACCCATTATCTACGACCAAGAACTAAAGAACCTATAACAGAAAAAGCTATTAAGCTAAATCTACGATACTCTTCATTTTCACTTGGTCTTCGACTTCTGGATTTTTATCTTCATCGGACTGGGGCTCCACAAGGGAGAAAAGCTCTCAGACACATGGGTCGAGAGAAACGAGCTCCACATGGGAGACTAAAGAGTGGACGGTGGTTGCGGTTGACGGCCGGCGAGGCATAGATGGTGGCGGCGAGGCGTAGACAGTGGTGGCGAGGTTGAGGCGGCGGCAAGACGGAGACAGTGGCGGCGAGGCTGAGGTGGCGCGAGATGGAGACAGTGGAGGCACGGCAGCAGCGAAGCAGAGGCGGTAGCTGGCGGTGGTGTGACGGCGGCGGTGAGGCAGTGGTGGCGAGATGGCGGCGATGAAAACCCACAACAAAGAAGAAATCTAAACTAGAAAAAGAAAAGAAAAAAATAAAATCGAAATTGCCGCTCCCCGTCCTCGCCGGAGGACGGGGAGCACGACGACTGCACCTGCGCGAGCTGTCCTGATAGTAGATGTGGGAATGGGAGAGGTGGTAGTGGTGAAGGAGAATTATTTTTGGGTTGGGTTGCTGGGGGGTTGGCGGCTACAAAGAGAGAGGAGGGTTTCGGGAGAGAGGAGGGTTTTTTAGAGAGAGAGACTTTCTGTGTATTCACTCGTTCCATCATTGGAAAGGGATTATGCAGCCATGGCCTTGTTAGCGAAGCCTTAAAGCTCCATAGATTTTCTCTTGAAGAAACTGAAGCCAACCATGAAGATGATGACGATGATGATGTGTTCTCTTTCAATATCCTCATTGACCACTTGCTCAAGATTGGTAACATATCTTTAGCCGAACAAATGCTATGCAGCATGTTCGTACGCGGGTTAGTCCCAGATATAGTCACTTACGGCACTTTGATAAATGGATATTTGAAACATCGAGAGTTGAACAGAGCAGCTTTGGCTTATTCAGACATGGTCGATTCGGGCAAGAACCCACCAAACTTGGTTGTCTTGAACTCCATCTTGGGCATTTTGAACAGAGAGAATCGCTTCGAAAGCGCAGGAAACTTGGCTGAAGAGATGAAGAGGTCGAACATGTACGATTCTGTCACCTACAACACTTTATTGGATGGATACTTTCTTTCTGGGAATATCGAAGGCGCTTTAGAGCTGTTCTCACTCATGAGGAAAGAAGGTTTCTTGAATAAGATCACTTGCAACATAATGATCAAGCATCTCTGTGCCTCTGGATTATTCAGCCATGCTAAGGAAGTTGTTGAGGAGATGTTCTACAGAGGCATGACGCCCGATGTTATTACATACACGACTCTTTTGACGAGCCTTTGTAAGAAGGGTAGTTCAGAGGAAGTTGTGAAAATGCACGATTATCTAATTCTTCGAGGCGTAGAAGCTGATGGGCAGACTTATGAAGCCATTGTCAGGCCATGTATTATGGAGAGTGGAAGTTTTGGTCGGAGATATTATTGACAGCCATCAACAAATCTCTGTGTACATTCAAAGGAAACTGATTATAGTGATCACTTTCAAGGTATGTTGTGATATTTTGGTTAAGAACTGATTGAGTTGATGTCAAAATTGTGTGTGTACTTTTAGATGTATGCCAAGATGACAGACAAGAGGACATATGGTGCTTTTTGAACCGTTTTCTGTTGTGACGATGTCGTTTTTGGAACCATTCGTTTGGGCTTTTATGGCCCATTTATATATTGTATGTCAGCCCACCTACGGCCTCAGCTCGGCTCGGTGATTCTTCGGTGGAAGAAAGATATATTCATTTTAAATTTTCAAATTTTTTGACCGATTTTGGTGACTTAATTATTCTTGTGTGTGGAGAATGCATGATAATAAATAATAATCATAACCTAAATTAATTGCAAAACTCTTCCAAAAGGAATGACGGAAAGGCATGTTAGCCCCACATTACGCGATTTTTCTTTTTTTTTTCGATCAAATTAATATTAATATATTTTTACTTTTCACATGATAAAAGGAAAGGAAACATGGATCATATGTCGGCTTCTTTTATGTCTTGCAAATGCTCCCTTCGTAATCGTTTTCCATGTCGTCCACACTTACATGTGTTTTGGGCAGCTTCTTAATATATGTCTAAATCTAGTGTATATATATGTTTTATAAAATAATAGTTTATTATTGTAAGTATTCCCTATAAGATATCTACGGGCCCTGTAAATAAGGAACGCTATGCCATCACACGCTTTTGTCGTTTGATTACTGGGATTTTACAGGTCGTGCTCGTGCCTTTTGCTTGTCATCATTTTTCATAATTAATTATTTAATAGCTAATACATATATTCGTCTATATAAAAGAAGACGCTTGTTCATTAATTCTGTTACCTTTACTTCAAGAAAACTAAAATTCGGACTCTTTTTTACAGACAAAAATCTTTGAGGACGTTGACGTAAGATCGAACCCAGATATTGATTATAATGTAGGGGGACCAAATATATTTGTGCTGTCATCCTTCATTTAATCAAATGAAGATATAACAAATCGAATTCTATTAATTTCTGATTATGTGTCCTTTTCAAATTTGTTCCCAAGCTCTTAAAAGCATCTGATAGAAAGAGAATTGATTGCACCGTTTGCCTGTAAGAGATTAGCTAGAGTCGATCCTTACATCTGTGAACTTCATCTCTTTTTTTTTTAATTCAAGTGACACTATATGTGAAGAAATATATAGATAAGTACGTTATGGAATTGAAAACAATATTCTTTCATTGGTTGCTTCGCTTATTATATTCACCAAATGCATGACATGAGCAATGATGGAACAACTAGCAATAATTACTACAACTAATTCTCACATTAGTATCATTAAATTAGACCTCAAACATATCGAATAAATGATTACGTTATGATATATCACCGCCACCCTTTTGTATTGCAATTGCAATCATATGCCAAATTATTTATTTATTTTAGAAT
This sequence comes from Craterostigma plantagineum, assembly GCA_027422505.1. Lineage (NCBI taxonomy): Eukaryota > Viridiplantae > Streptophyta > Magnoliopsida > Lamiales > Linderniaceae > Craterostigma > Craterostigma plantagineum. The sequence goes on from JAPQWV010000004.1 coordinate 243,450, forward strand.
ATATCGTATAACATATTGTCAATATATATATTCGTAGTATTTTGACGGAATACAGCAATATGTTAAGCAGCCGCGCGTGACATGAGAGCACCAAGCTTACAGACAAAAATACGCTATTGTCTGTCATTTTGTTTCTTTCTTTTTTTCTTTTCCTTAATTACTGAGAAATATCCCCCTTTAATGCAATCAGTAGTTCTCTTTTATCATTTTAGTTTTATACAGTATCATGCAGGGATTTGAGGAAACTTCAAAGTTGATAATAATATAAGATAGAGGAATGATATGGTGCACCCCTTATGTGAGCACCTTATATAGGCACCTGCTGATTTGGCACCGGCATGCCCTTTCAACATCAATTGTGATGTTGCATTAATCAACACATTTTAGTGTCATAAATCGACACTATGTTTACGTGGTATATATTAAGGACACACAACAAGTGTCACATAAGACGTAAGCGTGCCACATCAGCATCATATGTGTCGATATATGACACCTAAAATGTGTTAATTAATGCCACATCATAATTGATGTTGAACGGCATGCTGATTTGGCAGAATCTGTGCCAAATCAGCAGGTGCTCATATAAGGTGCTTACATGAGGTGAGCACCATATCATTTTTCATATAAGAAATGCCAAGGTTTTTGACTAGTCTTCTTGATTTATGTATACATATATTATATATATATATATATATACATAGTAACTTATATTTGCGTGTGGATAAGAATTTCTTTTTTTTTTTTTTTCGTTTCCTGAGTATCTTTGAAAAGGTATAAGACATATATATCTTCGTGGTCCTAAGATTGTTCTGGGGAAACTGAATTACGCATTTCTTAGAATTTTGTCATTACGTTTTCTTTTTTCGCAAGAAATATGAATATTCTTTAATTTGTTTCTTGGTATATTCTTATCAAATTTCACCCATGTCCTTTTAATTTATAATATCCATTACGCCTTATGTAAAATACACATCCGTTTGCGTATAGGACCTCGACGGAATTTTCTTTTGTGAGCTTGTAGTGACATTTTAATTGTTGACCTTGAACCAAGAATGATATTTTTGTTATTACTAATAATAAGGTGACTAACTAAGGCCCAGTGATATTTCATTTTCTGACGTGTCTCATTTTTTCTCATGCATGCGCATCTATGCCTATCATAATTAGAGTCTATAGCGTGCTTTGCATTTATCCCATTGTTCTTATTTTTGTTATATCATATTCAATATATAATATAATATCGTAAACGTCTCAATGTTTTACTACTATTCAAACGCCTGTGCTATTAAAAAGAAAAATTAAATTACTATTAAAGTTTGAATTATATTAACTAAACATAGTAAGTGAGAATAGTAAGTAAAATATTTATTGATTTTATTTATGTTTTATTTAATAATGTTTCTAATTAGATCCAATAGACACGTACTAGCTCTTAAAAAGATTAGCAGACACACTCATTAGCCTTTTCACATGTCTTTTCATATTGTAGAAATATATATTTTCCACAAATTACATCAACTTCAGTTTTTCATTTTCTCTATCAGTTTCAGTCCCAATCAATTTGATTTTTCCAATATTTATATTTCTAATCATAATAAGGCGAAGCAGAATCAAATTGCGAATTCTCCTTCTCCATATAGTTTTCATATATACGCGAGAACGGTCAACGGCCTTCAAATCTAACAGTTAATAACTAACTGAGGTTATTTGAAAAATAAAATAAATAATCGGCAAAGACATAATCATTTGACTCTTGGGTTCGGACATTTCCTCTACTCAACTGCGCGTGATATTGCATTTTCTGATTGGCCCTTCGACATATGCATTCAGACGATTAATCAATTGATTGATTGGAAATATAAACACAAATTAGAATGAAGTAACCATGATCATTGTACCGCGTAATTATTAAAACATCATTATTTTATCTTATTATTTGGAGTAAAATGCAAGTTAGAGTCGCTTGTGGCCCTATTCATTATATGCAATATCCGGTACTAATTGAGTCCACATTATCTCTGACCCATCACATAAATTAATTCTACATTATATATACTATTTCATTTGTTGCTACTGCCACATATTCGATAAACGTATATACACTGATACGATCTAGTGTCACTTTCAATTAGATTCCAATGTACAAAAATGGATGAGTTGAAAGGCTAGCCCAGTATATTCATACAATAAATAACCATTAAATACCGTAGTCTATACTGAAATTAAATATAGACATATTATTGCCTCAATTATCATCAGTCGAGATTTCAATAGTGCGATGGGGCGTTACCGCAATAATAAAACATGATTAATCAAGAAAAAAAAAAGAATTAGTTCCCTCAATTAAGTTCAATAATAATTCACGGTCAAAAATAAGCAACCCGCTGATTGCGCTTTATCTGCGTGGAGAAAAGAGAGCGCCACGCTTCTAATTAAACAAAAACCACACATTCATTTTCCACAACATTGCTTTTAGATTATTCAAACGTTATAGAATTTTCTGTTGACCATAGTTGACTGTTCGATATAAGGAAAAGAAAAAAAAAAAAAAGCCACAGCTGGTAATCACAAAGCTCACTCGTTTTTATTAATTACTTTTACAATAAAAAACAGAACGCCACTCTAAACAAAAAAGCAATTACAAGCCGATAATAAAAAACCCGGTCCAAACAAAACTTGCCGTTGATCGACAAAACCGGCCGAGTAACTTAGAACACTCATGGTCATGCAGAAATGTATGTTTTTATTACAAAACAGATAAAACATCAGTGCAAAGAAGCTCATCATTGTCTCGAAAGTAATCGTCAACTTCGATCATCGAAGGATCGTTAAAATCTCCAAAGCTGAAATCTTGCAATAAGCAATCATCGAAGCTCGAAAGATCGTCAAAGCCCGCCGTGAAATCTCCGATGAGATCGTCCGAAACCGAAATGGGCCCGTTCGAAAAGCCCGATTCCACGTCATCGAACAACAGTGTTTGTGTCTCGGTTTCAACGTTGAAGAAACCGTCGATGGCAGAAGCGTCCATAGGCATAAACTCGTTAGCAGCGTATTCAAGAAGTGCACTCGTCTCCCCTAGAAACTCCTCCTTAACCACCGCTGGTTCATGGTCGACGGCCGGTCGGTCGACGCCCATCTCCGACCGACCCGACCCGCAGTAGTCGCTGGTTGAGGAGGAACGGGTCGGATCTGTTCTGTAACGGAGCACAGACGTGGGTGAGGAGAGCTGGTTGTGGGATGGTTTGTTCTCATCCGCCGACTCGTACCCGGCGGCTCCGGCGCCACCGTGACCGGAGCACGATGGCGGCGGTGTGGTGAAATTGGTTTGCGCGTCGGGCCCACGTAGCTTAATAGCTGCGTTGTCGTAGACCCTCGCGGCTTCCTCGGCGGTGTCGTAGGTGCCCAACCAAAGCCTCACCCTTCTAGAAGGGTCCCTTATCTCGGCGGCCCACTTTCCCCACGGCCGTTGACGGACGCCGCGGAACTTCCGCGATCCTCCGCTTTGTGTCGGCGGAGCAGTCGCCGGAGGAGGAGTGATCTTGACCCTCATCTTCTTCGGTTTCGGTCTAATACTTTTGGGGTTCGCCGCCGCGGACGCATTGGCTTCCGGCGACGGCGACGGCGACGGCGTTTCGAATTTGATTTCTTGGATGTATTTTTTGACCCGTTGAACTCGGAAAAGCTCTTCCTCTTCGTCGCTCGACGAGTCGGTGGCGTCGGCGTCGGTGACAGATATTCGAAGCGTCTTCAGCTGGTGTTTGTGGTGGCTCCGCCGCGAGCTCAACGCTTTCGTTTCTTACCGTTTTGTTTGGGCGGCGGCGGCTTAACGAGCTTCGTGGTTGTTCTTCTATGCTCGGTGACTCTCGCCGCCGGCCATAAAGAAACTCGGTGGTGGTGATGAAACTCCATTTTATTTTCTTCTTTCACAGCCAAAAGAGAAGAGAAAGAAAACTTAATGGGGGGGGCAAAATGAATCAAAGACACGCTAAGGTTGCAAAAGATCTGACAAAAGGGAAAACTATTACAGCCTTAAAAAGAGGAGTAAGTATTCAAAGGCTATTTGAAGAGACTGAGGAAGGTGAGATATTCTTGCCAGGGAAAGGAAATCACTTATTTGAAAATCTTTGTTGTTGTAAGAAAGGAAAGTGATCACTTGATGATGCGAATGGGGACTCCCTAAGAAAAAACTGCACACAGAGATCACTGTCTTATAATGTCGCCGAAATTGGAAACTCTCTCTCACACCCACACCACGTTTGTTTATTATTATTTCTATAATTAATATTAAAATCAATTACTTCCTTTTAGAAAATGGGATTCTATAAAATCTTACTGTTGATGTGAAAAAAAAAAAAAGTCTAATGTCCTAGACATCGGCTAGCAACCAAAAAGGCAAATCTAGTTAGTTCTTCCAAAGATCGTGTAAATACAACACACAAATTTTGAATATCAATTTTTTAAACGATTATTCTACCTTAAACTCCCTTCTAATGTTTTTTGCACTTCTATTAATATAGCACATAACACAACAATAAATTAATAATTAATAAATAATAGTTAATATATATACCTACACGAGCACGAGAGAGCGAGAGAGAAAGAGAGCCCACACGAGTGCGATGTTCGAAAACGTGGCACGTGTGGGTCCCATGAAAGGTTTCGGTCCAGTCAGTGAGCATGAAGCTATTGCCGAGTCAGTGAACGGTGTTCTTTGCTACCACCACCTTTATTACTGAATTAAATATTATTATTGTTAATTTTAGATATTATACTTATAATATACTTTATTCCTCGAAGTAAGTGTGGCCGGTCACGTGAGGCCCAGGATGCTCGGCCCAGTTAAATAATTGTCGGTCAAACCCATTCAATTTGACCAAAAGGAAAAAAATATAGCTTTTATAGCAATTTACTATAATTATCAAAGGAAAGAGCAACGGTGCTTGATCTTGGTTAAAAACGTAAGGAAAGCCCTCATTTAGCTGCTGTTGTAATAAAATTGAAAATCGAGGTAGAAAATATAAAGAGATTCGATTTAAAACTTTACAAATTCTTATTTTACTTTTTTTACATAAATTTAAAATATTAGTTAGGTAATATTTACAGTGGCTACTGGCGAGCAGCAGCCTTGGTTTGGCCGCTGTTAAATAATAAAAAAATAGAGCTTTGTTTGTACTGTTCTCTCTGGGCTTTATTTACCTTGGTTTCCTCCTTAACCAGTTTTCTTTTCACCCCTATCGAGAAAAAAAAAAAGAGTTTTTTACACATGCACTTCTGCTTGAATTAGTGCAATAATAATACATCACCTTATTGTTATTAAATAAAAGATTTAATGGTGAACCATATAGATAGCACGTCGATACCACTTCCGAACTAATAAAAAGTAGGCAATATTTCAGTGCCCTACAGTCATTTAATAACACCGTTTGAAAGGGTAACGTTTGTATATGTATATCGGACATCATTAATCATAATAATCACCGCCCTTTTAGTTTTCTTGCAGCGCGTTACTCGCCATGATCGTACTTCACCTCTCGGCATTTTCCAATTAGGATGTTACTAACGTTGATTAATGCTTCCCAATATGCATTAACATAAGTTTTTGCATTTTATTTCACCTCAATGAACTCAATATATGTATCATGTGGATTTGTAAAATTGTGGTATTCTTGGGGTTTGGCCTTCGTCTCCATTGAGCCAAGTGAAATTAATAAATAACAAACAAACAAGTTTAAATACATCGAGCTCGACAAAGACATAACTTGGATTATGATTTCTTCCACTAACATACAAAATATAACTATATATATTACGTGATCAAGTTGATTACTTGTTCCGACTTGTTTATATATACATATGTGGAGGTTCTTGTCTTGGCGAGAAGCTTAGGAGTCGACCGATCAATAAGTCAATGGAACATCAAGTTCGAGATTGTTACTCACTAATTAATTAATTAGTTAATTCTGATTATTAAGAGCGTTAAGTTGTATTTCTTGGTTATGGTGAAGAAAGGCAGCTTATTATATGCTCGTCCTGTCCTTTTATTTGTTCATGCATGTATCTATCGATCTACTATGTTATTAGCTGTCTCTATATATTAACTAGATATTTACCTACACTTTCCACCACTTGCGCAGTAGATTGCTAGCTAGTAGGTGAAATAGCACCATTATAAAAAAGGTAACTAAATAATTATAATATCTTTTCAATCGTTAATACAAAAAACTCCGAAAGGTTAAGTTGTTTGTAAACTAGTGTGTATATTAGGGAAATGAATAGAAAATATTTTGAGAAAATAAACATAGAAACGACTCTTGGAATCCATGATTCGTATTTTTGGAAATTGAACGGTCGAAAAAAGGAATGTAACGATGTTAATGAAAATCGAATATTAATCCCTATGCTTCTTCTCCAATTAATATCAATCAAAGTAAAACGAAATCAAAATTGAATGTATATATAAATATATAAGCAATCACGAGATCTGTTATGAAAAGAAGGGCCGCTCTCTCTGTAAGTATTGGTATTAGCACATAAGATGATTTTCAAATAACGTGCAAGCTCATTTTTTCGTGCAAGACAAAGTAAAAATTCAATTCAACTGTCGAATAATTTAATGAGCATAACAAATTACGTCTAATTGAAGTAAGAGATGTTGGTCACGAACTTGCGAGTTAAATTATCCTAATTATTAACAGTCTTCATGTTCGAAATGATTATTATTAGCAAGGGATATGTTTAATGTATTATGTTTTTATTAGTATTGCATTATTTGAATAACTTAAAAAAAAAAAAGAGAAGCTGACGTGGTCCCCAAAAACCGTGGGTCCGTTCTGACATCACACTTTTCCGGGCAACAATTCACCGGCGGCGTCCGCGCCACTTGATTCCACGTTTCGGAGGGGCACGTGATGGTGCGTGGCTTCTAAACTTAAATCAATAGGTATTTATTTTAATATATACTTACGTGGCTGTAAACTGATCTTTATTTCTTATGCGATCATTTTCATTTATTATAGTCGAAAAAGTTGATGTGGAGACAAGGTAATAGAATAGGTGGTATGGGCTTCCGAACTTTATAAATTGAAGTTGATTTATTTAATATCAATATGATTTGCCATGGAGTTCCTATGTTAGAAAAAAAATATGAAGCCATTTTAAGTTACTTTTGATAGTTAAAGTAGAATAGACTCATGTTCTAGGAAAGATGAACATTTTTAGTTGCGTAGGTGTAATGGTAATGGAAAAAGGAAGGCCTTCCAAATAATAAATATTTTTAGCCATAATTAATTAATAAATATAATAGGACATTATTGGGAAATTATTGATTCAGACAAAGCACCACCTGGCCGCTCAACCACCACTCACTCACAGAACACACACTAGTGGGTGTGCCCAAGTATAAATTCTTGTCCTCATTTAAGACAAAAACCAAAATTATGTAAAGACAAGCAGTACAATAATAAATAAACAAAAGCAGCATAAAATAGGGTTTATTGTTTTATCTAAAAACCAGAGTTTAAGGGTAAATGTCCTATCACTAACTCCACACCTCCCATCTCCACTCGTGGGCACGACACTTTTGCCGGATTTTATTCGAATAAACTTTGTATTAATATATGCATATACTAAATTAGGGTTTCGTATCAGATTCTTCTATTAATGCTGTATTGACACGTGGAATTTATATAATGAGAAAACGAGTCGAGCATTACACGACATGAGTCACACCATGTACAATAAATATCTAGCATGCAACGCATCTTATGGGGAATTACAAGTGTGTATAATTAATGATCAGTTTAGGATACCTATGCATGTTTTATTTTAATAGGAGTATATATCATAGTTAAATGACCGTTCTCTTGTCACCATCGCTTCACTGCGTCTCACCGTTTAGTAAAGATTTGTAATGCTTAAGCGACGTTTTCGTTGATTTCTTTAAAACGTTATTGCAATCTTTTGACCGACTCTATATTACTATCTACGACAATTAGCCAATAATAGCTTATATTATATCACTGGTGCAGAACATAATCACGATGGATCGCATATTAAGGATGATATTATTCTTGTTATGTATATTTTCTATTTGATGACAGTGCCATTAATTGTCATGATGGTAAGAGTCATAACATATCAATGTGATCGTGTGCAATAACCGAAGTAAATCACATGCGTTTAAACATCAAATCACAAATATATACTTATTTTTTTCATCATATGGCCAAGCAATTGTCATGATGGTCCTCATATTCGGACGGACTACACCTGAAACGAAAATGACCTTTGATTTATGTACCTTAATTTACTTATTTTAACGTTTTAATTACTCCTCACGACGAAGAAAATAAGATCAATGTGAACGCTACTACGACTTCATTGTATAGCAGTTTCACAAGTGTCATCTTATATATTTATGAATTGGTGGTCGTATATTTAATGCAGCAGAATTCTCTGACTTTTGATTTCCACTTCAGTAGAGTAGTGGATCAGTTGATGTGTTATTAACTTCCTATTTTATATCTCGCTTGAGATTAATGCAAATCGCTCGCTTAATCACACTTGCAAGAATATTAATTTTAAAAACACGCTAATTAAACTCATGATCATTAGTGATCAACCACTAAGGCCCTTGCATGCATGCACGCATAATTAGATGTAGAAGTCGCGCAGTACTTGAAAAACTATTTGTGAGATCTCTAGTGTGTTGTTGGGTGGTCCAAACGAATCGTTCTAATAAATAACGTTTCTAACTAGAGGTGAAAGTTTGGGCGTGAGCCCATGGGCCAGCCCATTCCGCCCGAAAAAAATTTAATATTATATTATTTTATTATAATAAATTTTGAAAGTTCCGAAAACATCAGCCCCATAGGCTAGGGCCGGGTTGGCCCGAACCGCTGTTCTTTGGGCTAGGGCCTACATATCATTAGCCTATACAACTTTGGGCCAGCCCAACCTGGCCCATACAACTTCGGGCAGCTCACTCAATCCGGGACGGATGGGCTGGCCCGCCCAACTTTTCAGCTCTATTTCTAACAATATATCGCAATGATTGGGCCCAAGCCTAATGTTTAGCAACAATTTCATTGGGCTTTTGGGGCCCAAATAAACATGGGCTAGCCCAAAAGTTTCGACACTTATCGGGGAATTCCCGCCCCCTCGACTTTAATAATGTGAGTTATTTGTTGCCTTTAACGAAGAGACGAAGAGTAAGATGTTGAGGTGCAGTGAGAAATGAGAAATTAAGTTAGTTTACATCTCCGGCCCCACGGGGATGTTTGGGCCGGATCCCCCGCGGGAAACGGGCTGATCCATTTTTGAAGCTTAGTTGGAGTGCTTAACTATGGCTATTAACCATGAGTTAACTACTTAGTAACTCGTAGACTTTCAATGTCATCCTAACATTGAGAAACTATCGCTATTAACCATGAGTTAACTACTAACTCTAACTCGTGTCATTGCTAGTGTAATAGATATAGAAGCACCGTATTAATTAATTTCTGTGAGTTAAACAATTGACTCTAGTCAGCAATGGGGAAGCACACTTATTATCTGTGAAGTGATAGTGTGGGTTGGTTAGCTACCTGCCTTTTAACTCCAGTTAAGAAGGTGGCATGGCAACGACAATGTCTATCAACCATGGTTAGCCTTAAACACCTGCTCAGAAAACGAAATCCTGGGAACCAGTCTCTAAATTTAGGGCTTTTTCCGATGCATCCTTAGCTTTTGCTCTCCACCGTTGCGATTTTGGCGTGAAATTTCATCTGTAATTTGAATTGCTCAGGTAATTTCTCCGTTTGTGTTCGGTCTCAGGTGATGGATTTATCATCGTGCCGAAGAAATGCTTTTTTCTTTTTGCTTCTTCTCTTTGCAAATAGTGCCGAGCTCAGACGTGCTGTTTGAGGTTTTAGTTGGTTGTTCAGTGGTAGGATCATGCATGTAGATCGATTTTGATGTGTTGTCGACTCCGTTGGTTCGAACCTTTAAGCATCCAACTGAAGTATGTCTGAAGATGATGGTTTCGCTAAGTGGTTATACGTGTTTCTTTAACTGGTATCAACCTTGCTATACTGGACAGATATTGAGATCAATGCCCTATCTTTTTTTTCGTAGAGTTCATTCCTCTGTATCTGTAAGAGCTTGTTCGCAATTGGTTAAAACATAAAATTGAGAATTACTGCTTCATTTCTCCTTCTGCATTTTGTCAACTTGAGTTCTCTTGAGTTGAGGCTTGCAGTTATAGCTTTGAATTTGTTATGACTGAAGACTCATATCACCTGAATTCGCAACGATACAGCTCAAATTAATCAAGGTATACTACAAATGCTGTAACATGGAGTGCAACAAAGACGAAGCCCTCAGAGCAAAATCGATCGCGGAGGATAAGTTTACAAAAAATGATTTTCTCGGTGCAAGGAAGTTCGCTTTGAAGGCTCAGGCACTCTATCCAGGCCTTGATGGTATTTCCCAGATGCTTACAACACTTGACGTTTATGTTTCTGCTGAGAACAAGGTAAGCGGAGAGAGGGATTGGTATGGCGTTTTAGGCGTGGACCCATCGGTCGATGAGGAAACTATGAAGAAGAAATATAAAAGATTGGCTCTTTTGCTGCACCCTGATAAAAACAGATCCTTTGGCGCCGAAGGTGCATTTCAGCTTATATCCGATGCATGGACTTTGTTATCAGATAAGGCAAAGAGATTAGCTTATAATCAAAGGAGAGCATCTAATCAGAGAGTTGTAATGCATACTGCTAGACCTGGATTTCAACAGAGAGTTCCCCCACATGGCGGTGCTGGGCCGGGATTTCAACAGAAGGACCCGAATCATTCAGGCCGGGCTTTTAGCCAGAGACCTCCTATGAATAACGGTGTGTCAGCGCCGGCGAGTTCGATTGGCACGGTACCTTCTCGACCTAATGGGGTTTCCAATGGCGGTGACAGCAAAAGGACATCGATTCCCAATAAACAGAGCACCACCGCTGCAAAAGTCCCGCCTCCACCGCCGGCTCGGACCATACCGACCCGTCAAAGAATAGATACCTTTTGGACAATATGTCATCGGTGTAAGATCCATTTCGAGTACTTTAAGATGTATCTCAACAAAACTCTGCTCTGTCCCAACTGTAAGCTACCCTATGTGGCTAAAGAGACATCTCCACCTGTTGTTACTTCTAGACCACAGAACTCTGTTCCTCAAGGAGGTTCGAATTCGGGTAAAAACCCGCCGAACCAAAAAGGCCCACAGTCTGAGACAACTCGCGCTAAAAGCTCGGGACCTTCTGTTGATGTAAAAGCTGCTGCCGATGTTCAGCAGGCTCGTGAGAAATTAAAGAGGCAGTACGCTGAATCGAATGCCTCGGTTGGATTGGAAGGCTCTGTTAAATTGAGAAAGGTGGATGATATGAACTCATCGAAATCCAAGGCACGAGGAGATGAGGACAGTGGAAACACAAGTGGGAAGACAGCCGCTGAATCTGATTGCCGAGAGAAGGAAAAGCATAGGGTGTGCAGTACTGAGGAACGTAAAAGCACTCACAATATTGAACAATGTGATCAAGGTAAGAAGGATGACTCGCCGGCGAATATGTCGGATGATCAACTTGAAAAGAGCTCATTGAAGGATGCTTCTGGTACCAAAGGTAACGAAGGTTCTCAAGGAATGAGTGCCCCTGCTCCATATTATTACGATTTTGATCAAAGCAGGGCTGCAAGTTCATTTGGGGATAATGAGGTTTGGGCTGCTTATGATGACATCGACGCCATGCCAAGGTTGTACGCTCTGATTGAAAAAGTTGTATCAAGGGACCCAATTGAGTTGAAGATCAGCTGGCTAAATCCAAGAACCAACACCGAGTTCGACTCTATGAAAAGCGAGGCCTCTGGTTTCTCTAAGCGTTTGGGTGAATTTAAGGTGGGCAAATGCAAATCTTGCAAAGACATAAACTCCTTCTCTCATAGAATCAATTGGTCTAAAGGCCCACATGGTGGCATTCTTATAATTCCCAAGAAAGATGAAGTTTGGGCACTATTCAAGAACTGTAAGGCAGACGGTAATGAAGTTGTACTCAAGTATGACATGGTAATGGTACTCCGAGACATTAAGGAGGACGAAGGTTTGACCATTGCTCCTCTAGCAAAGGTTGCAGGTTTTAGAACTGTTTTCCGCATGAATTCAGACACCAAAACGATACCCAAGGAAGAGATGTTTAGACTTTCTCATCGGGTCCCAAGTCAGATATTAACCGAACATAATGCTCCAACGGGGTGCGTCGAACTTGATCCAGCAGCAATCCCATTGGAGCTTCTTAAGGTACAGACAAACGAAGCAAATGACGATTCGAAGGTGTAAATGGGCAATGAAGAACAGGTATTAGTTAACAGTAGATTGTTGCTGATAGTTATACTTATTGCATGGAAAGACAATCTAGATTAGACGTGCCGCTGTTAGATTTTGAGCTATCCCACATTTTGTGCAGCTATTTTGTACCAACTAGTCGAATGCTGTCTTGCTATATGCAAACAAATGTCTTGATTGTATTTTGTTGGCAAGGTAGCTATGAAACATTGCAAGTTAAAATAGGTGTGGAAGCTAAAAGATACCATGAAAAACTCCAGTTTACAATATCAAAGGACAAAGAAATTGAGGGAAACTAATTTTTTAAAAACAGAGTTAAGTCTCTCCACTAATTCATAAAAAATAAATGCGAACGACAAAGGAAGAAACCCCAAAAGAGCTATTAATTCAATTCCCAAGTCAAAATCCATCATCAGTATTTCCAACAACACATATGCAAGTACATTGTTGTGTCACTGAAGGCGATGAGGCGGTGCGGGTGAAGCATACGGTGCCCCGTTATGACCATAAGGTGGAGCCATCCCGGGACCCACAGTGGCTGGACCACCGCCTGCAGAGGCAAAAGGGTAATTGTGCATTAGATTCCAACCGTAGGGAGAATGAGCTCCCATTGGATAATGTGGTGGTGGTTGTTGAGGTAGAACTGAGGGTTGCAGGGGAATAGGAGCGGCAGGGATAGTGTAATCTCTGCTTCGGTCGTTATTCACCTGAATACAGAAGAAAAAGAAATCCATAGCCAGGTAAAAAAATGATGAGATTTGGCCCTCTGTTGTTGTTGAATTAGGAATTGGTTGTAAGGTCTTTTTCGTTTCTACCTTTATGCTGAGATCGGTGTGTCGAGAGAATGAGATGTGCAGCTTGCAATATCCTCCGTCGTAGATGCAGTGTCCTTCCAAGGCTTCCTTAGCTGCAACAGCTGTTGGGATATCTGCAAAAACAGGCTAGTGTTTTTTTCTGCAAAATTTTTATTAATGAAAAGTTGATTCAAATTTGTAATGTTGGCAGAAGGTTATCTTACCAGGATACTGGACTAAAGCTTGAAGACCACCATTTTTGTCGAACATGGCTATTTTAAGAACAGGGCCACATGCAGAAAAGACCTAATAAAATCAGGATATAGTTTCAGCTCAGACAGGGAGGCAGTGATTATCTCAAACATACGCTTTTACGAAATAAGCTTCTTGACTGATTCTAATTTTACATACCGTATGTAGTACTTCTAAGGTGACTGCATACTGCATGTTTTCAATAGAGGCAAGAAGCACATTGCTCTCTGGCTCCAGTTTTTTTCCATCAGCGCCTAGATTGAACTGCATGTAGTGTAGGTGAATGAAATGAGAGGACGAGAAAGAGGGACCTAACAGTGAATCTTAAGTGATAGATACAAAAAGTTTTGCTCCGCGTTACCTGGCCATTGGCATCTACTGCTGATGGAGCTACAGGGAGATGAGGATTAGTGTAGTCCCTAAAATAAGAGTCGTGTATGAACGAATATTCACTTCAGTTAGAATTTCAATAGCGTTAAGGAAAACTGAGACACAAAACTTACGAAAGAAGTAATGATTTGACGATTTCAGACATTTTGAGCTATAAAATGAAAATGGATAAATAGGACGAGAAGCACCTGCTACGATGGCTCTGGAATTTAACAGTCAGGTCCGTGTGCGCAGAATATGTAATCTTCAGTGAACATGGACCCAGCTCGGGAATCAGATAGCTGTAGCCCACCAACAATGCAACACAGAACCAGCATATCAACACATCGGCACATTCAGCAGAGAAAAGTACATATACAATGTAATCATTAGTGTGTGAGTTTTTTCAGTATACACTATAATATTACTGCGCTTAGCAATCAATGTTGGCAGAGGCAGATAATTTGGGAAGTCTTGTAGAACAACAGAATCCCTTAATATTGAGAGTTTCAACTCACATCCTCAAGGATGAGAGTATCGATAAAGCTGCAAGTCAGTGTCCATAAAGCCTAATTCTAAATTAACCCAAAAATCTGAAGACTTACGACAATTCCCAATCATGGGAATGCCTAAAATAAAGGGTACACCACAGAGACACATCACCTAGGAATGCTTCTACCATCAAGGGCTTCCTTTGCAGCAGAGGCAGTTCCAGAATCTGAAAACTGCACCAGAGCCTACAGAGGAAAACAGAGTAAGTTCGTGGAACAGGAACATAAGAAATAAAAAATATCAAAGAAGAGTCACAAAACTAAACCACCTGAAAACCAGCAGTCTTCTCAAATGTAGTGATCTTGTGTACAAATCCAAAAGCAGAAAATACCTGCAGATACACAGTGCATTAATAGTTGCATTGGCTAAGGGATGCCTAACATTAAATAGACTATGCATTTAATCATTACATCCAGCAGGGAAATCCCGCACAAGGGGAAGAAAAAGAGAAAGATAGGTTGCATTTTCTAAACTGTGCAACCATATATGTGTAAGAGCCAGAAATTTGCCATGCTTCTAACTTACATTAGAGTAATTTATTATGATGTACAGCACATATAAACAGCGAACAAGTTAGAAAATGGACTTGCACTGTCAGAAGGTGAAGCTTCTGAAAATTTCGGGATAGAATTATGAAGTGAAGAAGGGTAGGAAGAGTTAAGAGTTGAGCAGAGAAGAAAGGAGACAAACACACATGTGCTCTTTCTCTCGATCGCTGGCATTCGAAGACATATCCTCGACAGGTTCCTGCTGATTCATTTATGTTCTTGTTAAAAATGAAGTTTAACAACATATGCAGGATATGCAAGAACCTCATCTAAGCATTTGTTATCGCGGCCCAATATGCCATTATCTTGCAAGAAAATGTCAGATCCCTTACCAAGTGTAGGACATCAATGCTGACAAGGCGTGCATCATCTCCTTCAATTGTTACCAGAAGCACATTTCCAGCAATATCCGCAGCAATTTTATTGTTAACTATCTCATTCCTGTTTGAATATTGCAGATAAACAGCCTTCCCTCGCACCTGGGCAGGCTCAGATGACGATGCATAGTACGATATCATAGAAATAGCTTGATTCAAATCCGCCTATAAAAACATCACAATTGATGCAAACACAACAAAGTCAATAACTTCGTACAAATCAACAACGTGAAAAGCAAACAAAACACACTCGCTCACAAATTCAATAAATGCTTGATTTTTGTTGGCACCGACGTTGCACTTTGTGTTGACAACTTGACCAAACGGCTTGCCAAGTTCAATCAATTCTTCTTCGGTACATTCCCACGGTAAATTCCTCAAATGAAGAACCTTGGTTGGGGTTTGCGTGTAGCGGAATTGTGTTTGGCTGGAAACAGACGACATGGAACACAAACACTAACAACCCGAAAGATAGCTTTGGTTTTTCACCTGACTGCATATTCAATCCCAAAACAAATATTAGAAACTCAACTCCATAAATAAACAAGAAATCAGTAAACCACTACGCTTTATTCACTTAAAGACCACTCACGAATCCAACACATGGAGAATAGACAATAAGTACCAACTTCGTCCTCCAAAGAGGGCTTCGCTCGCCGAAAAAATGATGAGATTTGGTTTTTACACCTTTTCGCCAATTGCTATTGATTGATCTATGGAACAGAGTCGATGATGCTCTGCTGTGAGCTGACTTGAGCTGAGCCCGCAAAAAGTAGTAGAAACAAAAATAAAAAATAAAACCAAGATATGCGTACTGAAGTGTGGGCCTGGGCCGCACACACTTAGGATGGGCTGCGACTAATTGGGCAACTCCAGCCCGTGTAAAATCTAATTAAGAGCTGCCTCGTATAACTCTTTTTCTTAAGTAACTTTTTTTCCAAAGTTGATACTCCATCCGTCCCACTAATTTTATCACATTTTGCCATTCGGGCGTCCCACTAATTTTATCACATTTTCTTATTTAGCAAAAAACTATCACAAACAATCAATATACTAATATTAAATACTCTTAAAAGACGTGTCAAAATATACACTTTATTACATTTTCATTGTACTATATTATTATAATAATATCACCTTAATTTACGTGCCCGACAACTTATGTTACTTGTGGGACGGTGAGAGTAATTGTTTGACTTTACTGTAAATTCTGAATTAAGAAGAAATGTATCAGGAGATTGATTTACCTTTAGATAGATGTCGAGATAGCGGAGTTCAACAAGAATTAACGTATCTCATATACAAGTGGGCAGAAAGACGAACACAATTTTTCATCTATAAAGAAAAGAACATGCATAGCTATATATACATACATATATATAGCAAGTAATATAACTTTGTCTTCTTCAACAATTGGATTCATCTTTCGCCATTGCCAATGACCTGCGATGCTTTCTCCATTTATACACCAACAAAGCAATAAGCAACGGAACCCCAATCAACAACCTTAATGCTACGATTCCCCCTGATTTGAGACAACAACAGACTTCGTGTCAGAAGACAAAAAATAACAAAAATAAAAGAAACCATTCTTGAAAAGGAAAAAAAAAAACAAGAAGTTCTGAAGCAAGCTTACCGATTATTAGACCCAGAAGAAGCAAATACACTGTTCAATTAAAGGGAAAAAAAAAAGGAACAAATGAGATCGTGAAATATAAGAAAGAACAGAGCAACGTAAATAAAAGTTATTACCAGAATAATACTCCAATTTGCAACGAAAGCTCCGGTCGGACAACGGAGTATCCTCGTAACAGATATCTGAGTCTGGGCAAGTGATTCTGTCTCCCTCGAAGGCGCACGAGCCTTTCCCGCAAATTCCGCACATCGTACGGTACCAAGTCAGCTCCACTCCCCGCGCCATGAGATCGTGAATCGCCTCGTAAGAGTAATTGCCGCCGACGCCGTCGAACCCGCCGACGCCGCCGCGCATCTCCCTCGACGAGGCGAGGACCTCCCTGTTCACCACGCAGTAACCCTCGAGATCCGAGTTCAAGATCCTCGAAAAACCCACGTAGTTATGAACACGCGAGGAGGAGGAGGAGGTCGTATTTCCGGCGCAGGAATCTTCCTCCACGAACGACGACAACCACGCGCCGCCCGACAGCGGCCTGGTGCAGCTGATGAACGTTACGACGTCGTTGAAGTAGCTGAGGTCGGGCAATAAGTTGTCGTTCTCCCATAGACCGTCGGTGTAGTCATAAACCGGGCAGGAGGAGTAGTTCCGGCGGTCTAGGCCGGGGTCCACCGCCCTAACGCGGAAGTGAGCGTAGTTGATCTCGGCCACACGGTAGTCCCTCGAGCCCAATGTGAGCATAAGGTTTCTATTAGCTTCGCATCGGAGCTCGAACGCCGGGTCGGAGAGCCCACAGTCGGCGGACTGGGTTCGGAGTCTGAATGGGTAGCTGACGGCGATGCCGCCGCAGGTGGTAGTCGCGCACGGCGACGATGGGGCGGCGGCGGCGGTGAGTTGCTGCTCGGCGGAGGGCCTTGCGAAGCATAAGATGAGGATGGTGTAAGTGAGGATAAGGATCAGATTTGTGGAGGTAGTAGGCATTGTTTATTATTATTATTAGTTGGGATTTGTGATGTGAAGTTGAGGATGATATTATATAGTTTTTGAGATTTCTTGGATTTTATCTGTGACTATCTATTCGTTTGACATTCAAAGATGACGATTGCTGTAGGAATTTTCCAGGTGATAGTGGTTGAATTGTTGCTTAAACGCGTTTGGTAAACTGAGTCTACGGTTTCTTTCGAATCTCTTTTCTTGACGTTTCTACTAATAATTTTGAAATGGATATAAGTGGAACTCAGAGTCTGAAATAGTTGCTCGCAAGTTGACGACAGCAACAAAAGATAACAAATTACACAATTTATTTCATTAATAGTTCCATTTTAGATGGACTCTTTAATTAGATTTTAACACAATCATTCATTCCCTCACCCGAGGAGGATTAGTATCGGAGTAGGCCCTTCTTATATTTGGTACGAGGTTTTGTTGAGTCGGATAAAGGTGTGAAACTCTTAAATTCTTACCGTGAAGTCGATGATCTGAGAACTGGTCCGAACTTTTCAACTACATTGATTGATAGAACTCAGATGTCGAACTAACATGGGAATCACCATCAACAGACAAGAGAATGACCAAAACACACAGTGATAACATCATTTTATGGGCATGGAAAAAAATCGAAACCAGGGGAAAACCGTAGCGTAGCACACTAGAAATTTCCTAGAAACCAAGAGTACATGTATTCGGTTTTTCTTGCTTTCTAGATTTCAGTGTCACAAAGGCGCACCGTAAGACTGGAAACCATACGACGAGCGAAAGGGATATAGCTCAAGCTGTACCTGAAAAAATGGGTCCGAAAAAATTAAGAGAACTAAATCAGTTAAATGAGTGCGAAGATATACTGCGGCCATAAATGTGTAAGTCGATGCAAGAAAGTCATTAAGATGCATTTACCAGATAAGGGAGCAGATTTCGCATATGGCTGCAATAACGGTGAGAATCTTACTGTGCAACTGCAATGTATGATGTTAAGTTGAGAACAATCATTATTCAGTAGTTGATGCTTGAAAACCAAACAGAAGAAATGGGTGAGAATTGTCGAATATGTAACAAAGCTTACCAAAAGAGCGCAAATAAGAGCCAAGGCAACACACCCCACATAGATCGACGTAGCATAGACTCGCACTGGGTCGAACATCATCCTCAGCTGCTGCTCGGGCCCCATGAGGAAAGCCGTGCTGAAAATATGCGTTCAAACTAAGAAAAGAAACCCACAACAGAAATTCCAGAAAAAGAAAACATCGACGGTTGATGTGAAACATCTACTTCTACACATCATGGCCAATCAAAGAACATCAAGAATCAATCTCCACTATGAGACTACACTAACACACTAGCAAGTATGCAACTCCTAAATTCTATATAGGGTTCGAGTCTTCGAGAAGGGAAACACATACGATCTACGCAACAGATATATAATCCTTCGACAAGCTCAAGACTAAGTTTTAGCATTGCTTATGATTGTTTTTTGGGCCAATAGGCACAGTGTACCTTCCAACAGACAGCACGTTGCCGAAGGTAAATAACAGAGCAAATTTGATTGGCTTTGCAAAGGTAATCAACGACTGCACAAAAGGAAAAAAAAAAAAGAAAGAAATCTCAACATTAATCAGCACTTTTCAACAGCATTTTCCAACTCCATTTGACATACCAGGAAGATACAAACAACTCCAGCTAGCAGACAAGCAGCAAACGCATAAACCCTCTGCGCAGTTGGGACAAAACAACGCAGTATATACAAAAAGATTCAGCTTTTAGCAGAAGATTGGATCTTTGAACGAACGAATCGATCCGTGAATTGATTTCCTAGTTTTCATTTATCAAAAAGATTTTGCTATACCTGTACAGGCGACAGAGAGCAGAGACCTTCATTGTCTCCTAGCAAGTTATCTTGATCGTCTTCATCTGATCCCTGAATTAGCTTCCACATTTGTTGAGAGCTTCACCAAGTTCTATCATTTTTGTCATAAATCATGATTTCATGGGTATTAATAGACACTATTGGAAAGTTGAGGCAGTCGATTGCAAAAATAGAAAATAAAGGGATTGTTTGTAAGTTTCCCAATCACGTTCCCGCATAAATTAAAAACGACGCCGTAAGACGTCCCCGTCGTATAAATGTAAACCTCCTCCGAAATTAAGCAAAACCCTCGTTCCCCTTTTTTTCTGAAACTGAGAGAATGTCGTCGACGCTTCTTGAGGTGACGCGTGCTTCTCACGAGGAGGTGGAGCGTCTCGAACGCACCATTGTCAAAGATCTTCAGACTGAACCTCCGACGAACAAGGATCGACTCTATCAGAGTCACCGCGTCCGCGGCATGATCGAACAGATCACTTCCACCACTCACAAACTGGTAATAAGTCAATTTATGCGATTTCTGTTCTTTCCTAATTCGGCGTTTTTTGGTGACTGCTTTACTTTTGCTGTTTGGTTTGTAGATTGAGATATATGAAGATGAGGATAATGCGAGGAAGGACGAGATTGCGGCGCTTGGTGGACAGAGTGCTACCTCGGCCAATGTTAATGTGTTCAGTGCGTTCTACGATAGGTTGAAGGAGGTATGCAACTTGTTGGGGGGTTTTTTAGCTTTGTGTTATTCTGTGTGAGTGAGGATTAACGTCGAAATTTGCCTCCTTGTGCAGATTCGAGATTATCATAGACGCCACCCAGCTGCGCGGTATGTAGATACGACAGATGAGTACGAGCAGCTTCTCAAAGAGGAACCTGTCATCGAATTCACTGGAGAGGTTGAATTTTACTTAAAAAGAATGTCACATTGTCTCTTTTTTATTTTCTGCAATCTATCCTTTTTTCACATTGAGAAGGGATGCATCACGCACTTTTCTTTTGCTCTGATGTTCTTGTGGGCTTGATTTTTTTCAGGAAGCGTTTGGGCGTTACCTTGATTTACATGAATTGTACAATGACTACATTAACTCCAAGTTTGGAAAGCAGATTGAATACTCTAATTACCTTGATGTATTCTCGGAAACAGAAACCATACCTCAGAAATTGAAGCTTACTAGGTAAATATACTGTTTTCCTGGGATTATAAATGCTGCTGTTCATTTCTGTAATTAAGTGCAAATGCGGAAAAGTCACGTATTTTCCCATGAACAGGCAATATCGAGAGTATTTGCAGAAGCTTATAGAGTATCTGATATACTTTTTTGAACGCACTGAACCATTGAAGGATCTTGAGAGAATTTTTTCAAAGGTTTGGTTCTTAGCTTTCCTGCTGCTTCCTTTTGTTTATAGTGGACGTTTTCATGTCGGCTTAATGTCAAATGCCATACATTCCGTGTTTTCGTGTTCTGCTTTGATTTCTAAAAGGATGACCTTCTGATGATTTGCCATATTCTTTCTTCATTTGGCACATTCTTTGTTTAGTATTGATTTTTTCTAGGGCTAATATTTGATACACATTTATTTTCCATTCAGGTCGTTGCTGAATTTGATGAGAAATGGAGTAGTAGAGCAGTGGAAGGATGGGAGAAGGAGAATCAGGAAAATGGAAATGACGGGCGTCCGCATACTATGCTAGATCTTGATTACTATAGTTCTGTCGAAGAGCTAATGGAAGTTGGACCTGAGACGCTGAAGGAGGTATATGCATTTTTCTCTTAGATTTTAAATGGAGCAGAAGGATTTTTATATGGTAAAATCGCGATTTTAGTGTTTTGCATGTGATCAAATCTTGCTTCTTTTGCTGTAGGCATTGGGGGCACTTGGTTTGAAGACTGGAGGTACTGTGAGGCAGCGTGCTGAGAGGCTCTTTCTCACAAAGGTGAGGAAATTACTACCTATCATAAATGAAAAACATTTATTTCCATTTTTGTATTAGTTGAAAATATAAGCAGATTGTCCTATTCTATGCCATTCATATTGTCTATTTTTTATTATACACTAAATTGTGTTTTTTTTTTATTAACCGTTATGCAGCACACACCTCTTGAAATGATTGATAAGAAACACTTTGCCAAAGGCTCACGAAAAAATGAAGTAAATGGTGGTATGGCTTCTGTACAACCTAATGAAGATGGGAAAGAGATTGCTTTGATGGAGGCCAAAGTGAAAAAGTTATGTGAATTATTGCATGAGGTGAGTACCTTGGTGCCCTGTAGTTGACGTCCCTACCTCTCTCATATGCCAATGATCTCGTTTTGGTTTGATTCTCACTTAATAGCTGTGGTAACCCATCTTGAGAGCATTTAAGTAACCCTCTAAAAATCTACAGACAATTTTGCGGACGAAAGAAAACGTTGAGAAGAAACATGCCTTGACATATGATGAAATTGTGCAAGAACGCGAAGAGGTACGGTTATGTGACTATTCTCACCTTAATCTCATTTCCGTAACATGATATCAATCGCCTCCTGTCTAGTGTTAGATCAAGCATGGGTTATACCTCCAATTTTTTGAAAAAATCTTATCTAGCAGCTATATCCAATGCCATATATGTTAATTACTTGCATTAATTCTTTTACTTATACAGCAGTAGTCGTGCCATCAGAATTACTTGTACATATTGCAAGACACGTTATTTACCTAAATTTTTTTATCAGGATGAGGTGCAACCCGAGTCTGAAAGTGATGACGAAGATCAACAGATTTACAATCCTTTGAAATTACCAATGGGATGGGATGGGAAGCCTATCCCTTACTGGTTGTATAAACTCCATGGACTTGGTCAGGTAATTAAAATCCACTGTGGATGTTGTCATAGTCCACCCATTTTTGTCAAACCTGCCATATTTGTAAAATCTACTTGTTAGATGCCCTGATATATACGTATATATAAATTTCTCATTGTCATGTTAGATTTGTTGACCTTTTTTGTATGGTTTCTTACCAATTTCGAATTATCAGGAGTTCAAATGTGAGATATGTGGGAACCAGAGTTATTGGGGACGAAGGGCGTACGAGCGCCATTTTAAAGAATGGAGACACCAACATGGGATGAGATGTCTTGGTATACCGAATACCAAGAATTTTAACGAAATCACGTCTATTGAGGTATTATGATCTTTTGAAGCTTTCTGTTTCCCCCTACTATACAGCGATTGGGCTTAAATTCTGTAGATTCTCCTAACTGCCTTTATTGTGCGGTTCAGGAAGCTAAGCAACTGTGGGAGAGAATTCAAGAAAAACAAGGGGTAAATAAATGGCGCCCAGATCTTGAAGAAGAATACGAAGATAGAGAGGGCAACATCTATAACAGAAAGACATACACAGATCTCCAACGTCAGGGTTTGATTTGAAGGACGATCGCCATAATGGTAATATAAACCAACCCTACTAAGCTTCTGTGCAATTACAATCTCTCTCTCAACATTCCAATATGTGACTTTCTGGGTACTCAAAGCCCTTGGAAACTAGAAACAAGGTGGAAGCAAGCAAATGGGAGTGACCTTTATCTCCTTCACCAAATATAATGGCAGAACATGTCGAAGATACTTGATTTTATCAGTTTAACTGCACAATCTCGCAAAACCTATTATACTCTCGAGCAGCTTATGTGTGTGTTAGCAGCCTTGATTTCATTCTGTATTTGAAGTACCCAAAATTTATATTGATTATTTATTGCCTACATTTCTGGTTATTTTAAGATAATGATGCCACCATAATCAGTAGAAGGTTAACATATATATATATATATATATATATAATATATATATATATATATACTAGTTTTATGCCCGTGGGTGTAAAATGTGTATTTAATATAACATTGTTGTATAAAGTTAAGATATAAATTGAATGGTTTTAAAAAATAAAGCGTTTTCCACAGGGTTTTTTTTTTATTTGTTTAATATAATGAAAATGAACAGGTGTGACAAACGGAAAGAAAAGTACAACGTATAGAGAGAGAGTTCAAACATCTTTCTTAACGATAGCATAGATGAAACGAAACTATTACAGCAGGAGATTTAATGAAAATACCAACAACTTCCGTCATCTTCTTCATCTTTCATGATCTGTATATACAGACGGCTAAGGTCGATCATTGACCAGTGCAGTGCAGCAGATATTATTATTGGCTACATACAACTAAAACAAAACTAATCTGCATGCCTGATTCTGAGGTCTGTGCTTGCTTAGGATAGATGGACTCCATTCAAGCTTAATATAAATGCCTTTTGGGAATGGAATCACACTAGTCATCATATCTTCTTCCTAACCATCTCTGTTTCTTCAGTCTTTGCAAACCGTCCTTTGATCCTCGGCTGGCTATCTGCCAAGGCTTTTCTGCATGCATACTGAGACATAGAGAGGAATAACAAATAAATCTCAGGTCAAATATATCAATGGAACTACACCTTAAATGTTTTCTTGTTAAGTCACCTTAATCTTTCGCCCGAAATTCCGTTTCGACTTCTTGTTCCAATACCTCGAGAGCTTCTCCCTACGATCTTCGCTCGTGATTTGAGGATGTCGACCCATCATCGTAGGTGGAGATCGAACGAGATTCGTAGTTATGTTATTACCATTACCAAGAGTCTGTTCATTTTAAAAACTCAGAATCAATGACCCTCAACCTACCCTAGTAGTAGCAGACGTATCCTGCCTGTCCAAAAAAGAGGCCAACAAAAACACAAAAAAAAAAGAATAATCTAAATATCTCCTCACTCCTCAGTTCCATTCCATAGCCATCTTCCTCGTCTTTTTTCGGCTTTTGTTACGAAAATCAACTTCATACCACAGGGAAACAAAAAGATATACATGTAAACAGCAGAACGATAAGATGATTAAATAAAAGAGTCACCTTTATGTCTCCTTCGCTGAAGGCCCTTCGCATTGTATAAACCGATCCGAAGTCCATCACCGAGAAATCGAGGAAATTTGGCCTTAAGGGAGCTAAAACATCTTGAGCATGATCCATCGATGTTAAACAGCTCGCACTAATGCTCTTCGGAAAAAATTGACCTTCAACGGCTAATAAGTTCTCATCAGTCTTAACGGGTTGCAGAGTTTTATCAGCTTTGTCAAGTTCTTCGAATAGAGAAATCCCATTCCCACTCCCTTCGTTTGCCAGGAGATCCTTTCTACATTCGTAGTAAACATCGCTCAGAAGCTGTCCGCTTTCAATAGACGACTCCATGTCCGAAACGGTGAGGGGCTGAGAAGAAATCATGGAGATCGCAGACGAGATTGGATCGAGATTCATCGTCATTGGTTCTTCGAGTATTGGCTCCGGCGCCTTGAATAGGTCTCCTTCGCCCCAAAGACTGTAATCGGCGTTGACGAGGCTGCTTTGCATGTCCTATGTTGACATTTTCAGATTATTATTACATACCTCAGAAACTCAAGAAAAAGATGTAATGAAGTGCAACTGTAAACAGTCAGTTATGGGATTCAAGTACTTTCAAGATAACGAGATGCAGAGTAGCTAGGGAACCATGTATTTACTTGTCTGCAATAAAACTGCAAGACATGGGCCAAATGGTCATTTTATGATGTTTCTGTGGTAAGGAATATGGGATCTAAAACATAAGATGCCATTACTATTCAATTGGTAGAATTAGACAGATTCTCCCCACTAAAGGATGCTTACGAAGTAAACAGCCTTGACTTGATTAGCACTAAAACTGACGAGAAGCTTACCCGTGGAAAATCAAGAAACATTGTTCAGAATTAGAAGATCTATAGAGGTTTTCTAGTTATTGTTTTTCTCCTATATATATATGTACAGGAAAAAAAAAGGAGTCCTTTGGAATATAACAATCACCAAGAATAGCTATCAACTTTAGCTTTTTTCCCACAAACTCTTTTCTGCTTGTTTATCTTTGATGTGTTTGAGTGCGGTGAAATAGAGAAAAGGTGAATCGACAGCTACAAGTTGGCATCATAAAGGCTTTTCTTTTACAGAAAAAAAGCACAGAAGAACAAAGGCAGCCTATGTGGAAAAAAAGCACATGAGTCATAACCTTTTTTGAAGTTCCTTTACAGCAGGTTAATGAAGAACACGGTACTGATGACTGTGTTCTAAGGACACTTCACACTAAAAAATTTTTAAGTGCTTTCTCCATTTATGCTCCTTTTTACTTTAAAAATGGAATATTTAGGACATGGATATCAATTTTTGGCAACTGTGTACACAGTTACGGTAGCTCTTTCGCAAGAAAGTCAACTATCTTGCATCCCACAAATGGGAAAATTCTCCTTTTATTTTCCCATTAACTTATGTGTGGTTCTTATAGCTAATTGTAATGAAAAGTTATATGAATGTTAGGAGCTGTAGTTCTCCACAATCTCGTCTTATAAAAAGGAAGAAAAAACAGAGAGACCCTCAAATCTGTTCATTCAATGGAGCAGTGCATCTAAAACTTCCCCAAGAAAATTTGTAAAATCCCCAACACAGTTTGAAGACAACTATATAGACATATATAAGCAAGAATCCATAATAAAACATGGATAAAGGTCGAAACTTTAATGCATCCCATGATTTAAAATAACAAAAAGAATTGCTGATGTGATGAAGAAGATTAAAAAAGATTTACCCTAGGCTTCGGCGAGCAGGTAAACTCGTCAAACTGCTGAAGAAAAGATGGAAACATGAGTCCAGCTTCAGCATACATTTAATCTCCAACTTCAGTTAATCACCTTGGCTTTTGACACTGAGAAGCACTACGATCATATACACGAATATAGATGGAAAAACGGCGTGGTAATGAAAGCGAGCCTTTTATAGCCGTCTAAAAAAGCCAAACGGCGTCGTAAAGAGTTCAGCAGAAGCTGCCCCACGCACCAAGAAGCAAACTTGGAAAAGGAAAAAAGAAAAAAAGGAATCTTTATTCTTTGGTTTGTTCTTTGGCAGTAAAACTCAGCACCTTGTTACAGTTAACTGCGAAATTGATTGAACCCTTTGATTCTCTTACCGAGATTACTACGGAATACGGACAAGTTTCAATGTATAAAATGCTAATTCTATACTCGCCAAGCACAGCAATCATGCAATGGCTTGTAGGCCCCACATGAGCTCAATAATGGCCTCCTCTCACTGAAATAGAACCTATGGCAATAAATTAAACCTGTACCATTTTCTTGATTTGGCTTCTTTGCTCAGCTCAAACAAAGAGAAATAGTTTTACATTTGTTCTTAGTTTATATTTCTGCAGTAAGTTAAACCTCAAAGCATTTAGTTATTTCTACTCGATCAATCTCACTGGTTTTTCCCATAGCATCACATCTTATCACCATCTTCAAATGATCCCATCAGAAAAGAAAAGATGGCCAAATAAAAGCTTGTTTGATTATAGTATATAATCATATCATTGGAGCTCTTTCATAAGAGTCCACAAGGTGAAGACAAAAACTAGAAAAGGAAAGGAACCCTTTTTTGGGTCGTGGGATGTAATAATAACACTGTAATACATATCAAGATGAAACACACACTCTTGTCTTTTACGCACCAAAGATAAGGTGTCACTATTCCCCATTCCGAACCCAAAATGCCATTTTTTATATATAATATTTTTTTTTACATAATTATTGGAAAAGGACAATACGGTGCATGCATCCCATCTAGACGGCGAATTTTTGAAGTTCTAACCAAAAAGCTGCTCCTTTTTTGTTTTACTTTGTTTTGCTGGGATCGATAATTAATCTTTAATCACTTCTTTCATTGTTTCAATCTATCTTGTTGGTCTTTTAGTGGGTAGGACTTGCAATTCAATCAAAGTTCTTTTTTTTTTTAATATGTGGGAACTGAATGAACTTGGAATATTATTACAGAGTGCAGAGCAGACATTCATTGCATGTGGAGCTTGGCATTGTTTTCTGTCTGCATAGGTGAAGCCTCATTTGAGCTGATCTTATGGGCTTGACAAAGTTATATGGGCCAACTTTTATGGCCCATTCTACAAAGCCCAATTTTATTAGGCCTATTTCTACATAGCCAATGTAGTGAGGCCCATTTTTACAAAGCCCAATTTGGAATTGAGCCTAAATCATCGATCCACAGCTTTGCAATCAGTTTATATACTTCTTATATAAATTAGAAACAAGTAGAAAAACAACATGTGTTTTTTTATTCGATGATGGTATGCTACGCTGTATCTACTGTTGTTTTTAATGTAAATTTATTTATTTCCGAAGAGGACATATGCTTACAAGGGCACATGGGAGATCGATCTTTGTCATATCATAATTGTGTAAGAAACTCGTATTATAGGGTTTTTATTGAATTTTTGTGGCGCAGAATAAATGGAAATTCCTTTTCATCAATCAAGTCATTATAATAAACATGGACCATGGTTAACGTTGATCTATGCTATGTCCCACGACATCCCAAAAAGCGTTAAAGTGCGTAAGTTTATATATCATATATATATATATATATATATATACACACACCAACCAACTTATATGATTATGCAATGAAATAATATATCGAAATTAATGCGTAGCTATATCTTCAATAATGTAAGGTAATTAAATAATGTATGTTTTTTATAATAATATCTTCACATAATATGATTGGTAGATAGATATATTTTTGGTCCATTGACTTTCATTATTGGATGACACTGTCACGCTTACTCTTGTGTGACGCGTTTGTTTTAGATGCAGTATGGAAATAAATGGCACATATATCCATGCATTATTTATTACTGCATAAAATAAATACCCTTTCCACCTAGACCGTTGAGAGCGAGACTACATCTTCATATGAAGTATTAGACTATATTCAAGAATTAGGAAATCTAGAGTGTAAGCGAAAGGCATTTGTTCCAAGTGAATACTATTAATAAAAAAAATTACGGTGCTTATTGCTGGTTCATAGTGTCGGTGGTCAATGCAGCACGAATTCAACTATTCAACTCACATTATAAATAAATAAATTAAAAATAAGGACATTGCAAGGAATACTTCCAGTTTCCAAAGAGATTAAAAAGAACAATAAAAAACAAAATTGTAGAGACTTATTGATGAAGTTATAAACCTTTTCTAGTGGGGAGTTTAGGACAGAATAAGCCTAAACATAGAGTTCCCTTCCCTAACTCAATTATGTCTTCTGCAACCATAAAATGGTCTATACTAGAAAGTTGTAGGAGAATAAAGAAATTTAATTATTCATAATATATTCTAAATATTACCAAAAAAAAAAAAAAAATTCAATCACTCCAAAGTAGAGTCCAGCTATCACTAAACAACGACACCAAAACATCCCATATATAAAAGCACACACATACCCATTCAATAGCATAGCAATGTAATAAAAACACTTTCTTTTCTACCTTAGCAGTTCACTTCACAGAAACCCAAGCCAATAAAAAGCTTCGAACTTTAAAGCAGCACTTAAAAAGTCCCACCGACGAACCACATTTTACAATGGCTGAGTACGGCAGGCTCGGTATCCCCGAGCCAGATTCCCTAAACTCATCGACTCGAAGCCTTGCGCCCGACCCGGCCCGACCCATGATTCCCAAGAAATCGGGTTCGCGGGTCAAGCTTCTGCTGTGCCTCGTTACGGTCACCCTGGTCGTGGCTGCCTCCCTCGCCTCCGCCGCCGTGGTGGTGTTGCTGAGGAACCGACGAGGTTCCGGCGGCGGCGAACGTGGGATTCGGGCGCCGAGGCCGACGACGACGCTGTCGCGAACCTGCGCCCGAACCCGCTACCCGAACCTGTGTGTGAAGACGCTGGGCGAATTTTCAGGCTCGGAGACAGCCTCGGAGAAAGACCTCGTTCATATTTCGGTTAATATGACTTTGCAGAAATTTGGGAGAGCTTTGTACTTTGCCTCCGAAATTAGTAATCTTGATATGGATCCTCGTGTCAGGTAATTTTAAATAGTAATTATTTTACTTATTTTTTAGCTATGTATTTCAATATCTAAATATCGATTTTCTCAAGAGAATGTGAAATTAGTGCAGCCTAATAATTTTTTTTTCTTCAGTCATGGTCTTGAAATATTAATTATTAAAGTAAGAGGAATTAATTGATTGGATTTGATAATTAAATAATTAATTGATTAATTCCCTTCTAATGCCAATGACACGTCATCGATTCTCAGGTCAGCATACGAAGACTGTCTCGAGCTGCTCGACGATTCGGTGAACCTCCTATCGCGTTCCCTCTCCGCCGTCTCCCGCGGCGGAGGAAACAGGCAGGACGTGCTGACGTGGCTCAGCGCCTCCCTGACCAACCACGACACGTGCACCGAGGGCTTCGATCAGCTATCCGGCAATGTCAAAACTCAGATGGCGAGTCGATTGAGGGATCTGTCGGAGCTCGTGAGCAATTGCCTCGCGACCTACGCCGCCGTGTCGGGGAACGACGATTTCGCCGGGATTCCCATCCACAATCGACGGAGGTTGATGGGGAAAGGCGGCGGTCGTCGCCGCAATCACGAGTTTCCGATGTGGCTCTCGAGGAGGGATAGGGTTTTGCTGGATATGCCCGTGACGGCGATTAACGCCGACGTGGTGGTTTCCAAGGATGGGAACGGCACGGTTAAGACTATATCGGAGGCGATTAAGAAGGCGCCGGACTACGGCGGTCGGAGGTTTATCATCTACGTGAAGGCTGGAAAGTAAGTTCACGCGCTTTCTGTGTTGGTGCGCTCGCGCGCGTGTGTTTATTAATTGTTTCGCCTTTTCAATTGGCGTTGTGCGATGATTAGCTCGTAAGGTTAATCTTTTGCATAATGAAGTAATGATGATCTCAAAGTCTTTACCTTTAGAGAAGGTTAAAAGTTGCAAAAGCACATTACAAAGAGTTGGGTGGATGTTCTTGAAATAACCAGAAATTTTGCCATTTCCACTGATTAGGTATGAAGAGGATAACCTGAAGCTGGGGAGGAAGAAGACCAACATAATGTTCATAGGAGATGGAAAGGGCAAGACGGTCATTTCTGGCGGAAAAAGCGTTCAAGATAACATGACAACGTTCCACACGGCATCATTCGGTAAGTCTCCTTGTCAACATTCCCTTTTGCTGTTAAATAATTTTTCTATCGGATAAAGAAGTGAAAACAATGGCAGCTTTGTCGTTGCATGCAATTTTGAACATGCACGTTACTGTAATTGCTGACTTTGCTTGCATGATTGATCGATGCTGCGCTTTTCCCCTCATGCTTTTTGCTTCTCATCCATCAGTTTTTTTTGTTTGTTTGTTTGTTTTCTTTTTTCCTTGTTCTTTTGATCGAAACCATCATTGTTTTTCTTGGTAGAAAAAGACCAGTGATCTTTTAAAATGACCCTTTTTCTTGTATGGAGCACTAGAGATAAGCTAGCTAATAAATAATTGAAGTGGATGAGCTTTGTAGTTTGATCATTGTCTTCATCTGTCATTTGTTTCCTTTCCACCATACTAATGGCTTCACTTTTTATTCTTGTCTACGTCTCATTTTTCCATCTACGGAATATAAAAACAGTGACATCTGTCCCATAAACACACCATCATAAAAGCCCGTCATTTTCATCCACTGTACAGCACAAATTGCTGTCCCCCTTGCTTCTAGTCCTCACCATAGTTGCCCTCCAACTTGCAGTATTCCCCTTTGTCTAATTCCACAACAGCCACACATTCACTACAACTCTGTATTACCAATGCCTAACCATAGTTCTCTTCTAAATGCTGATCTTTACAACACTACTAACCAATGTAACAATTACATAACCTCTGTGTGCAGCTGCAACCGGGTCAGGCTTCATCGCCCGAGACCTAACCTTCCAAAACTGGGCCGGGCCGAGCAAGCACCAAGCCGTAGCCCTAAGGCTCGGGGCAGACCACGCAGTGGTCTATCGATGCAACGTCATAGGCTACCAAGACACGCTATACGTCCATTCCCAGCGCCAATTCTTCAGAGAATGCGACATCTACGGAACCGTTGACTTCATCTTCGGCAACGCAGCGGTCGTCTTCCAAAACTGCTCGATCCACGCAAGAAAGCCGCTCCCTTTTCAGAAGAACACAATCACTGCCCAGAATCGTAAGGACCCTAATCAAAACACGGGCATTTCCATCCACGCCTGTCGAATCTTAGCCGAGGCCGACTTAGAGGCAGCCAAGGGCTCTTTTTCGACCTATTTGGGTCGGCCTTGGAAGCTATATTCGAGGACCGTTTACATGCTTTCTTACATTGGAGACCATGTTCATCCCAAGGGTTGGTTAGAGTGGAATTCCACGTTTGCGCTCGATACGCTTTATTACGGCGAGTATATGAATTACGGGCCGGGCGGGGCGATTGGGCAGAGGGTGGCTTGGCCTGGGTTTAGAGTTATTACGTCCACTGATGAGGCGAATAAGTTTACGGTGGGTCAGTTTATTTATGGGTCGTCGTGGCTGCCGTCGACTGGCGTTTCGTTCTTGGCTGGCCTCTCCACTTGAATCATAATATTGTTGCTCTTTTTTTTTTATTTAAATGGTGTTACGAGCTTACGTAGTTATGTTTTTTTCTTTTTCCAAGTCTTTTAATGTTCCTTGTCCGTGTATATGTTAAAAAATGTCTTTTTTTTTTTTCTTTTCTCTAAAGTGCAATATGATGTAATGATGTACGATCTTTCACAATGTTGGCTAACGTGGAATGTTATGTAGTTTCCTAATCAGCATGGTCAATTATTGCATCTAGCGGATGAAGTTGCAAGTTATATCCATTGCGAGACAAAAGTGTCATAGAGATTGAATACATCATAAAAGGTGGGAGAAAGTGGTGGAAAGTAATACTAAAATACTGAATTTGTGATTAAAGTGAGGTTGGTGGTTGGTAATTAATATTTTCAACAAGGGTTGAACTTGGAACCCTATTCTGTCGGTGTGCAGTTATACATTTACTATTATTCAATGAAATACATCCGCGCAGTAAAAGCTTTATTAACTCGACCCACATGATATCTGCAAATGAAATCAATATCTTGGGTGGCCTTCCTTTGTCTCTATAATTTCATTTTATGCCATGGCTGAATTCAGAAATTCAATATTAACGATTATTCTGAGACATAATAATTGTTAAAAGAACTAGTATGTCCTATGCCAGCTAATATTGGGAGAAAAATCAGCAACCCAACTTGCACAATAAATATCCATTGCAAATACAACTGCCATCTGTTTTCTTGACTTAAAGAGTTGATTGACATTCGAGACTTTAAAGCATACTATTGCGTTGAAACTAACCATCTATCATGGTTTTAAAATAATTCGAGAAAAAAGATTCCGTTCATCAAATATTCCTTATCTGGTTTAAGTCACCTGGTCAAGAGACAAGGATTCGAGGGATATCAATAATCATTGAAAACAAAAATTGTGTAATAATGGGCTCTTCTTCGAAACCCATTTTTTAGACTTGATGGGCCCATTCTTAGCAGATCAATTACGGCCCAATAAGAAGGATAAGGATCCATTATCTACAAAAGCCCAAGTCGAATAGTCTACAACGTAGATTTCCTCTTAGCCGTTATACCCACAGCTGAGCTGAAGTTCGTCTCTGTCTCTGTTACTCTTTCACAATGGCCCTCTCAAAACCCTACGGCTTCCTCACGCGCCTCGCTAAAACCCTGACCCGCGACAAACCCCACGCGCCACCTTTCCTCCCCCGCCTCCTCTCCTTTGCCACCCCAGAAGAAGCAGCCGCGGAACGCCGCAAGCGCAAGCGCCGCCTCCGCATCGAGCCGCCGCTCAGGCATGCGCCGCACCCTGCCCCAGCTCCTCAGCCGTCGCCGCAGCAAAATCCCAATTCCCCGAAATTGCCGGAACCGATCTCGGCGCTCAGCGGAAACCGACTCAATCTACACAATAAGATCCTCGGCCTCATCCGTGAGAACGACCTCAAAGAAGCTTCGCTTCTCACGCGCCACTCCGTTTACTCCAACGCGCGGCCCACAATCTACACTTGCAACGCCGTCATGACGGCGCAGCTGAGGCAGGCTCAGTATGCCGACCTTTTGTCCCTGCATAGGTTCGTCACGCAGGCTGGCGTGGCGCCTAATTTGATCACGCACAATCTGCTCTTGACTGTTTACTTGGACTGTCGTAAGGTTGATTTAGCTTTGGAGCAGTACAAAAATCTGATCAATGAGGCCCCTTTTAACCCTTCGCCGACCACTTATAGGATTTTGGTCAGAGGGTTGGTGTGGAATGGGGAGGTGGATAAGGCTGTGGAGATTAAGGATGATATGGAGAACAGAGGACATGGGGTTGATACTACGATTTATTCTTATTTGATGCTTGGGAAGGTTAAGAACGGAGATGGGGATGGGGTTTTTGCTTTGTACGATGAACTGAAGGGGAAAATGGGTGTAGAGGAAGGTGCAGATGTTATGGACGGTGTTTTGTGTGGGAATTTGATGAAAGGGTGGTTCTTGAAAGGGATGGATAAAGAGGCCATGGAGTGTTACGGGAGGTTTTTGGGTGGGAATTCGGGCGAATTGGAATTCAGTGCAGCTGCGTATAATGATATTCTCGAGGCATTAAGGGATAATGGGAGGTTTGAGATGGCTCTTGAATTGTTTGAGAGGATGAAGGCTGAGCACACACCCCCGAAAAGGTTGAGCGTGAATCTGGGAAGTTACAACGTGGTTGTGGAGGGTTATTGCAAGGAGAAGAGGTTTGAAGAAGCGATTGAGGTTTTTGAGAGTATGGGAGAGAAGGGCGCTTTTCCTGATGTGTTATCGTATAATGTATTGATCGATAGCTTGTGCGAGAACGGTAGGTTAGCAGAAGCAGAGAAACTGTTCGAGGGTATGAATGAGAAGAAAGTGAGCCCAGACGAGTACACTTTTGCCACGTTAATGGATGCCTGCTTGAAGGGAGATAGGCACGACGATGCAGCTCAGTACTTCAAGGCTATGGTTGAAGCAAAGTTGAAGCCTAGTCTCGCAGTTTACAACCGTTTGGTCGAAGGGTTGATGGAAGTTGGAAAGGTCGAAGATGCAAAAATGTTCTTCGATCTGATGGTTACGAAGCTGAAGATGAACGACGAGGCGTACAAATTTATCATGAACGCTCTGTTCGAAGCAGGGAAACACGATGAAGTCTTGAAGATCGTAGACAATATGTTGAGAGAGGATCCAAATGATTTTACGGAGGAGGTAGAGGAGTTTGTGAAAGAAGGCTTGAGAAAAGTCGGTAGAGAAGATGAAGTGATGGAGATTAAGTTGAACATAGAAAAGGAAAAAGCTGAAGCCGCTGCTAAGGTTGCCGAAGAAGCCGAAAGAGCTAAAGCAAGTGCTAAAGCTGCTGTTGCATCACTGTTGCCTTCTAAGCTATTGGACAACAAAGATGAAGCCATGGAAGATAAAGAAGCTTCTTCTGTTTCAGGGAATAATTCTGAGGATGTAAAAGGAGAAACAGCTGAAGATGAAGGTAAAGTAGTCATGTAATAGTTATGTCTTTTCCTTCATTTCAGCTAGACATATGATGACATTGCCTTTATTGTAATCTCAAGCTGTTGAAATGAAACACAGTTTCTTTAATGTAATAACAAGATACATCATTCAGTTTGAGCTGTCTCAGACAAAGGGAAGGGACAGGGAGAAACACAGCATAACGACACGAAATCGAAAAACATCAGCTACAAAGGTTCGGTATGATCCCAGCATCAGGATTCTGTTGTTCCTTCCATATTCTACCAGTAACCCTAAGCTTCAGCTCTTTCCTATCACCGCCAGAGAAGAAAAGCGCCATATTTCTCTGTATGATGAGGCCATCATGACTGTCTCTCACCTTACGGTGGCTATCTCTGATGCTCCGAGGCGTACCTTCCCATGACAGTTTCCTACCGTTACCACCTACTTCTAAACTGTAGCTGTAGTTTCTCGCCTCGGCCTCATCGCCCATAAACCGAAGAAAAGCCATGTACACTGGGGCCATTCCTAGCTGAAATGCCTCAAAGTGGAGGCAAAAGTATTGTCCAAAGCAGTGGAAAACCTAGCGAAGTAAGACAGCAACGAAAAACTACATAAGATTGGCATGAAATGGGATGCAACTGTAACAAAAAATCTACAGAAAAAAAAAAGCTCAACTGTTAACATCCACGTGGCGTTTTCCACTTCGCGGGGATTCGACTTGACGTAACGGTGGTTGAAAGTGCAGCCCGAGTGCATATCCACTTTGTGGTCGTCTCTTAGGTGGGTGACTAAGTAAGGGATATCGCCGGTAACTGCACATTCTGAGCCAGCGTAAGGACAGTTGTATGGTCTGAAGCTGCAGATTGCCTCGTGCTTGAGTTTGCTGTAATAAGGAAATATCCCGGGACAGCCCAGTGTAGTGCTTGCATGGAAGCTCAAGCGATTCTGCAACCTCTCTCAGCGCTAAGCACCTTATGTCTCCGAGCTCTTGCCTACACGTCGGGCATCGATTGTGCACCCTCGTTTTGCAGGTCGAACAAAGGGTGTGTCCATTGCGACACTGCGTAATGAAAAGGATCATAAGATCAGATAGAGAAATTCCACAACTTAATTTCCCATTTGAGATTCTTCAACAACTAAAGAGATCAAGGCAAAGAAGCAAAAGATTTCAGGCAACAAATACCATTCGTTAGAGCTTATAAAATGAGGTGAGGATGTAAAAGAAGAGGAAACCTGATGAATTGGTGGGTACATAGAATTAGTGCAAACAGGGCATTCAAGCAATTCATGAACACTTGTAGGTGCATTTCCTCGGCTGTAAGGCTTTGAAGAGAAATTGCCATGAGGTTTGGATAATGCTGACGTTTGGATATCTTCATCTTCAATTCCATCTGTTGAAGACACGCACTCCACGCTGTGCATTTCAACTGCGTCCATTTCTTGGATATTCCCTTAAGATCAAGAAAACATACAGATCACGAAGATCTAATCCTTACCCCCACAAATTAGAAGCTTTTTGATTTATCTAATAATGGGATTCTTTCTTTCTCGCCCAAAATTTCAATTTTTTTCCCTGAAATCGAAACAACCCCAAATCTATGACACACTATGTCGATCAATCGGAGGAATTTACTAGTAAAAGAATTCCGAGATGAATTCCGAGATGCCCGTTCCCCGAGTTAAAAAAAAAAAAAGATCCTTCTTTTTTCCGGGTTTCCCTCCTCAAATCTTCTTTCTTTGAAAATTTTAACTGGGCTGAGAAACTAAGTAAAAAACGAAAGGAGAGGAGAGGAGAGGAGATGAAGAACCCAAAGAGAAAAAAGATTAAAAAGAGAAAACAGAGAAGAAGAACGAAGAATCAATAGCTTACCTTTCAAGTAGGAACCTTTCTTCAAAAATATTCAGTCGGTCCATCCATCATATGGTAGGTATTGAGGGAGAGAGATGAGGATCGCCGTTGATTTTGAATAATTGAAGTTGGGATGGGAAGTCAATCAACGGCTCTAATTAGATAATTTTGTTTATATAATAATACTTTGCTCTTTGATTTAATAGTGGTTAACTGTTAGCTGACAATTGGTTTACCGTCGTATTCTTTTTCGTTTTAGTGATATCACCTTAATTGCAGTTTGTTGAGCAATCATTTTCAGAAAGGCTGTTTCGATCACTAGCCATCTTCGTCGTCATCATCATCATCAAGAACTTAATATTCCCTTAAAGAGGAACTTATATAAGGTACAGCACAACAGTTCATCGAAAAATATGGTAAATTAACTTCTAGTGTGTCTGCACTGTATATTGGAGGAGGAGATGAGTTTGAAAGATTATTACAATGGCAATAACACTAAATGCACAGCATGTAATAGCCACGAAAAGCTTGGCAAACCATACTCATTGAACCCGTTATTCGACAAATTCCTACGCATCGAAGATGAATTCAGTTAGAAAATCAATCTACTTCTGTTC
Organism: Craterostigma plantagineum; assembly: GCA_027422505.1. Lineage (NCBI taxonomy): Eukaryota > Viridiplantae > Streptophyta > Magnoliopsida > Lamiales > Linderniaceae > Craterostigma > Craterostigma plantagineum. The sequence goes on from JAPQWV010000004.1 coordinate 281,091, forward strand.
CCAATTAAAAGAAGCCGCCGGCGAGTTTGATGATGGGAACGACACTCTATCTTCAATTAGCGGGATTTCGAGCAAACTGGGTGAAACATTAAAGAAGCACAGAACTGTCAGAAAACATCTAGAACGAGAGAGTTTATAACACGAGTGAACGATTTGAAAATCTTTAGGCAGCTTTTTGATATGAGAAGGGTTAGATTAAAGATTAAAGTCGAGCTCTTCAACAAAAACGATAACGCATAATTCGAAAGTACCTGAAATGCAAGTGATCTTGCAGCTGTAATACGTATAAACTCGCTCTTCTTCGTCTCAAAGTTGGCTTTTGCGTGTGCCAACAGCCCCTGTTCTCTCTGCAAGTCTTCCACTACTTGATTCTTCTTCCATGTACATTCTTTCAATTGGTTCTCTCTTGCAAAGTAGCTTTCAGGGAGGTTAACTTTTTTGGACCCGACGGGGAACTGAACTGTTAAATCTTGCCTACGATAGGACACATTCACGTGTAAAAAACCAATGGGTTTGGGACAATACATGTCAATCTTCATACCGTGGATGGCCAAAATAGAACATGGCTGAGTTTTTCATGATTCCTCCATCGAGAGATATGGCACCATTGGGAATGTAAGGGATGGCCTTCAACATATCATCCCTCGATCTGTATACTTGCGAATTCGAGAAGAGGTTATAGAAAAGAGTATCTCTTAAGCTGTACACTGTAGTTGACGCGTAATGATATAACTCTGCTTCATCTATATAGATCATATTTACAGCAAAACCAATAAAACCGTGTGGAGTTTCCCCATTGGGCATCTTTGGCTTCAGAAGATCGAGTCTCCGTTGAGGGTCATCAGCTATAATTTCACCAGCATACGGTCTATATAGGGATGTAGTCGTACAAGAATGAATACATGAATTAATATATAGATACAAAATTATCGATAGGATAGTGATCTCTCTGCGTATTCCTCTTGGTCTCGTGTAGAGATACATACCTTAGCTTATCAAGAAATATAATACTCGGAGAAGCTTTACTTTCCAGACCATCCTTATTGCAACTTTCAGAGGCTTGGGGGCGCTTATAGCTCTTGCACACTATAGCCTGCATAGTTTCTTGGCCCAAATATTCCGACAGAAGCCTAGTTCAGACAGTTGACCATATTAGTTATTAATACCAGATTTCCACACTGATAGAGGGCAACAATCTATATTCTTGCTGCAACACTTCCCCAACACGGGCTATAAAAACCAACCTGCTGAGGTTCATGTCACTGACTTTTCCAAGCGTTGCAACAGTACCTAACACATCTTCTGCCCACGGTTGACCAGCGAAACGAGCTTTCAGGACACTTTTCTCTTCAGATATCTTGGATGTAAGAGTATCATTTTCTACGTCATCAGTGTCCATGGAGGAAGGGCCTTTGTTCTCTGTCGGGGATAAACTTGCAGTATGATATTTCCCGATTGCAACTGCAAAAAAAAAAAGAAAAACACAATTCAAGGGCGTATTTGAATAGATTATTGACAAAACAATAAGACCATGATACTGATACATGCAAGTGTAAGAGAGATGAAATCCAACGATGCATACTTTTGCCTTCACAATATGACTTAAAAGAGAATAATGAAATCATATAAGACTGGATGGAAATTGGTCATGCGCACCCTGCATATCAAGAATTGATTCCTCTATTTTGTTCTTTTGGCCCCTTAAGTAATTGATATTGTCTTCATAATGCTTGATTTTAGTACCCAGCTCCTTCAGATCATCTTCCACTTTCTGCAATAAGTTATACCGATATATCTTATCATTAGCCAAGAATAATACAGAAGAAATCTGGAGAAACTAAAGTCCAAGTGTAAGTGATGTAGATATTTCACAGAGATTGCTTCAGGGATCTATTAGTAGCTATCTAACCTTAGATTCACGTATGAAGTGCTCGTCACTAGCATCTCCAGGCATATTAGACGATGCAGAGATCCTTGAATTAACAAGCATCTGGGCAAGCGAGAGAGTGTTAATCAACCTTAACAACAATGCAGACACATTCATAGGGACATTATAGGAGCTCAAACGTTCTGCAGATAAAGCACATGCAAGACAAACAAAACAAGACAAAAGGCACGGAACATTTTCCATGGTGCCGAAGGAAACAGGCCAAATTAGAGTTAAATAGACAAATAAGCTTCACCCATATTAACATGCATTTTATCAAACACCTTATAATCAACCACTCCATTGATTCTATCAAGAAATATTGAATTTGAAACTGAACCAAAATTGCATTGCATGCCCAGCTGTTAGGAAACACAATTAAATTTCTGAAATGTTAAAAAAGTTTCTCAATTAAGCCTCAGAACCGCAAATTCACCAGCTGAAAAGCAGCAAAAGTTTTACTTCTAAGCAAGAACAAACAAACATGTCTTAACTGGTTGCGGTGGCCGTCTTTCCATGGACACTTCACTCTCTGATGCAAAATCTTCTCGGAAATTGAGTTGAATTGCTTCAAAAGTTCAACTTGAGCAGCAAATGGATCAAAGGTTCTGTTTTTATCCACAGTTATAAGCCCAATCGAGTTGGGCTAAATTACATCACGTGATATCAAATCAATTTCAACTAATTGGAGATTCTTCCGTCTTTGCTTAGCTGTCAAGATAAATACTATCTATGTCCATCAAAACGAAATCCTTAACTTTCCACTAATTAACAAATTAGTTCTTGCTTTAAGTTCAATCCAATAGTGGGGTTCATACTTTCAAGTTCCGACGTTTAACAATTTTCTCAAAAAAATAAAAACTTTATCACCATAAAGCAATGGGCCAATAGTTTTCTTGATCGGTACAGCTTTAGTTAAGCATAGTTCTTCTCTCTTTACGACGTGTTCTACACAAGGGGACACCCTAAAAGCTGATTATCAGAAATTAAACTATTAATTAACATTATGATGTGATGGGTGGGATGGGATCGCAGCTCTATGTAAAGGACTGTATCGTAAGAATAATCGAGGTTTCATGATCCATAATTGTAGGGAAGAAACATATACTATATTGTATTGGTATGCTAAAGCTTATGCTGTGGTCCTCCTCGTATGAACTCCATTTTATTATCTTCAAACGAAAGCAATGGTTATTACCAGCTAAACTATCGATAACCACCTTGTGAATGATCGTAATGTTATGGTCCACCATGAATATGATCCATGGTGTGGGACACGAACAGCGAAGCTATCCTGGACGTTTTTATAAAGCATTTGGAAAGAAAGTAGTAATAACTAAAGGACTTACCCAAAATATGTTTTGACAGATATAAGCAGTGGTTTTAAGGTTACATAGTTTTTTTTCTTTAATACTACATTAATGATTTTGACGATTTGCTAGGAGAGTGGCCCATTTGTTCCTCGAATTCAGAACCAAGAACGGATGGGTTGTTGCAAAAAGTCATTCTTTTTCGCGTTAAAATACATTCTGTTATTCTCTCTCGTTGTTTCTTCTTTTGCTGCTACATTTATTTTATCAGAGTTGCAGTTTAGCTTCTAAGTGATCTGGCAAAGGTTTACACGTGTAAAGCTCGAATCTTTTGCCATTCTTACAGCCTTTTTCCTCTAGCTTTAAGCTAAGTTAATAAAAGTCCCGAAAGGGTTTCGTGTTAATCCAAGGGACGATTTTCATGACCCAAGACTTGCCAGTTTCATGTAAAGCTTCGTTTTCCGTACAATTCTTGAAATAGAAGTTGATGAAAATGAGTTACTATCTTCTGTTGCCGTCGTAAGTTCATACCCTTCTTCATTTGCAGAATCTTCTGCAAGTTTTTCCTTGTCCGTACAATTCTTGAAGCTGAAGTTGAGCTTTAGTTTGAGGAAATGCGTCGCCTACTGCACCCATAATGTGCAGAGTCGAAATAGTCCAAATTCCTAAGCTTTTGATTTCATTCGTTCTGTGATGTCCTTTCTGCACAAGAGCCATGATGTGCGATGAGAATCCTAGAAATTCCTCAGAACTCACATCTGAGGACAAAATCGAGAGCTTCTATCCTATGTTCTTCAGCCTTTCTTGCGCCTTTTTTGCACTAAAACTGCTGCCCGAGCCCGAAAAATGCGACGAAAAATGGCTAGAGATAAGGAACGGAATGCTCAGAGGCAGCGCTCATCTTTTCGGACTGTTCCTCTCATATGTCCAAAAGGGACATGGAAACTCCGAGCTTGTCCGAAAGCTGACAGCGCAGATTGCAGAGTTAAAGAAAAGGAGAAGCGAAGATGCAAGAGCCAATGAGAGAGTTGTGTGCATATTTGCTGCTAGAGAGCAGTCTTGGCTAGATGAGAGAAGAGAGCTTAGACAGCAGATTGGCTCGCTTATGAACGACTTGCGTCTCATTCAGACAAAGAACATGAAATCCATGTCTGAATTGAACGATAAGCTGAAGAAAGCAGAAGCTTTGGTGGAATCGAAGGGTAAGGCTGTCGAAGAAGCCCAGCAAGGGAAAAGGGATATGGAAGAGAAGTTACAGAACTTGGAAAACGTTGTGAGTGAGCTGAAAGAAAGTTTGGAAAGCGAAACGCAGAGACGTTTGAGGGAGATTTCCAAGCACAAGACTGCGTTCATCGAGCTCGTTTCTAACCAAAGACGGGTCGAAGCCGAGATGGGTCGGGCTTTAAGACAAGTCGAAGCTGCGAAACAAGAGAAAGAACAGTCTTTTGCGATGGCCCAGAAGTTGTCTGTAGATCTCGTTAAGATCAGCAGAGATTTAGAGCAGAAAGATCGCATTTTGTCGGCTGTGTTGAGGAAATCGAAGCTAGATACAGCCGAGAAACAGATGCTTTCGAACGAAGTTAAGACATCGAAGGCCAAGAGAAAGAAGATCGAGGCCGAAATAGCGAGGTGGAGGGCGTTTCTTGAGCATAACCGCGAAAGGCAATCTTTGAAGAACGTAGGCGTGTTTGCCAATCGAAAAGGTCTGTTTTCGACGAGCTTGAGGTCTACGGACGTCGAAAATCTTGGACCGATGAAGAGAGGTTATTACATTGAGTACCCAAAATCCGAGGTAAAGGAAGGTTTCGGCGTTCTTTCTATTGCATCCGAGCCTTATTTCGGCGAAGAAAGTGATGAGCCAGGTAATAAGAAGATTCTGCACATTCTTGATTTGACAATCCCCTGCACTTTCTTGCAAAAAACGTAACTTTTCGACGCCCTTTTCCTCGATTTTACAGGCGATGACGAGGACTATGTAGTAAGTTCAAATGCAGAAACATGCAAGTTAGATGCCTTCGCGGAGCAGCTCAGGGCCAAAGACGAAAAGCTCGAAGCATATCAATGGCGTCTGATGAGCATGGACATGGAGTTACAGAAGTCGAACTCCCTCATCGAAGGGCTCGATCATGATATTGCAAAGCTTCGGGCCGAAAATATGAAGTTGGAGTCGCTGCTGACGAGTCGCGAGGAAGAACTAAACTCCCTGAAAGAGCAGTTAGTCGTGCAGTTCAATCCGCCGAATCTTCAGAAACTGAACTTGAACTCTTCAGCGAGCGAAGAATCGTTTGGAAACAGTAGTGTCTGGTCTAAGGTGAAGATCATCAAAAGAAAGTCAGGTCGAAAAGTGCAGGAAAGCAACACGACGCCTAAAGAGATTATGCACGAGAAGCACAAGGATATAGTTTTAACTCTAAAACCTCCATTAAAGGAGAAGCAAGAAACTGAATGCCGTGCGTTGAGGGGTTCGAATCATTTCAGGCAAAAAAGCGTCGGCGAAGTCTCAGATTGTTCTTTTAACGTCGAAACGTCTCTTGTTTTAGGACAAGATAAGGCGAGCAGCAGTAGCAGCAGTAGTTCTTCCTGGAAAATGGATATTCATGCTCTTGGAGTTTCTTACAAGATCAAGAGACTTAAGCAACAGCTACTCATGCTAGAGAGGTTAACTGGTAAGAAAGAAAGCAGCGAAGAAAGCAAAAACGACGAGCATTTCGGCGTGAAGGGATTTTATACCCTCGTGTCGTTGCTCGACAGGCAAACCGATCGATACCGCTCGCTTCACGAGAAAATCGACGATATTTGCAAGAGAATGGTATGCTTTTTATCTACCAAGCCCTTTGAACATATGTATGATGTTTTGTAACTTATATTCGTTGGGAAATATTGCAGCATGAGAAGGACTTGAACTTGAGCTGTGAGGGTTCCAACGTAAGTAGAACGGAAGATGAAACTAAACACTTGGAGCATTTTCTTGAAGAAACATTCCAACTTCAGAGGTACATAGTTGCGACTGGGCAGAAACTGCTCGAAGTGCAAGCTAAGATATCATCGGCGTTCGTCGACGGAGATGATGAAGAACAGATCGAAAAGCCCGAGAGCTTCGATGTTAAGAGGTTTGCTGACAACATTCGCGTGTTGTTGCGCGAAGTTCAAAGAGGCCTCGAAGTTCGATTATCGAGAATCATAGGAGATCTCGAAGGAACATTGGCGTTCGATGGAATGATACATCTCAGAAGATGAAAAAATAAAGGTCTTACACCTGTTAATCGTCATTTATTCTCCATCCATGTTTTTCTTACAGGTTTCTTACACTAGAATTTTGCACAGGAAATGCTCTTGCTTGTAATAATCCTCGAGTAATATTAATATTATTGTTGCTATTCTAATGTACAGTGAACTCTTTGGATCGTTCAGATTATGAAGCTGGTCCACAAAATGAATGGTGATCACATGTTTATGTTAGGACCAAGAGAGAATGGTGACCACGTAAATAAAAATGCAATCTTTATGAATGTAGTAACACATCTCTCCGGGGAGATATGTAACTCCAAGATGGTAAAAACAAGAAAGCCCATGAAGATCGCAGGAAAATACAAGTAAATAGCCCAAATCAAATTGTTAACCAATACGGAGAGAGAGGAAACCACTGCTAGAGTATCCAAGAAAAGATGATTTCATGGTGATGCTAATGATGAGAAAAAAATTACCACATTACCCTTGATTGGTCATGCATGGGACTTTAATGGTCTCCCCATCCCCACCCCACCATTCACGGCACTGATTAAAGTAATGGGAAGGAGAAAAAAAGTCCACTCGGTGATTGAAAGCACAATCATGAATAACTAATTATGAATTTAAACGCTATGTGTTCCCATTAATGAAAGCACTAATGCACAGTTTTTCAAGGTAAAAAGGTACGAAAGGAAACAGAGCCAAGAGCAACACCTGCTTTTGTGGGTCCGAGCTCTAACGGGATAAGCTAGATAAACAACTGATTTTCTTTCACCTTCATGCTTTTTGAATTTTAACAATTAGTAACTTCTCATTTTATTTTCTCAAATATGTGAAAATGAGAGCAAGTAGGAGGAGAATCTTTTGCTTTCTGTCATTTCTCTGCTTCAGTAGTTTTCTCTGAATAAAACTGTAATATTATATTTACCCAACGTATACTCTGTTTTCCCCTGTTTCTTAAGAGGAGAATATAAGAAGTTTTTCACGGGTTTTCAGTGGTGACCCACTAAAACAGGTAATGATTAGAAAGAGTTAAGAAACATGAGACTGAAAAACATTGCCCCATTTTTTCCTCAATAAAAGCGGTGTTGAAAACAACTCTAAACGTCAAACGTTTCAAATTCCCTTTACAACGCAATAGGTCGTGCCTGCCTTAATGCTCTTCTTCCTCTTCTTCTTCTTCTTCAGTTCATCTTCCACTTGCGTACAATAAATATCCCACACTGCTAACTAATTAATGCAGTTATTGTCTATTTTTAGTCGTGGGTTTTATTCAAAATCCTGGTACCGAACAATAGTGAGTGGCCTTCATGTTTTTATTGCTTCCATTTAAGTTGTCCTCTTTTTGCTTTTCCTCGTGGACCTACTTAATGATCGAAGACGAGTGCTTGTGGGAGTGATTTTTGGGTGTTGACCCTTTTGTTTTCTTGTTAGCTGGAAGCGCTGAGCTTTGTTCTTGAGGGTTCTCTGCACAGCTGCAGTTGAAATACAGTGCACAGATTTGGAGTATTGAGGTGGGTTACTGCTTCCTTTGAGGTTCTTTAGTTTTGAAAGTAGAAAAAGCCTTATTTTTTTCTTTCATCTTTTAGCTTATCCTTCATTTTTTTTGGTAGATTTGCGAGATAGTGGAGTCTATTTGATGCATACAATGTGTAGGGTGTGATGAAAATTTTGCCCAGATTTGTGTTCTTTGTGGTTTCTTATTATTCTTGGGATGTGTTGAGAGAATTTTTGTGATAAATCGAAACCTTTTTGTGTCCCTTTTCAAAGAGATTGAAGACGGTAGTGAACTGTGTTCTTGAAGTTTTGCTTCGAATCTGGCTTATGCAATAACCAACTTCTTTTGATTTTATGGATCTTTTGTTCATGGAAAAGCTTAATCCCTCTATCTCTTTCTCTCACTCCAAATTTCTCTCCTTTTTACTTAATTGTCTCTTTCTACTGCAAACCGTTGAAGGATTGTCTCTTTGTTTGCTGTCCTCACCCAAAATACATACATAGAGTGAAAGAGGATCTCTCTCTCTCTCTCTCTCTCTCTCTCTCTCAAGCAGACACACAAACATAGTTTGGCACTCTGACAAGTAACTTCTTGGAGGGACCATACAGTTTTTGGCCTTTTGAATGCAAACAAGGAGCTGCATTTTTCTTCTTACAATTAAGATTGATAACACAACTTCATTACTTAGTTTGGCCGATGTTGAATTGGTAATCATTTATGCCACAGAGCGAGGACTTCATAGCTACTAACTTCATGTGAGGCAATGACTGCTGCCATGGAATTTTCCCGTGAGACTGCGAACTACGATGAGGTCTCTATGCAGCAGACAATGGTGTTCTCCGATAGTTTAAAGGTTACTTCAAAGTTTCTTCATTTGTTAGTTTCCCAGATGGATATTGAATCTAACCTTTTTCCCAGGATTTGAAGAATCTCAGGAAACAACTCTACTCAGCTGCAGAGTACTTTGAGCTGTCTTACTCGAACGACGATCAAAAGGATGTGTGAGTCGCAATTTCACCTATGTTCTTCATTACAACTCTTTAGTATCGTATTTGGATCTCTCTGAAAGAAAAAAACAAATGTGTAGAGTGGTGAATACGTTGAAGGATTACGCCATCAAAGCTTTGGTGAACACAGTCGATCATTTGGGATCTGTGAGCTATAAAGTCAAAGATCTTCTCGACGAAAAGGTCGATGAGGTCTCGGTGACTGAGCTTCGTGTTTCCTCTATCGAACAAGTACACTTTTCAGTCGTCGTGATTTTTGGATTCTCATTCAAGAAGTATAAGTTAAAGTCTTCTGATTTATTCGATTCTTTCTCTATATATTTTGGCTCTGTTAGAGACTGAGGACTTGCAATGAGTATATCGATAGAGAAGGTCTTTCTCAGCAGTCGCTGGTAATAAGCACCCCAAAGTACCACAAACGATACATCTTCCCAGGTTGTTTATAAGCCTATGAAAATCTTTTGCACAGAAGTTTTAAGACGAGCGACGAAGTGTATGAATTTCCATGTTTTACGTTTGTAGCTGAAGAGACTGCGAACGGAGCCATTCGAGCAAAGTCAGAATACCGAGATTGCAGTGCAAACGAGGGAGATGGTTGGCATCAGTTCAAGGATGGTAAAGTTTTTGAATGATTTTTCATTTGCGTTCTTACGAAAAATGTGATTTTATGACCCAAAGGTTCTTTCTGCAGCTATTCGTGCCACCATTCGAGAAGCGCCACCTGGGCCCACACCTGGGTAATTTTTTCTTACATTTTAAAGATAGCAAAGCAGATCCTCTTACATGAATAATAACTCAGCCACTCTTTGCAGTAAAGGGCGCTCTCCCTCGCCTTCGAAAAAACTTACCCAGCAAAGTCATTCGTTTTCTGGCAAACTTTCCGGCAATAAAGACTTGGGTAGGCGACGACTTCTTACCCAACTGATAGTTCTCAAGCATCAAAATCTGATTAAAAATCGCAACTTTTTCTCTGTGTTCTGTGAATTTTTATCAGAGAAGAGATCAATTTCTCCAAGGCGTTTCCCACTTCTACGCTCGGGTTCTTTCTCGAGTAAGCCCAACACTCCCAAGAGTTCGAACCCAACTACTCCAAATAGAACCCGACCCACGACGCCAAACCCGTCCCTCTCGAGACAGCAGCAGCCCGTAAATAACACTATCCTTCTCAACTACGTTCTTTGGTTATTGTATAATGACATTAGTTTTTTTTTTCTTTTTGCGTTGTTTCTTGTCTAAAACGAATGTTTATGTGCTTTGGAAACAGCACATATCTGAGCCTCGAAAATCTGCTTCGATGCGTATTCGCTTCGAAAAGGAAGGGCCGAGGGAGAGCGAACAATACCCGACGAGCAAGAGCAAACGCCTGCTCAAAGCTTTGCTCACTCGTCGCAAGTCGAAGAAAGATGATACGCTGTATACTTACTTGGATGAATACTGATTGAACAGATATAGCTATGACAGCTGCCTTTTTTTCCTGTCTTTTTTTTTGCTTTAAGGCTAAGGTCTTCTTACATCTCATCTTCAATCTGTTACAGCTTTTGGGTGTAAGTTATTACAGACGTATTGGTTAATATTACAGCATCTGTTAACACATCGTATGCTAGTCAGCCATGAGAAATATTTACTGTATTGAATCCGTAATGATTAATCAACTCAACTAATAAAGAATTCAATCAAAACTCAGCTCATTCATGGCCTTTTTTTTCCCAAAAAACAAAAAAAAAAACAGAGAGATGGGATTTTTGCAGTCGTAGTTAAAACCCGAATCTTCTCGTCATTCTCAACTCTCTTTCATCAAGAAACATGTGCAAGGCGTGGCGAAAAAACTAAGTGTTTAGTCTAACAGTATGAACTGAAAAGTGAGTTGAGTTCATCATTATTAGTAGAATTTATTACCTGTAATATATCTTCATGCTAGAGCAGTTCCAACTCTCGTGGGCTTTAGATTCTTGAAGGACCTTTGCACGTATTTAAAAGACAGTACGAAGAGGCCGAAAAAGGACATTACGAACGCATAAACCTTCTCTAAAACGTTGATTGTGAACGATGAACTGATCGATCTCCATAACGCTATCCAACTTTTCTTGACCTCTGAGGAAAAAAGAATATATTTTTACAGATTTCTTCATGGTTTATGATAGACGAAAGGGAAGGCTCAAGTGTTTATATGAAATTAGTAGTTCTCACCACTGTTTTTACTGGCGAGATTCGTCCATTCGTATGGGCTTATCCTACTCTCCGAAGCCTTTATCAGCTCAAGAAGAGCTTTATTTACCTGAAACATAGCCCGAATTCGACAATCGTTAGTAACGAGAGATCATTGGAAGCTCTTGAATGATCGATCATAGGAATTACTTCCAGAATTTATGTTTTTGGTTTTGGGAAGTGTCATTCTACTATGTAATCGCTTTGATACACTTCAATCTTTCATATTTCTTCAGAACTCAGTTCGACTTCTATCGTTACAACATCAAACCGATGCTAAGTTCGGTGCAGCATGTCATTCTTGTCTTAAAATTTGCACAAAAAATTACCTCTTCAGTTCTTTCATGACTAACTAGATGCCCGCCGCTAAGCTCGACCATCCTCGCAGATGGATATAATTTCTCTGCAAGTCTTTTCGCGTGGGACAACTGAGCAATGACATCATCTCTACAACAAAGTTGTTTAAATCAGTCATCTTATACATACACAAATATGAGTTTGCAAGAAAAAAAAAGTACCTTCCATGGATTACTGATACAGGAAATTCAGCTGTACGAATGGACTCTAACTCAGTTCTTGACATACTATGAGTCCAGCAAGCATTCGCCTGCCCATCGAATCCATGGCTCGACTGCATTCCGCTCGACGTTATACCTTTCACATATTCCTGCAAAAAAACGTAGGAGTTATTTATTGAGACTTATGTATTTCTGTTTGCTGAAATTCTTACGGTTAACTTACTTGGTACAAGATTGATCTCCTCGTCTTCCCTCCAACGTACTCATCGAGATATTCCTTTGAATAGTGTGTATCCAAATCAACAGCAGCTCTCTGCTCTGGCGTTTTCGCCTTCATGAAACGCATTGCTATCGATAACGTTTTGCGATCTATCTGAAATGAAATCATTTATGAGACAATAGAATTTCGCAGAAAACGTTGGGAATCGAATCTCAATATACCTTCGGTATGCATTCATAGCCTCCACCAGTGACATTCAGCAATGCTAAAGACAAAACTCTGTGAGGTACCATTGCTGCAAGCTTGCAAGCAATCATTCCTCCTATGTTGTTGAAAGTGTAATAAGGTCATAAAAGGAGGGAGGAGAAAGAAACAAAAGCTCATTATTACAACTGTGTAAGAGACAAAACAGAACAATACCCATTGAATGGCCAAAGACATGAGCCTTTTCCCATCCCAAATGATCCAACAACGCTATTGCATCTCTAGCCATAATCGTTGTCCTGAACATTGAGAATATAGAAAGAAAGCCTTTTATTTACACCTCATTCATAAAGGAAGAAGAGAAATCCTCGGCAAAAAAAGATTCGATCTTTTTTTTTACAACTACACACGTGTATTCTGATTTCTTCTTCGGAACAGAGCTGCGACCCATTCCTCGGTTATCGAACGCGCAAACCTCGAAAGCAGCAGCAGCGCCGCCGCGCTCATTGCTCCGACCGCCACCTTCTTCTTCTGGCGCCGGCGAAGCATCGTCGTTCGGCGTCGCCGTTCCGACCAAGCCTTTTATTTGTGGGTCCCACGATTCGTGAGTCCCAGCTAATCCTATTCATTCGATTCGAACAACCATTTCAACGCAGAAAACAAAGATATAAAAACAGAGGAGGTGGTGGAGCTAGCTAAGCTACCGATGACCAAATATACAAAGAAATATGCGATCTTTTCTATTACCGATGATCATGAGAACTTTGACTGGTCCTTGACCGTAAGTCCTATAGAAAATCTCGACTCCATTGCTGTCTCTGTGTTTGCTTTCATCTTTGCCTTGATATGAGCTAACGTCACAGAAGGGCATTCTCTTCCTTAACGATCTTCAACCAAAATTTCTGTGATCGATTTGTGTTTTGATTTCGGATATTAGTTACAGACAAGGAGATTCTATTCTATATCGATTTGTGGATGTATCTACAGATGGTCATTGCAAATTCGCAAATCGCAGGTAGTGTAATCTGCATCATTGGATTTTTATTTTTTTCTTTATTTATAACTCGATTTCTATTTTTTCCATGTCTCTCTATACGTAGATTAGCCTTAAATACTCCTTTCTAGAAGCTCATTTACTTCATTTTGTAATTATAGTTTTAACTGTATGAAAAAAAAAAGGAAATTTTGTTTTTCCGCAAGTTTAAAATATTTCATTACCCAAATGATTAAGATAGAGAGCAGATAGTTGCATACGTGGCAGATAAAGAGGTGGTTGGTTGGTCGGCCGCCGCGTAGGCGTAGGTGGTCGGGTTTGGACAGCGGAGGTGAAAAGTCTTCTAATTTTCTTTCTTTGTCATGATTTTACGAAATTTCAATATTATAAGAAACTCGGTGGAAAACCAAGTGCGAAACGTGACACCTAAATACATAAATGGAGAAGAAAAAATATGGACTTCAAAAAATAGCAAGCGCTGTATTTTGTTTTATACGATATGACAATGACATACGTAGCGTCAAGCTTATTATGGAATTAAATATTGTGAACGTGCGTGAATAAAAAGGTACGGTATTAAATAATAATTGTGGATGTGGTCGTCGTCGAAGAGATGAGATTGGAAATGTGACCCACTTTGGTCTTAATCAATTTAATTTGGACACGTACTATAGTTTGTAATAAAAAAATGCAATAATGCAATCATTTGCACGATTGGGCTAATCAATGTCACGAACCAAGCCCATTATTATCGGCCCAAAGTAATCATCTTTGGTGCGGTCCAATTAACGAAGCCCAGTTGTAATGTTTTCCAGGTAATAAAATGATTTTACGGGGACCGAATTGCAAATAAAGTAATACATTGCGCGGCATTGTGGTGCGCGAGAATGGTCCCAAAATCTGAAAACAATGCTTCTGTTTGAATTTGAAAATCGAATCAATGCAATAAACAATGTCTGAAACCCCAAAATAGAAAAGGAAAATGTTTGGACTAATCGATTGCATGTGACCGAAGATACTATTTAGAGATTAACTGTATATTATTATGTTATTGAGAAAGCGCTTCGCAGCTCTCACTCGCCCGCTCCTTGAGCAAATTCAAAAAACCCCATTCTTTTTACATGGTGGTTGCATTTTTAATTAGGAGTATTAGATCTTCGCGGTCAATTCTATTTTCCAATTGCCGGTTAAATCTTCCCAATTTTTTTTTTCGGTGTTGAAACTCATTGAAGTCGTAGTCTTTTTGGTGTTGAAAATCATTTAAGTTGTAATCTTCGGGGTTTGAATTTGAAGGATTTTGTTTTTGAGAGAAGGGTGATAGGCGAGAATTTCAACGCTGTTCGTTCTCGTTGTTTTGCTCAAAATGCACAGCGAGGCTTATGTTGGCGGATCTGAGCCAAAGGTTGGAACTTGATTCGAGCTTGTGCTACATTTCGGTTATTTTCTTCAAAGTTGTCATTTTTTCTTGGCGATTGAAGTTTAGTTTCTGGTTCTGAATGCGTTAGGTTTTGGTGGGAAAGAAAAGGGATTCCATGGATATGGAAGAAACAATTGACGGCAGTTTTAAAAGAGTTAAAATGCGGGACATTGGATCTGTTTTCAGATCTGAAGGTCTGTTTCTGCCCTATTTTAAGATTCTAAGTTTACTGTTGTATTCATTCTTTCGATTCATCCCTTCGTTTGACTTCATGAACTGGCAAGATTAGTATCAAGACATTATCTGGTCCTTAATTGACTTTTTTCGGTTATTTTTTGCTCTCTAGTGCATTTGAGCGTGTAGAGGATTGTTCCATTTTTCATAGACCTTCAATCGTATCGATTAATGAGCATTTATTTGTTTTCGTTTACGATTGTTCAGAAAGAGGCAGCAGCATGTGTGCAATCGATCTCAATGTTGGTTCAACAAATGACTTAGTTGTTCATGATGCTTCCATATGTATCAAGAATGGTAACAAACTTCCCTCTGCAAACAAGGAAGAAATGAATGAGAAGGATATCGTATCGAAACCCCGAGGTTTTGATTTAGATCTAAACGCTGACGATATCTCAAGTTCTGTGAACGAATCCTTTTATCCCTTCAAGAACTATGAACATCTGAAGTCTCGAGATGAGTCTGAGTGTGGAAGTTCTGTGGGCCCAATCGATGAGAAGGATTCGATGAGAGTTTGGAAGGGATTGAAACAGAACAACTACATGTCCTCTCTCCATGGATCCATGCCCATACCAAAGCCACGTGGTAGAAAGAAAAGCAGCAGTGATGTAATGAAGAAAAGTGTCGAACTAGGAAAGAAAGAACAAGTCGATCGCTTTGCTAAGATTGCTGCTCCGAGCGGTTTGCTTAATGGGTTGAATCCCGGTATCATTAACCACGTGAGGAACAGCAAGCAAGTTCGTTCAATCATCGAAGCCATGACGAAATTCGAAAGAGACGAGGGTAACAACAAACAAAAATTCGACGAGAGGAAAGATGCGAGTGGGCTACGAAAGGGTTCAGAAAATCCTCATGAGGTTTCGATGGTAAGAGGAGAGTTAAGTGAGTTAGTAAGAGGAGCTCGTTATGGTTTTACGAACACAAGTAGAAGACAAGAAGATGCTGATGATGGACTTTCTCTGAAGCTTTCATCGCATGTAGCAGTTGCTTCTGAGAATACGAGCTGTTTGTCTAACGATGAATCGGGAAATTTAAATGGCGTTACTTCCCTCGCTGTCCAAGGTTGCCTTTTTAATTACATTCCTTTCATTTCTTTACATAAACATATATTTACTAGCGTACGGCTGGTGGGGGGTTCGATTTTTCAGCTGCTAACGTCGCTTCGCAATGGTTGGGACTTTTGAGTCAAGACATCAAAGGACGCTTATCTGGTAAGATTTCGTCACTCATCTTCGACTGTGTTCTAATCGACGAGTTATGTCATTGCAAAGCACGTCCCTTAAAAGGGTTTGTCTACTTACTCTATCTATCCATCCCACAGCATTACGACAGAGTAAAAAGAGAGTCCAAGCAGTTCTTACCACAGAGCTACCATCTCTATTCTCCCGAGAGTTCTCGTCGAAAGATTCGCACACCGAGCAAGCATCTCTTGGTGCACACTACGACAAATGGAGCTCTCTCTTCGTACAGATGGAGAGAGCTCTCTCCGAAGAAGAGAATCTTCTTGTGAGTTTGCTGAACTCATAACGAAAAAATTTCTTATTCATCTCTGCATGAAAATTGAACATCGAATGACATCATCAGGAAACATGGTCGAACCAAGTGAGGGAAATGCAAGGGAACTGCGACAAAGGTTGTGACACCCGGGGCCGATGAGGGCGGGGAGTGATCGCCGGTGCCAGAGAAGTGCACGGACAAGGAGCGGCTCCTGGTAGGCTTCTAGGCGAAGGGGTACATGAACGAACCGATCCGACACCCGAATGAGAGGGGATCCTGAGACTGACAATGTATGGGCGTGTCAGGCTAAGAATCGTATAAAAGAATTGATAGTACTACTCATATCACCAAGGTCGACCTACCTTTTCGGGAGTCCATCCGAAAGAACTTCGAAGTTAAGCGTGCTTGACTTGAAGCAATCTTAGGATGGGTGACCCCCTGGGAAGTTTGCCCAGGGTGCGTGTGAGCGAGGACGAAGCACGCTGGAAGGTTAAATGGTGGTACAGTGGGGCCAGACTATCAGTCGGAGTGTGGTGGGCCCAACCCCACTGGTCCCGGTAGGGACGGATGCTACAGTGACACCCGGTATGGGACGGGATGTTACAAAGGTCTTAACAATCCTATACTGCAACATCAAGCTCCTTCTTGTCCAGACAAAAAGAGGTGTGATTCAACTTAGTTCTGAATCCAAGAAATCCAAAACCATCCATGTATGTTTTGCGAATGAGATGTGCTTTAATTTCTCAGATTAGGAGGAGATGGGGAGGAGTACTTGGCTGTTAATGCTGCTGCAGCTTCGCTGTATTCTACTTGCAACTTCTTGATGTCGTCGACGCAAAATCAACAGTGTGGCTGAGCTCAAATTGTGTTGTTTACTTGATCGAAGAAGAAGGGATGTTTCTGTGTAACATTAAGGCACATCATCATCGACTTTCTTAACTGATTAAAAGTTGTTAATTTTTCGCCCGTAGATTGTTGAGACATTATAGTTGCAACTTGAGGAGCATTCTGTTTGTTTTTAGAGTTTTTTTACAGCGTTCGAAGAATTTCTTTCTTTGTATGTTAGAGAAAGCTGCTACTGATTGTTAGCTGCGTATTTCTTAACAGTTCTGCATTATGGTTTATGGTGGTAATATATTTCAGCTCATGCTTTTTCGATGGACTTGAGATGTAATGAAGGGGAAAAAAATAATATTATTTTAATTATTTTTAAAAAAAAACAAAAGAACTAAAAATTGTAGTATGTGGCTGCTGGGATTCGAGCCCAGGTCTCCACGGCCACAACGTGGAATTCTTACCACTAAACTACAGCCACTTTGTTGTGAATTTTTGTTCTTGGGTGTAACTTCGTAAAACGCAAATGGATATATATAAATAACGAAGGAATCAAGTCAAAGGATATCCATAGTTGAAAGGAAAGGGCGAAGAGCACAATGGTCGGTTCAGTAGTGGCGCCCAACAAGCAGCACGTCCTCTTCACTACCAACACTCATCATCTCTTCACCAAACAGCACAAATCGCCGCCGCATTTCAGCGTCTGCAACTCCTCTTTAGATGAACGGCTGCCAAAGACGGCGGAGGACGACGAGCGCGGCGATGTTTCGGAGAGGAAGGGAGACGGGAGGCGGAAGCTGGTTAGGTTGGCGTGGGAGAGCTTGGTGAGATGGTCTAGGTCATTGAGGTCTAGAGCAAAGACCGACGTCCTCGAACGTACGAATAAGGTATATGTAGATGCTAGCTTAGCAGCTGGTTCTGTTCTCTTGGCTCATTTATTGTTGTTATTTTCCTTGGGGTCGTAAAGCAAGTTTGGAATTTTGCATTAGATCGTGGTGCTTGGTGGTGGATCTTTTGGAACTGCTATGGCGGCTCATCTTGCAGACAGGAAATCACAGCTTGTTGTTAATATGCTTGTTCGAGATCCACAAGTCTGTGAATCTATCAACGATACTCACTTCAATCGGTAAATCTGTAATATGTTCCCTTCACAGCTTGATACTTTCAATGCCAACCTCACGGTTCTTTGTAAAACTCTGTTATTTAGTTATCTAAGAGTTTTCCTCCTTGATTTTCTCAGTAAGTATTTCCCGGCACATAAATTGCCAGTGAATGTCACTGCGACTACAGATGCTAGAGCGGCGCTCAAGGATGCTGACTTTTGCTTCCACGCTGTGCCAGTGCAGGTCTCAGATGCTTCCATTCGGCATTGAATTGGCTTGTTTGTTATTGTACTTGGGAGATTAGTAATTGATTTAGCGTAAATATGTTGATTTGGCTGTCTATGTATCGCATTATGCAGTACAGTGCGTCGTTCCTCGAGGGCATTGCTGAGTATGTAGATCCAAAGCTACCTTTCATTTCTCTAAGCAAAGGCCTGGAACTTAATACGTTGAGAATGATGTCTCAAATAATTCCACGATCGCTTAAAAATCCTCGACAGCCTTACGTTGTTTTGTCCGGGCCTTCATTTGCGTCTGAGCTGATGAATAAGCTGCCAACAGGTTGTTGAACTGATGATCAAATAGCACAGTGGTCCGTAGTTGGACCATATTATTAATCCGTAATATTTTCATTGTTCAGCGATGGTAGTGGCTTCAAAGGACAAGAAAATGGCAACAGCCGTTCAGCAACTTCTTGCCTCTAGGTGCTTGAGGATCAGCACATCAAGGTATTTAACTTGCTGCATTATCAGTTTCTTCACTCTTATGGTACGACGATCTGTATATTTGTTGGAAGTGTAAAATGTGTAAGAATTTTTAACGATAAGTGACCCCCTGATGCTACAGTGATGTTACAGGGGTTGAAATTGCAGGTGCTCTTAAGAACGTGATTGCGATAGCTGCTGGTATCGTGGAAGGGCTAAATCTTGGAAATAATTCGATGGCAGCTCTTGTCGCACAAGGTTGCACTGAAATTAGGTGGCTGGCCACAAAGGTTAGAGTTGATTTTCAAGTTCCATACCTCAAAATTGCAATCAATATATCCCTAATTTACCCAGATAATTTTCCTTCACTGATGTTCCAAAAAACTCTTGTAACCTATTATCAAAGGGGACTCTCCATTTCCTATTATTATACGGATCCTCTGTTTATTTCTGATTCATTTCCCATTCAGATGGGAGCAAGGTCAACAACCTTGACTGGTCTATCTGGCACTGGAGACATAATGCTCACTTGTTTCGTGAACCTTTCAAGAAATAGAACAGTTGGTGTTCGTCTTGGATCTGGGGAAAAGCTTGATGATATACTTGGTTCAATGAATCAGGTGCCTGAAAAAACTATGCCATGGATGATTCAACTTTTGTTTTCCTCTAAAGTAGACTAAACAAACCTCTGATATAACACGTATTACGGGTTTTAGGTGGCTGAGGGTGTGGCCACTGCAGGGGCCGTTATTGCGCTAGCGCAGAAGTACAAGGTGAAAATGCCTGTATTGACTGCAGTTGCAAGAATCATTGATAATGAACTGACTCCTCCCAAAGCTGTTTATGAACTGATGAATCTCCCACAGGTTTGTTTGTTTGTTCACTTGGGTTCTGTTCTTAGCAATTTTAACATGTTTTGTTCATAGAATCTGATCATGAAGTTTTTCATCAAAGGTCGAAGAAGTTTAGCATCCAAAATTGTATGTAAATTGACGCAATTTCTTGAGCACAAGCCCCCCGCCTGCTGCTCGCTCGAAACATTCTTCTGCATTCGGTTTGTGATTTATGTTGTGCTGCTAATACATAGAAAACACTAGTTTGTACTTTCTGCCACAAAAAGAAACAGAAGACGAAGTTTATATATTGAAAGCTTGTAAAAGTCCATCCAGCGATAGAATTCTAAGTGCACATCTGTTTATACATTCAAAGGTTAGGTCACAACTACTTATAATAACCCTCGACAGACAACTAAATGTTCTTACAGAAGCCTGTATATAATTCTAAAGAATGGGTACAAGAACTTCTTAATCGATAAGAAAACTCGAATCATATGGTTCTTATATATTTGATGCAACTTACTCCAAACCATCAGATGAGGTTTTGCTTGTCCGCTGAGCGCCCAATTTCGGGGCAGGCTTTGTTGTTCGTCCCCTGCCCAGCGGTTTGTGCCCAATTATGGCCATTAAATAATTTACTATATCACCTAGGTATGGTTCAAACTGATCGAGCTTCTAATTAAAATCTTAATGATCAATTATACGATCCAGCTCAATAAGATAGCTGACAATGAGACCCGATTTTTCATACTCAGTTGAGATTATATTTAGACGAAGAAATTCTATGAACTAAGACGAATAATTTTGAAAATTTCTAATAATATAATAACCAAGAGTAAATAAGGGGCGAAAGGGCACATGGCTCAATGAGAAACCCTATTACAAATACAACAAAGCTTTTCCATCGCAACATTATATATTACAGCAACGCAGTTATCCTTAAACTTGGGGTACATATATCCAAGAGCTCATGAACTTATTACAGACACAAACAAACAAAGACATCAATAAAACTCACTACTACCACAACATGGAGCAAGAATCAGCCATTATTGTTTTGTTACAAAAAACTCATGATGATGATCAGTATCAAAGCAAGCAAAAAGCCCATACCCCTCATTAAATCCCACCAACAATATCATCATTCAAGCAATTGGCAATCGATCCACTCGACGAACCAAAATCAGAAGACGTTCTCATCAACTTCGTCGTCGCAGGTTCTTCGTAATAATAAGGTCCCAATGCATCGAACCCTACGATTTCGTTCCAAGGGATATCAGCCGTCGATCTCAGATTTTCTTCTTGAATATCGCCATCATCGAGCTTTGGCTCTTGCTTCATGGCAGGCATTTCAAGTATGCCTTGGTTACCATTTGCTTGTTGGAAACTTATGAGGTTGGAATCTGCTAAGAGGAGGTTTGGAGTAGTAGTGTTCTTATTCTTGTTACAAGTATGGTGATGGAAGTACGTTATACTGTAAAGATTATTTTTGGTCTGTCCCTTTTGGGTTATTCTTTCGACTTGTTTCAAAGCCTTGCAGCCATCGCCTTTGTGGGTGCACCTGTAATAACATCTGCTGTTCATGCATGCGCACAGGAATATGATGAGTGTTATTAAACTTATATTGGTGATCAATGATTGGATATATGTATACAACACATGCCTTGGATATTCAGAACTGATGATGCGTTTCTGTCCATATTTCCTCCATGCATAGCAGTCTTCCATGGTTGGAGATACCATGCACCATGAATCTGCTGTGTTATTCTTCCTGTTAAAGATGGAAGTCATATCATATATCAGCATTATATTTGAAAATATCGTTTTCTTTAATGAATATTATTAGTGCGTGAATGAACCTTAATTGGAGCGAAAAAAGGGGAAAAGAAAAAAGCTACATCTATAATATATCCACCAGTTATATTAATTGCCAAGTTCAAGTTGCATATACGAAGTATGTATGTCGATCACTTGCTTGCTCTATTCAATGTATGTATGTGTGTATAATGTATATACAATAATCAACATCACCAACAGTTCCTCTCGCAACAACAAAAGAAACAGAAAAATGCAAAACGCCCATGTCTGTGTGGTTCTTACAACACCTCTAATTATTACTCGTTTTACAAAAAGGTTAACCTGTAAGTATATACGACGACTGAGTTATTATTTAAGACGCTGCTAGCTCTACTGCTAATATAGCTTCCTATAATCATAACATACATGTCTACAAAAAAACGACGGAAAACCTAAAAAGAAACGCTGTAAGCTGAACATCGCAATTCGCAACTATATTGTAGTAGCTCAATTATATCTTTTCAGCCCTAAAAATCGTGTTCTTTATTGTAATAACGCAGATCCAGCAGATATAATCTTAGGATGTCTAGGCAGCACTGTACTCATTTGTGGGCTGGATATAAATTTGACATTTTTTGTTAATCAGTATACCTCCTCTTGTAACAGCCCCTACGATCGTTGACCTTCTTGGCCTCGCCGGGAAAGGATTCTCCGACGCAGTCAACGGCGGAGATCTCGCCCCCCTCAGCTGAGCCGTCGCAAGATTCAATCTCACTGAGACTCTCCGTGAAAGATCTCACTATTTGCAAAGCAAGCTCTTCCATCGAAACCACTGGTGACCCAAATCCAGGGTTTCTGACAATTTCTTGGAGTTTCCTTGCAGCTTCTTTCCCTCTCAACAGTTCCAAAACCATTGCTTCCTTTCTTTCATGCTCAATCTCTTGGTAATGGTTATTACTCATGATTATTGCCTTCCTTTTCCCAAACCCTTTAATGGTTCCTTTTTCTGGTAATTTATGAGTGAGGAGAGGATTGATGAGACATATCCGAGGGCACAGATATAGGACAAGGGTTTTATTTTAATTTTTATGTATAATATATTTGCCAAGTGAGAGCAAGACAAAGGTTAATCTATCGAAAATGGAAAATATAAGGAAGGTGTGGAATGGAGTGGAGAAAATGGAAAATGAAGACTAAATTGAGGTGGATAGGGAAAACAATGGAATTATGACGTCATATGCTTACGTTAATCAAGTGACGTAGTTTTCCACGGTGTGAATATGTGATAGTTATTTGTGCACTTGGCAATATTTTATTTTCACATCCCTATGTTATTCAACGCCATTATTGCCAATTTGAAACTTTAATGGACTGAAAGGCAATTACAAAATTTAGGGGGATAAGTGCGTAGTTATACCAAGTGTTGACGATTCAATCATATAACGCGCGTTTTCGCGCTATCGCACGAACCCCGCGTTTTCCTAGAAGGAGAACGTAAAAGACAAATTCTAAATTAGTCATCAAAATCAGTACCGATCTAGGGTTTCATTTCGACGGCTCAACGATGGCGATCTCATCAGCTGCATCAAAATCGGGAGTATCTAAGCTTCTTCGTGTTCAATCCACCAACATTCAAGCCGCGGCTCTCTGGGGCGTGGCCGCTGGTTCAGCTGCCATCTATCTCGTTCAGGTACTTGAAACGCGAAGAAGTCTCGTAATTTTCTTTGATGTTGTTGGGATAAATCTGTTCATACACGGAATAAATCTGGACTATGCGTAAAGCCTCGTTTTTACTCTCAATTTTTCGGGCTGGAGCTAAAATGAAAGCTTTTCAAGATGAAATCGATATGGACTATGATCCGCAAATAATTCGTGAAGGGTGTGTAAAAGATGCAGCTCATCGTGAAAGTAATTTAAAATGTGCGGCTATTCAAAAGTTATGACATGATTCTTAGTTTGTAGATGTGGCCATCATCCATTTAGAAAGATATCATATTGCTGATGAGTAAATGAAACAGTGATGTATATTCTCCAGAATTTCAGTTTTTTTTTTTTGTTCTTGTGGGTAGGCTTGTATCTCATCTTTGTGATCTTGGATATTGTCTTTCGATCGGCGGATCTAGTTAATGTCTTGTAGTTTGCCTCTAGTTAAACTTCTGTGGTCGTTTAAGTTGATTATGCATCTGCTTGTCGTAATTTTTATTTCTCTTGTTTGAAAAATTGCAGCCATTTGATTGGATAAAGAAGACATTTTTCGAGAAGCCTCAAGAACAGAATTGAAGAGAAAGATGTTAAAAGTCTTCATGGTAGCTCTTTTGTTTTGGAATTTTTCTCGATGCATGAACTTTCAGCAAGTACTTGCATTTAATAAACGCCCTCTTTATGATTTCACCAAACAGAACAGCGTAGTTTCTCATGTATTTTGGATGATCATCGTCCCTACCTGTTTAGTTTCTGTTGATGATTAACCCCTGAAATCTCGCTTTGTTTGGGAATCTCATCTTACACTGTTTGTTTCCAATATGTTTTGTCATAATTTTGTAGCTATCGTATTGAAAATTACTGCTCAGAGAAATTCAAATGCCGATTTGGTCTGAATAAATTTACAACTTATAATATGTTTTCATCTTCTCCAAATTCCCGAAAAACCTTGGAGCTCTTGTAAAAAACCAACGCCCTCCTATCTATAATCGGTGGGTTCTATTTCTATGTCTTCATCTTCTCCCATGATTATATCAGTCCACGGATTCCGCTGCACACTGTTCGATTGATCATCATCGTGAAGCTCTTTCTCGAGCAACCTTCTCTCCTGCGCTTAAAGATTAAATCTTTAAGCAAATTTTGCAATCTTTGATGCAGTGAACGACTGACCCGAACAAGGCTATCGAGGTTTTTCCGTGAAGATAGGTGCTGGAAAGTATATATTCTTGAAGTGTGATGCTTCCATGTCTATATATTCTTGAATATGTTCCATAAATGCATTTTTTCACTTCCTATTTTCAAGGAAATGAGCGACGGGGGTATTTGTTTATGAGGCTGGTTCAATCAATTCAGTAATCTCATACTTAGGCGTTCGATGACTAGTTCTAGAACAAAGTGTGGATACTAGAATTGGTTCATAATGTTCGTACAGGTCTTCGATCCTTAAGACAACAGTTTTAGCCTTCGAAATCCGAACAATGAATGTCTTCGATCATCTGAACGACTTCACTTATACTCGGCCTCATCTCTGCAGCCTTTGCAACGCAGGACAGGGCAATCTGAAGCATCTGAACAAGCTCTTCTTCGATGTCCTGAAACTTCAAAAGCTCAACATCGAAAACTTCAGCTGTCCATTCTTCGCTAACGACCGACCTAACCCATCTAGGCAAATCGATCACTTCGCCAAACCCCGAATATTTAGTCGGAGACTTTGCTGTGAGCATCTCAAGCAATACTACACCAAAGCTGTACACGTCAGATTCTTGCGTCGATCTGTTAGTGTGTGTTCCCGCCAATTCTGGGGCGACATAGCCTGGAGATCTTCGCTTCGTAGGTAATTGATTTCTTGTAAGGCCATTCAAGCAGAAATCTGAAACTCGAGGGCTGAGATCTGAAGTGAGGAGTACATTTGAGGCCTTGAGGTTTCCATGAGTGTGCTTAGAGTTATCGTAAGAATGAATGCTATCTATTGCTTTTGCTGTTCCAAGTGCAATTTTCAGCCTGGAGTTCCAATCCAAAGCTGTTCTTTCCACTTCCTTGTCTCCTTCAATTGAGATGAAAGCATTTGTCTGATTAGTGAACAACATAAGTAGCAGCTGTAATAGAAGTTATCATACGGATTGAATTATCATGAAGAATCAGGAAAACAACTAACCATGCAAGGCTGAGTAGAGGCTCTTGGATGGCATGTATTCATATACAATAAGCTTCTCATCTTTGGAGCAAAAGTAGGCAAGAAGAGATGCAACATTGTGATGCCTGCTGAGTTTGTCCAAAGTCATCATATGTTGCTCGAATTCCTTCTTTTCCATGGCTACGTCCTTCAGACGTTTAACGACTACTGTAGTTGCTTCGTCAAGGATTGCTCTATAAGACGTACCGTAAGTACCCTTTCCAAGAACTTCAGCTGACGCCCTAAGCAAATCCTCAAGATCAAAGCTGAACGAAGAACCTCCAAGTACTACTAACTTGTTCTTGTCTGCTTCAACGCCACTTCCAAAGTCGGAAGATCTCAAAGTGTCGCCTTTTCCACTGTAAGAAGAAGGGTTTATCGCCCTAACCACGGTGTTACTTCTCTTTCTAAGGTAGAGCAAGACAGCTACTGAGATTAAGAAAGTCGAAATCAGGGCAGCAGCTATAGCAATAGCAATGACAGATATTGGCCTGATTTTCCTGGAGTTGGAAGCTGTGAACAGAGCACTAGAACTTTCAGGTTTGGCGATATCAGAATGAGGAGAAACAGAGCAATATGTGCTCAAAGGTGGGCCGCAGAGACGACTATTCCCTATAAATGAAGAACCTTGGAACTTCTGAAGCACACTTGGGATGGAACCATTGAGCAAGTTATAGCTGAGGTTCAAGATTTCAAGACTGGGAATATCAAGTCTTGGAATGACCCCAGAGAACGAATTGAAACTAAGGTCCAATGCAGACAGCCTCTTCAAGGATGTAAGAGACGACGGTATATCGCCTTCGAGAGAGTTGAACGACAAGTCTATTACACTGAGCTGTGGCGAGAAAGAAGAGGGAATTTCACCAGTGAAGTTGTTGTTCTGAAGGCAGAGGACTTTAAGGTGAGGCATGGAGAAGATGTCTGAGGGTATTTTTCCTACGAGGTAGTTCGATCTTAGGCTGAGAGTTTCGAGAAAATTTAATCTTGCGATAGTATTAGGAGGTATAGAGCCCGAAAGACCGATACTTGGAAGACGAATAGCAGAAACTCTCTTACCATCTTCTTCTGTGCAAGTGATGCCATACCATGAAGTGCAGATTGAAGTCCTCTCATCCCAATTGAGTTTTCTCAGCTGCGAAACAGAGGATGCAAAATGCAGAAGAGCCCTCGAATCAGAATAAAGATCTGAGCATACCAATGGAAGAAGCACCACGAATAGCACGAGATAAGGGAACTGCATTTTCACTGAGCTGATTGATCGATACATGCTATCGTAGTATTTCGAAGAGATTCTTGATGGTGGTTATGAAAAGGGACTTGTATTGTAATAATATTTTTGCCTTTATTTCGAGCGAGAAAAGAGACGGACAAAGCTAAAAGCAAAGAGACAGAGCACAATCATCAGATGTATCTAAATGGTCAAAAAATGCAGTGTGGCTTTTGAGAAATAAATGCCCCTGGGATTTAAATAATTGACGTTTCTCTCGCGCCATAAACGAGTCCACTGAAAGAAGGAAAATAAACCACTCCATGTTAAGAGTCGTAACCACTTTATTTAAAGTAATCCTAATGGGGAGAGATAGATAGTGTGTGATCATCTTTCATCA
This sequence comes from Craterostigma plantagineum, assembly GCA_027422505.1. Taxonomy (NCBI): domain Eukaryota; kingdom Viridiplantae; phylum Streptophyta; class Magnoliopsida; order Lamiales; family Linderniaceae; genus Craterostigma; species Craterostigma plantagineum. The sequence goes on from JAPQWV010000004.1 coordinate 308,105, forward strand.
TTCAAGCTTTTTATGTTTTCGAGCAAAAAGCAGCATCTTGCTTGGTTCTGTTACATCGTAGTGCGAGTTGAAATGAAAGCTAATGGACAATTCGAAAAACCCATAAAGCATCACCATCGCATGAGAAAGAGATGTATATAACCATGTGGGAAAGTATAGCCATGCTAGAAAGTTGGCCTATGTATATTTCTGCAACAATCACTTTCGTTCAAAATAAAGAGCCAAGCAAGAAGACCAACAGCACATGACCATGTAGTAATGGATACAAGGAATATCGGGCTTGGGCCTTAACCATCGATATAGATCGATTGGAACGCATTTTCCATTACCCAACCATATCATCAAAAATCAGATCTTTGTACTGATTGTGTTTGCTTCGCTAGTACTGTCTCTGCGAATGGATATTGATTACTGAGATGTTAAGTTAAGAATATTCTTTAGTCTTCCTGGGAAAGAATGGCCGAAGAAACATTTTCATTAGGTCAAATTTTGTTGCATAGATTCAACTGATCAAGTTTATCGTTTCTTGGTTTGTTCTTACCAAACCTTTGGAGTGTTCTTTGAGCTTTGGGACCAATACAATATTGATGTTAGAAGATTACTACTTCATCTATTTCATCTCCAAGGGCGTGGGTCCCATACTCAATCTTGTTCTTCATGATTTTCCCATCTTTTTCAACTTCTAAGGCAAGACATGACAATAACTATAATAGAGAAGAGACGTTTGAACTGAAACAAAGGCAAGCAAAGAGATGAGAGGTAGAAGAGATTCTCTTCTGTTAAAAGGCAAAAATTGAGTGGGATGAGAGTAAGTTGGTTCCCATTATGTGAAGAAGACATCATGAGTTTGGGCCCAACTAACAGGCTTTGTCTGAGACCCTCTAAGCCCACTTGTGAGGTGGGTCCACTCTTCCACCAACTTAGCCAATTTATTATTAATAAATTTTATTGATATGCCATCTTTAAAACGGCGAAAAATTTCAATGAAAATATCAATATGCAACATTAAATGCGTGCGCCTTGTAGCTGTACTAAGACTAATTGTAAGACAAAACAGCGAACTCCCAAATTCTTTGTTTTTGTTCTTTTTCAAACAAAATACATTTCTTTTTTTTATTAAATCTTGCTTAGTAATGCTTACACCAGCGAACCAGCTCCTACTCTACATCACACACTCAAGTTTCTCTCTCTCTCTCTCTCTCTCTCTCTCTCAGACGCACGCAGGCAAGCGATTGAACTCAAGAGAATAGGGACCTAGTAAAACTGAGCATCTCAACTCTCATTATCTGAATCTAAGCTCGTGCTTCAGTTCAAGTTAGTTTTTTACTCTACCTCGATAAGTTCATTCTGTGGGTCGCTTTAGGTAATCGTCGATGCATTTGCTTATTAAATTTGAGTAAGCGTAGAGCTGGGTTTTGAAATTTGAATACTGATGTGGCGCTTTCTTGCTTGATTCATGTAAATGTGTTAACTTTTTATGTTTTCAATGTTTGTCGGTTGATCTGGGAGAATGTTCTTTGAGCTAGATCTGGTGCTTGGTTTTGCTCTTTCTTGTTTCGATTTTGATATTTCCTTCTTTCTATTTATTTTGGTTTTTATGTAATATTGCTCTATAAACGATGAATGGACATCATGACCAAAGAAGGAAGCATTTTGAAGGGTATGGTGTTGTTTGTTCATGATCCAAAGTTGGGAAGATTTCCAATGTTAAGAATTGAAAATGAGTGATCATTATTGCTCATGAAAGATTGGAAATTTTAGTCGTCAAATCGAGCTATGTGTTTTCAGATGAAGTTTGGCTTAAGAACTACGCCTTTCAAACGACTGAAATATTGATGTATGTATTCATTGTAGCTGCATATGATGGAGAAGATGGTTGGACTGTAAAGCATCTGTGATAAGTGTGAGTTTTTCCTTCTTCCGCTGACTATGATAAGAGGCGATGCTAACTCTTGTTGTTCCTTGACTCTGTCTTTTTCAACATAGAATTGTGCCCGAACGCAAAGCTGAAGATGCAAGGATCGATAGACGCTAATGCTCCTCTCGATTACATTGAATTGGAGACATTTCTTAGCCAAAACAGGTTAATTCTATAGAAACTTATGCATGCTCATCTTTCTTTTTTTGTTGTTTTTCAAGCTTCGTTTTAATCTGTTCATCGATTCTTGATATCTATAAAGGTATGATGCATACGTAAGCTACCTCAGCAAGACTGAGAAAGTGACTTCGGGGCTTTTGGAGCATCTGTTGCAGCATTTCCCTCAAGTCAAGGCTTTGCATTTGAAGGGTTCCAATGCAAAATATAAAATCAATCCACCTGAAAATTCACATGACGTCAAATGGTTTACGAAAACCACATTCACAAGGTTTAAGAAAACTTTTCTTATTTGTTTTTTTGCTCTCTTAATCATGAAGACAAACTCTTATTGTCCTTTCACTGCACTTGTGGTTATTACTTCGTTCCAGGTTTCTTCACATACTTAGCTCAGAAAACTTACTTAATGTCACCAATTCATTGAAACACGAGATATCCCAGCTCGAGGAAACCCGAAGATTTCAGCTTTCATTGTATGCAAAGGTGAATTGTTGGTTTTATACAGCTTCTGTATATACTTGTTTTCTTTTCTATTTACGTCTAGCACCGCTTCATACGCATTCTTATCATTTCTCAGGATCAAGGTTCAGATGCTTCCAAGTATGTCTCTTACCCTTCTGCAACTTTCTGACTAACATTTAAGCAAAGGGATTTTGATTTTCGTTTGTCTGAACTCGACTATTCACAGGAATGAGTTGCTTCGGGCCATGGACTTGAGGCTCAACGCACTGAGAGAACAACTCACAGCTGCTTTCGATCAAGCCGCTGGTTCTATATATTCTTTCGAGGAAATTCTTAACTTAGAGAAGTTCTCCCATCACGTTGGAGCAGAAAATTTGAGGTATGCAAACAAAGTTAGCTGGTAACTTTATCATCGATTCATTGTTCACAAATTGTTACTTGCCAGGGATTTGCTGCATACCCATAGAGAACTGAGAAGGCAAAGTGAGCCTGTCGAGGAGAGTGAAGGGTTCGAAGCTGATGTAGGAAATGAGGACGACGTTAAATTGATACCTTCTGAAATCCCAATAAAATATGGCGTGTCTCCTGCCAAAGCTGCTCAAGTAGAGAGACAAAGCTCAAATGAGGGCAATGAGTCTTCTCTCTCAAGCGACGAAGACAAGCAACCAACTGTTGAGAGAAGCCGAAGTCTTGTAAGATCTGCTTCACCTAGGAGATCGTCTTCTCCGATGAGGAGGGTACAGATAGGGCGGTCTGGCTCACGTAGGCCCACTGCCATTGCTATTAAGAGTCTGACCACTTTTCCTTCAAGAGACAAGTCCTTTTTCCCCAGAGATTCAGCGGCGAGTAACAGCGACGAGGAAGAAATTGCTAAAAAAACTGAAACTAACGTGAAGAGAATGAGCGTGCAAGATGCTATTAATCTCTTCGAAAACAAGCAGAAGAATCAGACGGGCGATGTTCCTAAGGCTAAGCCATTGTCTGGTGCAAATAGATCTGTCCTGAGAAGATGGAGCAGTGGAACGGGTGAGGATTCTTCTTTGCAGTGCTGTAATGAAAGTACACCTAAGGATGGCAATGATGTCATCCATAATGGGGAAATTGAGGAGAATATGCAAAGTTCGGAGAAAGTTGAAACAGAGCATTCTGTTGCTGATGATGTTGCCTCGCCCGAGCCTTGTCGAGCTGATAATGAAGTCAACTCTTCTGAGAACGTTGAGTCTAGTCTAGCTATTCGACCGCAGGACAGCCTCGAATGTGCGAATGAGACAACTGAAGTTAGTGATAAGGTGACTTCCTCTGCCGAGTGGAATCGTCAGAAAGAAGCAGAACTAAACGAGTTGCTGATGAAGATGATGGAAGCTAAGCCCGTGAGAGGTCATAACCAAGCTTCTGACGTCAGAAAAAGACAGAGCTTGCCTAGCGCACAGAAAGGTGAGTTGTACGACAACTACAAGGAGAAGCGGGACGTGAAACTTCAAGCACAAGCTGCCAAGAAAAGAACCGACGGTGAGAAAGAAATCAAGAGAACTGCTCAGAAAACTGCAAATGCAAGAAAATCTCAGCCGATCTCAGCTAATGCTGCTGATGACAAGCGAAGTGCGAAGAAGATTCAGAGATCGCCGAGGACATTGTCTCAGCAAGGTAATTCTAAGGCGACAGAGAGTCCTAAGCTTGGAGTTACCAAGAAATCTTCCATTAAAGGATCTTCACTACCTTCTATACGCCAGTCGTGGCCTTCAAATCCACAGCAGAAAGCTTTGGGCATGTCTCCTGCTAGTACACCTTCAGTTAGATCTTCCTCTGTAGCAGTGCCCACTCGTCTAAAATCACAGACCGCAACTACGCCCGTCAGTCAGTTGGGTCCTAAAGTAGACCACAAGTGTCAGCCGCAACCTAAGGCGGTAATAAAACCTAGTTTGCGTTATCCCAAGAAAGCTGAGCCCGAGAGAAAGCTGAATCCCACATCAAAGCCTCGAAAAATTTCGAAAGAAAAAGTTCAAACTACCCCTGAAGATGTTGGATCTGCGGCGAAACCTAGCTTATATAGCAAGTTCACCAAAAAGAGCAGCGTTGTTCCACTAGAATCAAAGCCTTTTCTGCGCAAGGGTGCAGGGAAGATTTCGAATAGCACTACTGTTAAGAAAAATTCGTCTTCTGCGACTCCTAGACAACGGAAAAAGAACGTTGACATTCTGATTTTGGATGATGCAACAGATTCTGTTTCTGACACATCTGACCAGCATGTAGTTATGCACGAGGAGGTTGAAATTAAAGAGTCTGTAGCTGAAGAGTCGCTGGAATTTGGGATCACTGAACCGAGCTTCGAAATCCATGATGAGGAGGAGGAGGTTGTTCATGCTGAATCCATAATTAACGATGATGGGATTCAGACAATGATCGTGTCTGAAGATAAAACTGATATTGAAGAAGAAGAAGATAACTTTATCTCTCCTACGGCTTGGGAAATCGAGGAACACGAAGATCAGACGACTCTTACATCATCCAACGATACGTGCAAAGGGATTGATTCGCATGATGTCGTGACTGCAATGGGGGCTTCGAGCCCTCGTGTTCGTCATTCTCTGTCACAGATGCTTCTTCAAGAGAGCATTGAAAGCGATGCAGTCGACTGGGGAAATGCTGAGAATCCTCCACCAATAACCTATCAAAAAGATGCACCCAAGGGATTGAAGAGATTGTTGAAGTTTGCTCGAAAGAGTAAGACTGATGCAAATTCGAGCGGTTGGTCTAGCCCATCCGTGTTCTCTGAAGGAGAAGATGAGGCTGATGACTCCAAATCTTTGAATAGGAGAAGTTCAGATAATCTGCTTAAGAAGGCAACACTTCACTCAATGAACAATGGGCATCCAGGTACAATTTTTTCCTTGAAGAGCGCCATTGGTTGCTTGTTGAGGGACATTCTAATGGTTTGTTTCTTCTATTTTTCGTTTTCAGCTCAAGCAAATACAAGCAAAATGAACGCTCAGAGTTCAGCTCAGCAGTTCCAGGAAAGCCATGTTTCATCATCTATCACCACAACTAAAGGTAGAAGAAAGCTCATTTCTGTCTCACCATCTGAGTTCCCTTAATTTCTGCTAGCTATTTAATTATGTATTTCTCTATTTTCTGTTGCTCCCAGCTACGAGGTCGTTCTTCTCTCTTTCGGCATTTAAAGGGGGGAAGTAAGGCGTGAGGTAAGACGAGGTTCTTATTTACGATGGACCTGTTTTCTGCTAAAAGCATGCATGTCGTTTGAAGCTAAGTCGTGTTAGTTCTATGTTATTAATTTTCACGCCGCACTCCGCATTTTCTCGCTCGACATGAACCACGTATCTGTTATGCCCTCAAATGTTGTAGATTTATGAAAACTAGGCTTGTTCTGTAGATTCAGACCATGATTATTGATTGTTTCACATTCTTAAGAGAGAAAGATGGACTTCTCTTTTCTGTGATGCGATCTTTTACTTTTCCAGCAAAATCTCAGTTCAATATATTGGCTTATTATTACATTGTACGGCTCAACCAAATACCATAAGGGGGCGCAACACTACACAGTTCCACACTTAGCTATAAGAGAGAAATCAAGAAATGTAAAGCTGGTCCGAAAAAGAATTCACATCATCGTTGTATCTAATATCTGGCGAACGTTATTGATAGTAAAAGCAAGCTGAATATGGGTTAACACTATCTCGTGGTTCTCTCGTCGACACCCTCTAATGAAGTGAATGCGAAATTACCTGAGAACATGGCTTCTTTATCTGCATTGAAAGAAAAGAAGAAACTAAGGATTCATATATCTTCATCATAAGTTCTCTTGCACAGTAAAGGAGCAACAACACAATTCTATAGCTCTCGCTGAATAATCTTGGGTTAGCATAAGAATTTGAAATTTACCCGTAAGCGTGAGACAACTGGCTTCGTGGTGAACATACCTAGTCATAGCCTAGCAAATAGCCAAGAAAAGATTTCAGCTTACTTTCAGTATCATCTACGATCGAAGTAATATGCATCACGATATGAATGATTGTGGTGGAGAATCTCTTCATTGAATCTGTGGAGAAAACGTGGGATATGAACTCACCTGAACAGGTAGTAAAGCAGCTTCACTTGGCTTAGATCCACCATCATCAGAAAACACATTTCTGTGAAGCAATTGATAGGTTAGCCCGCAGAGATCAAATTGCATTCTTCTAACATTAAAAGCTCTAACCGTAAGCAGCAAGAAATAGCTTGTGGGACAACCCTAGTTAGTTTTGCAAGAAAGAGCATACCTCCATATACAGAGTTGAAAATCTTCTTGCTTCCCTATAGCAGCATCATAGGCAACGATATTTCCATAAAATATCCTCTCCAACTCTTTCATCCACTTAATTAAAAGTAAATTAACCTGAAGACATAGACAGAAGATGAGACAGTAAATCTGCTGAAAAGCTTCAACATTACAATCACTTGGAAACATTTTACAACTTGCGACCCTACTGCAGATTTCCAGGATAGAATAAAAGAGTAAACCATGCGCGAACTGATAAATTACTAGAATGGTTAACGTGCTCTAAAATGAATAACATACCCCGGCCTTTGAAACTCGCAATTCCAGGTCATGATTATAAATCTCATATAAGTACTGCCCCAGTTCAACGCCTTCCTTGCCTTCGAACTTTAGGCGGCGCAGGCAGAGCCACATATGAAGTACGAGCAAAGAAAACGTTGTCTTAAATGTCTTCTCCAAGCTAAAAACTAAATTTCCGAAGATAAAAATGATAAACACAGTCCTACCGAGATTGAGAAAAATATCAAAATGAATTCTTGCTAAATCATAACTGAGGCATGGAGTGAGATAAAAACTGACCATCATATATAGCAGGTCTGTCCACTTGATGTATTACTCGGCGATAAATAACATTAGCCCAACGGATGAATTGGCTTTGCTTGCTGTAGAACAGCATCAACCTGAGGATAAATCTTTTAACCCCCTCATATTGAGGATCTTCAATCCTTGAAGGCGAATCGGCTGACAATGCCAATGAACGTGGTTTGGACCAAAACATCTTTTTAAGATTTACCTACAAACAGCCAAACAATTTTCAAACCAACGCTCCAAATACCTTTTTCTATGAATTACTAAACCACGATCATCTTCCCACTTTCCTACAATACAACGTTATCCCAGAAATCCCCTCAAGATCCAATGTTTTTCAGCACAAAGTAACCACCAAACGAACGATAAATGAACTATCACTAAAAACCGTGCAAACCGTCAAACCGCTCATCATCAAAACACACTAGGAAAGAACAATTAGTAATCACGAAACCTCTGGTTTGTTATTACTATCAGCACCGCCGCCGCTGACATTCGGCTCCACAGCAGCTGCGACATTTGCATGTCTTCGAAACGATGAGACAGCTGAAAACTCTCTGCCCACATATTCATTATTCTTCGAGAGATTGCCAAACCTACTTACGCCTTTCAGCAGTCTGCTACACCTGGGCAACATTCTTGAACCTCAAGTATTCTAACACAGAGTATTAGTCAAGAACTCAAGCCAGGCATGGATCGTGGAGAAAGTAAAGCCTCACACAACACAGAAGACTGAAACCACGTCACTCTTCGGCACATACAGTCTAATTGGGTAATTTTCGTCGATTATTAAAATATGGGGGCAATTGTGGTAAATTCTAATTTTCCAACACCCGTGCACGCAATTGGGTTGTTGAGCTTCTTTATATAATTATATGTAGAGTTGCACGCCAAAACAGTAAACGCTTATTAAATAATTGCTGAATACGAGTAACTGACGACTTTAGGCGTCACTGAACAAAACCGTAAAGCTAAGGCACCGTAGGGAACTGCGCCGAGATATACACGTTTTGCTGGCAACTCAACCGACACGCCACGTCACATCGCGAACAGACTCGATCTTTTCCTTCTAAGATTTTTTCCTTCTTCTTCAACAATCGGAAATTCTAATCGAGCAATCTTCATTTTTCTGTGTTCAAATCGGAATCTTCGTTTTCTTGCTCTTTGCAGTCCGACCGCCGCGATATTATCCGTATTCTAACTCAGTTATTGATTTCGTCATCCTTCAGTTCGATCTACTAAAGATAAAATAAAAATGGAAAACGGTGTCACGTGCTCTACTGAAACGACAAACGGCGGTGAGGATCTGTACAGCTGTAGAGAATCGGATTCTTCGAGCGCCGATCATCTAGTTGTTATGGTTCACGGCATTCTGGAAGGTGCTTTTTTTTTTCATTGGTTGTTTGATTGGTTTCTAGAGTTATGCTCCGCTAGTCGCTTCTCGTCGTCCTACAGTCGATATGAATGCTTAGTCTTATGAAATCATGGCTGACTAGCTATTTAATTCCCCAAAAAAAGGAAACTTTAGCCCGACATTTTCTCAAGTTGCTTGTGTATATTATATTTGCTGGTAAATGATTGACAATAAGTGGCTTCTTTAGGATTTCTTTTGGGAAAAGATTTACCTTGTTGCCTACTGTTGAAAATTAATATGTTTCTAACCATCTTTGTGTAACTGCAGTGCATCAAATTGGAAATTCGCTGCGGAGCAGTTCGTCAACAGTCATCCTGATAAATTATTTGTTCACTGTAAGAGTTTTTTTTTACTCGAAGCATTGTGATTACATTACTTCAATGGTGCTATGTGTGTGGCTGCCATGCCGATGCTTGAATGTTTTTTGGCTCATTGAACTCATCGGAAAATGTCATAAACTTTTATCCTCTGGCATGATCGCTTTATTAGTATGCACCTGGTGTTCATTTTAGTAATCACTCTAAGATGAAATTTTTATTAGTATAGTATAAAATTCAAAAGTTTCTACCATCAAAAGTTTATTCTAAGTACTATAAAATTATCAGGTAGCGAGCGAAATGAAGCAGTGCTGACACTGGATGGTGTGGATATAATGGGTGAACGGTTAGCTGAGGAGGTTCGATGTTTTCTGCTAGCTTTATCTTACTTTCATGTGAGATTAAGTTTATAATCTGATAATAGTTTTTGCTTTACCTTGTACTTCAGGTACTTGAAGTAATCAAAAGAAAGCCTGGGTTGAGGAAAATTTCATTCATTTCCCACTCTGTGGGAGGGCTTGTGGCAAGATATGCCATTGGGAAACTGTTCAGACCTCAACAGAACAGAAATGGAGAAGTGGCAACAAATGATTCTAATGAAGAGTCGAATGGTACAATAGCTAATCTAGAACCCATAAATTTCATCACTGTTGCTACTCCTCATCTTGGTTCTAGGGGTAATGAGCAGGTACAGACTTCCCATTTTAGTTTGCTATTATCCGTTTTGGCATTCTTTATTGGGAAGAGTTTCATTTCGATGTGTTGTGCAGCAGCTAACACGCTTCTGGATTGGTCTTTAAAATGTGGTGTTTGTTTAGTACGACGAGGAGATTATCATACATGCTGTTTCTTTACTTTCTTTTTTGCAAGTTGCTGATTTTCATGCATGTTTCAGGTTCCATTTCTTTTTGGTGTCACCGCTTTTGAGAGATTCGCTAGTCTGATTATTCATTGGATATTTCGAAGAACAGGCAGACATCTTTTCCTCACAGATAATGAAGGAGGGAAACCTCCATTGCTAAAACGAATGATCGAGGATGATGGGGAATATCGTTTCATGTAGGCTTGCCTTTTTTTAAATTTCATCTTTGAAAGTTCAAAGTTCTGATACAACAAGATGCCTCTTTTCAGGTCTGCTTTGAGATCCTTTGAGCGGAGAGTTTGCTATTCCAATGTTGGGTTTGACCGTATCCTGAATAACATAACAGCCATAGTTAATCTTCTTTCATTTCCGTATACCACTTTCATATTCTTCTTAGTTTCGTTTGACGAAATAAACTGACAGATATAGTTGGGTGGCGAACATCATCGATCAGACACAACAGCGAGTTGCCCAAGGTTGCTTAGCAACTCTAACAACTCCATCTATTATATAGTCTGTGATTCTTTGGTGTTTGTCTGATTTTGCAACTTCATATTTTCAGTGGGAGCACCCCATCGATGAAAAATATCCTCATATCGTTTACGAAGAGCGATGCAAGGCTTACGACGCTGATGAAAGTGAACCCCCGACGGGCGGTGATGGTTTGGATGCGATGGAAGGTTAGTGCTTTTTCTCGTTCAAACTACTCTCCGATGCTTTCGCTTCAAATTAAAGCGTTCACTTGTGAAACAGAGGAATTGTTCATCGGTCTGACTCGAGTGTCTTGGGAGAAAGTGGACGTCAGTTTCCACAATAGCAGGCTCAAATTCGCAGCTCATAGCGTCATTCAGGTCTCTCTCTCCCCCTCCCTCTCCCCTCTCTTCTCTCTCTCCCTCTCTCTCTCTCTCTCTCTCTCTCTCTCTCTCTCTCTCTCTCTCTCTCTCTCTCTCTCTCTCTCTCTCTCTCTCTCTCTCTCTCTCTCTCTCTCTCTCTCTCTCTCTCTCTCTCTCTCTCTCTCTCTCTCTCTCTCTCTCTCTCTCTCTCCTCTCTCTCTCTCTCTCTCTCTCTCTCTCTCTCTCTCTCTCTCTCTCTCTCTCTCTCTCTCTCTCTCTCTCTCTCTCTCTCTCTCTCTCTCTCTCTCTCTCTCTCTCTCTCTCTCTCTCTCTCTCTCTCTCTCTCTCTCTCTCTCTCCTCTCTCTCTCTCTCTCTCTCTCTCTCTCTCTCTCTCTCTCTCTCTCTCTCTCTCTCTCTCTCTCTCTCTCTCTCTCTCTCTCTCTCTCTCTCTCTCTCTCTCTCTCTCTCTCTCTCTCTCTCTCTCTCTCTCTCTCTCTCTCTCTCTCTCTCTCTCTCTCTCTCTCTCTCTCTCTCTCTCTCTCTCTCTCTCTCTCTCTCTCTCTCTCTCTCTCTCTCTCTCTCTCTCTCTCTCTCTCTCTCTCTCTCTCTCTCTCTCTCTCTCTCTCTCTCTCTCTCTCTCTCTCTCTCTCTCTCTCTCTCTCTCTCTCTCTCTCTCTCTCTCTCTCTCTCTCTCTCTCTCTCTCCAGCATAATATAATACAATGCAGGTGAAAGAGCAAAATATGCAGAAGGAGGGTGGAGATGTTATACAGCATATGATTGATCGTTTTCAACTTTGAGATAGTGAAGAAGAAATTCAATACCGCAATTGGTATCTCTGGTCTAATAGGGTTGCATTTGTCAATTGATTATATTGACATTATATTGTGCTTTTATTACCTTTTTCTTGTTGTGATGTGAATATTAAAATTGTTGTAAAAATACTACATCATCTATAGAGGGATAAACATGTTTTATTCCATATTTGATGTATTTTTGCAAAATAAACGATTATGATTAAAAGAGAAGATGGGGTTAGAATAAGCTAATCATCAAATAAATAAACAAATGGCATTCGACAATCGGCATTTACAATTCTATCTATGACAGCAGACAGCATAAAAGTAACACAAACTTTCCGAAATTACCAAATCACCCCAGACTTGATACGTCAGGTGCTAAACAAAACACCCCCTAAAAAATGATTAATTAAATCTCTAACAAAACGTTAATCTCGACCGTGGAGATAACGGCGGCACGTCAAATATTCCAACCTCATCCGCAACGTCCCACACTATTTTCCAGCTCGACGGCGTTAACGGCACTACTGACGCCGTAAGTTCGCTCGCCGTCGTCTCTTCCCTGTTGACTACTCGTCTCTTCGCCTCCTGCACCGTTTCTTCTCCGCCGACCGCCCCACACTCCCTCGTCCTCTTCCGACCACCGCCACCCGCCGCCGTATGGGTCGCCGGAAACTCCCTCATGTTGGTCGCAATCTCCAGTGGGAAGTTCAGAATGGCTTTGCTCCCTCTAAGCCTGAAAGCCGCCCTATCGTAGGCTTTGGCAGCTTCCACGGGCGTGTCGTACGTTCCCAGCCACACGCGGGCCCCCTTTTTATTCGGATCCCTAATCTCCGCCGCGTACTTCCCCCACGGCCGTTGCCTGACGCCTCTGTAGTGTCTTCTTTCGCCGCCGCCGCCGCCGCCGCCGCACTGCTCATTTAGGGTCGTCTCATCTGAAACAGCGGTGGGCTTCTGAGGAATGGCTATGTTGAGGCGATGCTTTGTTTTGTTTTCTTCAAACTCTAAGAGCTGAAAATTATTACAAGCAGCAAAGCTTGTGTTCGTAATATCACCATTTGAAGATGGGAAGCTGCTAAAACCTGGAACGAAAACGCTTTGATTCGTCCCAAGATTCACCAAGGCAGCATAATCAGTGAGCTCAGACGTGAAAGAACTTGAAGAACTCGAAGTTCTTGAAATAATCTGGGAGTGATCATCACCATAATCAGGCGATGAAAAGGCAGAAACCGACGAATCGCTGCTGTAATTAGGAAAAGTGCAGTAGTTTTCCATGAATGCAACGTCATCAAGAAGATGCTGGCGTATGAGTTCCAGCGCTGAACTTTCATCAGGTGAGGCCATCAAGATTAATTCAAGAAAAAAGCTATAACGAACAAGGGTTTTCTTTGAAACTTTCGCCTTAAAAGATCCGATCGTTGCTTTTGTTTTCCTTTCTCTAAGTAGAAAAGATGGGAGTGAAGAGTCGAGACTTTATAGAAGGCGTGAAAATGGGTTGTGGGCTAAAAGGAGGTTTCGTGCCTCGGTTCTAAGGAAGGAGATGAGAAGTATCGCGTATGTATTACCTTTGAATTTGATCCAACTTAAAAAACAGTCATAAATAAATGTAATATTACGTTGAATTGAGACAATTACTTGGCATTTAGCAGATGTACGAATCAAAGTTTTTATCTTGATTTGTCGTTTACTAGGGTTTAGACATTATTTATGACTTGTGGGCTTGCACTAACAATAATATATTGTCTGTTTCCTTGCTATTTCCTCCCCAACGTGCAATTAATATTTTTTTACATATTATCTTAATTTGACTAAAAATGATTTCTTTTCTATATTTCCAAGTACACCAAGTCAATTTCATGTATTTGCAGAAAATAGTTAATTAAGTCATCTATTTGATTTTAGGTTAAATTCGATTATATGTATTGCCATTAGCACGTGGTTTAAATTTTCAAAATATGGTTCACAGTATTTTTAATTAATAATCTGACATTTTAGTAATAACTAGGAAACCAACCAAGAGTACAATATATTCAGTTCATACATTAGGTGTGAAATAATTAGTCGAAGGCTAATAATCCTTCTAGTCTTCCGAATGAAATGCGGAAAACCGCTTATAGTAATTAAGCTCAAATATGATCAACAAACTTATTTAAGTATTTTTCCAGGAGCAAAATGATGATCGTCATCCTGTATTATAATAGTTGCGTGGTCGGAATGTATTGAGGAAATGTCAAAGTTATGGAGTCTTGAGAAAATCTGGGTTTTTTTAAATTTACATATTTAAAAATGCTTCTGGTATTCTCGTAAGAAACGCCAATTGCCCATAATGCATGAATGGTTTTTTTTCTTAACAAGAATTCAAATTCAGTTCGAATGCTCGAGACTTGACTTTTAATTTTCTATAAGTATACAAGTTGAAATTTTGATGTTAATAAACGATTGAGTATTGTTGTAACAATACCCCTTGTAATGTATTAATCGCACGAGGGAAGACCATTAGACTATCTTGGCGTTTGAGCCAGGGAATTAAAAGTTCTATCCATTTCAATAAATTTTAAATTCTATCAATCATTATTGCATGCAACTTGTAGTCATATATATATTATATATATATGCACACACATATAGATAGAATAGAATTTTTATCCAAGTTGAGGATGGAAGAGGGGGTGTGAGTCCAGGTTATTTCGTGCTTTGTATGGCAGGGTCCAAATCTTTTTGTCACAAGATATTATACCTAAACCCCACTACATACAATATTACAAAACCCCACATAATCAATTTAATATCAGGAACTTTTGTCTATTTGTCACCTAATCTATAATCTTGATAAAGTATAGATTGCGATCACACGACGAGGTAAAATCTTTTACAGTGCAACTCATATTCATATGTATATGTGTGTGTTACAACTTGTATAGATGTCTTGGATTACGTTACTCATACATAATCGCTAACATCATCAATTATTGCGAATAACAGATGAGCAAAATTTTAATTTTTAATAAAAGCAATTATATTATATCTCCCCTCCCTTCTGAAAAAAGAAGACAACTTTGACTATGAGGGAGATGATGTCAACAATAAACCGATAATTTGAACTTGTAGGCAAATAAAGCGAATCAATTCAACAATAAATGCTCAATGAGAACAAAGAAACCATATTAAAAAGAATACACGAACATTAATTTCTAATTAGCAAATCTGATTACGATTACATTCACACTGATTTATAGCTTTCAATGTTCGACGTCTAAAACAATATTTCAACTCGCTGGATATTCTTGATATATTGCCCACATCATAGTTCATGTCGACTTACTATTTCTTTTAGTTTTTTATTGCACTCAAGCAAATCTTATAACAACCTTAATCCCCCATACATACACCAACTAGACGCAATTCAATGGGTGATGCTTTAGGGATCATTTCAACATTGAAAGTCTATCCATTGCAGCATTTTCTCTCAACTCGCATTATGTAATAAGCATTTATAAGTCAATATCACGTGTGCCCAAGGGTCAGACTAAATAATCTAGCAAGGTACATATGACGACCCATACGTATAAAGCAAATTTGTACAGCCTTCGACATGTTCTCTATATATATTTATCGTAGGTATATGTTTAATCAGATACTTATAAGCTATAATATTTCAACTGTTGTTTTCTAACCAGTACAACGGATAACCCTGAAGTCTAATCTGTGTATAGAGTCCTTATGAACCTTTTGTTACATGAAGTTAGGGAGAGAAGAAAAGGTAAAAAGATTGATATCCAAAAAACAACTCTTTATCCAACTACCGATTTCTCCACCCAAAAGAAAGAAAATAAATAATAAAATCCCAATTGCAAAGAAATGGCATCGACATTCGACAACATCAACATGATACCAACAACCATTATACCAAAAAATTAATAAAAAAAAAGAGCAAAAATTTTCTATATTATATTAACAGTAACCATCACGTTTCCATACAAAAAAAGTTAAACCTCCACTTGCAAAACTTTCAAGAAACTTCACGGAAAGCCAAAGACGCCTTTGGAAATAAAAATTAGAAGAAATTCCACAATCAAACAACGACTCTATCCTGACAAGTGCAATGCATCTGCTTACTACAGTCACCACTCTTCTCTGTATATATATACGCCCATCTCTTCCATTGTAAAAGAATTCACGAACTCCACAATAGGAAAGCTTTCATACATCAAGAAATCATCCCAAAAAAGAAAAAAAGCATTTCTTTTTAAAGCAATTAGATACTTTTCAGCAGAAAAAGAAGGTAAAAGAGAGATTAATCTTCACTTCATGTCTCAGCCATCTTATTATAACGAGTTGATTCATTGCTTGACGGAAACATGGGGAGACCTGCCGTTAAAGGTCAACGATTCCGAGGACATGGTCATCTACGGTCTCCTAAACGACGCCGTTAACGATGGCTGGACGCCCTTTAACTCCGTCAAGGTGGAGCCCATCTCCGTCCGCCGGAACTCGCCGGAGGAAACCTACTGCATCAAGCCCGAACGACTCAGCTCCGACCGGGCCGAGCCCGAACCGAGCACCACTGCGTCGTCGGAGTTACCTAACTACTCAAGAAACGACCAATACTTCTTCCCATCTCCGTCGGCGACGGCGACGAAGCCCAGGGGCAGACACTTCAGAGGCGTCCGCCAGCGGCCGTGGGGAAAATTCGCGGCGGAGATTCGAGACCCGGCCAAGAACGGCGCTAGGGTTTGGCTGGGGACCTACGAAACGGCGGAGGAAGCAGCCCTGGCTTACGATCGAGCGGCGTATAGGATGCGTGGGTCGAAGGCCTTGTTGAATTTCCCTCACAGGATAGGGTTGAACGAGCCCGAGCCGGTCAGGGTAATCGGCAAGAGGCGGTCGTCGGAGCTCGTCGGAAACGCCGAGCCGAAGAAGGGCAGAGCGGCTGACCAAGCGGCGGCGGCGGTAGAAGTCGAGAGCGGCCGAGCAAATTGCCAACTTGGGTGTGTGGTGATGACGTCACTGCCACCTAGTGGTGGAGAATTAGTGGTGGCCTGACTTAATTTAATGAATGAGTTCTTTCCTACATGTAAAAAAGTATTGTCCCCACACCAAAAGTGTTGAAAAATAAAATAAATATCACAAATTATTACATCAAAGAGTCATCACCATATGCATCATTCAAACGTCCATGTAACACATTATAGTCAGAAGAATCTGTACAAACTACCAAAGATGGCAATGAACACTTGTGTGAAAGAATATAAGCTGCGAAGAACAAGAGAGAGTCTTCAATCACAAGGCAAGAAGAAAGCTAAGAGCAGCAACCGTTCTTTTGAGCGACAGGTTGGCCTCGAATTTGGACAGTGGGCGGCCTAACACTGCTTGAAGGTTGGCTAGCCATTCTGCATTTCACCAATGATTTCAAGAGGAAATTTTGAATGATTGACGGGAAAACAAAAAAGACATCGAATGCGTTAGAGTCGAAACCTGTTCTTAATGTCAGCAGCCATAGCCATGAAAGCTTGTTCGACGTTAATGGCACTTTTTGCACTTGTCTCCATGAAAGGGATGCCTATTTCGTCGGCGAATGCCTGTAATAAAAAGGGAACAACAAACGTAGGTAAGGAGGAAGGTTTGAAGTAGCGCCGTCGAAGAGATGAACGGATGGAAAATGTTTCGATTCGACCTTTGCTGTATCATATGGGACGGCTCTGTTATCAGAAAGGTCAGATTTGTTTCCTACCAAAAGCTTGTTTACGCTGTCGCTTGCATATCGATCGATTTCATTCAGCCATTGCTTCACATTGTTGAAGCTCTCTTGATCGGTAACATCATAAACGATCTGTAAATTCTCTCAAGGACATATTACACCGAGCAGTCTGCGATGTTCTTGTAAGGTACCTACTTAGTATAAAGATAAAAGACTACCGAAAACTTACTATAATTCCATGGGCTCCACGGTAGTAGCTGCTGGTAATAGTTCGAAAACGCTCTTGCCCAGCAGTGTCCCACTGGGATCACAAAGCCAAAGAAAGAATTTGAAGAATCGAAGAAACAAAGAGACAATGGAAAAGAAGATACTGACAATTTGGAGCTTAATAGTCTTTCCATCTTGCTCCACTGTTCGGATTTTCTGCACAAGGTTAAAACGATAAGCTTGTTATGAGACGAAAGAAAAGGTAAAACAGCGACAATTTAACCGAAAACTCACAAAGTCGACTCCTATTGTACTGATGTAACTGTCAAGGTATGAATCATCCTGCATCAAGAACAATGGCGAATTACCACTACTCAGATTCTAGAATACGCTTGATTGCTTCGGAGTACGGGCGATTTATCAACTGCAAACGTTAACTAACAACTTGAAAAAGAGAAAACTGAAAATAAGTCCTCTAATGACAAGAGGCTTACAGAAAATCTCAGGAGTAGACACGATTTGCCAACACCTGAATCGCCGATTAAAAGAAGCTTGAACAAGTAATCGCTGAAACATGAGCATAATCACATCACATAATGAAAATGGGAATAAAGCATACATACAGAATAAAAACAGACAACTGAGAAGTCATGATATTGAGCTAATTCCCACTATTTCTTGGCACAAACAAGTCTAATCTATGATGCCCTGAACATCTCTTAGAGCTGGATTTATGGTTGGAATCGTATTACACACATCAAGCTGATTCCAGTAACAATTTCTACCAGGGAAAATTACTGAAGATTCACAAAAGAAAAATAAAACATAGATCGAAGGAATTGAAAGCATTTCATAAGCCCATTCCAAAATGGCAACTTTAGGAAGTACCACAAAACAAATCACAGAATTGAATCAAAAAATTAAACCTAAGAACAGTTAAAGAAACAATTTTAAGATCTGATAAAATCAACATCAAAGCAAAAAACAGCAACCAAACCGATCAAAATCGACTAAAATCCATCAGAAGATAACAAAGATAAGAATTTACTATTCCGGATTCATTGTTAGATGCTGATGATGAATGCGTTGACCGGTTGACCAGAAATCGAGCGATTCCGTTTGCTATTGGAACTTCAGCAAAACGAAAGTTTTTATATATACGTAGAGAAATGCAAGAATTGCCGACTTGTTAATGTCGTCATTCATTTTGGTTTCACGTTTATTATATAATCATGCAAATACAATACCATCATTAGTTTCTACTTAGTCCAATTACAAGAGATATCACAAATATTTATCGGGAGATTGTGATCACCAGTTAACTCAATTAAAAAATTATGATGTTCCGATTTTAGACTTACTTCGCACGATAATTACTTTATAAATCATCAAGATCTCAAGTTTGAATACTACACTACATACTATCATAAAGTATAGACTTTATCAACTATGAATTTATCATGTCAGTTGCATGACCGTGATTTTATTGAACTGAAATTGAAGTCTATCTTTTGTACCTCCATAGGGCTACTTGTATTAAGACATGAAACAAACAGTCATTTATTAACAAATATACCAAGAGTATATTCATTACACTAGTAAGGCTTTGTTATATATAGTAATAACTCTTTGATCAATCAGACGTTAAATGAGTTCTTGGCATCGCCTATCCTTTTCTGATTAAGATCTCCCAAGTCCAAAGGTAATAAATGTCCAGTGCCGTCACTGTCGACTTCTCCTCCTTCAATGGAAATCCCTCCATTAACGTTTGCTGCTGCTGCTACTATGGAAGAATTGCCCCTCACATCAATATCTGCATGAGAAAAATCATAAGAGAAAGAGACCCTCGAAAAATGAGCATGCAATGCAAATCTACAACAACGTTAGAAGGAATTCTTATTTATTACTTGGGTTTGAGAACATCCAAAGGATAAATGCGCATATCATGAGAACCAAAGGGATGAGGTGCACTGCGTTCTCTGCGAACTTCGTTCGAGCTTTTTCTTTCTTGGAAGATTCAGACATATTGGGTTCGTAAACTGGCAATTCGGCGCTGTTAGTTTCTAAGGACAAAGCCCTCAGAGCCGTCGAGATTTTCGAAGAAGGCGAAGAGCTGGATGAGTAGTAGCTGTAATGGTCATCGTAGTAACGGTCCACGGCGAAGCGATTGGTGCTAGAAGATCTATACATTTATACTGTTCTTGAAATTTCTTTTACTCTATTTTCTTAAGTGCAGCTTCTTTATGGGGAAAAGAAAAGATGGGGATTTTGAGATTTAAGATCTGCAAAGTCTTCTGAGCTTCTATTTATGTATATGAATACAATGTGTGATGATGCGAAGTTTGAGGGCTTGTTTATGTTTCCTCGGACTGAGTCGGAAAAATGTCTGAAGATGGTTATGGTTCTTGATAATGGGACATACTTTTGTCTATAAATAGTAATGGAGGACAATGGTCTTAACAAGTGTTGTTCCCCTTCCCTTTTGAAGGGTTTTATTACATAACTCGATAGTCGATAAGCAACAAAAATGAGAGATTTTTGTCCTACTATGAGTAAATAAAAATCGAAGCTTTATGTACCAAAAATCAATTCTTGAAATCGAGTGGCGAAAGAAGGTCCACGTTGAATGAATACCTACCAAAACATACATCAAAAGGAAACCTATCCCACGCAACTCAGATAAATATGATTCATATGATTGTGAACTGAAGTTTCTCGAGAAAAAGATTTTTTCCTTTTCTCTAAAATATAGCAAATTATTTAGGGTCAATTCGAAATCAGACCCCATTAAGGGTTTGACTTCGAATTCAGGCCCTGTTTTAAATTTTTTTAGGTTAATAATGACCCATTTTGTGTAGTGTAAATAAAGTGGTATAAAAGATATATGAACTGGTATAGAATGATAGTTTTGTGTTACAAACTTTTAACATAGTGGTATGTCTGACTCTGAGCAATGAAGTGGTACTGCAGAAAATGAACTGGTATCAGGTGATCATAAACTGGTACCGGATTATGGTTTTGTGTTACAAAATTTCAACATACTAGTATGTCAGAGCATGAAGTGGTACTGTAAAAAATGGGTCCTTAAACTAATCTTTTGGCCAAGAAAGCCTGAATCCTAAATGATACCTGTGGGAGGGCTGAAATGAAAATGCCCAATCATTTACCACAGCACAGGAAAATATTGGAAAAAAATCAAGAAATAAATAAAATCGGACGCATATTCGATATTCCACCGTATCGCAACTGGGAAGGGGCTCAGCCGAAGCCAGAAATAATGCTACTCAGAACGACGTCCGCCGCCATTGTTCCATCGATTCCCTTTGCATCGGCGAGAATTCCCACCAAATTTCCCTTACTCAAACACAATAATCCCCTTCGCACCGCCGCCAATCGCAGGCCCTTCTCGTCGCTAACGATGAACGCCTTCCTCAACAAGCTCGGATTCGGCGCGCGCTCGCGCATGGAGCCTTCCGTCGATTCGTCGTCCGTAGCTCAGGGACCGGACGACGACGTACCGGCGCCGGGCCAGCAGTTCGCTCAATTCGGGGCGGGTTGTTTCTGGGGCGTCGAATTGGCGTATCAGAGGGTGCCAGGTGTCACGAAGACGGAGGTAGGGTACAGCCAAGGGTATTTGGACAAACCTAGCTACGAAGATGTGTGCTCGGGGAAGACCAATCATAACGAGGTGGTTAGGGTTACGTATGATCCCATGGAGTGTAGTTACGATTCCCTGCTTGATTTGTTTTGGGCCAGGCATGATCCTACTACGCCCAATCGCCAGGTAAAAAGTGCATCTTTTCTTGTGGTTCGATTGAAGGTAGAGGATTTTTTGAGTTTTACTGGGCAGGCAGGTGATAAAGTTCTGCTTTACTGTTTGCTGTGACCATTGAGCTCAATCTCATCTGGCCATTTGTTTCTGGCCATTTCTTTAGTACAACGCTGGTTTTTTGGGATCCATTTGATTGTTGTCATCATTTCTTGATCATAATGACTAGCAGATAGATTTCTCAGGCTGGTGTATATTTGATGTGCATCTTTGTCTTCTTACATGTTTCGTCTTTAGGGTAATGACGTGGGAACTCAGTATCGGTCGGGGATTTACTTCTACACACCTGAACAAGAGAAAGCTGCTATAGAGTCGAAGGAAAGGCAACAGAAGGTTTTGAACAGAACGATCGTCACTGAGATTCTCCCCGCCAAGAAGTTCTACAGAGCTGAATCGTATCACCAGCAGTACCTAGCCAAAGGAGGTCGATTTGGGTTCAAGCAATCCACCGAGAAAGGCTGCAATGATCCCATTCGATGCTACGGTTGAACTGAATGGAATCGCCGTTATGCTTATATCAGTTCTATGTAGTTGTTAATCGCTGTTAATACATCATGGCGTCTGTCTACTCGGATTGTGTATTCAAATTCCCAACTATGTGGACATAATAAAGTTTCTGTATAGTACATATATTTATTATACAAGATATACATACATATACGAGTGTATTGTAAGTGCATTTTTTACTACGCGTACTGATAATAATAATCACGAGAAATCAGCAGCAAACTTGCCTGAGATCATAAATCCATTTTCCTGCACCTCAAGCGTGCTTGTTTTCCTTACCAGCTTTGTTCTTGCCCTCTTCAGCCTTCCCGGGGCTTCCTCCTCCATACCCAAACCCATACCCATATCCATATCCGCGCCCGTTTCCTGACCCGGACCCAAAGCCAAAGCCCCAACCCCTCCCATGCCCGTTAGGAGACCTTCCAGAGCCCGACCCGTAACCCCACCCTGCTGATGGGCTCGAACCCCATGCCCAATTGTAGTCCCAGTTCGGGCCATGACCCGACCCGCTGCCTCCGTTAGGGTTCTCACCAAGCACTTGTGATGAGCTTTCTGCATTTTCTTTGCCGTCAGTTTTAGCCCTGGAAGCTGAAGAACCAGCGATGGAGATAAAGAGCATCAATAAGATGGTGAAAAGGAAAATTCTAGGATTCTTCATTTGCGTTGTCTTTTGACAAGTTGACGATGTTAGGGTGATTGTAGTGGCAAGGCATGGACTACATATATAACATATATTTAGTGGAGAGAGGTTTAAGTGGAGTTCGATATCAGTGAAGAAATGGCGGCTTGTCAAGACATGATTTGCTTTGCACCACCGCCTAAATGCCTATAACCTATTATGCTAAAATCCCCATCTTTTAACACACAAAATTTTAAGTGATTGTCATGACATGGTCCATCGAACAATATTTAATTGTTATCTCTTATTATTGTGGCTCAAGATGTGCTTTGTGTTAGTGTTTGCTTCAAATTCAACGATAATGACCGTCATTAACTCTAAGCGTGCTGAAAAAACGCGTTGTAATCCTTTGATAGTGAAGCCTAAAACCCTGATTAAAAAGCCTACGAGAAAAATAGACAGTGATCGTCTCTTGAATGTAAAATATATTCCAAGACACCCGTAAAATACACGAAGAAGACGAGTTCAAGGAAGACCAGACGAGCCCCACTTTTGTAATTTGATTTCCTTTAATGAAATGTCAAAAAAGCAAGAAGCCACATAAAATAAAATAACGTAGAAGACACCACAAACCCAAGATATTAGCATCTTGTGATTTCTTGCATTGCATTCAAATAAAAGGCCATGCAGAGTCTAGACTATGTTAAACGTTTTAAATGTACAGCACAAATACCTCAAAGAATCCAAGACATGCCTTTTTTCTGAACAGTAACAACGTTAGAAGCATAGGCTGCTACAAATATCAAGATCATAATCATGGCGCTCTGCAGATCAATAGGGCCTGTAGCGAGTCGGACGCCTAAACCTCGGAACCCTCCTAAGCATTAGAAGTAATGAATGCCCAATTGAATTCAATTATTGTCTTTAAAATCAAGATTATTTTCAGACAATAGTTGGGTGCTCACCCATAACCATATGGAGGGAAGATTGGGGGCCCAGCCATGAAAGGCCTTCTCGATCCAAAATATGGATTTGGGCGTCGTCCTCGATACTGCTTCATCCCAGGAACATTAGTCCTCTTAGCAGCAACCTTGAGAAATTGCCAAAAACAAACCATTTAAGGACAGAAATGGTAAGTGCTGACTACTACACTGCAATGCAAGAACAGATGTGGATGTGGAAAGAAAAACAACCTTCAGCTTCCGTCCATGCAGCTCCGATTCATTGAGTATGAGAGCATTCTGAACTGCTTCGACTTCGACAAACTCTACATAGGCGAAACCTTTTGGCTGGCAAAACTTGTCGGTCAAGATGGTTACTCTGTTAACAGCACCGCAAGATTGAAAATGCTGCTGAATCTCCTCAGGCGTGCAAGAATAATCCACCTGTACAAACCATTTTCTATATTCAGTGACTGAGATTTAATTGCAGGAGCAGAGTCACTATCAACAGACATATGAGATAATCCTTTCAATTAAACAAAGTGATGTTAGTGTAGGATCCTCGCTTAATAGACCTATAAGTATAGACCTAGATGCTTTCACAAAATAGTTGGGAAGGCCACTAATTGAATGTTATGATTCTCAAATTTTTATACGCAGAGGAACAAGAAACTCACATTTCCAACATAGATTGACCGAGAATCGATCTCCTCCTTCTCGGCTTCGGTGGCGGAGGAACCAGCAGAATCCTCTGATAGACACAAATCCAGAAGTAAATATTGAATCAACATTTCGCGGTGTATGCAACCGCAAGATATTGTTTCCACTTTTAACATTTCGTGATTGTTAAAACACTCATACGCATAGATCTCAAGTAAATTGAATTGTCACCATATTAAGCCCGTTGAGGAAACAAAACAAAACAAAACAAGAACAAACAATCAATGCGCAAATATAAACCAGAAAAGTGCAGGAAAAGAACAAAGTTGCTTCAAAACCTTGCCTCCCGCCCATCTCTTTCTCCACCTTGGCTTGCATCTCACGTAGCGCCCCCGCTTCTCCCTCAATCTCCTGCAGCCTCTGCTTCATACCCGCCAACTCCTAAATCAAAACCCTAGCTACATCAGTCACTTACTAAACGGCGTAATTATCTAAACTTAAAGCATACCCACACGCCAAAGCTGACCAACAGGAACAGTTTACCTTAGCTTTCGATTCATCCTCGGCGTCCGCCGATGGATCGAAATCCGATTCCATGTAAGCTTCTTCAGGTAATTCTTCACCGTATACTTCGTCTTCTTGCTCGTGATTCCCCCCTTCTCCGTCCATTTCCCCGCTTGAGATGGCGCCAACAATCTGTTACAGCTGATTTCTGCGTTTATGAGCCGATGACGAGTACAGTTGTAAGGTGCCTGATACTAATTATTATTATTATAGGTTTTTTGTTTGTTATTTTGTTTGTGCCTTATACTAAATTGGGCCTTTCCTATTTGGGCCTCAATCTAATTCTTCTATAAAATTCATATCAAAGTACACCAAAAATTACAGTATGTAATATGCATTTATACAGATGGCTTCATATATTCAAATTTCAACCAATGAAGTACGAAAATTCCAATACATTATTTGGGCCTCAATCTAATTCTTCTATAAAATTCATATCCAAGTACACCAAAAATTACAGTATGTAATATGCATTTATACAGATGGCTTCATATATTCAAATTTCAAGTGTCAACCAATGAAGTACGATAAATCCAATCAATGTAGCCACGAAGACCAGCAAGCTCTATGGCGCGTCCACCTAAACGACGCCGTCTCATTCACGGTGGTGAATCCCTTATACCTCCGCCAATCGTGGACGACCGCCGTCAGATCCGCCAGCTTGGCGGAGATCCGACGGCAGCAGTTGGCGTGGACGGTGACGACGGCCGACACGTTTCTGCTGTCCTGACAGAACCCGCTGAAGTAAACGGTCTTCAAAAACCTAACCCTAATTCCCAATTTCTCGAAGAACCCAATCCTCATCAGATCGTTCAAGACGTCTTGTTCTTTAAGCCCAGTCGAATTCTCCTTCTTGGAGTGCCACGTGTCGAAGAGATGGATCGTCTTGTTGTTGGATCGGATCATGTAGAACCCGGTATTTATCAGCTTCAGTCGGGTCTTGTCTACGCTGATCTGCAGATCGAACGGTGGAGATTGGTTTTGGTTTATCAAGCGTGGGAATGGGTTTCTTAACCATAGCACGTCAGTGTCCTATAGTAAAGATCAATTAAGTAAGACAATTAATTAGAGAAAAAAAATGCATCTTTATCAAAATTATGTGAAGAAAGACCGATGATATGACATGACACAGCACAATTCGTCAAGATAGGACGCTCTCGCTAACCTATGTAATAAATAAATAAATGGTGTAATTAAGTGTCAGTCACCAAAAGATGTTTTGAAATAGGTTTCCGACCTGTCACAAAAAACTATTGTTTAAAAGATTCAATTTTTATAAAATTCAAAAATAATGACCTAAATTTACACAAGTGTTATAAAGTGTATGTGAACTGGTATCGGATAATCGTTATGTGCTATTTCAGAACAATGAAGTGGTACTGCATAACAATAAATGATATTGTAGAACAATGAAAGAGTACAAAACAACAAGGAAGTGGTACTGCAGACTAATAAAGTGCTACTGCAGAAATCGGGTCCTTAATAACTATGAATTTTCTGATAGGACCCGAAACGTAAGTTTGAACTGTGAAGGGCCCTGAATTGTAAAAGCCACTAAATAAATAACGCAGCATTCATACGATATAATGATCACTTTAAAGACTAAAACTGACCGTGAAAATGAAGTCGTAACCGCGCCTGAGAACGTCGCCGAGGAACCGAGTTCTTCTCCACATCATCTTGATGAAATCGTCGGACATGTAAAGCTTCTCACCGTCGAAATTTACTCCTCGGGTCTCTAACTTGTAGCAGTGGAGCTTCAAGAACTCGCACCTCTCGTGAGAAGTGCGATCCATGGCTACGACTAACAAGTGATCGATCAACTCCCTTGTGCCTTCTCCGATCCAAAATCCATCCAAGAAGAGGTTTAGCATGGGCTTATCGCCTTCTACGTAAGCTTTGTTAACTACGGTTATTATTACAGTCTTGTTTGGCGTTGAAGCTGCTGATAGTGCTTCTTCAAGCTCATCTCTTTCCACGGGCTTCTTCTACGTATGTGTACATGTAATAAGAATAAGCACACATAAGAATGAAATGAAGGAGAAGGAGAAGAAACTTACGGGTTTTGGTAACGGAAACTTGAGGGACCTAGAAATCTTGATGAGATCTTGTTCTTTGCTGACTGGGTTGAATGAGAGATAATATGCGGCGGCTCCAAAGATGAGGAGCAAGTATATCATTACATGATCTATGTTAAATATGTTGCCTTTCTCCATGTCCACGAGCGGATGGTGGGAAACTGTGCAATGAATATGTATATTTTGGGGAAAAAAATGGGTTTGCCTTCGTGGGGACTTTTTATGAGATGGGTTAGGCGAACTCTAACTTGTTAAGTACTGCGCTTCGGCTAACAGTTTGCCACAAATGAATACACCAAACAACTGGCGTATGCAATAAAGCACGTAATTAAGTAGGTTTTTCTTGTGGCAACAACTTTCCAAGCTTCGTTCGCCGAGTCGGGTCAATGTTTCGCAATAAGATTCAGTTCTCTGCCCCATATAACTCGCCTTTATCTTGAGCTCCTCTAGATAACATTAAATTTTCTTGCAAGTAACTCTTTTCTCGTGACTTGGAAAACTATCGTTGTTGTTGCATTATTGCTGTTTATTTTATTTCATTGTTATCACGATTCACGAAAGACTAAAAGACCATCCTTTTAGTTGCAGACTCTATGTATGAATATCATTGCGTGTGATAGTTCTAAGTTCCAAATTATTTGATACACAGGGGTAATCTCAAAGAGACAATTTACTACACTAGAAACAACTCAAAGATCGATTCATCCAAAATATTTTTGTTTGAATGCAGCAACATAAGAACTTGACCCACAAATGAGTCGAATCCAATATATGATAAACGAATCTAAATTGATATTACATCATCAAATACGTTTCCTCCTGATCTTACCCTTTCCTTGATGCTTCTTTTTGCCGATCTTAAGCTTCTTTTTGAGCTTCTTTCCAATGGGCTTCAACGCTTTCGAGCTTTTACTTCCATCAGCCATCTCAACGTCTGCGAATCAGCAGTGTAAAGCTTTGATATACCAAACCAGGAAACTCAGCTCCACGCCAAGATAGCCAATGAAACATTTTAACATACAGCTTAAAGGCATAATCTTTATGGCCTACCTACGCCGCAACACATAACATCACCTAAAACAGAAGCAAACACGTACATACCTCCGCCGTCGTCGTTAGCCGTGGTTGTGGCGGCGGCGGTGATATCCATCGCCGAGGCAGAGGCTGACGGGTAGGGTTTAACGGGTACTTTCGGGGCAGCTAGTGCAGCCTCCAGCGCGGCGAGCTTCACAGCTTCTTTCTTTTCGTAAATCGGCTCAACCAATTCTCTTCTTATAGCCCTTAGCCTCTTTTCCCTCTTCGATCTCATTGATTTCGCCATCTTTTCGATTTTGCACGACTTCAATTCGCTGCTGCTGCCTCTGACTGAGCTTAATTTAGGGTTCCTAGCTCATTGTAGTTGGACGTCGTTATGTAGTAATTCTCTTGGGCCGATTTTACGGGCCTATCTGGGCCGGGCTTAGGCTATAATTAAGTTAATATATATTTTTTCTTTTCTTTAACTATTATATATCAACGTGACTGACCAACTACCAACTGACTTGACGAGTTTTCAAATGATTTACTCATTGAACAAAGGTCAAGAACTTGTCACTATTTGCTGCGTTACTGTCCACGATTGTTTTTTAGTGGGTAAGCAGTTATGGTTTTCCTTTGTTTATTTAAGTTTATATATGTATTTTCTTTATTCTTTTTCTTCCTTTTTGAATGAACATGTATGCTTAGCAATTCAAGAACGTTATCGAAACAATATATTTATTTCTTTATTTACGTATCCCTCTGTGAATATATTGGGCGTGAATCGCGCTTTTTATAATGACAAAAGCGACGAAGATGCCTAGTTATATTTTGTTTAGTTCAAAGTTCCCACTTTAACATGCCTACCTATAATTTGATAAAAATCTGAAAAAGGTAATAAAAGAAAAAAGGACCCAATCAGTAAAACTAATAAAAGCTGGTAAAAGCGGCACTCTAACGAAAGACGAGTAAAGCTAACATTCACTTTTATATATCTTCCATAGATCTTCTAAAGATTTCCTTTCCAAGCTTTCGTTTCATTTCAAAGCATCTTCGTCTTTGAAGTTGAAACGACATCGTACTCTGCATTACAAGGCAAGGATGCAATTATAATTTATAATGAAAAAGATGCAACAATTTAATGCCTTGACTTTATGGGCACTTTTTCTTTTATTGTTTTTCTTTTTTCCTTTGCAGATAGAGAGACATAGCAGACAAGATCATGAATTCGTGACACAGCACAAACATCCATCGATGATCTTTGAACTAGTCAATTTTTTTACTACAATGCTATCTGTACTATTATAGCCTTCTACACGAAGATAAAATATCAATCAATCACATGGATGCATCCATTCACCTGCGCCATTTCTTGCATCTCTGTCACACTCTGTCTCTTCTGCGTCTGTATTTCTCCACACACACACGCACGCATTTTCTGTCCGCTCAAAGCTCAGTGTTCAGATTTTGTAATAAGCTTGTCTCTTTCAAGCTCATCTTGTAATAATACAGATCTTGGCATTGGGGCCATAAGGAAAAGATCGAATCTTTACCCCACACAAAAGCTCCCAAGAATCATTACCCATTTCCCTAACAATGGAACGCAGGCACAAGCTTATACTGATCATAGGCCTGCCATCGTTATCTCTCTTGATAGTTCTTTCCCTGAGCATTGCGCTTTGCTGCAGACGTAGAAGGAGGAAAGGAGCGAGCGTTAGCAAAGACGTGGAGACATCATTCGAGTCCCAAAAAGCAGACAATGAGATGCAGAACGCAGAGGATTTGATCAAGTACGAGGGTGGTGAAGATCTTACCGTTGATGAGATCCTCGATGCTCCCGGCGAAGTCATTGGGAAGTCGAGCTATGGAACTCTTTACAGGGCAGTTTTGGTCAGTTCAAACTCTGTAACGCTGCTCAGATTCTTGCGGCCCACTTGTACTTTGGGCGCAGACGAGGTTGTCCGAATCGTAGAGCTTCTGGGCTGTGTTAGGCATCCCAATTTGGTGCCTTTGAGAGCATTTTACGCTGGGCCAAGAGGGGAGAAGCTCATGGTTCATCCATTTTATCCTGGGAATCTTTCCGAGTTCATCAGAGGTATGTACTATGTAGCAATCAAGGCTTCTTTAGATGTGATTCTGTGTGTAATAAAGTGACTTTGATGGTAAAATGCTGCCTTTGTTGCGCAGATGGCAAAGCCGAGGCTCACAAACGGCAGACCATATGCAGAATCTCAATTGGTATAGCCAAAGGAATTCACCATCTCCACACATCTTCGAACAAGCCCATCGTACATGGAAACCTCAAGTCGAAGAACGTACTTTTAGATCGTCATTACCAGCCATATATATCGGACTATGGTCTCCATCTCCTTTTGAATCCTTCAGCAGCCCAGCAAATGCTCGAAACATCCTCGTTTCAGGGATATAAAGCGCCCGAGCTGATCAAAGTGAAGGACGTGTCTGAAGAGAGCGATGTGTACAGCTTAGGCGTGATATTTCTCGAAATGCTGACTGGGAAAGAACCCATCGAACGAAACCCGTCTGAGAATCAAGATTCTTACCTCCCAACAGCTACTAGAAATGCCATTCTTGATGATAGAATCGCCGATCTTTATCACCCTGATATTCTTTCTGGGCTCAGTAGTGATCGGAGGATAGTGGTTGAAGATCGAATTATAAGATACTTTCAGCTTGCTATGGCTTGCTGCTCACCTTCGCGTTTTCTGAGGCCCGGCATTAATCAAATTCTTGAAAAGCTTGAAGAAATTGGAATGTGATAGAAACTTAGGTTCTTCTTATTCTTTTTTCTTTCCTTCCTATCATCTTTCTAGTCTAACATGGTAGATTGCTTCTGGTTTGATTGGTTTTCTTGAGTGGACTGCGACAATTAATAGAGATTGATTGATTTGTTTTTTTGGGACAAGTATTTGATGCAATATATGCACACTTAAATCCCAGATTTCCACTCCATAATAGCAGAAAGCAGAGTATAATTCGGCACGACGAGCTTATGCGGCAAAGGCAACTCAGTAACAGGCGAAATATCTTTCTCGACGAGCCATTCTTCGATCGCTTTCCTATCGTACGTATAACCATCTCCAGCCACGCATGGCTCGGACATAACCTCCTATAATAACGAACACATCCCATATATTATTACCACCTCATCTTTCGCAAACACAACGCATGTAAAAATCATCCAAAAAGATCGAAGCTTTACCTTAAGAATAGGACACAAAAAGTGACTGGGCGGGCCCGCCAAGGCCCGATCCTCCTCAGCCACGCCTTTCATTTTTTCAAGGAAAGGCAGAACCTCAGCCCTCAAATCGGGCCTATCCCTTCGCCTGAGCTCGGTGCACCTCAGAGCCATGTGAGCCAATTCCCGAGCCTCCTTAGCCGGCCATGGACCGGCGGCTCGGTCCAACACCTCACCCAAACGGTTCTCTTCAACAGCAGTCTCAACCGTGTGGGCCAATGCAACAGCCGATCTCCCAGTGAGCAGCTGCAATACGACGATCCCAAAGGCGTATACATCAGATTTTGCTGTAATAACGCCCGTCCTTTGATACTCGGGATCTATGTAGCACAAAGTCCCGGCGAGGGCAGTGTCTTTGTGGGTCGAGGAAAGGGCGAAAGGGTCTTTCTCGTCGAGTATTGTCGACAGGCCTACGTCTCCTATTTTGCTGACGAGGTTTCTGTCGAGGAGTATGTTCGACGGCTTTAGGTCGCGGTGGACTATGGAGTTGGGCTTTGCGCTGTGTAAGAAAACTAAGGCAGATGCTATTTCCCAGGCAATTCTGAAACGGTCGCGCCATGTAAGAGGCGAGGCGTCGATGTTCTTCTTCCTTAGTAATCTTTCTTCTAAGCTTCCGTTTTCCATGAATTCGTAGACGAGGCAACTCTTTTCATTACATGCTCCGAGGAGGATCAGCAAGTGAGGATGGCGAATCTTGCTCAGTATTTCCAGCTAATGAAGAAAAGAAAACAGGTAATAAAGATCGGGTTTTTTTTTTCTAATCCATGTAAGTATGTAATAAATAATAACCTCTTGTCGAAACTGCTTCGATTCCTTAGAACGAAGGACCTTCACGGCAGCAGTGGTGTGAT
The DNA here is from genome assembly GCA_027422505.1 of Craterostigma plantagineum. Lineage (NCBI taxonomy): Eukaryota > Viridiplantae > Streptophyta > Magnoliopsida > Lamiales > Linderniaceae > Craterostigma > Craterostigma plantagineum. The sequence continues at coordinate 339,976 of JAPQWV010000004.1, forward strand.
GGAAGCTTCCTTTGTAAACAGTTCCATAAGCTCCCATTCCTATCTTAAGATCTTCGGAGAACGACGAGGTTGCAGTAACGATTTCGTCCCACGTGAATTCGCGGTAATGAAGGGAAGAACCGTCGAGGGCGTTTTCGAGGTTTTCTCTTTCTTTCGCCTTGCGTAGGGTTCTAGCCTCTGCGTCTCTTCTTTCGTAGGTTTCTCTCTCGACGGATTCGTTTACGAACTTAGATTCCTTCATAACAGCTTCGTACCTTTCCTTCCCAAGTCGGGCCATTTCTCGGGCTTCTTTTTCCTTTAAGATCGCCCGTTTGAGGTTCATCTTCTCCTCTAGGTGTTGTTTTTCGAGCTCGTCGATCTGAATTCAAAGAGCAAAAAAGGCTGAGTTTTCTTTACGTCGAATGAGCGAGGGACGTAAATGGAAAGTACCTTTTTAGAAGCATCGATCGCCTCGTCCTGAGCCATTGCGTACATTCCTCGAATATGCCTCAGTTCGATCCTAAGTTTCTCGAGATCCATGTCGATGCTTTCCTACGAATAAGAAAAACTCTTCTTACAATACATCAACATCAGGGAAAAAAAAAGCGTGTCTTTAATCTTTTATCGCGTGTACTTACCTGATCTTCTTTAAATTCTAAATCGTCTTCTCCATCGAAAGCAATGGACGGATATGAATTCCCACGATTCTTTATTACAGCAGAAGGCGTTGATCTCTTTTGAAGGAGCGCCTGGTTTATGACCGAAAGAGCTTGGAATCTTTGCGCTGGTAATGAATCTGATCTGAAGTTTGAGAACGACGAACTCATCGAATCTGAAATTTTACACACAATCGCACGGGAAGCAACTGTAAGTAATTGCCCAGAAAGTCGAAGAACAACTCCTCTATCTATCGATATAATTATGGAACGAAGTTTTTACCCGTAAGCGAGCTGCAAGTATTGGTAAACGACAAGTTCGTAGAACTGCTCGTTTCGCTGCAATCTTCTGAACGATGTGAGCGTAGGGACGTTAATTTGCCTTTGGAGACGGCGTAAACGGAGCAAAAAGTGGGACAAGCTTCTGATATCTTCGACGAAAGGGTTTGCCCTCTGTTTTCATAACGTAACAAAAAACGCATCTTCAGTTATTAAACAAGCACATACGATCGAATCGAAAAGTCGTTAGGGTCGAGTTTGGAACCTCGAGAAAATAGTCTGAGACGAAGAACCGATTACGAGCCTCACAATCTTACGTTTGCGTACATGCGAAGAAATTGCAGACGCGACATCGTCTGATTCGATCTGAACGACTTCGACTTCAACCTTTTCCATTCGAATAACTTCAAAACGATCATAAAACGCCTCAATATGAAACAGAGTTGAGCTTATTACGAGCGAGTACCTTTCTTTCGACGCACATTTGCTTGTAAGGAAGAAGCGTTTCGGTCACTTCCCAATCGACTTCCTTCATAAACGCAGCTGCTACTTCGTCGCGGGCATGAGAAATAGGCAAAAAGTTTCCCACTGAATTAAGGAGTAAAATGATCTATACATAACAAACTACCATCAAAATTTGATATGAATATATAGATTCGAAAAAAAAACTCACTTGGGGTTGGGATTCGATTTACGACGGGCTGGACGTGGAGAAGTACGAAGAAAACCCGACCCTCGGGAACGAACTTATCCAAAGCCCATTTGACGATATGCTTAGATTTCTTGTTTCCACTTAGAGCCACTGCAGTTACCATGGAAGAACAATCCCTGGGTGGAAATTCATCTGAAGAACCCTCCAATTTATTCATCATTCTTTTTTTTTCAGTATTTTCTGTATTTTTCTCTAACCCAATATGCAGCAGTGTAAGAATCAGACAAGAGACGAGTAAAGACTCAATCTTGGGGAACAAAAATTGAGTCTGCAAACAGATAAAGACCTCATCTTTACCGATTGAATATGAAACGAAACCTTTAAAAAGGGCAATAAATCTTACAATTCATTCAAATCCCAGAAATGATTCAGGCATAACTGCATACCCAGAAGACTTATTGTGGTCGTATTCTTTGAGCTCTTTGTAGTTCTCTGTCACCACAAGAAAGAGCAGTTTATGTAAAAGCAATAACAATGCTTAGCTAAGACATCTTAAAATCAAGTAGGTGTACAGTTGGGTAAAAAATGGATCCGTAATATCAGACAAGACATAAATTACTTACGTTAATTGCAAGACTCAGTACGTCTTAAACATTCTTAATAAATGTCTCAATTGGCTGGCTCGTACTACACGTTCTTTTATTGCGATGGATCGATCTGTAATGATGACGTAATGCTCATCCATTTGAAAAGTCGTTTCGTGGTTTTACTTGATAATCAAAACGACTGTTTGAGATGATCCGAGCAATGAATTGTCTCTATATAATTTAAGCGTTGACCTTTTGTGGTAGCTCAATTAAATATGTTCAATTAATGTAATATTGCAGTGCCTTGCGTTGACGGATTGTAGTCTTCTTATATAAGATTTATTACATTCCTTTTCACCATCATACATCAGCGTACTTGTATGATTTCGTTCGCTATTCTTTGATGATAAGAGAGTTCTCATGTTCCCTATAATTCATTTAAAGAAATTTCAATTGAACATATTAAATAAAATACGTAACCGCTGCAGCACCTAGTCGTTTTTTCTAAACAAACAATTTAAAGACGGTTTTCACGAGACATTAATCTTCGTTATGATTTGCTCTTCATGCACGCACATTACTACTCTACTCTCCGCTCCATCTTTCTTCATTTCATTTGAATTTCATCTTCATCATCCATCGTATACCTTCATATCAACTCTCGCAGGTAATAATCATTACAATTTTAGAAGAGAGTTTTTTTTTTTTTCCTTGGAACACTTGAATGATTTTCAATGCATGCCAAGTTTCACTTCTTGAATGATTCGATTTCTTGGTTCTTACATGGAGCCAGCGATGGAGGAGGAAGAAACCGATCCAAGATTCGAAGAGAAGGACCCAACCAAAATGGTCATACCCGTGGGCCAAGTCTTCCAAGCCGACCCGCCCCAGCAAGACCAAACCCTCCGCAGAGACCCACAAACCGAAAAGTTCCTAGGAACCACAATCTGGCCCGGCCCAAACCTCCAACAAAACCCTAACGACGGGGCGGGCACGGGTCGACCCGATTCCTGCACGTGCCGGATCGTGGGCAACCTAAGGTGCATCAAGGCCCACGTGGCAGAGGAGAAGTCGAACCTCAAAAACGAACTGGGGCCCGCCTTCGGCGAATGGAAGTTCGACGAAATGGGAGAAGATGCGATCCTCGGCTGGTCGAGCAGAGAGATTGGAATCATCGAAGTCATTGTAAAAAAGGTGCCTACTTTCAGCAGTGATAAGGAGTTCTTGGACACTGCTTTGGACTATCTCAAGCCTAGTAAGAACAGAGAGAACATCGTTAGTTACCTTTACAACGTTGTAATCCCGAGGAAGATTGGGGCCAAGACGAGGACGGGCGTTTCTGCTGATAAGGTTCATACGGACGACGAGTTAGAGTCGCTTAGCAATAAGAAGTCTCAAGAACCCGAAGAGAAGAGAAGGCGTCTGCACTAAAAAAGAAATGTAAAATGCTTTTATGAACGCAATGCTCGCTTGCTAGATATTGATTCAGATATCTTTTTACCGTACAGATTACATGAATGTGATTCTTTGAGTTTTTCGCTGTCTCGAATAGGTATGTGAAGAGAAGGCTATTATAGCTTGGGGTAAAATGAGTTTGAAAAGGATGATCCGATTTCTTGAAAATCGATGCACTGAGAGAGAGCGTTTGTGAGATTTTTTAAGTCTTCGAAAGTGTGCGCTGCGCTTAGCGTGACTCTTAGCCTGCGAGGAATCACCGAAATGCTAAAGCCTAAAATTGAATAAATCGATAAAAAATTGACAAATTACTGCTACAAACAACAAACCTGCATGAGTTTGGTGCTACTGTAGGTGGTCTAATTGCAGTTATGTGGAAGCCCAGTTTTAACATATGCCTATTTTTCAAGAAAATGAATTCATTCAATACTCGCAAGTCATAAAAATCGAAGCTTTCTACGTATATAAATGTAACGAGAGAAGTGAGATATAACCTGCTAGCTTTTAAGGCCGTTTCTTCGCTCCCTACGACGAGCGAAATAATATGGCTTTGTACGTTTAGCCCAGTCAAAGCTCGAAAGTCTTGAACTCTTTTCCATAGAACATTCCTACGCCATACCTCGTTTTTCGCCACGACAAAAGCAGCTGCAAGAATCAAACATGTTCGAATTATCGATTCTTTTATGTAACAAAACATAAAGAGTTTTATTTTTTAACCATGAGCAGCTGCAGCAATTGGCACTGGCGTAGCAGTTGAGAATATGAAGGATCGACCTCGGGATTGTATGAGCAGTTTCCACGCCTTGCTATTGTGCGAAAAAAAAAGAAAAATGGAAACTAAATAAAAATTGTGGAATCAATTCACTCGATAAAAGTTCGAATGGAGTTTTCTTAGATTATAACCTGCATGCAATGAAGCCACCATGGCAACCAGCGGCTTTACTCAGAGTGCCTATGCAAATATCAACGTCTGCTTCACAGTCGAACATTTCTGCAGCGCCTCTTCCAAATTTTCCACATACAAACGTCGCATGAGCCTAAAGATTCCATTTTTTCGTTGTGATTTATGGACATAAATATATGATAATATATACACATAGGAAGGTAACTGTCAGATAGAAATCATACAGATGATAACTTACATCATCAACTACAAAGAGAAATCCATGCTTCTTTCGAAGTTTTGCGAGATAAGTCATTAGTGCGAAATCTCCATCCATGCTAAAAAGGCTGTGAGTTTCAGCAGAGGTAGGCATTGAAAACAACGAGTGATATTTATGCACATAAATCAGTGAATGTAATAGTAAAACTACCACCTGTCGCTTATTACCATCTTTTTCTTCATTGGACAACTTGACCTATAAAACAGCACGAAGGAGCATAAAGGGGAGAAATACATGAGGAAAAACGAAGTAAGGAAAAAAGAACGAACGAATGCAAACTTACAATAACGAGTCGAGATGGTTCATATCGCTGTGCCTATAGACAAAAGGCAATACGTTTCCCTGCTTCTCAGCAAGGCGAATACCGTCTATTATCGATGCGTGATTAAGGGCGTCAGAAAACACAGCTATTTTATCTTCTTTCGAAGGTTTTCCATCAGATATGAGCAGACTGACGTTTCCAAGTGCTGTCATAAAGGCCATGTTGGCTGAGAAGCCTGTCGGACAGAGAAGGCAATCCTAATATATTTTAAGATTAGAACAACATAGGAATAAGTAATTTAACATCAGAGAACATATTTAAGTTAAGGTTATAGAGGTGCAACCTCTTTTCCTTTCAGATTTGCTAGGGATAACTCCAATAATCTATGGTAATTTGTATATCCACAGATCAAAGCAGAGCCTCTCGGACCCATCCCATGTTCTTGAGAAGCCTGCAAAACAGATGACTACAGAAATAAGGACAAAGTTGACATGAAAAAACTAAGTGAAGCGTATCACAGAACATGCCTTCGCAGCAGCATTTTTGACCATTGGATGGGCACTCAATCCCAGGTAATCGTTTCCGGAGAACACGATAAGCTTCCTCATCTTCTCATTGCAAGAATCTGTCCTATTGCAGGAATTCTTGCCAAATTTTCCATCATCTTCATCACCTACAAATGTCAGATAGAAAACAATTTCAGCTATTCAACCACAAAAGACAAGGTGGGCAATGCTAACAACATGTTCACTTGCTACACTTACTTCCTCGAACAGGACAAAGACAGAGTCTTTAAGCATTTACAGTAACTTAGCTAGAGAAAGAGGGCGAGAGCAAGAAGAAAACTCGGATGCAGATGTAATCATTACCTAAGCTCGCCACATCGCTAACCCATTTCTGAAATGTGCATTCTGAAATGTGGACCTCCACAGAAGCTCTGTCCCATTTTTGCGGACCATCAAACACTTGAAATTCTTGATCGGTAGAAGAAAGTTGGTCAGAAAGGTGAATGGGTCTCAGTGAACGTACTACCTTGAGAGATTCGAGCTTGGAAAGAGCTCCTTCGACCCACTTATCCCATTCATGAATCTCCATTTCCTTCTTCACGTGGAAGAACAGAGGTTTGCTAGAGAGTAGCTTAGCTTATAAGGCGATCTATAATATATGGTGCCGTATGAAAGGGTTCTGTTTTGCCTTACACATTCATTTATTGGGCCGCCTGATTGGGCCCAATACCGAAAATGGGCCAAGAGGTACTTTGGACAGCCCATTTCGCGGAACAACGTAAAGAGGGGTTTACGTTTCTCTATAGCTTGAGCAAACCCTCAATTCCCAAATCCCAATTGGAACTCTCCGGCGAAGCCATGGACGCTCTTCAATCAAGCTACGCCGACTCCCCGCAAATCAACGCCGTCCCTGAAGCTCACCCTCAGCCCCAACCCGAGCCTCAATCCGTAACCGTACCCGACCCGGAAAACTCAGCTCCGAAGTCGTCGAACCTACCTTTCTCTGAGAATGGGCTCACCAACACTGGCAGCGGTGCTACGGATGGAGTCCATTCAGCTGGTGAGGAGGAAACCACCAGCCGTCGCCGTCGACGCTCTAGGTGGGATCCGCCGCCGTCCGACCAGCCGGCTGGTGATAGTAATTCCGAATCTGGAGGTGGAAAGAAGCGTAGGTCGCGGTGGTCGGACGATGAGCCCAAGCCGGTGATCCAGCTGCCGGACTTCATGAAGGACTTCACCGGAGGTATTGAATTTGATCCTGAGGTACAGGCCTTGAATGCGCGATTGCTTGAAATCAGTCGCAAGCTGCAATCTGGCATGATTTTAGATGACCGCCCTGAGGGTGCTAGATCGCCCTCCCCTGAGCCTGTTTATGATAATATGGGTGTTAGGATCAACACCCGTGAGTATCGTGCAAGGGAGAAATTGAATAGGGAAAGGCAGGAGATTATAGCTCAGATAATTAAGAAAAATCCTGCGTTTAAGCCGCCTGCAGATTATAGACCCCCCAAGCTTCAGAAGAAGCTTTATATCCCAATGAAAGAGTATCCAGGATACAATTTCATTGGTCTAATTATTGGGCCAAGAGTAAATACCCAAAAGAGGATGGAACGGGAGACTGGTGCTAAGATTGTGATTCGAGGAAAAGGTTCTATTAAAGAGGGCAGGTTGCAGCAGAAGCGGGACCTGAAGTATGATGCAGCTGAGAATGAGGATTTGCACGTTTTGGTCGAGGCTGACACACAAGAGGCGCTAGATGCAGCTGCTGGGATGGTGGAGAAGTTGCTGCATCCAGTTGATGAGGTCTTGAATGAGCACAAACGCCAGCAATTGAGGGAACTTGCAGCACTAAATGGGACGATTAGGGACGAGGAATTTTGTAGGCTGTGTGGTGAGGCTGGGCATAGGCAACTTACGTGTCCTTCCCGATTAACAACATTTAAGAGTGATGTTTTGTGTAAGATTTGTGGTGACGGTGGGCATCCGACTATTGACTGTCCTGTAAAGAATACAACCGGTAAGAAGATGGACGACGAGTATCAAAACTTTCTCGCAGAGCTCGGTGGAACCGTTCCTGAAGCTATCAAATCGAGTTCCGGAACACCTACGGGTGGTTCTGGCACTAACCCTCCTTGGGCTGGTGGTACAAACGCTTCAGGCAACAGCGCTCATCCTGGGCTGGGATCAACATCTTTCCTCTAGCCAAAGGAATACGATGAAACCAATCTGTACATTGGCTTCTTACCGCCTACTTTCGACGATGATGGCCTAATAAGCTTGTTCTCGTCATTTGGTGACATTGTGATGGCTAAGGTTATCAAAGACCGAGACACAGGTCTGAGCAAAGGCTATGGGTTCGTGAAGTATGCAAATGTCCAGATGGCAAATAGCGCTATTGCTAGCATGAATGGTTATAAGCTCGAAGGAAGATCAATTGCTGTGAGAGTTGCCGGTAAACCTCCTGCGCCTGTGGTTCCGCCGGGCCCACCTCCTCCCCCACCACCAGCATATCAAACTCCGACTCAACCTGTTGTTTCCTATCCTTCGCAGCAGTACAGTTCTGGTGGACCGATTGGGACTGCACCTCCTGGGACCACATATGGTGGTGCTCCGCTACCTTGGGCCGCCCCATCTGTCCCTCCACCATATACGAGCTACCCTCCACCACCGCCGGGATCATCAGTCTATCCACCTCCTCCAGGTCAACCCTATCCTCATTATGGAATCCAATATCCTCCACCCCCACCTGGTGCTTCGGCTTCTTCAGCTGAGTCTCAACCGAGTTATGCGTCTTCTGGGGAGCTGCAGCAGAGCTACCCTCCTGGCGTGAAAGCTCCAAGTAGTGTGCCTGTTCAATCAACTCCTCCGAGTTATGCCTATGGCAGTGCTGTAACTTCTGCGCCGCCAGGCGTGCAAATTATGTACCCACCGCCGCCGTACAGTTACCAGTCTTATTATGGGGCTGCCCCTCCACCACCTCCGCCTGCTATGCCTCACTTGACTGCAGATGCTGGTTTGGGCAGTGTTCCTTGGGCAACAAACTTGAACCATCAACCACCGCCTCCACCTCCATCATCGACGGATAATGAATATGAGAAATTCATGGCAGATATGAAATGATCGGTTGAATTCCGATGGGATCCTTTTGGGAATATAAGTAAGGATACTACTTTCTCGTTATTCAGTTGACTAATATCATGACTTCTCCCATGCTTTTTTATTGATTTATTTCTTCCTTAACATTATCATCAACTGATTGGATCAGTTGAGGGGGTGATGTGTTGTGAGTTGGGAAGTTGTAACTTGAAGCATAACGATACTTCTTATTACAGGAAAGGGTTTTAGTCATTACTAAGGGTAACTTCATGGTTAAAACTTGTTGGCTAAGTGTCTGGGGCTTTTAGATGGAAGTAAAATGATTCGTTCTCGTTCACATTCTAACTACTCTTTCACTCTCTCTTCATCGTTATTAATCTTACTTGGATTTGGTTTTTTGGTCGAAACAGACCAGAACATGTTGGCAATCCCTCTGGTATGCTTATATGCCTGTTTTCAAAGTTCTGTTTTTACTGCGCATAGGCATAAGTAATGTAATTGTTTCTGATGTGTGGCCTGTGCAGAAACCCAAGTACCTGCGTGGCGTGTGGGGGATATTGTTAACTATTTGCTGATTTTTTCAGAATTGCATTTGATTTTTTTCTTGACCGTTAATGCTCGCACATTTGAGTTATTCTTTTTCTTGTTTAATATATTGAAACAAATCGTAACACCGTTTGCTATTGTGTAATTATCTTAACAGGCTGGTTTGTTGGAGCAATTGTCGTCCTGATATGTTATCTCTTGCCAATGATTTTCTTGTTGGAAGTTTGGGACTCACGTAACCTTGATGTGTACTGTTTTAACAGTTTGCAGAGAGTTTGAAGAGCCCTAAGCCCACTCCTACAGGCGATGTGTTGGCTTACTGATATGTTGCTTATCCCCTTTTTGTAGGACTACTATTTCCATCCTTCTGGAGATGCTATGGGATTGTCTTATTCATATCTACATTCTGTTTTGAATCATCGTATATCTGACATTTTCTTTGTGTCGGTCAATATTTCGTCCTAACGTTCTCACGTTCGCTGTGGTGTTTTGTTTTGGTGGCAAAATCACTGAAGGTGAGAGCTGTTCTTGGATTGTAGGTCGCAGGTGGTATGTTCTACAATTTCGATATTCTGTTTCTGGATTTGCTTGTCTTCTTAACCTTTGGTCTAATGCCTTGTTGTTCTAAGTTCTTCCTTAAGTCGCAGGTTGGCATCTTACCTTGTCTTCAGTTTAAGCTTAGCCTTCTTTCACTAGACCACCTTTGTTTGTCTTCTGAGTCTTAGTTTATCTATATATCATTAGTGGTTTGTGATGTGTTGCTGCTTGTGCAGAATTATGAAACTGTATGCGTAACATAACTGCTCGGTTCATGATCACGGCTGCGGTTACAAATCTGTGGTTCACGGTTTTAAAATCTATCAACCATTTCCAAATCGTAAAATTTCGGTGTGAACCGAAAATTATTTGCGGATGGTTTTGTCAGCGTTGAACCTAATTTGGTATTATAATGGACTACTAAATAAGTAAAACTTAGCTTAAAAAACAAGTAAAGATTGAGATTGCAAAAGAAGACTTTCACGTTAGAAAGACAATGGGCCCAAATGCTAAAGCCCATTTATAGTTGGGCTTAGGCCTGATCTATTTTAAAAGCCCTAAGGTCGGCCCATATAAGAAACCTAGTTATATTACATTTGCATTACACTCCTCCGTCCTCAAGCGCTCAGCTCGGCGGGCAGCTAACGAGTGGTGTTGAATTGAAGATGGGTGCTTACACATACGTGTCTGAGCTATGGAAGAAGAAGCAATCAGACGTCATGCGATTTCTCCTTAGGGTTCGATGCTGGGAGTACCGTCAGCTTCCTGCCGTTGTGCGCGTCACGCGACCCACGCGACCCGACAAGGCTCGTCGCCTCGGCTACAAGGCCAAGCAGGTAACAATTGCTTCGGTTTTCAGTGTTCGCTGTGTCCTATTGTATTATGTTACCTTCGAATTTGGATGTGAGTGTTTCTGACCGAAAGGAGAGACGGCTATCGAGGTTGATTTGAGTTCCAGCTGATTTGGAACCAAATCGATCTGATTTCTCATCCTTTAAGTACGAAGATTAAATGCAACCTTAGTTTAACCTGCTCTCCATGTTTGAATGTCGCTGACGTCGACATCTATGTGTTAGCCAATTTCATTGGGTTCCCATATGGTGCGCGCATGAACGGCTTATATTTCTCTATCTTTTGTTCCTTAATGGCTTTACCTATGTGATATAAGGGTTACGTGATCTATCGCGTTCGTGTGAGGCGTGGTGGAAGGAAGAGGCCCGTCCCTAAGGGTATTGTCTACGGTAAACCAACAAACCAGGGTGTAACCCAACTCAAATTCCAGCGCAGCAAACGCTCGGTCGCAGAGGAACGTGCTGGAAGAAAATTGGGTGGTCTCAGGGTTGTCAATTCTTACTGGATCAACGAGGTTTGTTTGTTCAACTACATCAGCTTTCATGTTTCTGGTATTCCCTTCCCGTTTCTACAAACGACTGTAGTTATTTGAAAACTGTAGCAATCGCATGATGAGATATCAATATCTCAATATCAATATCACGCCTTACCCTTTGCAATACAGGACTCAACTTACAAGTACTTTGAAGTAATTCTCGTCGATCCCGCCCACACTGTCATAAGAAACGACCCGAGGATCAACTGGATCTGCAATCCCGTCCACAAGCACCGCGAGCTTCGTGGGCTTACTTCGGCTGGGAAGAAGTACAGAGGTCTCAGAGGAAAAGGCCATCTTCATCACAAAGCCCGCCCCTCGAGGAGGGCTACGTGGAAGAGGAACCAAACGCTGTCCCTTCGCCGCTACCGTTGATATCCGTTGGTGGGCCTTCAGCAAAAAATCAATTGTTGTTTCTATGCTTTACAAGTTATTTTTGCTTTGGTTATTTCTTGAGGCTAGCTGACATTTCGTATTTCAGGATTCTGCAAAAGTTGTTGGGATATATGATATTTGTCGAACTTTATCGCTTGAAGTTGTTTGATTTTGGAACTGATAAGGCTTTACTTCGCTCTTAATACAATATGCAAAGGTATCAACTTCAGTAGAATTCATATGTAATAGAGTGAGTCCTAAAGACAAAACAAAACTGAACCAACAGTACAAAAGCCACACAGGTACTTAGTAGTAAGGGTAATAAAACAACGTCGATTCTAACAATATTACAAACCAAAAACCATGAATCTCAAACCCTAACTGCTTGATCAGAAACGCCCCTCAAAGACTCGGGCACTCGATTACAATTCTCAGCATCATAATTAGGGAACACCACGTTGTCGTACAGAATACCCGCTACGCCCGCCCCGATCAATGGGCCGACCCAGTAAACCGCCTGGTTCTTGAACCCACCCCCGACCACGGCCGCCCCGAACGAGCAAGCCGGGTTCATCGACCCGCCCGTGAACGGTCCCGAAGCCAAAACGTTCGCCCCGACTATAAACCCGACGAGCAACGGGCCGACCCCCGACAACCCGTGGGCGACCCGTCTCGGATCGGTGGACGAGTAGACAGTGTAGACGAGCGCGAACGTCATCACTCCTTCGAGCACCGCCCCGCCGAAGCCCGTCATTTCCGGCGGAATAGCATGGACGGGGATTTTCTGTATGGAGAGACAGAAAGCATTATTACATTTAAAAAAAATACATAGGAAAATCAAATTTTATTAGTTTCATCATCATCATACTTGGCCGGCGGTGGTCGTCCTGAGAACGAGGCAGGCCATGACCGACCCGAGCATCTGCGAAAGGCAGTAGAAAATGGCCATGGGAATTGAAATATGTCCGCCCACGGCCATGCCGAAGGTAACCGCGGGATTTACGTGCCCGCCCGAGATATTCGAGGCGACGTAGACTGCTACCGAGAGAGACAAAGCGTTCGCCATGGAAATGGCTACCAAGCTCGAGGGATCCGAAGAACCTTCCGACGCCATTGAAGAGCGCAACGCTCCACGTTAGGAAATGATGAACGTAAGAAAAAGGAAGAAAAAGGAAAAGGTAAAGGAAGATGAGTGCATGTTCGTTCATACTTGAAGCCATGGTTGATCCAACGGCTGCGAAGACGAAGAAGAAAGTGGATATGAATTCCGCGAGGTACGATCTGAGAGCGACGCCGGCGATCGAGTGCTCTAAACGGGCCTTCAACGTTGCCATTTTTTCTGTCTTTTTCTTTTTTTTTTCTTTCTCCTGCAAATCAATTTGGCGAAGTTTTTCTTTTGATTGTTTGATGAAGACACGATGAAGAAGGTGGTTATAAGGATGTTCGTGGAGGGAACAAGTTAATGAGCGGTTTTTTTATCTTTCAAAAAAATTGTAAAAGGATAACGTTTTAAAGGATGGGAAGGTGGTGATGTTGGGCCTGGCCTGGGCTTAGTTATCGTATTTTTTTTTTGTGTAATGAATAAACTACACTTTGTCCCACACCGAATTCGCCAAGCAATAACGCTGGAACGTTTACCTATATAAGCACCGGTGGCCTTCAGAAGGAACTCACACAGCCGTGTGGTAAGCACATAGCGAACTATTCTTTCGCCTTTTACTAAAGAATACCGTGTGCTTGCCACATTTAAGCGGCATATGTCTATTTTTGGAGGGTTCTTCTAACAAGAAGACCCCAACAATTAAAAGTTCAAATATTTCTGTAAGTAATTACTGCTTAAATTTGATTATAGGAGAACAGTATACTAAATTTAGGGAAACAATTACGACTATCTATGTTCGGTGGTTAACTACGTTTTTTACTGCATCGAAATTAGTTACGGATTAATGAAATACTATTAATGGGGGTAAATCGTAATATTGCGTCAAACAGGGGTTGCTCTCTAATTATTGAATCTTCAGGGTACCTTGTGTTGTAGTTTTGCCTACGGCCGCCGCAGTTCCCATCTCCGATTCGATTTGACGCAATACACGGCTCTCTGTACAGCCCGACCCGAGATCCAAACGAGCTTCAGTTTCCACCGGCGCATTGCTCTCCAAGCGACGATCCATTGTCTGAGCGTCGTTGGCATTTTCGAGCTCGTCGGACTAGGTATTAGGCCATGCTAATATTGATTGGTAAAGTTTCAGCTGCACCGTCGATTCATTTCTCACTCGATTTATTCGGCTTACGCGATTTTGCGCAGTGTATTTTTTTATGTGACTTCATTGGTTTGTGAGGGTCTAATGTTTGTTGAAGTACCGAATTTATCCGACATATGGATTACGAATGGGTTATGTTTCGATCGAAAGGAGAAGCGAGGATTATCTTGGTTCGCCTCCTCTGCTCCACCAAGCTTCAGCGAACGGAAATCGCTGTTGGCCACTGCATCTCTGCTTCTTTTTACCATCGCTGATCAACAAATGGGCGATCACGAAATTTCACTGCCCAAGGTACTTTGCCCTTCGGAGTATTAATCTGTGGGGGGTTCAAATCACTTGAGCACGACAAGCTCGATGTCCTCGCAATGTGGAACTTATTGTTGGTTACTAACAGAGAGCTTCGGCTTCATTGTAACGTTGATGCATTCATCTATTTCGGATCTTCTGTGCTCATTTTCGTTGCTATGGGTCAAATTCTGTTCTTACACCAGCCTTGGCCTGCATTAAAGGCATGGTAGACGTTGAGGGCGATATTTTCTGCGAGCGTGATTTATGTTCTATAACCGATCATCAGTTCACAGACCCCGCCCATAGCTGGGCATCGTCGAACTTGGTGTGTGGATTTTGTCTACACCAAGCTTGTTGCAATAATGGAAGTCAATTTAAACACTTGGGGGGGGGGGGGCTTATGTTGTACACAACAACCCCAAGGCTTTGCTTTTGTTTCATATGGAGTTGCTTATTATTGGTGAGCTGAAGAAGGTAGAGCATGAGATGGTTTGATGAGCCGAATTGGTACTGTTTTGGGGTGTTCTTTCTTTTGCCTTTTTCTGATTGCGCATTCGTTCTTTGGATGTTCTTGTCGTATTGGCAATTTCAGCTATGGTTTTTACAGTTCTTGGTGCATTGTGAATAAACTGTTGGCGGTCGCCATAATTGTCAGTTATTTGGGGCAAACGTTCAACACTAGTGGGAAAGGATTGGGCATTGTGAGAGCATCGGAAACTTAGCTCGAAATGCCGAGCATTTATACAGAAGATCTTGAGTGTGGAGAGCGTTATAGTGAACTGCCCCACCCCAAGTAATGCCATAGTTCATCCTATGATTCCATCACAACCCAACTAATCAACTATTATTCATTTGTTCCCATTCAGGTTAGTTTTTCTTCTGCTGCTCTGCTTCCCTATTATTACAAATCCAGGGACACGTAATCCACGTTAATACACGTCCACGTGTGTCGTCGTTATCAGGTATTTTTGTTGATTACTACGACAACTTGTATAAGTAAAACTCTCTATAACCACATATGTAGAGCCAAGTGCATGGATGGGAGCACATATATAATTTATTTATCATTTAGGTCAATAGGGATAAGGCTAGTAGTGATAATGTAACAGTATGTCGTGTGTTATGGATTGAATAAAACCAACAAGACGTAACATATCGTCGTGTCATATTTCACTTATTAATTACGATCACACAACGTCTGCTGCAAACTTAGCTTGCATTGCGTTACATCTACTTTGTCCTGACGCTTTTCTTGACAACACACCAAACCCATAAAATATAATCGTAACCGCAATTGATAATTAAAAAGATTTTGTCCAAGGCTAACCCTTTTTTCTCAAACGACATACGCTCCACTACAATAATCGCCGCCCACAAATAATCCTTTTAAAAAAATTTAAAATATTTTCGATTCGGACAAGCATTCACGAGGCAGCCAAGAACCTTGAGGGCTGGATCGCAAAGGCGTATCCAATTAATCTGCCACGTCAGCGTAGTTTTTGTCCAAGTTGGATAGTGTGGGCCCCGTTGTACTGAGTCAGAGTCCAATATACTTGTCTCAGTTGTCTGACCACCCAAGGAATTATGCCCTTCGCATATGCGAATATGCCCATTGAAGATCCATGGTTTGTGTTCCTTACGCCGGCATTCAAATGACGGAAATGACCCCGTTTTTTTATTGCGTCAAATGACCCTTACACCCCTAATCCATATTTTGCATTGATGGGAAAGATCAACGTCGTGTTTCTCGTGGAGAGGGGGGGTAGAAGAGTCAATAGATCGACGTATGGCTTTCGCGTTAAATTGGTGGGAAAGAAAATTCGCAGGGTCACTTTCGGAAATGTAGTTTGTTTCTCTTCGGCTTTATAAAGTGAAACCTTCGTCGGCAAAACAGCTGCAGCTGACTGAAGCCTACACACACCTTCGAGCAATTAGAGAAGAAGGATCTCAGATAGATAGGTGATATTGGTGAGATCGAGTTAGCGATTTTCGTCGGAGTATATTCCAGTTTCTGGTAAATATCATTTTCAGTTTCTTTTTTTCGTACGTTGCCTTTTTTTTTTGGTTGCTGTAGATTTACGTGGACGTCTTCTTCAGCTCAATTTCACGTGTTTTGATTCCTCTTTTTCTATTAATCAATCGTGCTTTTATACCTTTTGCTGCGTGTGGATTCGATTTTTTGGACTGGTGAAGGTAACCACGATCTGATGATTGATGGTTCAATCTGCCTTTTTCTTTTTCATGATTCTTACACTTTTACATGCATTGATTGAACCAAAGATATCATTGTTTCTTCTCTGCAGTATATGTTGAGGTTTTGCCCAGTCAATAATGAGCTATTCATTTTATTTTTTCGAATAATAGACAAGTCCTAGGATATTCCTGGAATATTGTGGAATATTTTGACTACCAAGCTGCAATGAGGGATTGAATTGTCTAATGGTTAATTAAATTTGTTGATCCCACAATTTGTTCGTTTGTGTTCTTTCATCAATCAGATTTAGATTCTCTGGCCCCCATCATTTCTCTGGAGAAATTGTTATGGAATTTCTCTTTATGGCCCACGCATTTATGCTTACTTTATCATCATCTTAGTTTGGAAGTCTTGGCTATGCTTCCTCCGTCTAATCTTAATCAATGTCCGCTTTCCCTCTGTTTCAGGTGAGCGGTTTCTGATTTCCTTACAAACAAGAACAGGAAGTTACTACAACAGTTATGGGTTCAATCGAAGAACCGTCTCAACTACGAAACCAGACAAAGCCTCCAGCTATTCGATTCATCGAACGCGTAAAAAAATCCCCTGTTTCATACAAAACTCATCAAGCCATCGTCCTAACGGTCACATTCTTTGCATACTTGAGCTACCACGCCACGAGAAAAACAACGAGCATCGTCAAAAGCGCTCTAGACCCACAATCTCCCGACAGAGACACGTTGCAATCGCCATCGTACTCATGGATGCTGAGGGCTTACTCTTACAAGCCCCTAGAAAACCGAAAACTTTCGTGGGTACTAGGTTCGGGCTGGGCGCCGTTCAATGGTTCGAATGGAACCGCATTGCTAGGCGAACTCGACGTGGCTTTCCTTTTCGTATACGCAGTAGGAATGTTCTTTTCAGGACACGTCGGCGATAGGATTGATCTCAGGATATTTCTCACCGTAGGGATGATTGGCACTGGCTTGTTCACTTCACTCTTCGGGTTAGGATATTGGGCAAACATGCACATATTCTACTACTACCTAATCGTTCAAATGATCGCTGGGCTATTTCAATCCACTGGCTGGCCTTCGGTCGTGGCAGTTGTAGGAAATTGGTTCGGTAAGAAGAAGAGAGGGCTTATCATGGGCATATGGAACGCTCATACGTCGCTCGGCAACATTACGGGCTCTGTAGTTGCTTCGATTTTACTGAAGTATGGCTGGGGCTGGTCCATGGTTGCGCCTGGTTTTGGCATAGCTTTCGTAGGATTGATACTTTTTCTTTTACTTCCCGTTACTCCCGAATCAGTTGGGGTTAGTCCCGACGACGACAGCGATGCAATGCTGTCTCCCAAGAAATCTTCAGACGAAGAAATCGTCGAACCTCTGCTTCGAACAAAGTCAGAGGAGAAAGATCCCGTCGGGTTTTTAGAGGCCTGGAAAATCCCAGGCGTCGCCCCTTTCGCCCTCTGCCTCTTCTTCGCCAAACTCGTCGCCTACACTTTCTTATACTGGCTACCCTTTTACATTAGCCACACAGGTAATGTACTTGGTTCAACTGCGTGACAAAATTCTCATTTTTTTGGTTCGATTCTTACGTTGCCCTCGATTCTTGATTTTCCATTACAGAGGTCGATGGGCGTTACTTATCGGGCGAAGAATCTGGGAACTTATCGACCCTATTCGACGTCGGGGGCGTAGTGGGCGGAATCTTAGCAGGGCACATCTCAGATCGGTTAGACGCAAGGGCCATTACGGCGGCGAGCTTCATGTACTGCGCAATTCCCGCCCTTTTCTTCTACAGAAGCTACGGACACTTATCGATGACCTTAAACATCGTACTTATGCTCGTCACTGGGATTTTCGTGAACGGCCCTTACGCGCTCATAACGACAGCTGTCTCGACCGACCTCGGGACCCACAGCTCGCTTAAGGGAAACTCGAGGGCCTTAGCCACAGTCACGGCTATAATAGACGGGACTGGCTCGATAGGTGCAGCCATCGGTCCTTTGCTGACTGGTTACATCTCTGCCAAGAGCTGGTCGGCGGTCTTTACGATGCTCATGGGCTCGGCTTTCGTGGCTGGGCTTTTGCTGACGAGGCTCGTCGTGGCTGAGGTGACGGCTAAGATTGCGGCTCGAGATGGTTCGAGGTCGGGCGATGATCGAGCGATGGAAGTATGATCGATCGAATTTGATTTGATTCGTTATTATGCCGCTATTTGTGGGTTGAGAAGGTAAATTTTATTTTTTTTCCTCACGCTTCTCCGCGCGCATTGTAAAGAAGGCCATCATATGCATGGAATTGCATTGCATGGTGGGTCCAATGTACAATACAATTGTTGTATGCGCAGGCGAAAAACATTAAAGATCAATTGTAATGATTTTTAAATTTTTCAAAGGAGTTGGGAAAATGATTTAGTATAGGAGAATGCTGAAGAAATGTTTGTTTTGGTGTATTAATGGGAATCTTGGAATCGGCTTTGGGTTAATAACCTGCCAACAAGTTTGATCTTGTGATCACCTTTTCTAATCTTGAGGTCACTGAGCGAATTACCATTGTCGGTTGAATTGGCTGATTTAGATGAAATGTAGAATCTCTAATTTGATTGCATCAATCTATAAGATCGTTCTGAGGGCATTGCGTAGTTGATTATTACATTATGTACATCCACGTACTAGTTTTCGATCATATTTTAATAGTAACAAAGTTGAGAAGTTAGGGGGGAGGCGGATAAATAACGTTACCTAAAGGCCCTTAAATATTTAGAACTTGCAATAATGCCACACGAAGTATGACAAGTCGTAAAATACGTTCGCTTACTCGTTGAGATAGCTGTCCGCGTGTGTGTTTGATTGATGTCCATTTGAACTATATAGGTTTCATTTGCTTATTAAGGTGAGTGAGACATAAGTCAGTTATTGATTCCAGAAGTTGCTTGCATGTACATAACCTTCGATCATTCGAGGGCATTTGGTAGTTGATTATATGTCCAATCATATTTAACAATATCAAGGTTTCAGACGTTAGGTGGAACGGAGGCGCCTAATTGGACCACGTATTGAATTTTGTTCGACAACCTTATTTAGGGCCCTACTATTTAAATTTGAAAATAATGCAGCGACACCAAGTATGATTTACCATATGAGGTTATCAGAGGCGGACCCAGGATTTCATCACCGGGGGGGCTCCATTATAATTGTTCACCGAAAAAAGTTAAATATATAATCTGTCAAATTCATCGATACAAGGAGAATGACAATGCTTAAAACATAAGAATCAATTTCTATGGTCGACCGAAACACTAGCGATAGGAGAATGGTTCTTTGGCGGTAATTGCATTCTACGAGATCGCATCTTCTGAAATTCTTGCAAAATTGCTTCGGTTTCAACTTTGAGAAACATTTCTTTCTCTATATAACACATTAAGCAATCCGACAGAAAGTCATCTCCCATCTTATTCCGCAAATCTGTCTTGATTATCTTCAACGCAGAGAAAGATCTTTCAACTGTTGACGTTGCAACAGGTAAAACCAATGCCAGCTTAATAAGTCGATATACCAAAGGAAAACCAGAATGACAACCCATCTCTACCATTTTCTTTGAAAGGTCTCCAATGTCTTTGAGCTCAGAGAAAGCCGGATTCATTCTCATGTAAGAAATGTATGTCTGTAGTTGATACTTCAATTCTGAAATATCAGCAGCAGAAAAGTCTTCTGAATATAACTCAGCAAGGCGAACCAGATGCTCGTGATCAAAACCACTAAATGCATTTCTAGGATCAAGACACGCTATACACATAAGCAACTCCGAGTTGGATTCTGTGAACCTGTTGTTCATTTCTTGAGAAATAAGATCAACTACCTGTTATAAAAAAAAACATCAGTTAGCAAATATTTGAGTATAATTCATATTAAATAAAATGAATAAATACCTGCACGAAAATGTCGATCTTATAATAATGAAAATACGTCTTCTGTTGCCCATCAAGAGTCTTTCGAATACGCCCCGTAATGCAATCATCCATGTTCGGCACACTAATCTCGTTTTCTGAACAAAACTTGATCACTTCTAACAACAAACCATCCCAACCATCATTTCTAAATCTATTCAAGTCGTCTTTCAATGTTCGAACTAATCCAATAGCAGTGCTTATGTTCTGAGTCTTTTGTTGTAGAACTTGTGACAACGTATTTGTCATTCCTAGAATGTGCTCCATCAAACGACCAACAAACACGAATTCAAACGATTCCATTTTATCAACCAAACTTGCAGCACTAAATCGACTTTTCTTATCACAACCATCTTCTGCCACAGATACAAGCACACCTTTAATTGGGTTCCACATGTGAAATAATCGAATGATGGTTTTGAAATGAGAACCCCAACGAGTATCACCAGCTCTAGTCAAGCTTGTTTCTTGATTTTGTCCCTTCCCCGTTACAACTTCACCGCATTCAATGCGTTCCACCATACTATCATGTTGCTTCTGTCGTAGAGAGTCCTTTCTTTTACATGAAGCACTAACAACGTTCACAATCATAGAAGATACTCAAAAAAACTGTTCGCCATTATATGATCCGTTGAAGTAGCAACAACGACTAACTGAAGCTGGTGCGCAAAGCAATGAATATAGTGTGCGTGTTTATTCTCTCTCAAAATAAGCGATTTTAGTCCATTAAACTCCCCACGCATATTTGAAGCACCATCATAACCTTGTCCTCTAAGATTAGAAATTGATAATCCATTCTTTGCAAAAAAATCATCAATAGCATATTTCAGAGCTTTTGCCGATGTGTCACTGACGTGAATAACACCAAGAAACCGTTCAAGCACTTCACCATTATCACTCACAAATCTCAAAACAATAGCCATTTGCTCTTTCACCGAGCAATCTCGAGTCTCGTCTACTAAAATAGAAAAGAATTTATCGCCGACTTCCTTAAGAATGTTCTTTCTCACCTCTGTTGCACAAGCACTGATAATTTGCTTTTGAATTTTCGGCGACGTTAACTGATTATTTGCCGGGGCATTTATATTCATGACCTTGTTGACATCTTCATTGCGAGCACAATACCATCTTACAAGTTCAAGAAAATTGCCTTGATGCATTGATTGTGGCGATTCATCATGTCCACGGAAAGCTAAACCTTGACCTAAAAGGTACCGACTCACATCAACAACTGCGGTTAACCTTTTATGATAAGCAAGCTCCATTTCGTCTGATTGTTTCATCATCACATAATCCACGTTATGCCTTTGATCTTTGAATCCAAAATATTGAATACTAGCATTGTGATGAATGCTAGTTACTCCTCCTTCGTGATTAGCAAACTTTTCCATTGCTCTTTTCCAATTTTTAAAACCAATTACCGTGAATGCATCATCTCCATGTTTGTGTCCATGGGCAAATAAATAACACCAAAAGCAAAATGCAGCATCCTTCGATGTGCTATATTCTAGCCAAATATACTTCTCAAACCAAGATTTCTGAAACTTCCGTGCACAACCACTGAAGTTAGTTGAAGGAAAGATATGACCAATTGGTTGACAAGGACCTTTCGCCAAATATTTTCTCCTCAAGTCGTCCCTAACTTCAACGGGATAGCTATTGATTGGTTTGCGTAATGCAGGATCACCAATAATATCGCTATCTAATAATTCCACATCACGACCTCTTTTACTACTTTGGTTCTTATTAGGACTAACCTCATCCGATAAAGATGTGCCGACTCTCGAAGACGGTTCCGAATTCCTTTTTGTTTTAGTGACCCATTTGTCCATATTTGCAATCCTGCATCGTAATATGATTTTATGAATATTCAAATTGAAACACAATATGAAAACCTAAATCAAACTGTCTAAACTAAATTATCAAAGTACCTAAATAAGTTATGAAAGAAACAGTGATCGACGATGATTAATGAGTAAATAAACCTTGGTCCATTGTTAAAACTTAAAACTAATTAAAGATTAAAAAAAACCTGAAATCTGAAGGAAGTGGATGGTGTTCGTCTGCTCTGCCCCACGCAATGCTTCTCTGTTCTTTTCGTTTCTCCGTGTTGTGTTTTAATTTTTTTTTTTTTATTTTCCAATTTTTTGTTGATTAATATATGGACTCACTTTATTTTCTGGCCCATGATAGAAACCCAATAGAATATATACAATACAACAATTCACAATAATTTATTATAAAAACGGGCCGAAGCATTAAAACTTAAAAGCCCAACCAAAATTAATAATCATCCCCAACGGCCACACAACCCTATTTATCTTCATCTTCATCGAAAGCCAAAACTCCATTGACGGCTCATGTATGTTGCAGGTATAATACTACTGGTTTTTTTTTTCGGCGGCCGGGGGGTCGATCGACCCCCCGAGCCCCTTCATAGGACCGCCCCTGTGAATAACACCAAGAAACCGTTCAAGCACTTCACCATTATCACTCACAAATCTCAAAACAATAGCCATTTGCTCTTTCACCGAGCAATCTCGAGTCTCGTCTACTAAAATAGAAAAGAATTTATCGCCGACTTCCTTAAGAATGTTCTTTCTCACCTCTGTTGCACAAGCACTGATAATTTGCTTTTGAATTTTCGGCGACGTTAACTGATTATTTGCCGGGGCATTTATATTCATGACCTTGTTGACATCTTCATTGCGAGCACAATACCATCTTACAAGTTCAAGAAAATTGCCTTGATGCATTGATTGTGGCGATTCATCATGTCCACGGAAAGCTAAACCTTGACCTAAAAGGTACCGACTCACATCAACAACTGCGGTTAACCTTTTATGATAAGCAAGCTCCATTTCGTCTGATTGTTTCATCATCACATAATCCACGTTATGCCTTTGATCTTTGAATCCAAAATATTGAATACTAGCATTGTGATGAATGCTAGTTACTCCTCCTTCGTGATTAGCAAACTTTTCCATTGCTCTTTTCCAATTTTTAAAACCAATTACCGTGAATGCATCATCTCCATGTTTGTGTCCATGGGCAAATAAATAACACCAAAAGCAAAATGCAGCATCCTTCGATGTGCTATATTCTAGCCAAATATACTTCTCAAACCAAGATTTCTGAAACTTCCGTGCACAACCACTGAAGTTAGTTGAAGGAAAGATATGACCAATTGGTTGACAAGGACCTTTCGCCAAATATTTTCTCCTCAAGTCGTCCCTAACTTCAACGGGATAGCTATTGATTGGTTTGCGTAATGCAGGATCACCAATAATATCGCTATCTAATAATTCCACATCACGACCTCTTTTACTACTTTGGTTCTTATTAGGACTAACCTCATCCGATAAAGATGTGCCGACTCTCGAAGACGGTTCCGAATTCCTTTTTGTTTTAGTGACCCATTTGTCCATATTTGCAATCCTGCATCGTAATATGATTTTATGAATATTCAAATTGAAACACAATATGAAAACCTAAATCAAACTGTCTAAACTAAATTATCAAAGTACCTAAATAAGTTATGAAAGAAACAGTGATCGACGATGATTAATGAGTAAATAAACCTTGGTCCATTGTTAAAACTTAAAACTAATTAAAGATTAAAAAAACCTGAAATCTGAAGGAAGTGGATGGTGTTCGTCTGCTCTGCCCCACGCAATGCTTCTCTGTTCTTTTCGTTTCTCCGTGTTGTGTTTTAATTTTTTTTTTTATTTTCCAATTTTTTGTTGATTAATATATGGACTCACTTTATTTTCTGGCCCATGATAGAAACCCAATAGAATATATACAATACAACAATTCACAATAATTTATTATAAAAACGGGCCGAAGCATTAAAACTTAAAAGCCCAACCAAAATTAATAATCATCCCCAACGGCCACACAACCCTATTTATCTTCATCTTCATCGAAAGCCAAAACTCCATTGACGGCTCATGTATGTTGCAGGTATAATACTACTGGTTTTTTTTTCGGCGGCCGGGGGGTCGATCGACCCCCCGAGCCCCTTCATAGGACCGCCCCTGGAGGTTATGAAGATGTGTAGATTCGATTCTGATTAACTTGAATCAAATGTGTGGTTTTCCATTTCATACATAATAATTACCCGAAAGAGAGAGATGGGTTGGGCATGCATACTATGGTTTTGGGTATTAGCTATAGTATAATAGAAGGCCTATTTATATCACGACCCATATCGACAGAGGCCCATCTACGACATTTCAAGATAGCCCATATTCATTAAGCTTAGGCCCATTAGCGTGTAAGAACATTAAAATCGTTAACTAACTGTAGTATCTAAGGTTAATCTCAAATCAATAATAAATTACTTTCGCTTGCACTGATTACCCGCAATATTATATTTTCCCGGGAAAAGAAACGAAAAAGGAAAATATCATACATTCTCGCAGCATTCTCAGAATCTACTTGCTTGACCACACGCCTTTCAGATTGATTGAATCACAACAAATTGGCAAGTAACATGTCAATGATTTTACGTTTTTTTCTTTGTTCGTCATTCGAGAGTTAGTTTGGTTGTTATCTGAAAGCATGAAAAGTCGCTTACCTCTTGTGATATAATTTGACCTGATTACCTTTTGGAATTGCGTGATTGAATTTGCTTGGCGTGTGTTGTTGTCTTCTTCATGCGACTGCTTGGTTTTGAGTTTGGCTTTCCTCCTTCCAACTGTGATTTTTCTAACTCGGTATCTTTATCAATTTGTTTCACGTATATTCAATTTTTAAGCGACCTTACGCATCACACTGATCACTTTATTTTGGCAATTTTTTAGTCAATGTCTTCATTCTTTGTCCTTTTCGGCATTTCTGCAGGAGCCATTTTGCTGAAGATAGACCTCCGAGTTAATCTGAAAGAGCGTGCATTTCAAAGACTGTCAACGGAACTATAGATTTGTTGCTGATTTAGCTTCTTTGGCATCTTGTATTGGTGCTCTTGGAAAACGATGATGCCAAGTTCGCCTCATGAAAACTTCTTATTGTGCAGTCGGAAGTGACAATATATATACGTCTCATGGATATGAAGTTGCTATTCGTTTCCGTTTTGACTATTTTGAGCCTTATTGGTCTCCAGTATTTGACAGAAATATCACTTGAAAAGTATAAGACTGATGGTGTGATTATTGACAAGTTCATTGATTCTGAGAGTGCTAATCATGTCTCCGAGCGGCTTTTGGGTCCTTATGCCACTCCTTTGATGCTAGCAACTTTTGCAGTTAATGCATTTGTCTTGATAATGTTAGGCTTAAAGGTTAGTTTTCTCCATAATTTTATTTGTATCAGGAGTCATTTTTGCCGCTTCCAATTTTATATTAATCCTTTGATTTTTACGTCATTACACCAGTCGTTAAATCAGCTAACTTTTCAATAGCAAAGAAAGAAAAATATTTTCCCTTCCTGATGCCGTTAAGTTGCCTCCGCTTACGCAGACAATATTCTTCTCAGAGTTGTACACTTCGGAGATCCGAAAAATGTTTGAACGCCTCATTGATTATATCATCTATAAGGTAAATTGCACTACCTTTCTCTGCTCTCTGATGGAATTAACCGGGCAAACAATCATTTCATCTCGGAGTTGTTATTTGTTCATTATGATAGGAGAACCAAAAGTGCTTACGTTTCATGTTGTGCTTCGTCCTTTAAGAACTATCATTTCTACACGTTAAGAAACTATGTTTGATGGAAAAGCGACATCCATGCAATTGTGATATGTAATATGCTCTAGAGTTTTGATAGTTGACTTTGACAGGGAGCATTTCTTCCCTTAGTCCCCCCAACAGTATTTCAAGCTGGACTGTGGTTGACTTGGTTGGGCATGCTTTGTTTCTTGAAGGTACATACCTGATGTACAAGATCTCAGTGTTTTGGACGTGTTTGATGAATGTATAATTGATAAAATTGCACTTTTGGCAGATGTTTCAAGCTTTATCTAGGGATCGACTTGAACGATTAAATTCATCTCTTTCTGTTACTCCATGGACGTACCTTCGTGTATACTCAGCCCTTTTGTTTGTCCTCTTTGTGGACTTTATATGGTAAGTTTAGTCATTATCATGTTTTACGTTGGGCCTGGAGCTTGAACTTGTGACGCAATTTTCAGAAATCAGTGCGTTCATCTAAATATATTGCCTTCATAGAGTATCTGAAAACTTGAGATCTATGGTCTTACTAACTGGCGTTTTTCTATTGTATGACAAGATAGCTGCATGTTGAAATACCATTATCTTGGCTTGTTTTCTTAATCACTGACAATAAAACTGAGTCAATGAGCAATTTATTCGGAAATTACAGGATAACGCTATGCTATTCAAAATACGCTTCAACTAGCTCATCAATGTATTTGTTGTTAGTTTTCGAGCCATCAAGCATTGCCTTCGAGACATCACAGGTGAAGTCTTTCTCTGAGACTAAATTTGGAGCATGATATCCCTTTGATTTGGGCTGACAAATTTGTAAGTTTTGTCTATAGGCACTTGTGGTTAATGGGTTTCAGCTTCTTGAAATATGGCTGCATCACTCTGCAGGAGGTAATTCCAAATGTCGAGTACCCAAACTATTTGACGTGTCCCATGCGGGTGAGTTCCAAAAATAGGCTGCATAGTTAGAGATCTAAGCTTGAAACTATTTTGTTCACATTAAACACGCTTCAGCTGGTTAGGAGGACCCTTTTTCTGCAATAAGCAATCAAGTTAGAGTAGTATATCATCATTAAGTGAAAACTCATGGAAAATCAATGTTTTTGCCAATCCATCTGATGATCAATTATATATCAGGTACGCTGGAGGAATGGAAAGGCATCCTTATTCGAGATTTGGGTTTCTTTCTCGACATTATGACAATGCTAATGGGTCTTGCTCATTACGTGCATATCTGGTGGTTCCATGGAATGTCATTCCATCTTGTGGATGCGCTCCTTTTCCTAAATATCCGTGTAAGCTCTAACCCATATTTCGTTCTTATATATATCGTATATGGTTTTGCTGATGCTGTTGTCTGAGTTCTTTCTATTCTCCTCGTTTATTTTCTGTTGTGTATTTTGTGTTTGCTTTAGGCTCTTCTGATTGGAACTGTCAAACGTGCTAAAAGCTTCAACAAGTTGAGGAAAGCCTTGAAAAAACTCCACATGGCCCTCCCTGATGCCACGTTCAAAGAGCTCCAAGCATTCGATGACGAATGCGCAATTTGTAGGGCAAGTGTGAAATGCCTCTGTATTCGTGTAATGGTTCTCTTAAATAAAAAAAAAAATGTGATAGATCAACCACATAACAGGAACCAATGGCAAAAGCAAAGAAGCTACCTTGTAAACATCTCTTCCACCTCGCATGCTTGAGATCCTGGTAAGATCAATATAACGACCATTGTAATTTCTTGTTATGCTGAAGGAACACAGTACTTAAATTTACGTTAAACCTCAGGTTAGATCAACGTTCTAGTGAGAACCATTCATGCCCCACCTGTCGAAAGCCATTTTTTACCAGCATATCTGAGACTAACCTCAACTCAGGTGCCACAGAACCCTCTATAGACGAGCAGCTAGCTCGTCAGATGAGTGCTGCACTCAATAGGCCAAATCTTCCTGGTCACAATTTACATCCTCGAGTATTTTCTAACCAGGCACATGATGATTGGAGGTTTGGGTTTCTTCTTCTTTTTCTTTTTAACAAAATAACCAGTCGCAGTTTTATTTGAGTCCATGTTCTTTACCCTTTATTCAATGGAGGAGGAAAATAGACACACAGGCCCCAGCCCCACGTTCTAAGCTCCCTTACTTGTTTTTCTTTTTCTATCTAAGGAGTGCGGAATCATCGGAGACTAGCAGTTGGATGGGTTTAGACGGGGCGGGTCCATCTGGGTTGGGTCATGTTCAGATGATGATGAGGCAGTTGGCTGCTGTAGGAGAGACTTACGCTCACGCATCTCTTGAAGACGGTTCATGGAATCTCTTCCCTACGAGCCCATCGACTCAGGCCAGTACATCATCAAGGCCACCGCCACCACTCGGCAGTGAGAGTGGTTCGGCGGCTAGTGTGAGTTCTAACGACAACTTGCCAAGTATCACGGCCATGGCTGAGACTGTTAGAGAAGTACTACCTCACATACCCGATTATATCATCTTCCAGGTAAAAATTCTCTCTACTTTATGATGATGTGCTTGGATTGTTTCTACCGTAGAATATAATAACGATCCCCTCGAGATGCTATAGCTTGTCTTAATGCATCTTTGACGACGAACTTAACTAGCAAACCAATAGATTGCGAAACGAAGCCTCTCTTCAGACATGGTGTATTCCCCCTTTTCTTATTACATGATTCTTTTTGCAGGACTTGCAACTGACCAACTCTGCAACTGTTACTGTGAATAATCTTTTGGTGCAAACGTGATGGTTTATATAAGGTCTTTTTTATATATTGGATGGAGAACTCTTAATAAATGTATCTATTAGAAACACATCAATTGCATTGCATTTGTTGTAATAAAATAGCAATGTTTCTTCTTTTTTTCCTTTTAATTTCCTGACCAGCCCAGGGTAAGGCGGCCCATTCATTGACGGTTATACGCCCAAGAAAAAACATTTTAAGACTTTTGAAAGAAGCAATCAACCGCCAAAAAGAACGATCATTCATATAACCGTCGCGACTGTTCACTCTCGAATAGAAGCCACTTCAAAATTCAGGAGAAATAAAATGCAGAAGGGAGGAAGAAACCCAAAAACCGAAAAGAAATGTCGTCCATTGTGTTGCAGAAGAAGCTCGAAGAACTCGAACGCGAACTCGACGATCTCTTTCGAGTCCCGCTTAAAGATCCGCCTTTTGAGATATCCTTCGATGACGTCTTCAAGCGGTTCGAGTTTCTCGAGAACCTCCACGCCTTGGAATCAAACTCATCTCAGCCCGACAACGCCGATCACATGTTAGAAATGGGCCGAAAGATCAATGCACTCAAGACATCTTTCGCCCGTTGGGAGCAAAGTAGAAAGAAGTTTTACGCGTCGAATGGGGACGATGACAGCCAATCGATATGCTCGGACTGCACGCAAACTCTTCTCTACGGATTGGAAGAACGTAATAATGACGATGTAAATTACACTCCGAGATTAATCACGTCGGAGAAGAAAAAGGCGGCGGCGGGGGCGGGCCCGTTAAGGGTAGAACGGTAATGGGGAGATATTTGGGAGCGTTTGGTTGTGGATTTATTGTGGGTGCTGTCTTCGTCTTGAAGTTGTTTCTTCATTATAACGACGATGGTGGTGATCATCTCTTCTTCCTTGTTCCTCGTCCTACTTAGTAGTAGATCATAAGTCTTCTTATATTCGATTTTATGTTAGTTTATTTTTGTTGGTTTGATACAATACAAGACAAACCACTCCATGAGGCAGCCATGTGATTGTGATCCGATCAGATCGAAATCTACTCAATAAATCTTTCTTTTCGAATCCTCGTATTTCACGTAAAGCAGTTGCTTTGTCAAAAAATAGCTTCTTTATTAATCTTTATTTGATTGCATATAAAGTGCAATTACTGCAGAGCCATGAGAGTTGAGACCCACATGTTCACTTATTTCAAATTGCAGAGTATATGCGGACCCCATCTCTTCTTGTCCCAAGGATTTTCTTTATTACATACGCGCCGATGATCTCTAGCGTAATTCCCATATGCCCCCAATGCCATTTAGATGTTTTTTTTTTTAATTTAATTACGTATGAACGTACCTAAGGGTTGATCGTGTCTAAAGCACTTCTCTTCCTTGTTGTTCATCCTATTCCTACTTTTAAGTCTTACATTAAATAATGCCAAGCCCATTTTCGTCCAACAACATAATACACTCGCGTGGCCCAAGAAATCCCTCGAAATACCATATTTACCCCCTCAGATTTTGACTCGTAACAAAAAAAACCTCATCTTTCTTCCTCATTCGCTTTATCCAAAATTCTGCGTCGCAATCGGTCACATTTTCCACACTCTTGACCAAATCGCCGAGAACCATGAGCTCCACATTCCGAAGGTACGAAATCATCGAGCGCACGCCGTCCTTCTTCGAACCCCTAACCCTATTATCCCCGCCGTGTCTCCCCTCAGCCGACCACCTCGACGTACTCTTGGGTCTGACCCCGCCGCCGTCCTTTTCCGAATTCGACGCCATCACTGACCTTCTTCAGATCCGCCACACACCGTTCTACAGCTCGACGACCCGTCGGGTCACCCGCCGCGCTGGGTTGTTCGACCCGTTTCTCCACACTCTCAGCGACCGCGTCTCTGCTTTGGAGTTGGGTTTCGACCGTTTGCTGCGGGATGAGGAAGAGGTGAGGAGCAAGAGCGACAGGACGTACAAGTGGACGGCGGAGGTTAAGACGCCGGAGAGGGAGAGGAGGTACAAGCTGGTTGCTGAGATCGAGGGCGGTGGCGACAAGAAGAAGAATAAGAAGGGTAGCTATAAATGGACGGCTGAGATCAAGAGGAAGGGCGAGGATCCGCTGGAGAGGAAGTACACCGTCGAGTTCTCTAGTGGAGGAGAGAAGAAGAAGAAAGAGAAGAAGAAGGAGAAGGTTGCGAAGGAAAAAGAAAGAGAAGGCAACTGCTCACATTGTGGAGATCGAGGAGCCTTCTGCTGATCATGGGGCTCTTGTTCTCAGGCAGGTTGGTGACAGATCTCCCCTTTTTTTTCGTTTGTCGTGTTACTCCGCGAGTTGGTCTTACAGATCTTAAGCTTAGTTAAAGGTCCTGTTTGGTTAGTAATGGTCGAGTAGTTCAGCGAAAGTTACTGCTGTTTCCTTGATTACTGTTTGAGTTTGACTTGGTATTTAAAGTTGAGTTAAAGGTCTTATCTTCGGTAAGTGATGTTTGGCTTAGTTCAGTAATAGTCACTACTGCTTGCTTGATTCTTTTCCCAAATCCTCATTTTTGGATAATGTTGCTTAATGTAATGCAAGTATTAGTTCATATATAGAACTTGAGGCGTCATTGAAAAATTAATAAGGGAATGTGAGTATTTGGTTGTATAAATATGTGCTTAGTTCATTGTATGAAGATTGTTTGAGGCGTCATTGAAAAATTAAAAAGGGAATGTGAGTATTTGGTTGTATAAATATGTGCTTACTTCATTGTATGAAGATTGTTTTCCCTCTGTTTTTCCTTAGGTATCCATGTCTAAGCAAATGATTTAAGGTACCAAGTGTACTTAGTATTGTGACTATTGTCAACATTAGTTCTCTGATTCATGAGAAAAGCAAATGCACTACATTCTTGAAGTGCCTTCATGGCCTATTTAGAATGGCATTGAAGTCTCTACTGATCTCTTGGACCTTTACTGAAACTGATATGTCTCTAATTAAATACCAACACGCACAACTCTACAGGCCTTCACTAAGAGAGCGAACAAGAGAAAGGGTAAGGGAAAAGAACTGTCCCCATTCGACGCAGCTGCTCTGATTCAAAGGAGCTTCCGAGCTTACCTTATCAGAAGGTCCCAGGCCCTTCGCGCCCTTCGTGAGCTCGCCATCGCAAAGAGCAAGTTGAAGGAGATAAGGGCCCTCTTCAACAACTTCACCTACCGTCGCCGCCTCACCCGCGACGCAGAAGAACGACAGAGGTTCTCTGAAAAGATCATCGTTTTGCTACTGACCGTCGATGCTATTGAGGCACGTCAACTTTCCTACTCTCTTCTTTCTTTGCAAAATCTTCTGTTGTTTCGTCTCTGCCCCCCATACCAAACCAAACCAAACCAAATCATGAACGAACCTTTCTCAGGGCGCTGATTTGATGGTTCGATCTGCCAAGAAATCGATGGTTGATGAGTTAGAAGCAATGCTCGACGTGATTGATCCTCAGCCTCAAGGAAAGTCTCTGTCCATTAGGAGGAGGACGTTCGATATGCCCGACGCTGCCATCAACAAGGAACTCGCCCGAGGTGTTGCCCAGGTCGTTCGTATGCTCG
The DNA here is from genome assembly GCA_027422505.1 of Craterostigma plantagineum. NCBI lineage: Eukaryota > Viridiplantae > Streptophyta > Magnoliopsida > Lamiales > Linderniaceae > Craterostigma > Craterostigma plantagineum. Next base: position 372,121 of record JAPQWV010000004.1, read on the forward strand.
ACCAAGATGCATCTGCTTCTGATACTTTCGAGGCTTGCTTGTAATTTCTCTTGTGTCGTTTTCGTTTGCTTAATTAATCTATGCTCTGCTGACGTTTATCTTTCTTGGTTTCCTTTCCTTCCATGGGACTACTTACTGCTGTGCTACTCACATTTGGCTTGATAATCGTGTTGTGTTTGTATGTTTTGAGACTTAGTTTGTTGCCCTTCTCTTCTACTATATCCGCTAATCTTCTTTGTTTTCTTTTTTTTTTTGCAAGTATTCCCCGAGTTTATATACAATACAACTAATTAGACAACACATCGGACAGTTTGAAAAACCCTAACCAAGTTAACCGTTGACCACAGTTTCGGTCCAAAAATGTAACCTTTGTTCTAGAATGTCCTTGAAGTTATGATGTTTGTATATATAACAAAACGTGTAAGCTTGAAGTAAACCAGCTAAAAGGTGAAGAGTCTGACGAGGTTCCAACTCAAGAAAAAGCTTCCAAATTTCATTGTCTTGTCGCCAAGCTCATTTCACATCGACATTTCTTTCTTGGAAATTTTCATTTCGGCCCCCGTAGAAAATTCCACTTAAGATTAAGGTCGATGTCAGTAAAAAATTTAATATTAAAGAACGAGCAATACCACTTCATTGTTCTGCAGTACCAACAAACTATCATCTAGTTCATATACATTTATAACACTTTTTTTAAGTTTAGGTCCTTTATCTTTAAATTTTAAAGAAATTCGGTCCTTTAAACAATAGTTTTTTCTGAGAGAGTCCGAAACCTATATTAAATCTTTAAAGAGGGCTGAATTCAAATTAGCCCTTCTTTCTTTCTTTCATTTTCACTCACCTAACAATTTAATCTCAATACATCATAAATAAACGAATCACGTGCAATGTCGACATAAGTGTTTTATTCGCTTAATAATACCCATATCTATTCACTCACGAAGTTGCCTTTTTCTTTCAATAATTATGGTTTATTATCGTTAGTTGCTATTTATGTGATTTTCTTTCACAAAATATTTTTGTATGTAACATAGAATAGAGGAAAAAGACAAACAGTAACGATGTTGACTTGACCGGTCCTACGTGGAGCCAGCGTAGGGTGGCTAACCACTCGTTAAACAGCTGGCACCGATAACGACCAGTCAACTTTGTGCGGGACCCACATAGCACGTCAGATCTGACACGAAGCCTACGCATGGTGCTCGTCGTATTTTCCACGTTTAACCTTCTTTCAGCTTTCATTTTTTGGCTGGCTTTGCTTTAACTAATATTGTTAATTAGCTACATGAAAAAAATAATATTTTAATTACTAAAAATATTTTTTCTAGAAGTTAGGTGCCTCTCATCAAGTGTGATATCAAATATCACGTGGCGTAGTTTATTAAAAATTACACGTTAGTTATGTTGCGCGTGGCAATTGAACAATTCGCCTACGGTCCAATCCGTGCGGTTCCTTGCTGTTTCCTCCTGCGAGTAAACACGTCTTCTCTCTCTTCGCCTATTATAAATACGGTTCCCTCGTTCTGCATTCGCCTTTCCTTCTTTTCCCCGTTCCTTGAGAATCGTCTGGCAAAATATATTCGGTCCGTATAAATATTTCTTGCCTTCAACGTATTCTTTGATATCTGCGCATCTCATTTTTCGATATTGGGCTCTGTTTCGTTTTGTACGTTAGGTGAGGTCAGCTCGAGTTTCTTGTTCTTTGAGCTTTGACTCTGTTTACAATGCGTTTGTCCGATGGTTCTAATAAATCCTTTGGGTTTGTGATTTTCAGGGCGATAGGTCTGTGTTCTTTTCGTACGTTGATTCGTTTCTCCGTTCCTAGGCTCTCGAAATCGACAGGTCGGTTATGTGATTTTTCGTTTTATTTTCCCTTTTCTCCAATGTGTTTTCGAGAATGCGGCAGAAAAAATCTTCCTTCTATCTGTCTTGTGTGCACCTATATTTATGTTTTCTGTTTTTCCACGTGCGTTGTAGTTGGGATTCTGTGGATTTCTTTTACCCACTGCTTTGATGTTTGATTTTGGATTCTTGTAATGAGTTGCTTTTCGCATTTATTATTTTCGCTTTCCTTTTCCTCTTCCCAAGAAATCGTTCATCGGGAAAAAAAAGGGGGTTGTAAAGTAAAGTTTCATTTTTTGGTTTGTTTGTGTGATTAAGGTCCACAGCTGAATGGATTTGAATTCGCACTCTGTTTTTTGCTTAAAGGCCAAAATATCTCATTCTCAGCTTTATTACTGCCCTCGGGTTTAGGTTACTCTTTTGTCAGCAATTACAAACTATTTTCAAGATTGTTTATTAACATGTTGCAAATTAACTTGTGGGGCCTTAGTTATTCAATGACAATAACTCAATAAATTGATTGATTCCAAGCGTGTCTTGTTTTCACTTGAGCTGTATTATTAAGTCTGTACAGTTATGTTTTACTTTGGAATCATCTATGTAGTCTTTTTCATCCTGTCGTTGTTTGTCTTAATAAGAGTTACAAATCCAGCCCTCCATCCCACTGTTTTGGTTAATCAAAAGTTTTAACTCTTTTGGCTAATATGACCCCTAATGCGTTTATTTATATGTTGGAATCTATAAACGATCCAAAGAAGTACAAGTAGGTCATTTGACATATTCGTTATCTCAGAACATTACAATACCTGGTGGACTCGGAGTCTTGTTCTGTAACTACAGTAACAACATTATGGGGCCACCTTTTTTTCAATCTTCCAATCAATTCTTCATTCATTGATGCCACAGCCTTGATGGGTTCTTTTCTTTTCTTTTTTTTTATGGGTCCATTTTTTAATGCTTTCCAATCTTGTTCGGCTGGACCATGCAATGTGCCTTCATATGCTATGACATCCTCTTTGTCCTGTAGGCAAAAGAATACATTATGAAGCTATCAGCTACCCCACTGAACAATGTCTATTAGTTCTTGAGCTCTTCTCTGGCCTGCCCACGATATTACTTGTTGAAGCCATTTTATTGACGTGCATTTATTACTCCATTGAGCACTTGATCCTTCTGTCTGTATATATCGAAAACTTAGATTTTTGCTTCCTCTCTCGTCGGCAGTGAACACTGAAGGGGCAGTTTTTACTGCACAAAGGAGTTGGTTGGAGCTAATTACAGGTTTTGAAAGGAGGAGTCTATCGAATATCTGCTTAAGAAACGCTCTGGAAATTAAACCTCCTAAGATGGAATCTAATCTTACATCCCCTGTTCTTGCTGATGCTGCCCCCATGAACAACGCCCGATTAGGCAACAACGCCCGATTAGGCATGCACTCGGCTGCCCTCTTACCATACTCACCGAATGGCTCTGCTTTTTCTTCAGCACTTTTCCTAACAATCCCAAGGAAAAGACCTGGGATTCTTGACGATGTAAGGTCGAGTTTGCTTGATGCAATGAAATCATCGTCTCCAACTCATAAAAAACTGATGAAAGAGCTGGCTGCAGAGGCATCGTCAAATGACAACGGCGATCTAGCTTATCAGTCCTGGATGGTATGTATACTTTTTTCGTGACCTTTCTTTCCGAAAACCGAGTCTTTCATTTGAAAAAATATGATTTTACTAATTTGACTATGCAGATCAAGTATCCATCGGCGCTAGCAGCTTTCGACCAAATAACCACTAATGCAAAGGGAAAGAGGATAGCACTATTCTTGGACTACGATGGTACTCTGTCCCCTATCGTCGATAACCCTGATCATGCCTTCATGTCAAATGCTGTGAGTAGTCAAGGCCATAGGCATTAGACGATAGCTTCGTTTGTTTTCTTTTCGCTGTTGCTTGAGCTATTTCTAAGAAGGGATATATTTGTTTCCCCAGATGCGTGCAGCTGTTAAACGCGTGGCCAAATACTTCCCAACTGCGATCATCAGTGGCAGGAGTCGCGATAAGGTATATTGTTTGCCTTCGATAAATCGCTTGGCGCTAACGTAGTGTTCTGCTTTGTCCTTCGCTAAATTTTGTCTTATGAAATGAAATCAGGTGTATGAGTTCGTAGGACTAACGGAGCTTTATTACGCTGGGAGTCACGGAATGGACATCATGGGCCCCGTTAGACCGCTAACTAGCAACAAACAAAACTGCATTAGCTCAACTGACAAGCAGGGCAAGGAAGTTAATTTGTTCCAGCCTGCTAGCGAATTCTTACCCTTGATCGACGAGGTGAATATAAATCTCGATAGAATTGTTTTAACTACCATAACGTCCTGCAAAGTTTATCGGGCTTAGGTTGTCAAAAATTTATAAATGGAAACAGGTTTTTAACGTCCTTGTCGAGAAGACCAAGGATATAGCTGGCGCAAAAGTTGAGAACAACAAGTTTTGTGTCTCCGTGCACTACCGAAACGTGGAAGAGAAGGTACTTTTTCTCGATATAAAAATTTGTCGAATCTTGTTATTGTTGGATTTACAAGAGAATCCGTTTCATTTTCATTTCGTCTTGGCCCGTTCAACAGAACTGGGAGGTAGTTGGTAAATTAGTTGAAGAAACTCTGAAAGGGCATCCACGGTTGCGCTTGACTCATGGTCGTAAGGTAAAAAACCACCTAGTGCAATAATATCCATCCCATGATGTCTTATTTTACTGATAAAGCTCTCTCTAATTGACTGTCTCTGTTCTTACTTATCTATGTATTAGGTTTTAGAGGTTCGACCGGTTTTGAAGTGGGATAAGGGCAAGGCCGTCGAATTCTTGCTCGAATCGCTTGGTGAGCCTCGACATTCTTTCCATTCTCAATCCTCCCATTCGAATGTTTTCTCATTTTCTGAGCTTATTCATATATACTTCAGGGTTAACAAACTGTAACGATGTTCTTCACATATACGTTGGCGACGATCGAACGGACGAAGATGCATTTAAGGTAACAGATTGGGAAAATTCAATGTTTGTTAAATCAGTAATAGAAGAGAATCTTTACTCATTAATCCAAAAAAACAGGTATTGAGAGAGGGAAATCGAGGTCTGGGCATCTTAGTATCTTCTGCGCCAAAGGAGAGCAATGCATTTTACTCTCTAAGGGATCCGTCCGAGGTATATTTCTTTTCTTCTCAACTAGCTATTTTTATAAAAATCGTTCAACGTCATATATTGTATTAAGTAATAGATGAATGAATTGATGTTTAGGTAATGGAGTTTCTTATGAGCTTGGTTGCATGGAAGAAGAAAAACGCATCATAACAAGCAAAACAAAAGGGGAGAAAACTTCAATATTTTTTTGGTGCTATCGATCATATTATTGGAATCATGGAGGGGTTGGAGGCGACGTATTGCCCATTTGTTGATTTATTCTTCAATTTTCAAGAACGCTTTTTTTTTTTCATGTTTATTATCATTGTTCTGTTACGCTGGTGAGCTGAGCATAATATCTTATGGGAAATTTCTTCTCTTTTTGGGATCTATCTCATCTGTACCTTAAAATGATATTAGATAGATATGATATTTCGTAATATTACGGCGACATCGTGACCATACTAAAAGAAAGTCAATAATGAACAAATATGTAAATCAATATACTTTTACATCATAGACAAAATAATTGCATTTATATACAAGAGATTAACGACCAATTTTCAACTCACAGCCCACCAACGAACGGCACGCCCGACCCAGGCAACCACTCCTGACCCGAAATCAGACCCACCACCGTAAACTTCTCAGCTTCACTCGCATTCATCTTCGCATGATACCCCGGCCAATCGACCCGGCCCGTCAAGTTCGACCCGGGCCCGAAATTCCTGTACTCCCCATAATAAAGCGTATCCAAAGCAAAACCCGACCCGTCCCACTCGGACCAGCCTGAAGGATCCACGAACCCATCAATATAACTCTCCATCACCACCGTCCTCGAATACTCCTGCCACGGCCTGCCCAAATACGTCCTGACCGACCCGACATCCGCGGGGCCGAAATCCGCCGGGTCGGGCACGACCCGGCAGTTCTGGATCGAAATGCCCGTGTTCTGAAACGGGTCGCCCCGACCCTGAGCCGTGATCGTGTTGGCCTGGCCTGTGACTGGCTTTCGAACGTAGATCGCCGAGCTCTGAAAGACAACCGCGGCGTTCCCGAATATGAAGTCCACTGTGCCGTAGACGGCGCACGACTTGAAAAACTGGCGCTGGGACTGAACGAAGAGAGTGTCCTGATAGCCCTCGAATCTGCACCCGTAGAAGACGGAAAGGTCCGAGGCCGACCGAACCGCCACGGCCTGGCCTGCATAGGGGCCCGCCGTGTTTCGGAACGCAATGCCTCGGGCCACGAAGCCCGGCCCGCTGATGCCCACCGTGGCCGAGCCGTAAGTGGTGTAGCCCGAGGATACGCTTCGGTAGCCCGTGATAATTGTGCGCCTCGCGCCGTCGCCGACGAGCGCGACGTTGCTCATGGAGATGGTGACCTCGACGTTCTCTTCGTAGACGCCTTTATTCACGTAGACTAAAACCCTAGTCGAAGGGCTCGTGCGCGCTCTCGTGGCGTTTTTTATGGCGTCTTGGATTGAAGTAAAGTGTCCGTTTTTCCCGTCTTTGGACACGACGGCGTCGGCTTTCGAGAGCAGTATTGAGCGGCGGCGTTCTTGCAAGAGCTTACGGTTGTTGAAATCGAGCCAGCTCGGGAATCCGCGGGCATTGTTCGTCTTTTGGTGATAGTTGGTTGAGGAGAGGTTTCTGACGAGAGCCCAGTTCGCGGCGAGGCCGATGCTAATTAGCCGGGAAACGTCGCCTATATTTTTGAACATGCGAGTGAGGAGACTCAATATTTCTTTTAAATATGTTTTAATGTCTGGAGAGGAATGATGATGTTGTGACACCCTACTTATGGATGACAAATTTAGGACACTAAATTTCAAAATCGAAGCAAATACGGACAACAGACGTCAACGGGTGGCTAGGCCAGTTGACTCTTTTTATGTTCTATTTGTTCGATTTTCAAACATCAGGATCCTAAAATTTAGGACCCTTCGATTGGGTGTCGTCATCTCCCCGCTTAACTTCACCCAAACAAAAATAATAATTCATTCTATTATATAAAGAGGCTATGGTAGCATCATAGCTGTCAATTTGGTCTGTCATTTTATTTTCAATTTAGTCCCTCCATTTATAATTTAATTAATTTAATAATTTATCATTTCAGTTTTGAATTTTATAGTTATTTTAAGTATACTCTACGTATTAGGTTTTATTTTATCTATTTAAAAACTACATGTCATCTACAAAATACTAAATTCCAAAATTAAAATAACATACTCCCTGCGTCCCGCTAATTTTATCACATTTTTTCATTCCGGACGTCCCACTAACTTTATCACATTTCCTTTTTAGGTAAAAAATTATCACAAACAATCTATATAATAATATTAAATATTCTTAAAAGACGTGTCAAAATATACACTTTTTTACCTTTTCATTGTACTATATTATTATAATAATGCCACCTTAATATCCATGCCCACAAAAAAATGTGATAAAAATCATGGGACGTATGGAGTAATTATAATATATTTTTAAGCGCACGCATGGAATGTACAGAAAGTACTAGTAATAGTAAATGAGCCATCTATATATTAGATTACCAACACTAAAAAGATGGTGGTAACTTTGAATTTTTGTTACCTGATAAAACGGGAGAGCTCAAATTTCCGACGACGTGAATCAGCTCGTCGACATTCGTAAGAGCCGCACTGAGCCACGTCTGCGAATCTTCAAAGCCCTTGAGATCGCCGTTCATCTCGTCAATGCTCCGTAAGGTATTATTCAATTGATGGACAGCATTTCCTACAAGATCATAGCAATCTCTGTATACCCTAATAATCATCTTATCGTCGTCTTCGCATGATGGCGCAAGCCTATCGGCGAGCTCGGTTTGAGCATCCAAGGTTAGCTCCAACGCAGCCCTTATCGTCAGAGTTAGGAATTCTTCTCTCGATTTCGGCTCATCATATCTGTTCATGAAATAGGTACACGTGTCGGCGTGTGGAGTCTCGGCACACCATTGGCTTATTACAGTTATGCTCTTGTGGGCAATCTCCTCGCCACTGTTATTAACTACAGACGACGATTCGTATGGAGAAACGAAGGAGATTATGGATATCAGCAGTAATAATAGTACGATCTTGTTGGAAATGGAGACTTTGTTAGCAGCCATGGTTTTTGTTAATAACTTCTTGAACCGCTTCCTATTTGTTGTTCTCTGCTGCTTTGTGTAAACCGATGATTGAAATGATAAGTGTTGAATTGAATTAATAGTAATCTTCGAAACGACGTCGCGTGGAGATACTTGCTTTTCTGGATCACGGATATTATACTCCACTGCAGGGATAGAGATGCATTGCTTTTTGAGCTATGAAGCTTTAATTATTTGCCATGTTCATGCATTCATTCTTCAGGAAAATGTGCTTCCTAAGTAAGACGCGCACGTATTCAACTTCTAAATTAATATTAAATTATTGTATAGCTACTAAACTATAGATGACTGCGCACACAATTCAAATGTGAATGTGAATTGTTTGACGTGTGCATACATATATATTTATACTGAGCAGAAGTTTTCATGTAAACGTTTGTGTGTGTTTGACGTGCACCTTCATTTAATAATCCGTCGGCACTTTACGTATATTTGGTGAAAATTGTCTTAAACTGCGTCGTTATGCCTTTCTTGCAAGATGGATTGCTCAATTGATGTGTCCAAGACACGACAAACATTCACCTTAAAATCAAATCTCCGCAGAAATAATATATCTAATCCATATACGTATTGTAGTTGAAGATGATTCTAACCACCGACGCTGAAGTTTGTCTAAAGCTTATGATTGTCCAGTTGGATTTTTGTTACTATAATCGAGTTGGATTCGAAAAAAAATATTCAACGTACGTATTGTTTAGGCAACTAAATTAATACTAGTCCTTTTGGCGCACCCAATACTTATGCTTAAAATATAAGTCTATTAACGTTATTTTAAAATTGGAAAATTTTAATTTTTAGTGTTTATCATGACGTATAATTTTTAAATCTATGAAAAGAAAATTGATTTGTAGAGGCATTTGTAAACTAAATAAACAAATTAAGCGATCAATTAAATAACAAATGGAGTGATTAAATTGCAAATAAATTGACAGACCAAATGTAGCAGTTTATAGACACTCTAGACCAATTATATAAAAGTATAGATAGCATCCAATGATGTCATCATTTGCATTTATATGTTTTATTTTATAATTCCAACAAGCTAGCTCCATAATCCTTGGCTTGTACAAGTTCTATTTCTATTAGTGTATCGCGCTACCATTAGAAAAACGAAGCATCTTAAAAAAGTTTCAAAACTGATGGGCTTCACTGTTCTTCGGCTCGCCTGCATTTGGTGAAGTCCTTCCTCAAGAACTTCGTGCATACGAACATAAACCAGAATAACTTATATACAGTAAATATACCTCATAAGTGCAGCGAAAATTGGCCGAACTCTTTCAAATATCTCTTCTTCTGACCCAGTGCCATCAATCTGCAAACACTTTGAAGAGATTTTTGAGAATCTGAATGATTAAAAGTAAACAGAAGAAATAATGATTTGCAAGATTAACCCTGTCCAGAAAGTGAACTGCAGATGGCTTAAAGGCGTTGCTTTGGTCAGGCCAATATATATACCTTGTAAAGTTTTCCTCTATTGGCGTAGTATCTGATAACTGGAAGATTCAGCTCTGCAAACACTTTCAGCCTTGTCTTCACCGTCTCGATGTTATCATCAACTCGTCCCTAATCAACGCCATTGTGTGTTCGCAGTTTGCCTTTGGACAGAAAAAGACAGAAAAAAATAGGATGCAATAAATAGTACAGAACAGGTTAGTACAAAGCACCTGGTTACGATGTAACACTCGTTTCACCATTTCTTCTTCTGGGCAGTCAAAGAAAAGCACAGCGTCTGGTTCGGCACCAATCTGAATTTTCAGATGAGGATTGACACATTGGGATTCCTTAGTTTGATGACAATGGAAAGATAGATACTATCGTGAAATAAGGAACTCACAACTCGTTCATACGCTATACGGTTCTCTTCACTTCTCGGAAAACCATCGATGAGGAACCTATCGCTCTCGCTGGCTTCAATGGCATTTTGTATCAGTTTAACGGTAACTTCTGAGGGGACGATATTCCCTTCCTTGATCATGTTCAGAATCATGGAACTGACATAGAATCCATTAGCAATTGTACATAATAAAGCATTGTAGTTGGAAGCATTACCCTTTTTCACTATTAGATGAGATTTCTCTTCTCAGCAGGTCCCCAGCACTTAAATGGGTAAACCCAAAGGTCTCAACAATCTTTTCACATTGGGTACCTTTTCCACTCCCAGGGCCTCCTATTAGCAACGAATTAACAGTAGCATTCGTTAACATGAAATTCACAAGGAAATCTTTGCAATCTTTGCCACATTATATCCAGCTAAGCAAGTGCATATCGCATTCGTATCATTGTCAGGTCAGACAAAAAATCCAGATAAAGAATATACTCCTAATAAGAATGAGAGCAGCACTTTCCATAATCCAACATCATATATACAAGTTGTTTAGCCAAAACTCAGTTACCCAACACAAATGTTACAAACGGCTTCCTTCTTCCACCAAAGGCTCTGTCTTCCACCTGTTACCATCGAAGAAATGCACAAAATCACCATTTGGGCTGAAAAATTATTGACATATCAATGTACAGAAAATACATGTCGATGAAGCAAGAAACGAGAAAATAAATTAAAATGCGACACAACAAGTGTTTCAATATCTAATCTGGCGAAAAGACGTAGGAAGCGAGAGAGGAATGAACTAAGAAAACATGAATACAAATGCGATCGCAGCATCAATCACAGCTGATGTAATTGCAATAGGCAGATTACCGGTTTGAGAACATGAGTGCTGAAGACTTTCCATGGATTAAGTCCACATGCAGCCTCAATCTAAAACCAGAATTGAAAAACATACCCAAAAAATCAGCTCAAGAAGTACCTATAAAAAAATCAGACGGTATTGAGATAAATTAAAAACCTGATTGAGCAGGCGCGAATTGGACGAAGAAACCAGCGGCAATATAGAAGTGGCCGCGCGCTTCAACATTTCCGTTTCCTCAAATCTCCCAAACACACAGATCCGATTTCGATTGAAGTTCTATTCGTTGAACATGTTAGAGAGAGAGGAAGAAAGGAAAGGTCGGCTCAGCTCAGCTCATGCCATGTGTTGCTTGGACTGGAGGGTAAAAATGTCCGCGTGCATATTATTTATTTATTTATTTATTTATTCCCTATTTCTCTGGGATATTTATTATTTTCCCAGTTAAAATAAAATAAATATAGAATGAATATTCCGTTATTCAGCAGGTTCTATTCTCCAACTGAGACGTTGACCGACTGACTTTCTCAGTCGTCCGACAAGGAACGACGTCGTTGAGAACGAGAACAAACAGCACAGCATCGTCTTCTTCACCCCTTTCCGCCGCCGGCTCAGCCACCAAGGTCTCCGCCGTGAATCGCCGGCGAGAAACGACTAACCCTTCAGTCAATAAGAAGATGAAGAAGTAGAATAAACAGAGCAAGGGAGACAAGACAACGGAGTTTTGTGTGTAAGGTAAAAAAGAGTACAGTACTACTACAGTCGATCTTTGGACATTAGTTTTGTGTTCTATTCGTTCATTCATATGTCTCTACCTACACGTTATTATTATTGCAAGCTAGCTTTTGGTTGGAGAAGTTGACAGATATTTTCATAATGTCCTCCTTAACGTTCAAATCAGTCTCAAGATTCAAAGATCTTTCCTTTTCACTCATACCTTTGATCGAAGCCAAGTATTACATTACAGACAGGTCGTCAAGGACCACACTATCAACTGTTTTCTTGCTTCGTTCTTTGGGGTTTTCATGGCTCCCAACAAATAAATCATCTTATGGTCCAAAGCCAAATTATAACAGAAACACTCAACTCTTCATTTAATTACGTAAAAAGGAAACTAATGAAAGATGAATAATAGCATAGTGAGGTCCCATTTCAAGGACCACCTGTTTGATAATCATGGGATGATTGATAAATTCACTATAATGGCATGAGAAAATTGAAATAATTATCTTCAATCGACGCACTTCACGTCAAGCTGGCACGCAGGATGAAGTTAAAAATATAATAGTGGTAACATAATTAATGTGGGAAAAGAAGGGGACCGAATAAAGGTCTAATGATGTAATAATGACAAACAGTAAAGCATGTAATCATAAGTTAGATTGTATTGGAAAAAATGATTAGCTTTCGATTAAGAAAACGACGAGCAAGAACAAACAATCCCACTTAAAATAATATTTCCTTTGATTAATGGGATTTTAGGTAAAGACGACAAAGATTATTGTCTCTTGCTTTATTGGGTCAAACAATGTTTTACTTTTATTATACGCCGTTTGCTTCTTTTCCGCCGATGTTGACTATTGTAAATTAATATCAAAGAGATTCCTTCTTTAGAACTATTATTATTATTATATTATTACTATGTAAACATTTTTCTGTAAATATTATACTTTTTTGTTTTCTCGTGAGTAGTGGTACCTCCACCACCATTGTTCTTTACATGTGATTCCATTGATTGATACCAAGAGTTTAATTTACATTACTCTGCATTAAAAACATACCCCTCGATTGCATGACTTCTCGAGCCACTTTGCATAAAGCCCAAAGCAGCTTTAATTTTAAAAATAGAGTAAAAATGAAAATATATCTTGTACTTCAAATTCAACATGGAGATCAAGGGGATTATTAATCCAGATTGAAATTTACCTCAAATTAAACTTAATATTGCGGAAAATAAAAATAAGTAGGCCTCAAGCTCAGATCCCAAAGAGGTAATAACTACGTAAAATATCGATCATTAACATTCACACAATGAAATTAAAGTTAACCTAACTCTCAACTCTTCTTTCATATGTTACATCAATCACTGTCAGTTACAGACAAAAATGTAAGAACAGACCACTCTAAAGTGTCCATCCTCAGATATTTCTTTCTATCTCTTGCAAAAGGTCTTAGCTGTGAACAGATATACCTTGATTTCGAAATTTAAATTTCAAATTAATGTCTTCATCACCTAAATATTTCAGCATCGCATTACTATGCTTGTTAGCTGTCTATAATATGTCATTAATGTCCACACGATTTCAAGAAAGGGGGAGCGATCCCACATGCTATATACAAACAAACAATATGTTTGTTAATCATATATTAACTTCATAACCCCACAATAATTAACAGACAAAATATTCGAGGAAAAAAAAGGTAAGGAAAAAAGGAAACAAATAAAGAAAAAGGAAAACGTAAAATCCATATTCTTCCTTCCTACTACTTATCAAGAGCATTGGGGCCCGTACAGTATCCCACCACAGGGTTCCACAACCACTGCACAAGGTACCTCCTTCGCAAGCCAAACATGTTATAGGTGGCGCCGTCGCCGCCGTTGATCATCTGCCCGGTGTACGAACCGCCGCCTCCTGTCCCATAAATTCCCTCGCACAAATCGGCGACCTCGACCGGCGCCACCGGGTCCTGGCCTGCGTACCAAGCGTTCACCAACGGATTCGTCGACAGCTCGGCGATTTCGTGGCCAATCACGCTAATCATCCCATCGACGCCGATATCTCCGTTCGGCGACTTCACCGCCTTCAGATTGGGTATGTAATCGGGGACGGAGAAGGGATAGGCGCAGACGCCGGGGCACATTTTGTCCGAATTTCCGACCCACGCGTACGGCAGCGTGTAGCCCACAATCGCCGGGAAGGTGAAGTAGTGAAACCCACAAATGTTGTTGCAGAAGTCGTCCATGTAGACGTCCTTGGAGGTGAGCACGAGGTAGACGCCGTTCTTAGGGTTTATCGGAAGGGGGCGCGTGGTGGCCGTCACGGCGGACTTAATCACGGACTGCACGGAGAGGCGCGTGAGCGACTTGCCGTGCGAGTAGAACCTGTCGTTCTTCTCGGATCCGACGCGGACGGCGCGTGAGATGTTGTTTCCAGTCTGGTCGGTGTACAGCGTCACGGTGGACCACCAGGAGGAGACGGAGGGGTACTTGGGAGACCCGCCGCCGGCGGAGATTGAGTTGATGAACTCGCGGATTATGCGTTTCTGGGCGGGGAGCCACGCGCCGTACCATATTGGGTAGACGGTGATGTTCGCCGTCAGCACCGGCCCCATGTGGTACCTCATGTGTACGAACTCCGACGAGCCTTCGTACTTCTTGGAGTCGCCGTAGAGGAGGGACGACGACGACGACGATGAGTTGGCCTGGTTGGGCCACGGCCTCCATGAAAGAGCCGCCGGAGAAGCTGAGACAAGGAGGAAGAAGACGAAGATTGAAGGGAGGAGAGACATTTCTCCGACGGTTTTGGATGGTGTGTGTGTGCTTGTGTGTGTGGGGGGAGAAGATTGTATTTATAGTAAGGGAAGACAATGGTCATATTTTTTGCTTAGTGGAAGACAGATGGATTCTTAAAAGAAAGGGTGGTGAGGTGGGGCCCAATCGGCGTTGGTCGACGGCGATGTCTCGGGCCGGGTCGGGATATTTTTGGCGGGAAAAATTGGGGGTATACTGGGGATTTGGAAAGTAGGGCATTTTTATTTAAGATCAATTGCAGTGAGTGAACCATTCATTTTGATATGCCCTCGTAAGGGTATATTAAGTTCCGGGTCCCACAAATGTTTTAAAATAGGTTTCAGACGCTTTCAGTAAAAATATTAGTTTAAAGGACCCAATTTTCGTAAAATTTAGAGATAAAGACCTAAAGTTACACAAGTGTTACTTCAGAGCAATGAAGTATTACTGAGGAATAATGAAGTGTTATTGCAGAACAACGAATTGCCACTGCAGAACAATGACGTGTTACTAAGGAACAATGAAGTGTTACCGAGGAACAATGAAGTGTTACTGCAGAACAATGAACTGCTACTGCAGAAATCGAGTCCTTAAAACTAAATATTTTTCTGTCTGGGCCTAAAAACTAAAAGAAATTCTGACAAGGGCCTGAAACGAAATTTGCCCTTTTATAAGGGCTAATTTAAGTTCAGGACCTCTTAACATGTCTCTTTTTGGGTTCAGACCCTAGTTTCCTTTATGGTTAAGGACCCGTTTTTCGAAAAATTAGAGGGCAATACCTAAATGATGCGATAAGACTCATTTGCCCTTTCTTGTTGCGAAAATTTACATATATTTACCATCATCCATTCCATCTAACCCAATTCACGCAAAAGCAAATTTTTTTTGAAAGCTTGCTTAATCTCAACGTGAAGGATCAATAAGGATAAATTGACCTCAAATTCTCATGGGTCCTCATAATCAATGAAAATTTTAGACGTTATGCTTCAAAACCCTTTTCGAAAATATCTTTAAGGTGAAATTTTGACTTTAATGTTTGAATAAGATGTATTCGACTCAAGTTTAATATGGGCCTTAATAATCAACAAGTTGATGTTACCTACGGAATAACGAAGAAGTTTGATGCTACCTAAGATGGAAATCGTGCATATCTGGGTAATATTTTTTGAACTCTGGATAACATTTTTGACATTCTGGATAACACTTTTGACATCTGGATAATGCCTTTTTGGTACCGAATCTCGAAATAAATACCACATGAGAATAAGTAATATCTCGTACTTGATAAGGATTCATATGATAACTATACCCTTCTTTCCAGTACCACAACTTTTTAAAACAATACAAAATGAGAAGAAATCCCGTACCATTTTGGTTAACGCGTCTTATGATAATTATACCACTTTATGCCTTTTTGGTACCAGATCTTTCGAAATAAATACCACATGAGAATAAGTAATATCTCGTATTGATTTAGGGTTCATATGGTAATTATACCACTTTACTCCTTTCTATTACCACATCATTTAAAATTAATACCAAATGAGAATAAATCTCGTACCGGTTTGGTTTATGCTTGTTATGATAATTATACCACTTTATGCCTTTTTAGTATCGCATCTTCTAAAATTAATACCAAATCAGATAACTAATATATTCCATACCAGTTTGGTAACGCTTCTTATGGTAATTATGCCACTTTACGTCTTTTTGGTACCGAATTTTTGAAATAAATACCACGTGAGAAAAGTAATGTGTATTTTAGTCAAATTATATTTTTGGGTCCTTTACTCCAACTTTTACGGAAACTAGGTCCTTTAAAAGTTAAACTTATTCTTATACTGGTAGGGCCTGAAATCAATTTTAAAAGAGTAATGGGGTTGAAACAAAATTTGCCCTATTTATAATGGTGATAGAAGTCATAGGCTATTACAGAATTATATAGCCTGAAGCCTTAGACCTCTGCAGAAAATTTAAAATAATTTGGGCAGCTCAACGTACGTGGTAAATATTGAGGTTAACCCCACTTCGACCAAACTCTACAAATCAAAATTAATTGCCGCCATTTACATGTGTATTTAAGGGCTTTTCAGGAAAACCAGAGCATAGTCCGGAATTTAAATGATTCTCGTCCGTGAAATTTAATGTCTATTATGATCATGTTCTGCTCATTTTTATTTCATGGGACTCTCAAGTTATTTTATTGAATGTATTAAACATGACGTAGCATAATTTTTTTTTTTTTTTTGTTTTTAGCGTGGTTAATCGTAGGCGATTAGTCACTTGGCTTTTGTAAAGGAGGCTCTATTTAAGTCAAATGCCTCCATAAAGAGACACAAGTACTTCGTTCATTAGGACATTTTTCTTCCTACGATAGACAATAACATTGAATTGTTGGAAATCCACACGCAAACTTAGTTTCAAAACATTTATTAATTCGTCACATAAAATAAATAAGTGTAGTAGGGACCTAACATGAACCGAATTTGAAAATTAGCCATTTTTATGTTAAGACAATTCACGATAAACTAATGTGTTTTTTCAAACGGTGTAACGATTAAAATGGGTAGTACGAAGAGTAATTAATATCGTCGTTGGTATATAAATATATGAATGCAATAATTTATACATCGGTCGATACGGACTTCATTTTTTATAATAATCGTGGTTCCCCTTCTTTCTTTTTTCTTGGAATTTGAGCGTGTTGGTCCAAGTTTATTGTGGACCCACCACTATTTCAAGATTCATTTGTAGTATGCATGAGCTCATTTATAAACCGAAGCAAAAAGAAAAGATCGATGATTAAAATTCAACGTTATATATTAAAATAACGCACAATACGTCGTCGTATGACTTGTATTTGTACATAGACTCGCTTTTCCTTTTTTTTTTATATAAAAAGAGAAAAGTTGTCTTTTACTTACTTGGTTGACGAAGTGGGAAGACGATCGTTCATAATTCTTCTTTCCCAATCACGGAGTAAATGGCGCCCTCCCTATTGTATATAATCGATTACTTAAATTGGTCCCATATCAATCAACAGTTTGTGTTGGGCAAAAAAAGCTCGACAGCGGGCCCACGCATGTAATTCCCAAGTTTATATTTTTACAATATTATATCGAATCACATGATAAATAGCCGTCCTTAATGGTGTACCTGCATGGCCAAACATAGCAAGGCTTTCCTCAGTAGAAAGGAGATGCAGTGGAGCGTGTAGTTTACGCTCCGCCGGCGGCGAGTGTAGCTCGCACAGCCGTAATGATTTAGGCCACTCACGAGTGTGGGCCTTTTGGTCCATTTTCCGAGGAGAAACGTGGCCCTACGCAACAGAGGCTCTTTCTTAGTCAGGCATCTTTTGATACCCTTCTGATAATAAAAAAACAAAATAGATCGATATGGTAATGTTTTAGTATAGGAGGTGCATAATATACTATGAATATGAAAGGATCGGATTTTCAGCATATTTGAGTACTTTCATAATTATAAAATGTTTTAATTGTGCTGCTCTTAACATAATTGTGACAGAAAGGGTGCAATAAGTCTTAACATGATGCAATAATACCTCAGTTGATTCCTAAAGCATAATCTATGACAAGCCACATGAGAGATTTAAAGATGTCCTAAAGTACAGTAACAACACCGCTCAAGAATGAGCATTTTCCTCTTCGAGCTCGGCCTCGTCCGCATCCTCGAATTGCCCGTCGTTTATTTGAAGCTGCTTGTGGGAAAGGAGAATTACACGGACTTAAACATTCACATCATAAATGCAAGTTCGAAATAACCGACAAGGAGATTCATATTATGGAAAATTTAATAAATCCATGAATCTAGCTGACTCGAACGAGCAAGTATACCTGCACCACAGAATGAAGCAAGTCGTGATTCCCGTTAGCACCAATTGTGTGAGTTGGATTTGGGGGGAGGTCCCATTCTTGGTCGTCAATTGCTAAAGGATCAATAAATCAATGTATCAGGATTTTTTAGCTGTAAGCACAGGCTAATCGAAGAAAAGAATGCGAAAGACTGATTACTGAAGCTAGCTGGAACCTCATTTTCCAATTGATCAGCACTGAAAATCCAGTTGTGCTCCACTTCTTCCTCTGCAACGAGGTATATATGGGTGCTCATGTAACTTAAAATTATGAAATTTTCGCATGATAAGCAAATCATCATCATCTCATCAGTACCTTCAACGGGGTCAGGATTAAGCTCAGCACATTCACAGAATACCTCAAATAGTCTACCTACTGTTTAAACGAGGGCATGAATGCATGTGAACAAGAGATTCAGAAAAGAACAAGAGAAATCGTGTCTGGCGATGTTAAAAAGGATAATTACACTCGTTAGGATCGGAAGGAATCAATCTCATCTCAGATATTTTTGATAAATTCAATGATTCACCACCATCAGAATCCGAGTCCTCCATCTCGTCATCTCCATCCCCTATATCAATCTTCAGAAACAGATAATACAGTTAGTGTTAAATACTTAATCTGAATGTAATAGCTGAATGTAACAGGAGTAGGAATTCAAGTTGCGAAGAAACATACTTTTAAGTTTTAACTACATCAAAGCAGTGACATGTGATCGGTTTGTAGCAATTTCACAATTGACAGCGACAAAATAATCATGATTTTCATTCGAAATGGCAGAAAAACATTAAATGAAGCTATTAGATAGCTAAAAAGGAGCAACAAAAAAGCAGGTGCAATTTGTCAAATGCATTTCAAACACAGAGGAAAAACTTTAAGAACATGGTTGAAATAACGATATTAATAACCTGAGTATAGATACACGGAGAAGAATAAGCCTCGGGATCTCTGGACACCGCGTGAAGCGACACAGAATAGAAATCAACCGCATAACCTTTAGCTCTATCCGTATCACTCAACCACACCACTTGCCTTTACGACAAACCACAACAAATCAAAAAGTTCAAGCAAAAAGCACCACCGTAAGAAGAGGAAGCGATTAAAATTCGCAAAAATAGTACTTACTTGTTGGTAATGTACAGAGTTCCAGGCGATTCCGGTGAGCGGTTTCCGAACGCGATTGAGACGGAGGGTTGGACGTGCATGAACTCCTCGCCGTGTTCTCCGTCTAGGATTGGCTGTCCAGCACCCTCACCGGTTCGATCGGTCATCAGTCGGAGTCCACTGGCCATCTCTACAGCTGCGGCGGAGTTACCAATGATTGAAGAATTGAGCTCCAAAAAAAAAACCTACTTCTCAACGCTTTGGAGGCAAAATCCGAAAATCTCGCCAATTTCAGATGTTTGCGAGGAGGAGCCAAATGGGTGAAGTTAAACCCTAAATTAACACATAACTTACAAAGGCCCATCCAAAACCCACCAAATTCGAACCAAGTAGCGCAACCCATCTTTATTCTTTCTTGGATGGATGTTTTATATTTTTTAATAATTTGGTTTTTTTTTAGCTTTACTTTAAAAGCTAGGCTAGACTTATTACAGCTTAACTCGGCGATTTAAGCCCCACTGCTCTTTGCGGTTTGAGCTTAACCATCACTGATTACAACAGTTAATCCATAGAAACAAGACGCATTTAATAAGTAGGCAGTTAAGTTAAAACATATACACACAGTTGTAGGAAGCTGAAATGAACTACTACACAGAGGATATGAGTAGTAGTTGAAATCCAAACAAACACAAGACTTGGGGTTAAAAATCAACAAACTGCTGCATTGCCACTGTCATAAGTAGACAGAGAGGGCAATGCAATGGAAAACAGACATAGGCAAGCCGGACAAGAAGACGCTAATCTGGGAACGAGAAAAAGAGAAAGCCATTGAGGGTTCAAAAGCCACAGCTAGCCATTAGAAGGTCAGCTCCTGCAAGAAAAACGAAAAGAAAATGAAGCCCTATTTGTTAAGCTGAAGCAAAACACCATCTCTCACGTTAGCTGATGGCAAAAAATGTTCATTTAAGGAATTCTTCTCCTCATTAGAAAGTGAAACTGCTAACAGTACACTTGAGTGTTCATCCAAATTTAAGGTCATTCATCCAAGCATACGCTCTGTGTTATGTTCTCGATGCTAGACAACAT
The DNA here is from genome assembly GCA_027422505.1 of Craterostigma plantagineum. Lineage (NCBI taxonomy): Eukaryota > Viridiplantae > Streptophyta > Magnoliopsida > Lamiales > Linderniaceae > Craterostigma > Craterostigma plantagineum. Next base: position 392,559 of record JAPQWV010000004.1, read on the forward strand.
CAAAATTACAGTAAAAATAAGTACCCTTTACCTGCGGTAAGAAGAAGGTAAACAATTCTTAGCAAACCGGGAAAATAAACATTCAGTTCATACGCATTTAATTGATTTCAATCCGAAGCCTAATTTGCTAAGAACTTATTGATGTGGCAACAATATTTCGATACTCATAACACTGCATTATCCATCGAATCTTAAGACCGACACAATTCGATAAACACCATATTCTCAAGACCACTTCTTTGTTATGAATCAGCTCGCCAACCGAATAGCAAGCATCAGCACCACCAACAAGAAAGACCCAAGAACACGGTAGAGGCAACTATACACACAAACAGCAACCAGAAAAGAGAAGTAACGGAAGAAATAATAGAAATAAAGAAGGAATCACCTCATCACTTGGCGACCATACGAGCAATGAAATCCTCGTACTTGATCTTCCCGTCAGACCCAACGTCGACCTCGCGGATCCACTCGTCAAATTCCGACGGCTCGAGCTTCTCGCCGATGCTGGTCAGAATATGCTTCAGATCCGAAACGACGACGTAGCCCGTACCGTCCTTATCCAGCACCTTGAACGCGTCCCTGAGCTGTCGATCGAAGGGCTCGGGTTTGAAATGCTTGGCCATGACGTCAAGGAACTTCTGGAAATCGAATGGCGCGTTGAGCTTCTCCTCGGAAACGATGGATTTGAGCTGCGCCTGCGTTGGATTCCCGCCGAGCGACCTCATTAGGATGCCGAGCTCCGACGGAGCAATCTTTCCGTCACCGTCCGTGTCGAAGAGCGTGAAAGCCTCCTTCATCGAAGAGACTTGGTCGTCGCTCAGATCCTTAACCATCTTTTCAATCTTCGCCTTGATTTTGATGTTCGTTTGAGAGATCTCAAATTGTTTTGCTCGGATTTCGATTTAGGGTGATATTCTGCGAGGAGTTGATGACTATATTGATAATAGTATGGAGTTTAGGGACTGATTTTATATTTTCTCTTAATGGGCCTATTTTTTCTTACGATGGGCCGATTGAAAGCCCAAACAATTTGGACTGAGTTTGTCAGACAGCTCAACAAATTACCGTGTGATGCAAACTCAATTGATTCAGCAAATACTGATTGAATCCAGAAACTGGGTTTTCCTCATATGATCAGAAACATCGATATTTACAGTTAATATGCTTACAACACCTACGGAGAGCATCTCAAAAATCATGGTGGAAGTAAAAAATGTTCTTTACGCTCGTACAGTTCTTCCCACAGAAGATCTAACCCTAAAGACGTGTTCTTCGCCAGTACATCGATCAACCTTCACAACCCAGTTACTGTTCTTGCTTCTATTTGAACCTCCCTTGATTCGCTTGAGCAGCAGCCCATCACCAATCGGCAGCAATTGCATGCTTGAATCGCTTTTTCTCCATGAATCTCTGAGGAATGCGTTGTATCCAAGGACGATGAGCTTGCTTTTACGCTGTGTGGATTTCTCTGAAAGCCCAGCGATGATGGACTCATGGTTGTCGAGATTGCAGTCTATCGCTACGAAATCTGCTTTGCAGTAACTTTCCAAGATCAGATTTTTAGCATCTCCCACGACGAATTCGACGTGCTGCGCGTCGTTGCCCAGAACTTCTTCGGAAGAAGTTAGTTCTTCGAAGCCTCGGAGAATGCAAATAATTCTCCCCTTCGTCTGCTGTGAAGCGGCGATCAGAGCTAACGTAGTTGAATCTGCTGGGCCAGAGCAAGCGATCACCATGAACTTCACGTTGTTCCCAGCGGCTAAGGCTGAGATGAACTCGGCTTCGTTTGGTTCGTTAACAGTCTTTCCCTGCAAGAATTTCGGAAAGAAAAATGAGTAAACATATACAAAAGAACACAAGTTGCTTCTCGTTTAAGACTCGAACATGGGTTATTATGTGCTTACCATTCTCATTGTCCTGAGATACGCATTGGTGGCGTTTTCTGCAGACCAGCAAGCCATTTGTTCTCTGTCTTCTTTGTTAACTGTGTTTCCTTTGTTAGTTTTAGCTCACTGGTAACTTATTGCTTTGTTCTGCGAAGATGTTGATGATAGATAATAAGTCTTGGGACTTCATATATATAGATAGATAGAGAGAGAGAGAGAGAGAGAGAGAGAGAGAGAGAGAGAGAGAGAGAAGAAGGAACATGATATAGCATGTGGGACTCTGTCTATCCAACTGGACATTGAGATTGAATCATGAAAACTAATTTGTTATTGCCGACATGCATATGTTTTTACAAAAACTATTACAACATACTTGTAATAAACTAAGCGGTCTGTTTTAGCTAGTTGTCTCTGTAAATCATTGGCAGATAGAGTGAGAGCTATATAATATCACGGCATTTCTTGGAAACTCTGCTTCTTACCTGTAGTGTTCTAGGTTAGAGGGGACAGAAGATATTTAAGGCTAAATCGTGCAAATTAAGGGCTTGTTATTGAGTTTGCTGCAAACCCCACGTGCTAATAATGACTCAGACTAGGTTGTTTAGCGATGTTTAAGGCACTTAATCAGTTCTTGCCTCCTCCTAATGCTGTAAGAAAAAAGGATTAATAAGAGAGAAACTGATATGATATTATCTCAAGTTTCCACTGCCCACGGTCAAGGCTACACAGATTTATATCAGATCAAGAAGTACCCTTATCGAAATACACGGATAGCTATACAACGAAGAAGCATTAAAGCTTGGCACATTCTTGTCTGATTCTGCTGGGAAGATGCAGTCATATGAACAAGGAACCGTGTTTAGGTTCTTTGAGACTTAAACCTTATCGACTGACAGACAAGTGATGGAAGTCCATCGCATTGCATTGAAGACAGCAACAAGAGATTAATTCTTTGGTCGGCCTTTTGTATCCCTTCGAAGGAGGCAAAGCGTACACTTACAGCGACAAGTCTGAGGAAAGCCATGCCTAGGTTGTGTGTAAAGCCACGCACATAGCACATGCAAATTGGCATCTATGTGTAATGAAACTTCAATTCTTTTGATCGAGACTCATCAGTGTGTACACGTGCGGCTCCACTCTGCTGCTCTTCACATGGCTTCCTTGTGCTGTGCCACACGTACGTGGGAAGAGGATAATGCATTTATTACATTATGTGTGTGTGCTCTGTTTTCTGTACTAAACGACAAAAGAAGACGGTGGGCTCTGTAAATTTTACATCTTGATATCTATTTCGTGATTGTTTGCGTCTTTTTCCATTTTTTTGGTGTTGAAATAAGCTTCATGATTCTCTGGGCACGATCGAATGCTGTAATAACAATAATCTCATTTCTGTTCAACAAATTACAAAACTCTTTACAAAGCTTTTTCTAAAATCAAGTCAAGATCCTATAAAAATGCTCTTCCCCATTAATTTCGTCGACTTTCTTGACCCACCGAGCCCGCCTACCCTCGTTCTTAGGCAATGTTCTCCCTCTACTCAGAAGCAATCCATCTCCAATGGGAAGAAAATGGCCATCAAAGGCGTAAGAATCCGCATAAAGCGCATTAAATCCCAAGATCATCTTTTTCCCATTTAGCGATTTCGCAGCCTTAACTACGCCTTGGCAGTTCTTGACACGAAAGTCTATCACGACGCAATCTGCTTCTCTGTATTTGCTGGTTAACAGAACTTGAGCATCTCCCTCGACGAACTCTACCTTTTCAGTTCTTTCCCTGGCGATTTTGTTCGATGATAGTTCGACCTCTTCTCGGCCGAGAATGAATACTACCCTTCCGCCCGTTTGGCGAGCGGCCGACGAAAGAGCTACGACGATGGAGTTTTCTGCTTCGTATTCGCAGAGAAAAGCGACGATTAGACGTGAGTTTACGCCTGCGACGAGGGCAGAGATGAACTCTGCTGCTTGGGGTTCTTTCGTCGTCCTCTTATTTCCCTAATGGTCGAAGAAATGAAGAAGAGTTTTAGATAAATGAATGTAAATATTAAGGTTGTTTTTCATGGATAGGCTGCTTACAAGTTGGATAGTTGCGAGGTATGCATTTGCCGCGTTCTGTTTAGACCAGTAAGCCATTTTCCTTTCTCTTTTGAGTCCGATTTGCTGTAAGCTTAGTGATTAATGGCTTTGCTTTGTGTAGTAGTTTATATAGTACGACATGGAATAAGGACAGAAAAGTGGTGTAATGATATTTGATGTAGCAAAGTATTTACACTAGGCTTAGAATTAGGGCTGTTAAAAATCGACCCGACCCGCCAACCCGACACGAACCGCACCCGAAAATAGCAGGTTCGGGTTAGCATTTTTGACCTGTTTACGTAAATGGGTAAACCCAAATCCAACCCAATTATTAAGTGGGTCAGGTTAGGGTTCGGATTTTCAACCCTAAATCAACCTGAAATCAACCCGATATAACCCAAAATCAACCCGTTTATCAACCCATTTAACCCGAATAATATATATTATTAAAATATTATTAATATGAATAAAATAAAAGGATCAACCCTAATACTCTATCCACTCTCACGCTCACACATGCTCTCAAGCCACCTGAGTTCTTCATCGTCGACTATAACGCCCCCAAATAGGTAGAAATCACTCATTGATTGATCGATATCGTCGTTATTTTAGATAATAATCTGCTCGGTAGCGCAGGCTTCGTTGATTGCGTTATGGTTCTCTTCGTGCGAAGATGTCATGAACATAAGGGTGGGTTATCGAATGGAAGAGAACATTCTTGAGAGTTCGAGTCAAATATGGTTTCGGTTAATACTTGATGATCATGAAATAATTTGCCTGATATTTAACTATTGAGATTTTTGTTACTTGGAACTTTAATTGTTTCTTAATTATGATTTATGATGATGTTTTTTTTTGAAAAAATTGCATTAGTTCTTTTTTGTTTAATTTGAATTTATAATTATGTCAATTTTGTTATTTTCTTCTTTTTTTTTAATTTTAATCGGGTTGGTGGGTTGGCGGGTTGGGTTAGGGTCAAAGCAGGTTGGGTTTGGGTTTGATTTTTCAACCTGTTTAAGTAAACAGGTCAGGTCAGGGTTGAAGTTTTCAACCCGTTTATTAAACGGGTTGAACCCGAAGGTGACACAACCCGACCTGTTTACCACCCCTACTTAGAATATAGGTTTGGAGTTATTCAATACGTTCAACCAACCAACTCACGACGTTATCTCTAGTTCTAGTACTGATTTCACACGCCACGAACAACTTAGGATGGGCCTATAAATCAGTGGGCTAATTAATTCATATAAAAGAACTTGAGTGAAGTAGAAAATTTTTGAGCTGTGATTATGATGATGTGTATGTGTGAGTTCCGCTTTCATCGCCAAACTAGCACACAGACGTAATAGAATAGACTTCTGTGAAGCATTTGTTCAGTTCAGTTCAGACTTGTGTGAAGCATTAATAGACTTTTTCATCTTGTGATTGTGGTGGGCTTTCACTGTCTGAGAAAACAGAGAGGCGAAACCTGCTTCTGCAAAATTTTCTGCTTATGGTTTTTTTTTTTTGTTTCTGTGTGAGAATGTCGTGTAAGGTTATGCATTCGTTCTAACACGAAGAGAAATAACGGTTACCATACTCAACAACACAACGATCGCCTAGCCGGGCGACGCCAAGAACACCATGTACAGAAATTGTAAGAACGTATGTTTTACTTTCCTCGCTAAGCTACGTTTACACTCAGTAAATGGATATCCAACATCCTTCCTATGTTCTCGTCTACTTGCTTCCTCAACCGAAGAAAACCAATCTCAATGAGGTTAAATAACCATAAAAAAAACAAAATCCCATCAATAACTATAAAGAACTAAATCGACGAATCAACCACATCGTCCCCGCCTTCGTCCGAGCACGAAAAGTTCCTCCCTTTAAGCTTCGCATGAGCCGCGACGAACACCATCTTACGAGCCCTCGGGTCGAGCACATCCCTCGAACCCCTCTCAAGCAATCGAACCGATGGGGACCAATCGTCGAGCCTCACCCCACAACAGCAACTCGCCCTAAGAAAGAGAAGCCTAACCGCCACCTTACTCAACGACCCAAACTCATTACCGAGCCACGTCTCCCAGACGAGCCTACCTCCCCGAGGGTTAGCCACCTTGGCCCTCCCCGTGAGCGGGTCCCGCCTCTTAAGCTGAACTGCCTGAGCATATATGGGGTCCAAACCCTCGGCCCGCCACCTCATCAGCTCCATAACCGCCACGTGTGCTTCCTCGGGCGGGACCAGCCTCGTAATAAAACCGTCGACGTCTCTTTCTTGTTCGCTCGTAAGGGATTTAAACGGTGGTAGGTAACTGCCGCTCGAATCTCTCACCAGGTGCAAAGGGTCGAGGACGAACGCCGCCGCCCACGACGGGCGGTAGTTTTCGGCGAACTTCTTTTCGACTACTTCTTCGACGGGTCCCGCGGGAAAGTCGAATTTCTCGCGCCAGCGCTTTATTTTGGCCCTCACATCTTCCCAAAGGCGAAGGCATTGGCTTATCGGTGGCCGATCGAGTTCGATTTCTCGGGCGGTTTCGATAATCAGCTCCAGCAACGAGCGGGCGGATTCCACTTCGCGCCAGAAAGCGGCGTCGCGGATCAAATTTAGGACTTCTTCGGCTTCGAACGAATCTTCTGACGCGACCGTACGCAGAAAGTCGAAGCAGCCGAGCAAGTCTTCTGACATGGAAGTAAACTGTCTGAAATTTGTGGGCCCGTTCGATTTGGGCACGCGGATGTACTTGGGAGGTTGGTCGGCGGCGCCTTGCTGGCGAAATCTGCGAAGGCTCAATAGTATGCGCGGCGATGAGTTGATTACGTTCGCCAATTCTGCGCATTTTTCGGACACGGTTCTGAAGAGCGTTAGTTCTTGGAAAAGATCCTCGGCCAAGCTCGTCATTGCGCTTAGCTGACATGGCACGTTGATCATCCGAGGGTTTTCGAGCTCTAAGTTTAGCATCACCGTCGATTTGCGCTCGTCTGCGACGATCCCCACGCATCTGTGCGAGTTTTCGCCGCATATTTCTCTTATTGTCTCTCGAAAAACCTCCACCGTGTGTTGGGGTGGAAGGTCGCCGGCGGCTGAGTAGACGGCGTCGTGAAACACGTGGGTCCCATTGGGAAGGTTGACGGTGAACTTCATTAGGCTGTGATTTGCTGTATCTTTCCTTTCTTCTTCGCAGGCGAGTTGAAAGAAGGCGGCGTCGTTTATTCTTGCCTCTGTTTCCGTTCTTGCTTCCGAGTACTTGGATTCGAGCCTCTGAACTGAAAACTCAGATTTTTCGGACATGGAGATTTCGGGCAAGCCAACGCAGTTGAGGAACGCCTTGAACTTGGGATGTTGGAGGCTCGAAGGAGATACTGAGCCGCACGACTCGTAGCACCAATCGGCCAGCAGACCCATGGCTGCATTGGCTCGATCTCTGCTCAAATCGGAGCAAGGCGGAGCCTTTGGGCTCTTGAGCTTCTTCAGACTGTTTTCCGCCGGCGACGGACGCGGACCACTCTTCTCGCCGGAGAAAATAATCAGAGGGTTTTTCGGGGTAGTTTCGCCGCTGCCGACTGGTAACAGCTGCTGCTGCTGAGGGTGCGAGCTTCTCTTGCGGCAGCGCTGCTGCGAGCACGGCGATGCTAAGGGAGGCAAGCCCGAGGTGCCGGCGGCGGAGCTAAGGGAGGCGAAATTCGGACAGGTACCTGTCTTGAGATGCTCGGCGGCGGTCCTCGATGGGTTCGACGCCGAGAAGGAGGCGCCGCAGAGGATGCACCTAAGCTTGACCGCCTTGGGCGAGTCGGTGGCTGGGTTCTTGATCAGAAGAGGCTCGAGGTGAGCCCAGTACCAAGCTCCTTTCCCCTTCACGGCCTTCGTACGGACGCCGACCAAGCTTTCGAAGCGTTTAATCAGGGCTTCCTCCGCCGCCGGCGACGGGTCTGCGGCGGCTGAATTGCTGCCGGTCATTGAAAGGTGCGATCTTTTTTAGCTCAATCAACGCAATGCTGAAAGAGCCTCTCTTTGGGCTTATAATAGGCGAGCGCTGCCCAGCGAAAGAAGAATGGTATTGGCGGAGAGAGAGAGGAAATTATCATTGCTATTATTGATTAATTATATTAACATTTTTAGTACGAAAGGGTCGTTCGTATGAATTTCTTTGAATTATTACATGATTGATAATAGTATTCGTAATGTTGTATTGAGAAATGCTAGGAAGACCACGTGCCGATTTAGGCGCGTGTGCGTATTATGGTGAACGTAAGTCAAGGCTGTCAAAGTTGTGGGTCAGCGATGGTGGGGCCCACGTGTAAAGATCCAATGAGATTGACCCGTTAGTCAACCTTTTGCTGGTGGAGATGGGAACCATTACACACGGTGTTCCCCTCGAAATAAAAAAAAAACAATGTAATAAGTGAATTGGCAATATTTTTGGTAACTAATAATAATTACGATTTGTTTACGAATATGATGTTGTGTAGTAAATATTTCCATCTTTATATATTAATCCGAATATGTTTATTTATATGAGACAAGGTATTTTTGGGATATGAAAAAATCGAAATCATTTCTTACCTTTCATTTTTAATAGTGCCACTAACCGATAGGGTGCACTTGTCTTGATAACAACCGTCCAACCACTTTTTTTTTTACATGTACACTCTTGAAATTTAATTACATTTCATATGATCGTCTTTCTAATTGAAGTATTACAGAATCCGCTCGTCGGTGTATTACGTAGAGAATGTATGAAAATTTATGATACTCGACAAAAAAGGAACGATGATTGTGGAACATATTAGTAATATCATTGAAAAGGACATTCTAGAATTTGGTTGATGGCTTCATCAACAAGGGATTGAATATATTTGCTTTTATAATTGCATCATTACGACAACTAATTTCCAAAGGACCATCTGTAAAATAAAATCTATCCCAGAGTAAATCAATGTAATCACAGTTTGGGTAAGTGATTTTCATCATTCTCAAGTCATTATTACATTTATTATTTTAATATTTATAACTATATTATGGAGCTAGAAAGATCCATTTTGTCCAGCCAGGACCATACCTAATAGCTAAGGTACAAACGAGCCGAATTGAAACCATTTTCTAGGCCATTGATTGGGTTTATATTGGGTCGAGTGATACTGGGCCGAAAAGCAAAATCAAATAATGTAATGAGCCCAATTACGTCGTTGCTAATTAAGATTATAAAATGTAATAGTCGTTTTTTTAACAAGTCAAAAGTCAACGTCAATGTCTTTGGAGTTTTGCTGGAGAAGCTGCTTCCTCAATACACTTTTTTTGTTTACTTTTGAACCAAAGCCTCTTCTACGCATATAAATATATACCTTGTATATATAATATTCCCAATCAGCAGTAGCACCACATCTAAACCTCAATGACAACATCTGATCTTACATGCATTTTTTCTTTCTCGATTTTCTTCTTGCATAGCTGAAACACAAGCCCCCGCAAACTCAAATCTTCGTAATAAAATACAAAGATGTTTGATTTGATCACATTTGCGGTTTCGAACTCCGTGGCAGCTTTCTGCACTGGAAACCTCATCGTGGCAATTCTCCTACTTCTTGGAAGATCGAAATCGAATAATGCTTTTGACTCCACTGTCGCTCGCCAAGGTCTAAGCGAAAACCTAGAGGATGAAGTCGTCATAAGTTCTTCATCAGTTGATGATAAAGAGGAGGAGGAGGAAGAACCATCTGTCACCATAACCGTGATTGAAGAGAAAGATGATGTTGCAGAAGCTCAAGAAGAAGAAGAAGATGATGAATTAAGGAGAAAGGTTGAAGAGTTCATTGAGAAGATCAACAGTGGTTGGAGGCTTGAGAAGCTGAAGGCATACCCATAGTTCTTTTTTTTTTTTTAAACTGAAACTGCTGCTGCTATATCGTGTAAAAAAATACAGTCTTTCATCTAAGCCAGCTGCAAACATTTTTGAAATCAAATTCAGTTTGAAGTTTATTTTCATAATATATGTGTGTGTGTGTGTGTGTGTGTGTGTGTGTATGGATATAGATGGTTATGGTCGTCGGACAGAGCTCCTTCGGAAATTTTGAATCTTCTAAAATAAGTTGGGTTGCATAAACCTGACAAGAAAAGGAAATTCTGTGGAAATTGCCCTCCAAGTTTCAACAGTATTGAAATATGACTTGGATCGTGATGACGTCATAATTATGACATCACCGAATTGCATTTGTCATCCTAAGACAATGATTGAAATTAACAAAGTGGTAGGTACATAAAACTAGTCTGTATCAGAACAATGAACAAACAGTTTGAACTTTTTGGAGAGAACTCACAATAGACTGAGACTGAATCCATGAAAGTAATATTCCTAGACTAGCAACAAAAGGGACAGAGACATAAACACCACGCAGAATAGTCAATCAAACATGGATAATATCTAACCGATTTGCTCGGGGAAGCACATATCCAGCCCTTTTCTCTTCGAACGAATACTCAATCTCCTCGTCAGCTATAAATTTTGCTGGAGGCTGAATCGCCTTCTGTAATGCAACTGAAGGAGTGTTAGCCATTTGCATTGGAATGGAAGGCACGAGTTGGAGCTGAGGCGTTCGATTCTCTGAGTCGATTGTAGATATTATCTTCGAAGGAGTGGTGCAAACTGGCGTTGTGAAGTTGCTGGCGTGGAGAATAACAGTCTTCTGCAATTCCTCACTCTGTTTCTTTTTGAGTTCTTCCAAAACGTTTTCACCATTCGGTTTTGAGGATTCGGTGGATTGAACTGGAGAAAAGGGCTTTCTCTTTATTGAAGATTCTGTTTCTTGATAATCCAAGCCTCTCCTTCCTGCCACTCAAGAAAGTTTATATAGGATATGACGGTTATCATCTTAGGATAAATAGAAAAAAAGAATACCGATATTGAGAGCTGAAAATCCGTCGTCTCTAAGGTGGTCTTTATTCACGCATTTGCTTTTCTTGCCATTGCATGTGTTAGGGGTAGCTTTCAGTGGAGGAAGTTCGGGCTTAAGAGTCTGATGCAAGGATGCGCCAAGAGAAAGTCTTCTGTTGTTTGTCGTTCCAACAGATGACAATCTGTTTCCTTTCTTCGCGCTCGCATTCTTCATGGGGCTTGGCTTCGAACCATAAAGAGCTTCCTGCTCTGTTAGTAACTGCCCCTGAAGTTTCTTCTGATCCTGATTTCAAATTTGACTCGTGGTATAAAGAAGTCTGTCGACCCGAATTTTATGAAAGGTTTAAAATTTAGAAAACGCCGTGCATACCCTTTCCCGCTTGCGTTCTTGCTCTTTCTCTTGCCGCAGGACTTTATAGTCTTCGAGCATGGATAGAAGACGAATCTAAATGCACAGAACAAAGAATAATTATCAGTTCCTTCTAGGTTAAGTAAGACTAGATGGTTATTTCATGTCTTTCTGAGTGTTGATTGGTACACTTACACCATTGAAATTAAAATCAACCCCTCTGTCCTTCTCCCAGGCTATGGTCTTTGAAATCAATGCATCCACCATGGCTGCATGTGAACAATAAAGATACTAGTTATGGTGTTATTCTCCCGATTCATGATTCAGCTCATGAAAGCACACTCAATATCGTCAGACGAAGCCATACCAGGAAGTTTGTTGACCAATGCACGAGCCTTCTCAGCACGTTTCAGAGTAAGATGGGCACCTCGTGCAGCTGAGTATCGATTATCATCCTACCAAAGCAAGGAAAAGTAGCATTACTAAATTGCACGTTCCAATTTCAATATCATTCGTCAACAAATTGAAAGGAAAGCCTAACCCTGTTGTACTCTTCAAGCCAGCTCTCCTCCTCACAGGCATGCATCCACTTCTCAACCCTTTCAAGAATATCTTTCCTGCTGAAAGCTTCCTCTTTCACTTTAGATATCTGGATCTCAAGTTGTTCGAGTACACAAGAGGCATCCACGGCTCCTTTAATTTAACCAAAAAAAAACATGAGAATAAAAATTTAAAATAAAAAAGATAAATATTGTCAGTATTTCAGTTAGTCAGGGTTGAACACCAGATTCTATGGCATCTAATGCAACGTCGAAAGCACTATCAGATTCTGGAGCCATATGCGTTTTCTTACAAACTTCCTCTAGCTCTGCTTTCTTTTTCAGAACTAGCTCCTTCATTTTGCTTGCTTTCAACTCCTCCAACCTTGTAACTTCAGATCTCACCTGCCAGGTAACAATAGATATTGCCATGATAAACTTGATATATGACATTTTGAAGTTCAATCCATACGATCTGGTAGCTTGGTACTGCAATAAATTATCAACGGATTGCTGATAGATCTTCCAACTTACACCATTAATAAAGTCTTCGGACAACAGATTGGGCTCAATTATCTCATCTTCAGAAGATACAATATTGCATGTTACTTTCTGAAACATCTGCTGCTCTTCAGCTGGAGTGTCCATCAAATTCCAAAGCTCCAGTAATGAAGCCCCTAGATCTTGCAACTATTCGGAACAGAAAACATTAAGAAACTATGTCCAAGAGAGCGTATTGAAGTGTAGTCGCCCTAGATAGAACTAGATACCTGCTGCAATCTGTGTTTTTTAACTTCTTGCAATCTATGGATGGCAGAACCCAACTGCTCAATGGTCTCGTTGCTAATGCTTTGAGAACCTTCAGATTCTCCTAAACTGGGATGAATCTCATTAACAGTTTGCTTAAAATCCAAACCAAGCACGGAACAGCATGAGTGCAAATGACTCAGATGGTCAAGCACCTGCTTCAGACGTTCACTCTGCAAACAAAAAATATCCACCAAAAGAAATTCAGAGGATCATCACCAGAGAAAGTAACAAATTATTTGATACCAAATTAGAAACCTTGTCTTTTTGAAGTGCCTGAAATTCTCTCTGCAAATCTTCAAGTTTTCTTAAAGACAAGTCTGAATCATCCACTGCAACAGAACTCAAAGCATGCCCACCTGCTGTATGTATTTCAATCTTAATCTTTTGGATCTCCTGTAACAAATCCAAGAACTGATTTTTCCTTTCACATTTTCTCTTCCTCATCTCTTCTATCTGAGGAACGATGGCTCTGAGTTCTGCCTTGAGGCTTACGATGTTTTGGTCAGACTGCGGCAAAAATCATTACTGTTAATTTCTAGCAACACGCAGTACATCTATTTGTCAAGCTATAAAAACTTCGGAAGGAGGTTGCATTATGCACTATCAAACAATATCATATCTCGGTTCAATCCTAACCTGCCTGATATGTACTGGACGTTCTCCCATCGAGGCACATATGGAAGCAAGCTCAGCTTCAGAATCAGCAATAGCTCGCCTCAGCTGAGCTCTACACTTGTTTGCCTGATCAACCTTTCTCCTGTACACCTCCAAACACTCTTGCTCGAGTTCATGCAACATTCTGTCCTTTTCAGAGTCAGATTCACCAACCTCATCCCATATTATCTGTGAAATTACCAACAAAACATATGAAAGACCAGCTCCCAGCCTGGAATCTAACGGATAGCCAGATAAAATGAGGATGAAAGTCAAACCTGCAACTCATTAAGGAGAGATCCACACGTTGTCTCCACTTTGGGAAGTTGATTACTCTGGATATCCAACATTTTGGTAGCACCTGATCATATGAAATCAAAGCTATAACGATTCTCTTACGACTGAACTGAAACGGATCCACCTATCGCATTCACTGAATCTTAGAAGAGCTACGACCTTCCGAATCTTAGGGTTCGGCATATCGGAAAGAAAGAGAAAACCGTACCTGAAATCAAGACACGATGTAATCAATAATCCTTTTCCCCAATCAGAACGAAGACTGGATTTGGAAAAATTCACCAGCTTGTCTCTCGGTAAGATGGTTACAGATCGAAGAAGATTAAGGCGACTGAAGTACTACAGAGATGACAAAGGAAAAAAGTTTTTTTGAAAATAAAATCGACCGTTGGAAGACAAATAGATCGATCCAAGCCAAGCAAGGGGCTTTAATTACACGAGAGATATTTTGAAATTTCGAAACAAGGCTCGTTTCGTTTGTCTGAAGAGAAATTTATTATCCCATATTATATTTGATATGGGCCTACAGTTATAAATTAAAGCCCATTAACTAAACGGCCCAGCCCAATCTCAATAATTAACCCACAACCATCGCAAACAGAGCTGCTATCCCTATTCTGCATCTGCGCAAACGATTTACAAAGCTTCAGCTGCAAAATTCTTGAAAGAATCGAGAAAGCTCAGCTCGTTGTAATGGCCGCTCAAGGATTGTCTATGTTTCCAGCCGCGCCGTCCTCGTCAGCGCCGAATCAATCTCGCAGGAAGCGCTTCGAAGAGCATTTTCTGACGTTCAATCCGTCAAATTCTTTCGTGGGGACGAAGCTAGATAAGCCAAATTCCGCTGCAATTGCTTCGACGCGGCGCATTTCAACTATCGCCAACGTCTCTTCTAGTCTCCCCATCACGTAAGACACCAGCTTCTTCGACGAAACGTCGCCCTGGCTTAGCCTACGTTCTCTTTAATATGCTCGTCTGTGTTTTTTTTTTCTTCGCAGAAAGATGGACGAAGTTGCTTCCGACAAGACACCCAAGTATGATAAATCTTATGTTAATTAATGGCATATCACTGTTGATATCTGGCTATGGACTTTGGTTGTCTCTCAGATGGTCATCGAGGGCAATAAAATCTTTTGCTATGGGCGAGTTGGAAGCTAGAAAACTCAAGTATCCAAATACAGGGACTGAGGCTCTTCTAATGGGAATTCTCGTGGAAGGTTAGGTACATTCCCTATCTCTGTGCATTCTTCATGGGGGAGTAGTAGCCATTAAAGCCTATGTTAAATTCTTGCAGGGACAAGTTCGGCCTCGAAATTTCTGAGGCAAAACGGAATTACGCTTTTTAAGGTTCGAGAAGAAACTGTGAAGTTACTTGGAAAAGCGGACATGTACTTCTTCAGCCCTGAACATCCTCCCCTGACAGAATCAGCCCAGAGAGCTATCGACTGGGCTTTTCAAGAGAAGCTAAAGTCAGGTAAGAGCGGAGAAATAACAACCACGCATCTCCTCCTAGGAATATGGTCTCAGAAAGAAGCTGCTGGGTACAAGATAATGGCTTCGTTGGGATCAACCGACGAGAAGATCCAAGAGATGGCCAAAAAGGTTAAGTCTTGTCCCTGAGTTTTGTTTGGTTTTTTTCTTACAGTAATCCATCACTTGTCTGACTTAGCTTGGGCCATTTTACTGAATGCAGATTGATTGAATTAAGTTAAGAGGTTCTATGATCCACCGTGGAATGGAATTGTTTGGTCATCGTTGTCCTTTGGTTTTCTTCTTCCTTAATGTAGTGAGAAGATTCCCTTATCAATTCGTCTATATGCGGGGATCAATCTTTCTTTCTATGTAGACTGAAAACTGGACATTCTTTACGCGAAAATTGTGAGAAATTACAACTTGTTTAAGGGTTTTTTTTTCTATAAAAGCGATGTTAAAAACGACGGAAGCTCTCAGTGAAAGGCCATGTTTTTTCCACACAAGAGGTTACCAAAGGATTTCTATCCCAAGACGATTGAAAGCCACTCAGCAGCAAAGTCTTCGTCTTAACCATAATAATACAGAAAAGAGTCATCAGACCATCGCCGAGCAAATACAACACAGCCAACAATCGAATAGGAGTAAGAAAACCAGAACCTCTCTTCGGTGTGGTTAAAGCAAATCAATCGTCATCGAGCTAAGCTAACACAGACAAGAAAAGATTGTAAAAAAAGTTGAACCTTTTCCAATTCTTTTCTTTTGAAGAATCCAAAAGAAAAAGAGAAAATTCGTGCCCAATCGGAAGAAACGACCTGAGACGTGGAGTGTGGAACCTACGAGAAAACGCAGGAACCCACTCGTTCAGATTAAGAGCTGCGCGTCCATAAGTACCTCGTAATTTCGATTTGGCATCCTTTTAGTAACTTCATCTGTCGATGATGATCGTATCTCTGAAAACAGATGAAATCATGGAAGATGCTGATAATGGATTTTTATAAGAAACGAAAAATTCCAAGAATTTACTCTGCTCAATGGTCTCGCCGATCTGCTATTTGAAGATTGGATTAGGGTTTGTGCCTTTTATAGACTATAACGTGGGCCTGAGTACGGGCTTAGTTTAGGTTGAATGGGCTCTTTAGCAAATGACTGATTTGACCCTGAAGAAAAATGGAAATTAGAGTAACATCTGAAATAAACAAAACGGACATCGTCATCGCCTCTTGAACTGGATAGAGCTGCACTGCAAAAAGAAAAAACTAAACTACAGTTGGAAATTATCGACGGTACTTCCTAGCTGGGCTCACAGTTTGAGTTCTAAAAGTATTCGAATCGTACAGAAACTGGTTTTTAGCTGAAAGAGGTGATCGCCTATCTAAACTTTGCTTCTTTTTTTTTTTTTCTACTTATGGATTGGTGATGTTTTTGGATCTGTGATTTCGATAATTTTATGTTTGGGAAATTGATTTTATTCCAATTCTTCATTTGAAGTCTTTTTTTTTTATAATTATGAATGTTGGTGCTTGAGTAAGCTTCAGCTTCGGTTTTTCTGAAAATTCACCTTTACTTATGTTGAATATGTTACTGCGAAAATTGTGAATTAACTGGTTGTCTTGTCTCGTGGAAAATTTAGTGTTTTTTTTTTAAATGATTTCCTGATGTGATTCCGTAAGGACCTTGGAAGATGGTCATAACTCTGTTTTTCTGGTTATTGAACTCCTCAATTTTACTATGGATTTTACTTTCGATTTTCTCAATTTCAGATAAGTGTTTCTGAAGCTTTGTGCATCAATTCTAATTCTCAATCCCAGATGTCAAAAAATGAATTTGATGGGCCAGAGTCCCCAGAAGCTGCTGGTGTGAACCTCAAAGGATCAACTTTTGGGTCTAAGGTTTGTCAATGCCAACTTTCAGTTCGTCTTTTCCCGTTGATGGTCATTATCAGTTTTCATATCAAGTTATTAATGACTGGACAAGACAAAAATTATCCCTCAAATGCGAAAGTGTAGAAGATCTACTGAATATCAAATCAAACAATTCCATCGAATTGAGTATGATATGACTGTATGCGTTGCAGCATCTACTATACCAGGAATATTGACGATTCGGTTGTTTATTTCATTTGATGTGTAAAACTACATGTGTTTTCTTCACCGGATAGTTGCTAATATTTTAGATCTGTTATTTGTTTTTCGTGTCCCCGAAAATTAAGTTCTCCTATTTTATGCAGAATGGGGACCATGTAAAAGATGGGGAGAGAGATCTCTCAAGAAGCAGGGAGAAGGAAAGAGGTAGAGGCCGCGATAGAGATAGGGAAAGGGACAGAGATAAGGACCGAGAAAGAGAAAAGGGGAGGGACAGAGAGAGGGAGAGGGACAGAGATAAAGATAGAGATAGAGATAGAGAAAGACATAGAGATAGGGAGACAGATCGGGACACGGAATATGATCGGCATCACAGAGACCGTCACAAGGATCGAAGTGAAAGAATAGATAGAAAGATAGAGAGGGATGATACAGACGATGATCGACATAGAAGGCGAAACGATAGGTGAAATACCTAACTTCATATGTTGTTTACGCATCGTCAGTGGTCATTCTGCATATCTTTTGTACACTGCCTGAAAGCTACTGAATCCTACACTATTTTTAATTCTCTGAGTTCCATTTAGCAGACGTAGGCTTAATGCGTCAGATATATGGCTTCCTCGTTTGCTAGCAAATATTCTCGTTTCCTTGTGATGTATTGTAATCAACTATCACTAGCAGGCTCAAAGAACATGACAAAGACAGGGAGGATAGACACCTACGCAGGCATAGATCGAGATCTCCGTCCAAATCCAGATCTGAGCATAGATCAAAATCACGCTCTCGGTCCCGCTCGCGTTCCAAAAGGTATTCTGTCACAAGGTTTCTGCCATTTCTTGTGGTTGATTCATGATTGAGAAAGCTATCAAAGTCGTAATGATTAACGTGAAAAACTTGCCATACGATTGTGTAACACTTATGTTTGTACACAACTACACATGTTTTTAATTGTCAAAACAATGCAGCAAAAGGAGAAGTGGTTTTGACATGGCACCTCCTTCTGTAATGCTCCCGGCTGCTGCTGCTGTCAGCACTGCAGGTTCATCTTAATGTTTTCTAGAATTCATCTATTAGCATAATGATATTTGTTTGGTATTTATGGTTTGTCCATATTAAATTCATGTTCTCTTTTCTGTAAGACACAAGGTTTTCAATTTTTTCTTTATGATACACAGGCCAGGACTGTCAGTTCATTTTTCATTTTAACTATATAGCTTTTCCTTTGCCAATTGAAACTGAGAGGATTTTTGGTTTTCTTGTGTTTGGTGTTTCTTTGTTTTTTTTGTATGTCCTACATTAAGTTCTAAAAGAGCAATATTGGGTTACTAGCCCCACTGTGCCGACAATGGGCGTGAGCTGATTTCTGTAGCTCATTTTGGAAGAGCAAGAACAGGTCCTATCCATCTTCAACCAGCATTCACATATTTGGCGGTTATTTCAAATTCATGGACAGTTTTATGACCATTTAATTAGAGTTGTACAGTTTGATTACTGGAGTAAAATATGGATGACAGCCGAGGCAAAGATTATTTGAGTTTTTTTGGTCTCCCTACGACTTCGTATGTTAAGACATAAATTGGCTTAGCCCTCACAGGTCAGCTGCCTGGAACTACTCCCTCTATTCCTGGAATACTCCCGAACATGTTACCAATGTCATCAGTACAGGTTTTTCCTACTTTCTGCTTATTATTCGTCTATTTTGTAGCTTATATGAATTATTTCCATTTTACTGCAGTTTGGAGCTCTCCCTATCATTCCTGTGCAGGCTATGACTCAGCAGGTTAGTTTTACGTCAAATGTAATTCCTGTTGCTTGTCAATTGTCGTTATTTAATTATTTTATTCAAATATTTGTCAGGCGACAAGACATGCTCGGCGGATTTATGTGGGTGGTCTTTCGTCGACTGCTAATGAACAGGTAATAATAAGTTCCCTCTCAAACAGCAGGACCCATATATTTGAGCATATGGTTTTTTCTGCCCAATGGATGAATCGATTCTTTTCTTATATTTCTGTTTGATTTGTTTTCTTCTGATGGCAGTCTGTAGCAACTTTCTTTAGCCATGTTATGGCAGCTATCGGAGGAAACACTGCTGGTCCAGGTTAGTCACCTTGTGACCATAATTAAATTTTACATTGTGCTATGCCACATGAATAACATCTGTTTAATTTTAGGAGATGCTGTGGTAAATGTCTACATAAACCATGAGAAGAAGTTTGCTTTCGTCGAGATGAGGTCCGTTGAAGAAGCTAGTAATGCAATGGCTCTAGATGGCATAATCTTTGAGGTTCAGCATCTTAGAAACTTTCTTCAAATTTCAGACCATTTTTTTGTGTTTGATGTCATTATGATCAACTGCTGCGCGTTTCATCGAAATGAACCGCCTATATATAACCAAGTAAATTAAAATAATTTCTCAGGGTGCGCCTGTTAAAGTGAGAAGACCAAGTGACTATAACCCCACGTTGGCTGCTACCCTAGGCCCTAGTCAACCTAACCCGAACCTCAACCTTGCTGCTGTTGGGCTGACACCAGGATCTGCTAATGGCCTTGAAGGTCCTGACCGACTTTTCGTCGGTGGGTTACCATATTATTTCACAGAAGCACAGGTCAGGGAGCTGTTGGAATCCTTTGGACCTCTCCGTGGCTTCGATCTAGTTAAAGATAGGGAGACAGGGAACTCCAAAGGATATGCATTTTGCGTGTATATGGATACTTCAGTTACTGATATTGCTTGTGCCGCCCTCAATGGGATTAAAATGGGAGACAAGACACTTACCGTCAAACGTGCTAACCAGGGCACAACACAACCCAATCCCGAGCAAGAGAGCATACTGTTGCATGCTCAACAACAGATAGCTTTGCAGGTTTGGGGGATATGCTGTCCTTTTTTTCTCTTTTGTACGCAATGCAATTGTTGCATTTTTTATGGTAAATTTCTGAAAGTTTTTTCCTTTGTTCAATTTCCCCTCTTTTATGTTCTTCCATTTTCTTTTTGTGGGCTGCAGAAAATGATGTTAGCACCTAATATCACCCCGGCAACCAAGGTCGTATGCCTGACACAGGTGGTTGACCCCGATGAACTCAAGAATGATGATGACTATGAAGATATATTGGAAGACATGAGAATGGAATGCGCCAAGTTTGGTAATTAATTAATTTGCTTGGAATACCAGTTCTGGTTTCACCTCCCACTATTTAGATAATTCGCACGACACCCACTATTTTCGTTTTCCTTGTGGCATAATTGAAAATATTGGACATAGTATTCTGGTCGTGTCATTTTTAGTCTTTTTTTTTTCAGGTACCTTGGCAAATGTGGTGATTCCACGCCCACTTCCTAGTGGAGAAATGCCTCCTGGCGTTGGCAAGGTTGTCCCCATTATCATCATCTATTATTATTTTTTAAGGTTCTAACTATTCTTCTCATTTCTTGAAGGTATTTCTGGAGTACGCAGACAGTGAAGGCGCTTCAAAAGCTAGACAAGGTCTCCACGGTAGAAAATTTGGAGGAAATGAGGTCATAGCAGTGTTTTATCCTGAAAATAAGTTCTCCGCTGGAGATTACAGTGCTTAGTTCTGTTATCTATTAGGTCCCTACTCTGTTTTTTCATCTTGAGTGCTGATTGCATTTCTTGCGAGGATATGTTTAGCTTTGTCACTTCTGTAGTAAGCATACATGCCCATACCTTTGTTATCTGATGAAACCCTTCTGTGAAATTATGATTCGTTCCACAGCTGAATAGACAAAACATAGCCATCAGCGGCTACAGGACCATATTAGCAGCTGAAAATATGACGATAGTTGCATTGATGTACCATACAAAGCCAAAATATCAAAAAACAGTGTTTGGGTTCACATCACATACTGTTCTTGGAAATTGCTTCCCTGAATCTCACAAACCAATCAGCATCCGACGAATGATCACTTTGTTGCCGCCGAGCCTCTTTCTGCAGCAAATGGGACTGCCCTTTACCATTGAGTAACTTCGTATAGTCGACTCTCTTAGGAGGAATTGGCTCATGCGGTGATAGAGACTCAAGAACTCTCGATACTTCATGCATCGTTGGCCTCTCAGATGGATGATGCTTTGTGCAGAGCAACGCCAGCTGAAAAGTTTTCTTCAAATGAGACGGTTCTACGCATGTAACAGATACCTCGGGATCAACTGCTTCCATTAACGTGTTTTCGTCTGCCTTAGCAAGAACCTGAAACATCAGACATGGTGATGTAAGTTTACTTATGTTTGTTTATGTCGGAATATCTGTATGCATGTGTGTTTATGTGCTTCAGTCTCTATACCATCTGATGTAAGTTCAAGTCATTGTCTACAGCTTTTTTCCCAGTCAACAGCTCGAGAAGAACGATCCCAAAGCTGTAAACGTCTGATTTCTCAGTCAGCCTCGAAGTCCTTGCATAATCTGGGTCAATGTAGCCTATAGTGCCAAGAACGTAGGTCGAGGCGTGCGTCTTTGCATCGGGGATACACCTGGCGATTCCGAAATCGGAGAGGTGGGCTTCGAAGTTCTCGTCGAGCAGTATATTGGAGGATTTGACGTCCCTGTGAATGATTTTCGGGTTACAGTCGTGGTGAAGGTACGATAATCCCTGTGAAGCTCCAATGGCTATTTTCAGACGTGCTTCCCAGTCCAGCTTCACCTTCCTCGATCGACCTGCAATTAAAAAGATGAGAAAGAAAAATCGCCCCAGTACTTGAGAAATGGCAGAGAGGCAACATTACCGTGGAGAAGATCCCAAAGAGAACCGTTTTCCATGTAATCGTAGAACAGCAGATTTCCCAAGGGAGATAAAGCGTATCCATGAAGGCTGACGAGGTTTCTGTGCCTTATGCTCCCGACAGTCTCTAACTCTGTCTCGAACTCGCGGCCGTCGTTGGCGTACTGAGGATAGATTCGCTTGACTGCAATGGGACGGGAATTTTTCAACACGCATTTGTATACACTGCTCGAAGCTCCGTACCCGACTATGTACTTCTCGCTCAGATTCTCGGTGAGCCTCATGATGTCTTCGTACGTGTGTAGAGCCATGTCCATGTGGAGAACAACCAGTTTGGAAGAACCTTATTTACACAAAAAAGGGTAAAAAAAAAATTATTTAGAGCCTCAGCGTATGTTGAGAGACGAATGTACGGTTTCACTACAACCTTGGGTAGCTTTGTCAGAATCCTTGGCGAAACTGTTCGTCTGCTGGTTGGATTTGTACAGAGTGAGTATTATTATCAAGAACGCAGTAAAGCAGCCGAGTATGATACAGAGAATTGCAGTCCTGGAGAATATGACTGTGTAGAGAAGAGAACAAGCGAACAGTTAACATCTGATCAAGAAATCGAAATTCTACTTATCAAAACTACCTTTGGGTTTCGAAGGATATGGATCGCATATAGAGCCCAACCAGTGACCGCATAACAAGGGATTCCCGATGAAGCTGACGAAAAAAGCGATGTCATTCAATAGTAACAGTATAAACGAAGCATAAGCTTTGGAAACTATGTTACCTATCTGGTGACAAAAGCGAGAAGTTTCTGCCTACAGGGACCGAGCCAGAGAAGTTGTTGTAAGAAATGTTGCTGGATAAATAGGACAAAAAAAACGCGAGAAATCAGAACAGCAAAACAGCAGCTTAAGTCGAACGCTACGAAAGCAATCAGAATACTCACAGCTTTTCGAGACTAAGGCAGCTTGTCAGCTGATCAGGTATCCTCCCGCTCATATCGTTGTTATTCAAGATACTGAGGTTGTAAGAGATTAAAATCAAATTGCAGATCATTCGCAGCAACAGGGTGAAGAATAACAATATCTACTGTTAACATACAGTGAGGCAAGATTTTGAAGCTGGCCCAATTCTTTAGGGATATCTCCAGACAGCTTGTTGAAAGACATGTCCCTGTAATATCACAACGTTTTTCATAATTAACAGCCGTCTAAAAGAATACAGAAAATATGCAGAATATTTGTTAAGTACAGCAGCAGCTCACAATGTCTGCAAGCTTCTTAGATCTCCAAATTCAACAGGGATCGAACCGACAAGAAGATTGCGGCTCAAGTTCCTAAATGAGGGGATGAAAAAAAAAACGTATATCAAACATCAGTTTTTTCTCTCATTGAAGTTATTAAACGACCTTGCAAGTCCTTACAGATTGAGAAGATGCTCCAACCCACCAATAGAGGCAGGAATCGACCCTGAGAAATGGTTGCTCGAAAGGTCCCTAAGGCATAAAAGAGACGAACGGCATTCCATAAGGGAAGAAACGAAAATGGAGAAAAGCTTGACATAATTTAAAGGGGGAAGCTCACAGTGTATCGAGATTGATTATGTGACCTAGCTCGACAGGTACATTTCCCGTGAATTCATTAGTCGACAGGTTCCTGATTGTACGGTTTGAGACAACCTTGTAAATTTACAAGGGTGGCAAGAAACAAGTCGACGAGAATCGTTTTTCTTACAGATACGTTAGGCTCTCAAGGTGCTTCAAGCCAGACGGAATAGATCCATTTAAATGATTTCCCCGCACATTGCTATAAAAAAACAACAGAAAGATCAGCTTTTTCACAGAGAAAAAAAAAGGCGGGCTTCTATTGCACAACACTTGAGGATTGGAGATTGTCTCACAGCTGGTTCAGTGCAGCGCACGAGCTTATGTTTTCGGGTATGGGTCCTTCTAGAAGGTTATTCGCCAGATTCCTGGAGAAAAAAAGTATAAGCCGAATAAATTCAAATTTATGCATATTGAAAACAGAAAGTCTTCAGAACGTAACAGAGAACTCACAGTTCGAAAAGTTGTTCTAGCTTCCCGAGTTCAGCAGGGATACTGCCAGAGATCTGGTTGTCGTTTAGTTGCCTTCAAAGATGCATAAATTAGAAGATAGTATGGTTTGATACGATAAAATTCACATCGTATATAATAAGGTTACTGAATATCTCACAAATAGCTAAGCTTCGACATATTTCCAAGCTCAGGCGGGATAGGCCCGTTGAGTTTGTTCCCATGAAGGTACCTAAACAGTATGGTCATAAAGGGGTTTAGACGATGCAGAAACGAAGAACTTTGCAGGGTCTGATGCACAACAGAAACGTACAGCTTTCCAGTGTATGATAAGTTCCCGAGAATCGACGGGATTGGACCAACCAGTTGATTCTCACTCAGATCTCTGAGAGTAAACAAAACATCAGAAAAGAAGCACTTCAAGGAAAAATGTTGAGTAAATGAATAAAATAGAAAACTTACAGCACGGCAAGAGCTTGCATCAGACCAATCACTTCAGGTATCTCCCCAGTAAGCATATTCCCTTGGAGAGACCTGTCAAAGATAGACCGCAGATTCACATGAATGATGATTATTATTACAGGTAGAAAGAGTATGAATAGGCTTACAAGGTAGCAACTTGAAGGAAACCTATGTTAAATGGAATCTCCCCAGTGATCTGATTGTAAGATACATCCCTGCAGACAAAGATTTGAACTTTCTGTCTAACTGAACAGTTCAAGCAAGAAATGGAGAACAATAGCTTTTCGAGAACAAACTTACAGTATCTCAAAGCTTGTGCAGTTACCAATATTGTCTGGTATAGGACCCGTGAGATTATTGCCTCGAACATCACTGTAAGCAATGCAGCAATGGAATAACTGCAAAGCATGAATTCTATGACAAAGGAAGTAGGTTCAGTTTGTGACTACTTACAAGTACCAAAGGCCGGTGAGTTGACACATGTCGGGGGATAATGTGCCAGTCAACAAATTATCCCGCAAACCTCTGCCCCAGATATCGAACAATATTACGGACGAATAAATAAGAAATGCGAAACGATTAGGACAACGCAAGAGCAGTTATTACAGATATTGCAAGACTTCATTCCAGTATATCAGCCTTGGTATTTCTCCGGTCAGCTGATTGCGAGCGAGATCACTGAGGCATCGGAAAAACACAATGAATCAATAATTGGTACATATTCGTTGATTATGGGATGACCGAAGGATATAAAGAACATCACTTACAGTGTTTTCAGATTAGGAATTTGGGTGAGTGTTGATGGTATTGGACCAGTTAGCTGATTGTTCTTCAGACTCCTAAGAAAGGTATTTGTTCATTTATACACAGTTTTGCTACTAAACTAAACCAAGTTCATAATGGATGAGAATTGAGGGATCAAAGCTTAACGGATCGACTCACAGTAGCTCTAGTTGCTTCAGCTTAGAGATTGCAAATGGTATGTCTCCTTCAAGCAAGTTTTCCGACAGGTCACTGAGGACAAGAAAAAACGTTCAGACAAAGAACTAACTCGTCATCAGTCACTGTGAATGGATGCTAACAATGGACGAAGAACTCACAGTATTACAAGGGAAACACAGTTGCCGATCTCATCTGGGATTTGACCGGTCAGCTTATTAGCCTCAAGGTCTCTGCCCAGTAAAATACAAAATGTCAGAAGGGTAAGAAAAACAAGAATCATAAGGACATGAAATAATCATATAGGTGGTGTTTGTCTGCTAATACTAACAGTATTTGTAGGCTCCTCAAATCGCCAATTGCAGGTGAAATCTCCCCAGCCAAGCTCAGATACGACAAGTTCCTATCATTTCAAGAGGAAGGGTAGGGTTTACAACAAACCAAAAATGAAATCTTTATGAGATCTGCATAGGCATGGCGACACAGAGGAGAAAACGTACAAGGCAACGACGGACGTGGAAAGATTGCCGCAAGACA
This sequence comes from Craterostigma plantagineum, assembly GCA_027422505.1. Lineage (NCBI taxonomy): Eukaryota > Viridiplantae > Streptophyta > Magnoliopsida > Lamiales > Linderniaceae > Craterostigma > Craterostigma plantagineum. The sequence goes on from JAPQWV010000004.1 coordinate 418,315, forward strand.
CGCCTCGCCAAGAACAGTAGTCGCCGTCGTGAGCCTCGTCCCAATCTTGGAGCGCATTTTCCACGTTGCTGAATGAAGCTTTGATGGACATCAATGCTTTTCCTGTAAAACAGTGCTGTATTTAGTTACACATAGGCAGCGAACGCAGCTTACAAACAGAGTATTTTTTCAGATGAAACGTAAGTATAAGCAAATGGTGGTAAGCGATGGTATTCAAAACCCGTCCTCGCCTCTCCAATGATTGCATTTTGCAAAAATGTCGAAAAAGTTTGGAACTTTCCGAAAAAGATGAATCAAGACTTGTAAAGGACTGAGTTATGTAACAAAATGGCGAAAAAATCACGTTCTTCACGAGGATGTACGGAGAAGACAACTCCCATGGAAAGCCAAAGTTACAGTAACAATAGACTATAGAAGAGGGTATAAAAGACAGAAAAAAATAGAGACAACCTTCGTCACTAAGAGTTGAAGCAAGTGGAAGCACGAGCAAGAACACCACAACGAAAATCATCGAACTCAATCTCATTCTTATGTTTCTTCTAAGTGATGACACGCTTCCCTCTCTTCACAAAATCCTCGAGCTCCAAAGCAGTAACAGAGTCTTAATCATCTCTTTCTGAGCTAATTCATTCAATGCCAACTCTCTAAAGCAACAATGTCATTACCATTCTTATGTGCTGGGCTACGAAAGATAAGCATATGAGATGGAGTTAAAGTTAATATGTATGCAATGTATCCCAGAGACCAGGCGTTTAGCGTGAACTGTAAGGCAGAGAGTAGCAGCAGAAGCACAGAATAGAAAGAAACAGAGTAGTATGTTGTGCTGTTAATGCAGAGAGAGAGAGAGAGAAAAAAGCTACGAGCTTTAAATGTTTTCTGCAGCACCCACAACACAAAGACACAGATTTGTAGCGAGGATTGTTGTGTAATGTACAGCAGTACATACGAACACGCATGAGACTATTATCAGCTTAGCTTAACACAAGAAAGAAACTGCGTTGAATGAAGAGAGAGAAAGCAGAAGCTTTTTAACTTTATATGTTTTTCGAATCATAACTGTATCTTATGTAGTAATCATCTGACAATAATTAGGCTCTTTGAAGCATTAATGATCATGCTTTCGTTGCTAAACACTGCAGTGCCATGCAATGATAAACACGTACGATGTACAGATGGATTTAAACGGCGGTGAAGCGACGTTAAACAGTAAAATGTGTTAAAAAAAAAAGATTTTTTGATGGGAAAGATTTATAGCACAGCCGCCGTCAGCCGTATTTCTGCCGTTTCTACCCAAAAGCGTTTAATCGTCGACTATTATCGTTCTTTTATTCATTTTTAATATCAACTAATTATTTTCTTTTTCTCAGTCTAAATATAAATATTTTATCTTACATAGATAGGGGCCACTTTTTAGTATCATTAATAGGCGTAGCTTGCCTATAGTTTTCGAGTTTTTCTTTTTCTTCTAAAAAAAAAGTTTTCGTTGTATGAATAAAAAAAAACAAGAATTCAAATCTTTGCATCCGTAGCAGCCTGCAAGTTTCTGAATGCTGACCAGAATTATTTTCTTTACTTTGGACTCATCGTGACTGAATTAATTAGAAAGGTAGATTCTTTTTTTTATTTTTTATTTAACGTCTGTTCATTTTTAACTTTTGAAGGATTTGATAAAGATATTGGTGTTTGTTGTTCTATCGCTTTCGATAGGTTGCAGTGTACAGTACTGTGTATTTAATTTCATTTTCTCTGCACACTTATATGTCCGTCCATTAATTTTATGTGGATTTAATTTTGTGGTACTATAGCAATTTAACTTTGTTTTTACATGGAAGAATTATTATTATTTAATTTAGTTACCACAAAGGAAGTCGACAAACTCGTATTTAATAGGCCAGTGGAATTCTTATTTATTTATCTTACTTCTGCTGTTTTCGTCACCATAATAAAACAAATAAAAAATAGAACATGTGCCCCACTTTTTTTATTTAATTTTTTGCTGATATGGGAATTGATTAAGGCTGGGTTGTTCACGTCCATCGTATGACCCGTGATAGTCATCATTACTTTACTACATCTACATATGCACATACTAGTAATTACCCGTGCAATTCACGGAGTTAATTATATATAAACACTATTAATTATTTATGGTAGTTTGGTTACTAACACTTAAGCTAAGATAAATGAGTATTTTAATTAGTAAGCTAAAATAATTGGTACTTCTTTTAATATTATATTTATTTTTATTGTATTTATTGTTGTAGGACATGTGTCATCACCACAACAAAACTACATTTAAATGTATATATAGGATACTAGTATATTCCCGTGCAATGCACGGTATTAGCTATTTCTAATTTTTATATGCTAATAAAATTAGTAAATTTCATGTGGGTTAGCGGGTAGTTATTGACTAAATTAACATATAATAGTGGGTGGTTTCTAGTTTTTTTTAAATTTAAAATAATTATTCGACACATTGCAGCACTATAAGGCACGTACATTTCTATAATTATATAAGATTACTACAAAAATACTCGAAAATAGTAAAATATACGGAAACAAAATGTTATGGGCTTTTCGAAAATCTGCTATAAAATAGAATGATGATACGTGGATCGTCGTATTGCTATTGCATGGGCTTCAGAAAAATCATTAGAAACCCACTCATTTCAATGTACTCTACAACTTTCTCTCCAAACCAAAACGTCGAAAAATATTTGATCTTTTCTTCAGTCGAAACTTCATTGCATAACAACGTCAAGACAGACCAAGAATACGAGGCATAATACATGTGTTGCTTTCTCACTTGCAAGAAAAGAAAAGAGTGTCTATGTTTCAAAGAACACAACAACCTAGTACACCTTCCTCGAACTCAAGATTCTCCCGCGTGGATTCCAAAATGGATCAAAATAAAGCCCTAAAGATGAAATCAAAGGTATCCCTTTAGACTTAACAATCTTGATCCTCACCACAGATGCATTCACAGCTCCCATTTCAAGCCTATGAAGCCTCTTATACCCAACAGTAGTCGCCTTAACAACCCTAACTCCATCAGCAAATACCTCGTGTTTCTTCACCCTCTGCCCTAATCCAATCGCTTCTTGAACCCTAATCACATTGAAAGAAACCTTCTTCCCATCCTCTGCCTTAAACTCTATCCAATGCTTACCTTCCACCCTTTCGCTGGGAGCCCAGTAAGTCCACGTATGATCATCGTCCAACACGTTCAACGGCCCGAAAGAACTCTCCTTATTACCTCCTCGTTGGCTGCTCGCCCTAACCGAGCATTCCTGGGCAAGATTCTTGGCGAAAATGGAGTCGAGGGCTCCTCTAAACTGCTTCAGCGTTCGGACATCTGATTCAGATATCAGGCCTGTAGTGTTGGGCGGGACGTTGAGCAGCAAAACGCAGTTTCGACCCACGGATTTGTAGTAAACGTCTAAGAGCTCGTTCAACTTCTTCGGCGACTGAGATTTGTGCCAAAACCAACCTTTTCTGATCGACACGTCGCACTCGGCGGGTACCCAGTTGGTCCCTTTAGGGTCGCCCGTGTTGAGGTAACTGCAAAGAAAGAAAAAAAAAGTTGGAAACTTTTTTTCTTCACAAACTTTGCGCCAACTATTTTCTTTCTTGGCACAACAGCTTATTACTTATTACCCGACATTGGTAGTGCCTATGGTTATGGAGCTCCCATTAATGGCGGACCAACAAGTCGACCCGGCTTGACCCATTTCGTTCCCGACCCACCTCACGTCGGGGCCCGCATCCGAGAATATATTGATGCTGCTCTGCAATTCCTTGACCATTGAGAACCAATCGCTGAAGTAGCAAGTCATGTTCTTCGCATTCGAACCCTTTGCACCGTCGAACCATATCTCCCTTACGTTACTACCATAACTGCAGAAGGAAAGAAATCAAACAAACCCCCCTTGGAAGGAAATCAAGAAATCGTGTTTACTATCACACAATCTCTCACTTGTTGAGCAGTTCTTGAAGCTGAGCCATGTAGAACTCGTTGTACTCCACGTCGTTCCCATACCTACGATCGTGCCTATCCCAAGGCGATAGGTACAGCCCAGCGTCTATCCCACGAGATTTTGCTGCGCCGACGAAATCCCTTACAACGTCTCCGTTTCCGCCGTTTAAAGGGCTGCCCATTACTGAATGGTCGGTGTACTTCGATGGCCATAGACAGAAGCCGTCGTGGTGCTTGGCGGTTAGGATCATCAAGGTGACGCCCGTCTGCTCGGCGACTTCGGCCCATTGGGCCGGGTTGAGGCCCGATGGGCTGAATATTTCCGGGCTTTCGTGGCCCGTTCCCCACTCGGAGTCGGTGAAGGTGTTGACTCCGAAATGGTGGAAGAATATGATTTCTCTTTGCTGCCATTTGAGCTGAGAGAAAGAAGGGAGAGGAAGGATGGGCAATGGCGGCGGCGTTTGCAGTGGTTTTAGCTGAGAGGAGAAGGAAAATTGAGATAGGATTGCTAGCAGTGGTAATAAGAAGGTGTAGTGAGCCATGAGTATATTAATGTGTGTGTTATTATTACAAGGTTTTTTTATTTGATTCTTCTTGATTAATGGATGGATGGATGGATGGATTGTATAGATAGATGTTTATCGTGAGCGGAGAAGGAACGTGACAAGAATTTTATTTTAATTATTTGTTTAAAGATGGAAATCGTACCATTAAAAGCATGGGATATGTAGGTAGGGCGGAAAAAGGTGATTGAAAATCTTGTTTGTTTTTATATATCCATACGAAGCTAAGGTCCCGTTCCTTTCTTTGTATGGGTGTGGTTGCATCGTTCACGAGGGTGATTTTACCTTTTCCTTATCCTCTCTATTATTGATTCCTGAAATTTCTTGATTTGTATAAATTTGGCAAAAAAAAAAAAAGAAGAAACTAAAATTTCTCTTCAGTTTGGAAGATTCACATTCATCTTTGTCCTTATTGTGTTCATGCATTAGACATAGGTAATAATAGAGACTTAAGAAATCGTCGGAGAAATATTAGTACGTACTACCTCCGTCCCACTTATTTCTCCCATCTTTCCATTTCGGGCGTCCCACATAATTCTTCCCATTTCCATTCTTGGTACAAAAATTATTCCAATAATTAAACTAATTACATCATTTATATTAAAAAAATTCTTAATTTGCGTGCCAACTAATAAGTTTTCTCTCTTCTCCATACCTTAAAAGTGTACTATAATATTAAAATAATGTAGTTTCTTAATCTCCGTGTCCACTAATCTTTGGAAAGAATTAAATGGGACAGAGGAAGTATAACAAATGCTTTTGGAAAGTGGCTAAAAATCTTTTCCGTTATTCATCGAGCTTCCTTTCATAAACCAACAAATACTTAACTAAGTCAAAATATTCTCAAATTTCAACCATATTTCAAGCAAGTTTGTTCCAATGAGAAAGGTGAAGTGGTGGGCTGGAGTACTATGAATGGGAATTGGTCCCAATGTAAGAATTTTGTTTCGTATGTTGGGGGCTCACCAATAACTAGTCCCAACATGACGTTTGGATCCAAAGTTTGGGCTTCTTCCACTAATAAAGACGACATGCACGGGTTTCAAGCGAATGGTTAACGCTGAGTTATCTGCCTTTAAGAAAGCACGAGGTACGTATAGCAGAGCACCTTTAAATGCTGATATTCATTGGGAGTTTAAATGAAGGCGTTGAACGTTGAGTTATTAATTCTCGCAGGAAAAAGTAGCTCAGAAAAATGCAGAAATTCTTATGGGCTAATGAAGGGGGAGGTAGCTTATAACATTTATTTGAGTGCATGAAAGGGACGACTTCATTGAATTCTAGCGAACACACCTCAAGCGTTTGGGCAGTGTTATATGAGTTTTTGATTAATGCAGTGACGTGCTCTCGGTGGAACGAATAGCTCTAATATTAATGTATGTTACTTCCCTTGCATATAAATGGCTTTTTGTGTAATTAACCGAAAGTAGAAGGTGGAGAGATGTGATCAAAGCCTATATATTATTTCATTCTCTTCTCTTACGTACGTACACAACAAAGGGTTTTATTGCTGCAACATGGCAGATGAACGCATTTAAGATTCATTGTGGTACAGATACAAATCATCATGGGACCTTTCGCTGAAATAATTGTACCTTTATTCAACAATATGTGGCCACCAATTTACAATTTCTTATCAACGTGAGGAGGGATATCAATATAAAGCTTCGACTTAATTAATTCATCATATTCATGCAATAAACTCGAATTTCGTTAACTATCACAAGATTCCAAGATAAGTAGAGAGCAACTACCTCATTTAACCAAGATCATGCAACAACACAGCAAGCATTCAATATTAACCAACTACAACTTTGTATTTATTACGTTTCCCTTCTTCCCAGTCAGATATTTTTAAATCTCTGCTTCTCTGCTCATTCCCATGAGATAATAGCTTCATTTACATTAAAGGAAAGAAAAAAAAAAAAAAAAACACACAGAGGAAGAATGCAAGAACCGACATTAAAATGGTGCTGTATACTTCCTCTTATTCTGTGTCTGTCAACCTTCGTCGTCATTACATCATCATCGTCGCCGGAAAACGCAAAGAAGACATACATAATACAAATGAACAAATGGGCTAAGCCCCAAAGCTTCGCCGACCACCGCGAGTGGTACTCGTCGCTGATCAACTCAGCAGTCAAATCGAACTCAGACCCACTGAAACAACAAGAATCCTCACACGCGCCGGCGGCAGAAGGAGAAGAAGGTCGAATAGTGTACAGCTACGAAACAGCGTTCCACGGCGTCGCCGCCCAGCTAACAGACCAAGAGCTCGCCCAGCTCCAATCCCAAGAAGGCGTGCTCGCCGTCTTCCCCGAGACAAAGCACCAGCTACACACCACTCGCAGCCCATCCTTCCTCGGCCTCGAGCCACCGCCGCAAGGCCGCCACTCCGCCGGCGCCGGCATCCCACCCGACAGTCCGTACGGCGGCCACGACGTGGTGGTTGGCGTCCTCGACACCGGGATCTGGCCGGAGAGCCCCAGCTTCAACGACACGGGCATGGCCGGAATCCCTCGCCGGTGGAGGGGCACGTGCGAGACCGGCCGTGGGTTCTCCAGAAACCACTGCAACAAGAAAATCGTGGGCGCCCGCGTCTTCTACAAGGGCTACGAGGCCGCCTCGGGCCGAATCAACGAGCAAGAGGAGTACAAGTCGCCGAGAGACCAGGACGGGCACGGAACCCACACGGCGTCGACCATCGCCGGAGCTCCGGTCGGCGGAGCGAACCTCCTCGGATACGCCGGCGGGACCGCCAGGGGGATGGCGGTCGGCGCCAGGGTGGCGGCGTACAAGGTGTGCTGGAAGGGCGGGTGCTTCAGCTCGGACATACTGTCGGCCATCGACCAGGCGGTCTCCGACGGGGTGGATGTCCTCTCCATTTCTCTGGGCGGCGGCGTCTCCTCCTACGCGAGGGACAGCCTGGCGGTGGCAGCCTTCGGGGCGATGGAGAGGGGCGTTTTCGTCTCTTGCTCGGCCGGGAACGCGGGCCCCGATCCGCTCAGCCTGACCAACGTGTCCCCGTGGGTGGCTACCGTCGGGGCGAGCACCATGGACCGCGAGTTTCCGGCAACGGTTAGGCTCGGGAATGGGAAGATTTCGGCAGGGGCTTCTCTTTACAAGGGGAGGATGAACCTCTCGACGAAGAAGATGTATCCCTTGGTTTACCGAGGGACGAACTCGACAAATCCCACGCCTAGCTCGATGTGTTTGGAGGGAACGTTGGATCGGCGGTCGGTCGCCGGGAAGATCGTTGTCTGCGACCGAGGGATCAGCCCTCGAGTCCAGAAGGGTCAGGTCGTCAAAGACGCAGGTTCGCACGCAAAAATTCACATATTATTATTACCTAGCATTGAAATATGTATCATAATTTTTACGTTCCGAGGTATCCCCAAACTGAACATGGCTTTACTCTAGTCGCCAAATACTAGGGTGGGCTTGCGTCATAATTTTTACGTTCCGAGGTATCCCCAAACTGGACATGGCTTTACTCTAGTCGCCAAATACTAGGGTGGGCTTGCGCCACACAAACATGGCGGATGCTTAATTGTGCCACACACTCAAGTGGGGGGCTAATTACGGGATGAATAGTCTCAAATTCACCTGACAACGATAGTCACTTAGGATAACACGCTACTTGAGAAATATAAGGACTTGGTTGTTAGTGAAATATAAGACGAGTTCTTCCATTGTGTGCCAGGTGGAATAGGCATGATCCTGACGAACACGGCCTCGAACGGGGAGGAACTGGTGGCCGACTGCCACCTCCTCCCGGCCGTTGCCGTTGGGGAAAAAGCCGGCCAAGCCATCAAGCGGTACGCATCGACGAGCCCCAACCCCACCGCCACGCTATCCTTCCTCGGGACCAAACTACGAGTCCGCCCTTCTCCCGTCGTGGCGGCCTTCTCCTCACGCGGCCCGAATATCCTCTCCCTCGAGATCCTAAAGCCCGACATGGTCGCCCCGGGGGTCAACGTACTCGCCGCGTGGACCGGCGAGCTCGGCCCGTCGAGCCTCCCGACGGACCGCCGACGCACCGACTTCAACATCCTGTCGGGAACGTCCATGTCGTGCCCCCACGTGAGCGGCGTGGCGGCTCTGATCAAGTCGAGCCGCCCCGAGTGGAGCCCGGCGGCCATCAAGTCGGCCCTCATGACCACGGCCTACGTCCACGACAACACAGAGACCCCACTAAGAGACGCCTCCACGGCCGGCTTCTCGACCCCCTACGACCACGGCGCGGGCCACATCCAGCCCGTCAAGGCTTTAGACCCGGGCCTCGTCTACGACGTCTCCGCCCAGGACTACTTCGACTTCCTGTGCACCCAAGGGCTCGACGAGGGCGAGCTCGTCGTCTTCTCCAAGTTCTACAACAGGACCTGCCGGAGCTCCGGCGCCGCCGGCCGGAGGTCGCCGGGGGACTTGAATTATCCGGCGATCTCGGCGGTCTTCCCGGAGAGCGCGAGCGTGACGGAGATGACCGTACGGCGGACGGCGACCAACGTGGGGCCCGCCAAATCGAGCTACCACGTGGTGGTGTCGGAGTTTAAGGGGGCGGCGGTGAGGGTGGTGCCTGACAGGCTGGAGTTCAGTGAGAGGGTTAGGAAGATTACTTACGAGGTTGTGATAACTACCAAGGCTAGGCAGAAGGCGCCGGAGTTTGGAGCCATTGTGTGGAAGGATGGGGTTCGTAAGGTAAGGAGCCCACTCCTTATTACATGGCTGCCGCCGTTGTGATTGAAGATGGAAGTGATGTAATAACGTTGATCAGGTTTGATTTGGTCCGTACCATGACGTTTGATCTGTTGCATTGCGTGATTTGATATTTTACAGAGCTGAAAGAAGCCATTGGCTGTTTGTGCTTTAGAATCTTCTCTAAGCACTTCTTCGTACGTTTAAAAAGGGAAACAAATTGAATGAAGAAAATATGAGAAAAAAAAAACTGTGAGCATCTATCAATCTTTGATCTGAGTGTTGTACCCATGTTGACCTTGCAAAGAAGGTAATGCAGCCCACGAAAAGTCAAACTCCCTCGCTTGGTTATCGACTTGTACTTTACTACTTCCTCCAAAGTAACTCCCCTGTAATAGCACTTCTCCCAGTGGATTATTACTACAATGGAAGCTATTATTAATGTCATTATCAGATGGCCAAGGACAGTCGCTGCCGCCGCCGCCGCCGCCATCTTCAAAAGCTTCACTTTCCGTCACATGGTTGTTCATTATCATCATCTGAGGCGACCAACAAAACTGTTGTTCTTCTTCCCACGGCCAAGGCCCATTCGCATCGCTGGGGCACATCTCTACGCCTTTATTACACGGGTGGTATCAACGAACAACTGACCAAACTCTCTACTCTCAGAGCTGCCATCGTACGGACCAATAACGGCGTCGGGCAAGCTCTGTAACAGCTTCGTCTTCTTAACCTCGACGGGGACGAAGCCTCCGAAAGAAGAGTCCCCGCCTATCACGACGTGGCCGGCGCCCTTCTTACCAAAGAGCTTTGACTTGAGCGCGCCGACGAGCCCCTCGGACTCAGATCCCTCGGCCCTGCACATTGCGTCGAAGGAGAAGGGCTCGAGCTTGTCCAACGCCAGTGGCTCGAGCTCGCGGCCGTCTTCGTCCGGCGGCTCGAAGTTGGTCCTCGCCTGCGGGCCCCTCAGCTGACGCGCCGCGCTGTCGTAGGCGCGCGCCGCTTCCTCCGCCGTGTCGAAGGTTCCCAGCCACAGCCTGACTTGTTGGACGGAGTCCTTTATCTCGGCCACCCAACGGCCTGACGGCCTCTGACGAACGCCGACGAACTTCCGGTGGCCCTTCGCTGACGAGGCTTTTGACTTCCGAGCGCGGTCGTCGTTTCTTACGTCAGCGACGCTCTGCTTCATCGCCGCGACTGTATAGAAATGGTTCTGTCTTTATTTGGATAAGGATATGATACGTTCTTTATTTAGATATTGTGGGGGTATTTATGGAAGGGATGAAGATTTGATAATAAACCACATATATATATATATATGTATATATTGTTTCTCATTATTGTCATCAAGTGCAGGCCTTTGGAAAATCAAAGCCATCGAATGATCCGAAGTTTGTTGATTATTACGAGATATGAACTTTGTTGCAATAATATTTCAGCTTACTTACTAACTTAGTACTTGCATTGTTGTTTTGAAAGGGTCAAACTCAACTTGCCTGTACCAGCACGCCATATAAAATCAACATTCGTTAATAAATATATACAGCGGATGTTGGTTTTGTTTTTTTTTTTTTTTTTTTTTTTTTTTTTTTTTGGAAATTTTCACTAAATAAAAATAAAAGAGTACAGCCGCGTACATGAGCAATATCATGACGCTCCAACCCGCTAACATGCTACCACCAGACACAAGCAATATACCACAAGCGGCATATGCACCCTACTCTAAAGCAAAACAAAAGGCCGCAAAGACAAATACAAAGCATTAAAGATCATATAGGATCAAGAACCAATGTCATCGCCCGGCATATCTTGAAGGACAGCGAAGGAATTGTTGGACTTCACCAGATGGGAACCAGTGGTCGCAAGTCGACTTTGCATTAAATTCACAGCGCTTGAGGGCTCAGTAGCTTTAGAATTCCTTTGATCCATACCCTCATCACGCCCCTCCTTATCAATCTTACCTTGCACCTCATGCACTCTAGAGGACGAAGGGTCATCACTCAGACCTGAAGATGGTGGCAGATTGCGCGACGCATTTGCGACATGCACATCACGAGAAGTCGTATCGACCGCTATCGCCTTGCCTTTCGCCACTACTCGCTTCCAAGATCGTTTATCCTTCACAATATGCCTTGAAGCCTGAGAAATAGTCCGAGAAAATGGTTGTGTCCGATATATTACTGTTGGTAGTGCAGTCTGCTCCTTCGACTTGATTTTGGTTGGACATTCTGAATTATTATGTCCAATGCCAGAACAAATAGAACACCAAGAAGGCCGCCACTCATATTCCACCTTAATATTAATAACATCCACTTGATCTCCATTCTTGACAGGAAGCCGGAGATTAAAACTGTCAATATAAGGTTCATTGAGGTTCTTCAAGACATAAACCCTAGCGTAGTCAATACGCTCCATAGTAGTGGTAAATGCATCTGGGAAAAGTGGACGACCAACTGCACTAGCCACAATACCTAAGCCCTCCTTCGTCCAGTACTCCGAAGGAAGATGCCGAAGACGAACCCATATTGGGACCTCATGATGGGTTTTCTTCTCAAATGTCATGCCCTGACGCCATTCTTCCAGAGTGAGTGGCTGACCATTAAGTGACCATGGTCCACCTTCTAACACTTCGCACATCGCCTCTGCTGACTCAAAACGAAATTTGAAGAATCCGTTGGATGTCGATCGCACTTCCACCAGATGCGTCCACAATGACCTGAAGTGTTTTTCCACACTAGGAAAATAAGGCTTACGGCCAAGAAAGTATCCAACAAGAGTGTGTTTCCAGCGGGGACACCCCTTAACTACCACATGCAAAGGCGGCCTAACTTCAAGAGTGCCCTCTACCATCTCTGGTGGAGTAAAGTCAAGCTGAAGCCTCTCTTGATGAGTTTTCCTTAATGGGGCAGTTTCAGTATAACGACCCCGAAGAACATCAGCAAACGAAGGCGGTGGGCTCTGCGATACCGTGGGGGAAACTTGATGGCTTGTAGTCCCTCCAGCAACAATGGAAACAGTAGACGTTTGCATCTCATGCACCACCGCATCCAACGCAGTGATTACCTGGGCCTGTAATGGAGACGTGATAGGATGTCCCCCGGGCGACGGATTCATAGCATCACTTGTGCCCATCGCCAAACAAGTTTTATCACATCCATTTTCGACTACCGCTGAATTCATCCCATCATCATTATCCAATCTCATCCCCTTCAACGGGGGAGGAGTACATATTCGTCGTTGAAACACCTCGCTACTAATCTCGTTAGCACCCTTTAAGGGTTTGAGAATCATGGAACCCACGCCCACATCTGAATGATTTTTAGCTAGAACTGTATTCAGCTGCGGCAGGCCCTCCAACAGCAAAGGCCCATCCCCCATTAAGGCTTGAGGGGCTGGCGGTTTCTGCTGCATAGCTTTGCCTTTGCCCCCCCTATCAACACCTTTCACCTCTTCATTCGATATTTGCCTAGAACTCGCCCCATTCTTAAAGTCAAGAAATCCCCGCCGAAACAGTTCTTTTCCTTGTGAGCGGGTCAGATGAGACTCCTCTTGAATCACCATGACGTTATTATCAGAACTAGCCTCGAGAGTCAAATCTGTCAAATTGTTCCCCTGATCCATAGCTCCAGTACGCCACATGTCCTTGCCAACAACACGATTCAACAATTCCGTAAATCCTTCACCGTCAAATTTTGCACCAAACGATGGGTAATCTCTACCCAATTTCTCGAGATCTGGAAGATTTAAAACATTTTCTGTCGTTGAAGAAGTTCCACTCATCATCGATCCGCACATCAGAGACAATGTCGCCATATCAAAGTTCAGCAAGAAAACAACGAGCACAATCGAGGAAATCGAAAAAACATGGGCTGCTCAAGACGAAAGGGGCCGTGGTGGGTAGGCAGTGTGTAGCGACTGATGCAAGTTTCGCAGGTGGAGGCTGTAAGATGAACGGTCCCGAATTAGAAACGTCGATGGCGGTGAAGGATGTGCAACTCTCCAAATTTACTGGGCTCTGCAGATTTAACTGGCACACTCGGTCGTTGTCGGGGTGAGGATGGTCTTGGGCGATGTGGGGTATGGGCGGCGGTATGAGAGCGCGACTGAGGTGGATGATGGTGCGGCGACGACGACGGAAATCTGCAGGTGTTGGATCTGAGGCGCCGCGGGTCTTTGGGCTGCGACGACGGGAAACTAGATGGCCCGCACCCACCGGCCGGCCAGATGGTGGCCGGAGACGGCGGTGGGTGACCGGGTGAGGTAGGAGAGAAAGCTAACTGCTGGCGGCTGGTTTTCGTTTCTGTAGGGTTTTACTTTTTTCGTTTTTAGATTTTTTTTTTTTTTTTTTTTTTTTAGCTAGAGAGAAGGAGGAGAGAAATCGCAAGAGAGAGATTCAAAGTCGCAAGAGATTCAAATGTTGGTTTTGTTTTGTTTAAGAAAGATGTTGGTTTTGTTTTGTTTAAGAAAGATGTGATGTGCTGTACTGTGCTTCTTCATAATATATTGTTATATTTTAACGAAACTTCTCGGCAAGTGTACCCAAATAAACGATCCATTCATTCGCGACAAGTAACCATATTTTTTTAAACAAACTCTTGTCTGCAATTGTTAATGTCTGAACTGATAGCATAGCAAACAATCAGCCTGCAATATAACATAACAGTGACATTAATTTAACTTCCAATGTTAGCTATCTTATCACATGTGGCCATAGTTATCCTAGAAATTTTTCTATTTTTACCACCTTGCTTGTCAATTTTCTTGTCGTCGATCTCTTCTGTTTGCTAAGGTTATTGTTTGCCTCGTTTGATCAGCTCCAAGGCAGCTAAGCTATCTTACATTTCTTGGAAGTGTTTTACCTCAGAGAAACTCCCCACATATAACTTGGAATAGCCATAGATTATCCATGATATACTATAGAAATATGTATATATAACTAATTGTGGACCGTATTTAATTGGACCACGTTTGGCCGTCGCCCTATACATATACATATGTTATATGCATGTAAGATAATAATATTATTACATAAACATATAGCCCCACGTCATCCTCGCGCCTTTCGCCAAATGGAACCACCCTTTGTCCAAAACCCAGACGGCTCGATCACACGCACGGCGAACTTCGCCGCCGACTCGCCGGCCTCGGAGGACCATGGAAATCCCTATCCTACCCTCAGCAGAGACGTGCCCATCAACCAAGAAAAGAGAACTTGGGCACGCATCTATATCCCCAAAACCAGGGAGGAAAATACCAAACTGCCCCTCGTAATCTACTTCCACGGCGGAGGCTTCGTAGTGTTCAGCGCGGCGTCGTCGATGTTCCAGGGCTTTTGCGCCGAGCTGACCAGTAGGACGCCGGCCGTGATGGTGTCCGTAGATTACCGCCTGGCGCCGGAGCATCGCCTCCCGGCGGCGTACGACGACTGCTTGGAGGCGGTGGAGTGGGTTGAGACGGCGGAGGAGGAGTGGCTGGCAAAGTACGCAGACTTTTCCAAGTGTTTCCTCATGGGCAGTAGCGCAGGTTAGTTAGCTAGCTAGACTGTGCGCCACTCGTTTATTACCAAGAAAGAAAATGGAAAATGAAAGTGATTGGGCGTAAAAATACAAGGACTCGATTGGGCCATATGCTTTCATATTTGGGCTGATCTCTAAATTGTAAAAACTTATGGTACCAGTATTACAATTCCGATAATTCGATGGGCCTCAAAAGAAAAAGACTTTCCGACGCAGGTGGAAACATAGCTTACCACGTGGGCCTACGCGCCGCCGCACGCGCCGACCGTCGGATCAAGATCCGAGGGTTGATACTGCACCAGCCTTACTTCGGCGGCGTCGAAAGGACTCCGTCGGAGACCAAGCTGATCGACGACCCCGTCCTCCCACTCCACGCCACCGACATGATGTGGGGCTTCGCTCTGCCGATCGGCGCCGACCGTGACCACGGTTACTGCAATTTCACGGCGAAGTCCTACTCCGACGATGTTTTCGAGAAGATTAAGGAGGAGGGGTGGAAGGTCATGGTGACGGGATGCGACGGCGACCCGTTGGTGGATCGTCAGCGCCAGCTGGTGGAGGTGCTGAGAGGCAGAGGAGTCGAAGTGGTGGCTGAGTTTGCCGGCGGTGGTTGTCACGGCGTCGAGCAATTTGACGGCGGTAGAGCTGATGTTTTCTATGGGCTGGTGAAGACCTTTATCCATTCTCTTCTTTATTGAGATTCTTTCTTTCTGATGTGGGCTTTCACTTTCGGACCCAAACAGTCAACAAATATCCGACCCGTTATTACCAGTGGATCATAGCTTCGTACGAATAAACAGCCCATTTCATATCTGACTTAATTAAATTTAAAACGATGAATTGGAATGTTGTCTCAATGGGATCGAATGTCAAAATAGAAACTTTATATTTAGGGTTTTATCTATCATGACATCTTTCTATTCTACTAAAAGAGGACGTGACGCATGTCATCGAAATGCTTTTGTCGTTTCATCAAACTAGATAGTTGTATAAACGTATCCGATGCACATTCTTTTAATTGTTATATATCATAGATATGCGAACATATGTCCGGACAATAGGAAAGACAAGAATTTGTGTAAGAAACAAAACCCTTCTCTAATTTCCTTCTGCATATGAAAAAATAAAAACGTTAACTATTGCTTTGACATGCTGTCACTTTGATAATTATCATGTTAGATAACAATTAACAACTACGGGTCCAACTCTAGTTAATTTGTCCATATACACAATATTTTGTGAGAGTAGATCTTGAAGCATCATGAACAACCTATCTATGCATAATAAATGCTAGGACAATGCGATTACTTTTTTTTTTTCGGAGGAACAATGCGATTACTTTAACACAAGTTAGAATTGAAAAAATATTACATATTTTGAGTAATAAATTATAAGTAATAATATGTTTGTCTTGTTCTGACGTCACAAGGGTTAGGGAAAAACAAAAGAAAAAAAAAGAAGAGAGTTAGGACAAGTGGAATCCTGACATAATCCTACGAAATGTCGTGTAGCCACAGCTAATACTTTGCAACCAAACAAATTACATACACATTCGAAATATATATATATATACATATATGCATAACTCAAACATATATGTAAATTTATGAAAAATTTCAAAATATCATGCACCATCAGAGCCAAGATTGGCCAGTGGCAAAGAAACAAACGTTGCCACGTGAAGCCGGCCCTTTTGGGAACCTATCATCGAATAAAAACGAAATGGACTATTATAATTAATGTATCACAATATTAAGCAGTATTTTGTCGTCTTTTGATTAGTTTTATCCGGCAAATATGTTTTTACCATCGTCGAGATTTTCCTACACAATGATAACGAAATGTTATCTTTTGTGATATTTTAAGTTACGACAGTATTACGATCTTGTGGATGATTTGACGTGACTGTTCTTGAAAAAATAAGTGCTAATTAAGATTTAGCCCCAAAAAATATTTTAAGTTATGTTTCAGGCCCGGTCAGAATATTTTTAGGGCTAAGTACCTAATTTTTGTAAAATTAGAGATAAGGACCTAAAATTTACACAAGTGTTATAGAATGGTTATACAGTGTATATGAACTGGTATCGTACTTCGTTTTGTGTTATTACAGAACAATGAAGTGGTACTGCAGAACGATGAAGTGGTATTGCAGAACGATGAATTGGTACTGCAGAACCATGAAGTGGTACTGCAGGTCTTTGAAGGTCCATGAAGTGGTTCTGAAAAACAGTTAAGTGTATCCGGTCCTTAAAACTAAATTTTTTTTAAAAGGGGCCTGAAACCTAAATGAAAGTTATGTTGGGCCTGAAATCAAATTGCCTCAGAAATAATTATTAATAATTAAAAGTACAGAGATTATTTGTGGTATACATAGTATCCATTTTAGGGTTTTCTTATGAATGTAAAACTACATTAGTATTTATAAACAAAAGAAAAATAATTACTCAACATATTTATACTATATCTTATAAGGGGTCTAGGGTGGCTATAAACTGCCGCATGTCGTCTGTCAATTTAACATGTTATTTACAAATTTACCTTAATATTTTCATTTATTACAAATTTATTCATAAATCAAAATTTTATTTTTTAAACTACTTTATTAATAAAAATTGGCAAAATACAATAATTTGATATATTTGCACACACATTGTGTGTGCTAGACATACTAATTTAATATAATTATGCAAATATAGGTGTCCTCATGTGCTACCACATGTCCCATAATAATATGTTATAAAAATTATCAACCAAAACAAAACATGAAAATACCCACAAATCCGCTATCACAGTGCCCAACTATAAATAGTTATTATTAATATAAACTAATTATAGATAGTAAACATCAGGCATGGATAATAAACTAGTGTACAAACATATATGTGAATTATCACTAATGAACATGGATGCAAGAACAGCGACACTCATTAATTTGCAAAAAGGAGTGATGAGTTATAGCATACGTGGGTGGGGTCTTTGGAATTCTCACCCCACATTTTAATATTGAAAAAAGAAGAATTTTTTGTTTCTACTATACGAGTGTTTGTAATAAAATATCATAGGAAGAATGTTATATCATCATGAAGGACACACGAAAGGACAAATGTCCACAATCAGAGAGTATTCCTTTGGCATTCTTTAGGGCACATACTTCGGATATATACATACATAAATGTGTTATATATATGAAGGTAAAACAAATTTAGCTAAAATCCATCCCTCAAACGGATTCTATCTCTCATATATGCTTCCTCTGAAACATGACTGTTTTATATAATAATTCGAACCCATAAAATACACGAACCGGGTCGTCGTGATTCGTTGACGGGTCGCCATTTCGGGTCATCCATGGAAAAAAATTAATATAAAAGTAGATAGTCTTTTCCATATCTTTTATAGGCAATAGACAGTGGGCTCACCACCAAAGTAGCTCACATGGTGATGAGATACATTCATATTTAACTTTAACGTATTCAAAAGGTAATAATTTCATCATCTAACCCTACATTGGCGTTTGTTATCGATCATCGCACATCACCTCTTCCTTAACCTTAAACTATCACCACAGTAAAGGATCAGAGGCAGCAAGTACAAAAAACATAGGACCAAAGTTCTGATATTAAAGTAAATTTAAAATGAAAGAAAGAAAAAAGAAAAAAAAGTGAACGTCCCTTAATAAAAGACTACAGCATACGAGGACGATCAATGATATATGGGATCCATCATTATTATTCATCGTCCGTACATTACAACAAGAGACTTATTCCATCAGCTGATCCCCTGCTGCTGCTGCTGTTGTTTTTGTTGGACGATCCATTTAGAGAAAAAGCTGAGTGTATTCATATCAGCTCTGTAATGCTTCTGCGTAAACTCAAGCAAGTTCAGCCATCTGAAATCTGGGTAGATTCTAGGGTTTTCAACGTCCACTAACTCATGAGGTGGGCTCACCACTTTATCCTTCTTCGGACATAGGAAGAAAGCCAGCGACTTCCTCGTACTCTTGTCGTTCACCACTGCCCTGTGCAAACAGCTTCTGTACTTCCCATTAGACAGTGCCTATAATTGTTCATGAAAAGACAAGCCCACTCGCGCTAATTAATTAACGAAAAACATGTGATATACTATATTATCAACCGTCTCATGATTTGAACTGTTGAAAATTATTTTTATTTCTTTTACCATGAAGGTGTCTCCAATGTTGACTACGAAGGCATTGAAGTTGGGCTTAATGGATCTCCACTCATCGTCGACGAACACTTGGAGACCGCCGACTGTGTCTTGGTGGAGAATAGTGAGCGACGTAGGATCGCAGTGAGGGCCCGTACCTAAAGTTTGGTCGGGTTTCTGACATGGCGGGTAATAATTTAACCTCATTATCGATTCGTTTCCTCGGAAGAATTCCTTGAAATAACTTCGGCCAACTCCTAAGCTCATCCCTAGCAGTTCCATGATCCCTAACGAAAGGTTGTTCATTGCATCGCAGTAGTCTTGGTACACCTTACTGTTTTGCAAAGAAAAATCGTAGCTTTGAGTATATTTCTTTTCAAGAACAGAAAAACATAACTGTAATCGTCTTCCCATGTTGTAATGAACAATCATCGTATTATACACAAACTTACCCTAAGCAAGAGAAATCCTCGCCCAAAGTCCTCTCGAAATAGTCCTCGACGATGAGCGACTCGATCGGAGAGTACTCAAAGGACAAGGTTTCCTTCCATGGAAGCTTCGAAGAGAACCTCCCCGTGAAGCTGCTGGCGTAGCCACAATGCTCGCCGAGCTTTCTTTGAGCTCTCTGCTTTTCGGACAGTGGTTGTTCGAAGAATCGATCCATGTAATGATGGGCATCCCTAATTAGGCTCGGATCCACGCCGTGGTTTACTACCAAGAAAAACCCATGCTTCTTACATGCCTCGCCCACGAGCTCCGACGCTCGTAGAGACGCCGAGGCGTCGCCGGAGAGGAAGTCGCCGAGGTCGATGAGCGGGACCTTGAGCTCCGGCGGGTCGGAGACGGGTTTTTCGTGGTCGGGCCATACGAACTGCGGCGGTATGTTTGATTGGTGGTTGAGTAGGCTTGCGTCGAAGATTAGTGAGCTTTTTTCTTGTTCTTTCTTGAGTGGTTTACTTGAAGCACTTATCCGATTCATAGTCATTGCATGTGTTTGTGTTTGTGTAGAAAGAACCGAAGATTTGAATGTATTAATTTGTAAGAGAAAAGATGATGGAGTCGATGGTAGGCGAGATTAGTGAGCGAAGCTATTGGAATCTTTATAGTGGGAAGAAAATTTGTGAGTTATTTGCAGAGAGGGGCCTTGTATGAGTTTTATTTAACAAAAGGGGCTCTTGTGAATAAAAGAAAGAGAAACTACAAAAGGGCCCATTCTTTGTTGTAGTTAGTGCTGACAGGTAATCGTTTCCCGATGGCTTCTTTGGCGTTTCTTTTGGTTAGATTTAAAATTCGATTTATTTTGTTTTTTGTTTTCTGATTTGTCATTTTATTAAACTTATCGGGAAGTGATGTAGAAATAAATATATGAACCAAAATTGTAAATATTCACGGTTACGATAGTATGCATCAATCAATGATCTGTTTTCGGATAAGAAGCGATTTGCTTGCTTTATATATAATATATGCTTTGCAAAAGTCCAAATTACCCATTCTATCAATTTCCGATGTTTTGGAAGATTGTTTTAGTGTACGTATTATAGTATTGTCATTTATAAAGAAAATCGTGGAATTGGGGTTTGTACGTGCTAAACTCGCCACGATCAAATCAGATAGTTACTTATTATGACGAAATCAATACCTGATGATATTAATTTTGTTTCGTTGCATACGTATTTATTCGAAGATAATTCTATTATTAAGCTCATGAAATGCATTTTTTTTGTCGGAGTGTTACAACTAGGGTAACATGCTTAAATATATAACGGCACATTAAGCCCCATTTGTTTCTTGTCGTTAAATGCTTAGAGAACTGGTTCATGCACGAATGCATGAAAAACTTGCCCTTCGTCATAAAGAGCAAAGAAAACAAAAAATGCAGCCCGTGAGCTTGCATATAATTGAAAAAAGCAATATTTTATTGATATCTTTTTCTACTCGTAATTTTTTTTAGATTATTATAGCATGGGGTCGTGGACTCGTGGTGTATACATATGTTAGAAATGTGTTTTAGGACTATTCTCCTAAATTAGGGCCACTTAGTTTTTTTAATATTTTTAGTGGCTTAGTGGTTGTATTAGTGTAAGCATTATCTTAGTGGGTAGTTACTATATTTTGCTATATATAGTTTTAAGTATTTGCGATGTCTAGTTATGGTTTTTACATAAAAGATAATATTTTTCCCTTACCTCTCTTCGAAGGATCCTTGGTTGCTTTCATAAAAACCAACACATATTCATAACGTGTCCTAAAGGGACAAATTATATGAAAGGACATTAAGAAAAATTGTGGAAGTATTAGTACATCACGACTACCCGTCAAAGAAATTTCACGTCCAATGTTAGAAAAGAAAAAAAAAAAGCAACCTAACGTGATTGGAAATACGATATATGAAGTTAAAATATGACCACACTTCAAATGCTTAAATTTTAAGCGAATATCAAATTATATCATTCACGATAATCATTATTAATTGAAACAAGAAAAGAAAAGAAAGAAGTCAACTAACCCAGAGTTGGTTTTCATGTCTTTGGAGTACCACGTTGATGTTATGTTTTTAGTCCAACATATAATTATATATCCACGTGAACATGCTACTACATTAATTATATATTCTGTATATATACATGCAATGAAATGAATTATCATTTCATCAAACACAATTTGTCGGAGGCAGCTAACATGGTTGCAGTATGGCATACCACCAATAATACCAATATTTACATGCAAAAAAACAGCTTGGTGGGGTTTTGTCTCTCTCACTTGAAGTTGAAACTGAAGAGATAACTCAGAATCTTAACACACGAAGCAAAGTTCCTACACAGTGTTAATATTAATAAATAATTTAAGTAGCACAGCATTTCATCACACACCTTGCAATGATTTGATATGCCTCCTTTATCCACTTATAAAAGGACCGCTTTACCTTTTGTCTCTTGCGTTTTATTGCAACTGTTGCGTTCTTGTAAGTGGGGAGCACAGATAATCTTCCGCTGATCTTTTGCTTCTCTTTTTTGTTTTGTTTTATTGCAATAATCTTAGTTGTAGAGGTCCTTTCTAATAGTAGTTTTGTTAGGAGTTTTACAGGTGAAAAAAATAAGCCGCTGATTGCTAGAAATAACTATATATGGCTATTATTACGATAGCAATCTTATCGTGGAAATGTGAGGCGGTCACCAATTACTCATTTGCGCGACATTATTCTGCTTAAAGAACGTGAAAGAGACATCAAAAAGCAATCATAAAGAACCAAGAAAAGACTTGCAACTAAATGTCCACTGAGATTTCTATGAAGACATTCAGTTTTTGCTTAATAGGGTTTGTGATCATTTTTCTTACACGAAAATGATCATGTTTTCTATCATATTGCATGTCATTCGACCTTCGAAGTACATACGTAGTATAGTAATTGGGCAATTTACATGGGCCGGGCCTATCTAGCCCATGAAGCCCGACAAGTAATTGGGCCGCCCATTGGCCGGCGGCGGCGATTGTCGGCGTCGTCTTCGAACAAGCTGAAGAAGAAAATCCCATCGTTCCTCAAATTTCGATCGTTTTCTCATTCAGCGTCGTATATCTCCATCTCTCCTTCTCCACGAAATCAGCGTCGAGGAACTGAGCAACGAAAGCCCAAAGCCTGTAAACGTCTTCGAAGTCAGCCAAGAAACTCAGCGCAGCGGTGACGACCGTTATTGCACGGCCGTCGTCTTTCCCCCTTTTCGAAGGCACCTCACTTTGATTCTTCGCAATCGAAAAAGACCTCCTTTTCTCCTCCAATTCCTGCTTCTTCTCGGGGAACCAAACGTTCTGTAAATACCCATTACTCAGAGAAATATTACAACGATCGGCTAGCTTCTGCACCATGGCTGGATCTACCCTTTCTCCCTTCCAATCGCATATGTTGAACGCCAGCGCCGGCCCACGGTCGAACTTCACCTTAGGGCCGTAGATCGTCACCAAAGGAAACTTCTCCAGCCTATTGGGATGCTGAAGCTTCGTCAGCGCAGTGATTAGCCAGTTTATCAAGTACCTATCTCTGCTGTTAATCAGCATCAACCCTAGGGAATCGACATGGTCCAAGCATCTGAACTCTGGGATTATGATCTGTTCCATTTTGTTGTCTGAATATCGATCGCTGTTCGGTGATTCTCCAGCATCTGTGGGTTCGATCTCTATGGAAGAATCTTCGGTGAGCAGATTCTTTCCTGGGGCAATGATAGATACGATTCCCATACCCTTCGTGTCTTGGAGGATCTGTACAATGGATTTCTTGATCAGCAGACAAGCGAAGCCAGTTGGGTTCTCGCCGAAGACTTTGTAGAAAGAGCAGACTATGAAATCTGGTCTGAACAGCGAAAGTCCGAAGCTGTCCATGTCCTTTGGGCTCAAAGCACAAGCGTCGAGCAAAACGTGCCAGCCATTTTCTTGGGCCATCGTCATCCATTGGTAAGAATAGCTCGCCCCTGTGATTCTTGACTGCAGGGGAAGAACAAATAAGCCCCTTTGCTGTTTGTTCTTGTAATGCAGGCTCTTTCCCTCGACCATTTTCTTTAGCTTCGCAGAGTGAATCCTCAGCCTGGGCCATTTGAACTCGGCCTCCATCGCATTGGCTCCTCTTTTAACAGACTCGTCGATCATCGCATCAGTGGCTTCGTTCTTGTGGTCGTAAACCGTTAGAAGCTTGCGGTTAGTTCGAAAAGGGTAAGATTCTGCTACGAGCTTGAAAGCAGATGACCTATTAGCTGTGAAAACCATGGAGTACTCATCTTGAGAGACGTTCAAGAAATCCATAACCTTGGTTCTGACGCAGGACTCCATTTCTGAACCATTTTCCCCGGCGTTTAGAAGGCGCGACTTGAGGCCGACGGGCGTGAAGGTGACGTCGAAGAATGCGAAATTGCCTGAACCATTGGAGGGAGGAAACGAAGAATCCGAGGAACCTACGAAGTTGTTCGAAGAGTTTTGCCTCGAACTAACGACCTGGGACTGCGTAAACAAGCCCACGCCGATGTAATCGAGGCAGACGTGGTTAGAGATCGCGAGCTGAGGATACTCTAACGCTCGAATCCTATCGATTCGGTTCGTATCCGAGTATTTTGGGTAAGCTTTTGCGAACTGGGCAAAGGCGTCTTCGAGCGAAGGGATGGACTCGTGGTTGGTGAACTGAGTGCTGGGGAAGAACGAGGACGACGTCGCCGTCACGAAGCTCCGCCGGGAAACGGCGGACGTGCTCTGCTTCTTCGCGGCGGCGGGTTTGTGTTCTGGTTCGGACATTCTGGTGATTGGGTTGGGACAGCAACCATGAAAGAAGGCTTGTGGTGACTCCTTTAAAGCAGGCGATGAAGAGCTCATTATCATCCGCAGTATTGCTCTTTTTCTTTTTAAAAAATGTTGTGTTCGATCGGCTGATGCTTCGTTTTTGTTGTGTTGTGTTTGTTTATAGGCTAAGTGACGATTGCTTACTTCTTAAGACAGAGCCTGCTTTTTTTTTTTTTTTTTCTTAAATATAATCTGGTCTGAACTCTAAACTCTGAACTCAAGTATGAACAGTTCGTTGTGAAAGGGCCCATGGGAAGTCATTATTTTGAGGGGCACTTTTAATTGACTCTTTCTTGATTTTCTTTCTTAGATTTGCTTTTTCTTTGAATTTAATTGATTGCGCGTGTCTCACAAAGTTGACTGTCCAATGATTAATGTTTCTTTTTAATAATCTTGTTTGTGGTAGGTTCTATAGCTCTTTGGTCCAAGTTTGGGATTTTTTCGTTTTCTGTCGGCCTTTTTCACTTTTATTGGGTGTGTTTGTGCTCCTATGTGAGCCTTTGTTCTCTACCGGAAGATGATGTCACCGGAGAGATCCTCTGGGCTATTTAGTCCATGTACTTTTGTTTATCAATACAAGCTATCGTTTCGAAAAAAATTGATTAATGTTTCTTTAAATGAACTAGTAAATTTGGCACATTCATGTGCTACTACTATCATAAAATTATTATATAATTTTTTGAATATTTCATTTTAATAATAATATTTTAATTTTGTTTTTTTTTTTCGATCAAATTTTAGTTTTTTTGGTATGGTATAAGATGACTTTGTGGTGTCCATATTTAATGTAACATTATGTAAATAATATCTTGAATTTTATTAAATAATGCAAAATCGTAATTAACATGGAATTGCAATTAAACTGACATTAGATGTGAATGTGGTTTATTTTATCCTGACCGGTTCTTATTTTTTGTTTTATATTTATTTTTATTTGAGATAAACGTGGGAGATGATAATCCATTTTTTAATTATAATTAATTTAGAATTGACACACCAAATTTTAATTGACAGTTACTCTAAAGGAAGGGGCTTAATAAAATAGAAAGATGTTCAAATTTCGATTAAGCTCAATTAGATTAGAAATCGCGGCATTTACTTGGAGAGATGTCGTCACATATGATTATCTTTATTATATTTAAATTATTTGATTTGATAAATGCTTTGTCCACCTTTGTATGCCTTTTAGACCATCTCCAACCTAGAAACTCAAACCCAAACTCAAACTCATTTCCAAACTCAAAATGCAGTAATTCATCTCCAACCGTCAAACCAATTCTCAAACTCAAAAGATCATTTATGTAATATTCTCTCTGCCAATTTTTTAATATTACCCATACAATTTATAATTTTACAAGTCAGACCGCGACACTTTTTAAACTTGATAAAATATAATTTTGCATTTGATTGACCACCCGCTAGTCTTGAATTTCCGAGATATGAGAAATAACATAGTAATAACAAGAACACAACGAAAATCATTTTTTACATTAAAATGGTCAACATAAACTTACAAGACAATTTATAATCTTAGGTAAGATGGAGGAAAGAATCCTCTAGAAGCAGCAATAAAAAAAATTCCCAATTCTTTCAAGTTACGCAATGCAAAGTCTGAAACCCTTCAACTAAAAGCTTTTCTTTCTTTCTCCCTGTCCCCACCTTTGTGCCTCTTCCTCATCTTCAGCTTATTATTGCTCGTCTTATCAGAACTGAGGCAGAGGAGGCATTGGCATCACAGAGGTGGCATCTTCTTATTTGGGAAGGAGGAGAATGCCGAGTTAAGAGTCCCACTTCGAATCCGCCGTTCTTGACTGGGTTTGATCGCTACACCACCATCGCAGGCTCCCATCCCCAACCACGACCGCCGCAACCCAAGCATCTGAGAAGATCTACACTGTTCTTTGAAAAACAGAAAAGAAAGAAAGGATGTTTTTGCAATTTAAAACATCCGACGCATCCTTTGCGTCACGACGCAAATATGGGATTTAACGAGGAAAGAGAAAGTCCATATCGCATCTTGCGTATAGTTTTGGGTGTCCATTGGAGCAAATTTACCCCATTTTTTGAGATTTGGGTACGATTGGAGATGCTCTTAGGCTGAAAATTGGCCACCAATTCCGCTCCGAGGGAAAAAGGCCAAGGTAAAGATAAAAAAGTGAAGAAAAGTCAAAAGCTAATTGAAAAGGTAATATTGTTTAATTAGAGAATTGAGTAATTAGAGATTTTTGTAATAGTAATGAGTCAAATGATGTTAGTCCACAAGCAAAAGCAACCGCGTGCGGTTTTAAATGTCTATATCACATAACAAAAATATAAAAACTGAATTATGAGAAAATGAACGACAATGAAACTGCAAGGTCGCCATCGTTCATTTAATTATAAAATTGACTGTGTCAATATCCTATATATTATTTTATCATTGTTGCTTTTCCAAATTATTTCAGAGCGTTTAGTCTTGGGAAGAAGAAATATCCTTCTCTGAATTTGTTTTTTTGTTGGTCATTTTCAAATGGTCAGCCAGCCTTCGCCTTCTTACACTGTTAGATCATCTTATCACCAAATCTTGTAATTACTATGGAACATAATTGGCTAAATCTATCATGATCGCTTATACCAATTTTTTGTTTTGATCGCCAATTCAGTTTTTATATTTTTGTTTCATCTCTGTACTTAAGAGATCTTTTGGAAGCCAAGTTTTGCTTCAAATGAACTTAGTCGAAGTGAGAGTACCCTTACCTTATTCTTCTTCTTCTTAATGTCCCTTGAGAACTATAAATGTAATATTCTAAGCCAAACCATTCGCAAGGCAACTCTCCTTTGGCACGCTTGTATGCTCAATCTGAAAATAAAAAAAAAAGATAGGGTTATTCCTTAAAGCAAAAGTGCAATGCATTGCATGCCAATTAAGAGTAGCCCTATGAATGGGTTGCTCTTGCTCATATCATCTTCTTTCATGAACTGCTGAGGTTTTGGTCGTATACTACAACACAATGTATATAAATAGAGCGACGTCGTAGTGAAGAGTGAATGTAATTGCTGTAAATGGGAAGAATAAACCATCATGAGAAAATGGCATACGCTTCGTAGACATGCAGTGAATATCCATATTCACTAAGTGAGGCTTCTTCTTCAATTCAATGCAATGCCCCATTTTTTGTGCTGTCCGAAAAGCTCCTTTACAGCCTTACCGTATTTGTTCCTCTTGACTGGAATCCCACACACTATGCATAATTATTGACATCTTCCGTCGAATGCAATGGATATATATATATATAGATGAATTTTATGGTGCTCGCCTTATGTGACCACCTTATGTGGGCATCTGTTGATGTGGCACCGGTTCGTGCCATTTTAACATCTCACATTGCCGTCTAGGGCTACGTGGTCTTAACTAACACCTTCTAGGTGCCATTAAGGACATTTCGGATGCTGATGTGGCATATTGACGCGATATATTTTATTGACACGTAAAATGTTATGTAAGGCGTCAATATGCCACATCAACATCTGAAATGTCAATTAATGGCACCTAGAAGATGTTAATTAAGATAAGATGACATAACCTTAGACGGTGATGTAGAGTGTTGAAATGGCACGAGTCGGTGCCACATCAACAGGTGCCCACATAAGGTGGACAAATAAGGTGAGCACCATAAAATTCTTATACATTTAAATAAAGTTCATCGTCTATTTAAATTAGCAATTAACGGGCCAAGTTATCGATGGATTAGTTACACGCCCAACTCGAGCGATAATAAGCCCATTCATTCTGAAATTGGTTTGTGTTATCTTTCTCATCTTTTTCCAACGTAAAAGAAAAAGGTCTTATGTTAATTTTCAACGTAAGGGGACTTGCGGGTTACGATGATCAGTTGAAATCATTAAATGGGTCGTTACTTGCAAGATTGTTCTTATTCTTTCTCCTTTATTTCATCTGTGTGTAAAGCTGCTGCTTTAAATGACACACAAGGTTGGACAATATGGCAGATATGGTGCTACGACTACCAAGACATTCTTCCTCAATGGCACACGAATGGGAAAGAAAAACACTTTACAATTAATGCATGTGCCTAATATCAGAAACCCAACGATTCATCTTTTTTCTACATGATGAAAAAATGAATGCAAATGTGATGTCGTTGAACTACAATTTTCTTCAAGGAGAGTCTTTTCGCCATCTACTACATACACACCTATTTATTCGTTGGGAAGTTCACGCAGCAACTTCTTTGCGTCTCTGTGTGTGTGTGGTCGTCGTCTCTATATATATAAACAAGAGTTCTCTTCATTTTTTCTAAGTAGATAATCTTTACTGTCAGAACCTGTCAGTTTTGCAAAGTGTACGTTGAAATCTTTGTGAAGTATTTAATAATCATGGCATGTAATAGATTGTGGTGTCTTATGATTGCTATTGCTGCTCTTACAATCGTCTTCTTCGTTGATCCGTCCTCTTCAGAGAAAGGTCTCTCTCTCTCTCTCTCTCTCTCTCTCCATATATACATACACAATTACATACATAACAGTGCATTACATTACGCACATGTAATATATTAATTATATAATTTCTTTTCATCAGCGCCGTACAAATCCTTCGCAAAGGACGCCACCGCGGCTCCACCGACGCAGACCGCGAGCTACATCGTAATAGGAGGCGGAACGGCAGGATGCGCCCTCGCCGCGACGCTCTCCGCCGCCGAGTCAGCCACCGTCCTCCTCCTCGAGCGCGGCGGACTCCCTTACGACAACGCCAACGTCACACACATCGCCGGATTCCCCCTCACCCTCGCCGACACCTCCCCTCAGTCCCCTTCGCAGCTCTTCGTGTCGGAAGACGGCGTCTTCAACCACAGGGGCCGCGTCCTCGGCGGCAGCTCCGCAATCAACGCCGGCTTCTTCACGCGCGCCAGCCTGGCGTACACGCGCGAGATGGGCTGGGACGAGAAGCTAGTCAACGCCTCCTTCGAGTGGGTGGAGAAGAAGGTGGCGTTCGAGCCCAAGGTGCTCGACTGGCAATCGGCGGTGAGGGACGGCCTAATCGAAGCCGGCGTGACGCCGTACAACGGCTTCACCTTCGACCACATCCACGGGACAAAAATCGGGGGGTCCATCTTCGACGGCGACGGGTACCGACACACGGCGGCCGACCTCCTCGAGTACGCCGACGAGGGAAGAATCAAGGTGTACCTCTACGCCACCGTCGACAGAATCCTATTCACGACTTTACCAGCGCAGAAACCAAAAGCCGCAGGCGTCCTCTTCAGGGATTCAAACGGCGGCCGTCACATAGCCTATTTGGACGGCGGGGCCCACAGCGAGGTCGTCGTCTCCGCCGGCGCAATAGGCAGCCCACAGTTGCTGATGCTCAGCGGCATAGGCCCGGCGCACCACCTCGCCGCGCACGGAATAAGGGTCGTATTGGACCAACCATTCGTGGGCCAGGGCATGTCCGATAACCCCATGAACGCTCTGCTAATCCCCTCGCAGAGGCCAGTCGAAATCTCCCTAATCGAAGTCGTCGGAATAACAGAAGTCGGCAGCTACATCGAAGCTGCAAGCGGCTTCTTCCATCTCGCCTGGGCTGGCGCGACGGCTCAAGACTATGCCAAGTTTGCAAACAAGGTGTTCGATCATTTTACTAAACGACCAAAAGCTTATATTGATGCCATCTCTATTACTACCAACGACTCATAAACTTTTTGGGCTGTTTCAGACGATTCAACCTCTGTCCTACCCGGCGAACTACACATTGCCCGACGCCGTACTGTACCAAGACAGAGACATACAAGCAGGCGTAATACTAGAGAAGATCATCGGACCATTCTCAAAGGGACACATAGAGCTCATAACCACAGATGTTAGGGACAACCCAAGAGTCAAGTTCAACTACTTCTCAGACCCGAGGGACTTAGAGAGGTGCGTTCGGGGCATGGAGATCATCAGAAGTGTGGTGGAAACGAAGGCTCTGTCGACTTTTAGGTATCCCTTCACCACTTTTCAGGCCTTGATGGATATTATGGTGGCTACGCCTACGAATCTGAGGAGGAAGCACTTGGATTCGACTTACAGCATGGAGCAGTTCTGCATAGACACAGTGATGACAATATGGCATTACCATGGTGGTTGTCAGGTGGGGCGTGTGGTTGATAGGGATTATAGGGTCGTAGGCGTTGATGCTTTGAGGGTTGTTGATGGGTCGACCTTTTACGACTCGCCCGGGACTAATCCTCAGGCAACTGTTATGATGCTCGGAAGGTATATGGGGAAGAAGATTTTGCAGGAACGAGAGGGGCAGTGAAGATAATATAATGTAAGAATATCATCCCTTGAATAACCCAAGCTTGATAAATATTATTACATTCGCAGGGCAACTCTCATTTGGCACGCTTGTATGCTTCATCGGAAAAATATAAGGTTATTATTCCTTACAGCAGATTCCAATGCATTGCATGCCATTTTGAGAGTATCCCTGTGAATGGTTGTTCTTGATTTTCTTTGCCGTTTTCTCCATATGCATATGCTCGTATTTTTATTTCAAGAACTGCTCTAAGGTATATACTATATAATACAAATTAGAATGTCTCCATATATAGAGCGACGTATTTGAAGATGAGGAGTGAATGTACTGCTGTTAATGGAAGAATAAACCATCAAGAGAAAATGGCATATGTTTCGTAGACATGCTGTGAATATATATCCATATCAACTAAGTGAGGCTTCTTCTTCACTTCTTCAATGCCCCATGCTGAAAAGCTCCATTGTTAACTTACCACACAGTTCAGTAGAATCCTCTTTCTTGACTGCAATCCGACCATTGTTTTAAAAAACGCTGCGTAGTGCGCTTTATAGCACTATAGCACAAAATTTCACAAAAACGCGATATAGCGTTGTGTATTTCGCGTATTTCCTTTACGCTTTTTTACGCCTTTTTACGCTTTTTTACGCCTTTTTACGCTTTTTTGCGCTTTTTACGCTTTTTTTAAAACAAATTCGCTCTTTGGGCGGAATTGATTATTTGATGAAAATAGGGCATGTGATGTGTAGATTTATTCATCGTGTGATCCATATTAAGATTATCGATTGAAATGGTAACACATTGATGTACCGTCTAATTTATTCATAATAATTATTATTTTTATATATTTCGATGCAAGTAGCTCGGAAATTTGATGAAATACAATTATAAAAATTGCTAAAGTAAGTCAATTAATCATTATTATTTTTTAAGATGAATAATAACTATTTTACTGAATCGCAGTGTAATATACCGTTACATGTTGTATAGATGCAATTTTTTATTAAAAAATTGGATTGCTCAAAATACTCACGCAATATACACTACGCTATTTACGCTACACGCTATCGGGATTGAAACGCTACGGCTTGCGCTATGCGCTTTTTAAAACATTGAATCCAACACACTATCCATAAATAATTGACATCCTTCCTTTGTAGTTGATGAATGGATAAATAACATAAAATGACGTTCATAATTAAATTAACATTCATGGGCCAAGTTATTAATGGATGAGTTACATACAGGCCCAACTCAAGCAATAAGCTCAAATTTATATTAGTTTCGTATTTTTTCTTTTTGACGTAAAAGGTCCTTTATTTTTCCATTTCCCTCAAGACGCCGAGCATCATCCTCTATGGGGGGACTTTGCCGCCGGTTACCAATTACGATGATTTAATGAAATCATTAAATAGGTCGTTACTTGCAAGGCTGTCTTATGCTTTGTTTCATCATGTCTGTAAGTTGCTTATAATGATCACACACAAGTTTTGGACAATGTGGAAAGGATATAGTACGACGACTACTTTGCTCCCTTCTTCCTTCATTGGGACACGAATTAGAAAGATAAGAACACTATAATTTAATGCATGTCCCTAATATCAGAGACCCAACCATTCATCTTTTTTCTACATGAACAATGTAGCAAATGTCATGTCGTTGAACTACAATTTTCGGTTGGAAGTCTTTTCGCATTTAACACCTCTTTTTTCGTTGGCAATTTTAAGCAGCAACCTCTCCCTCTCTCTATATATTTTATTCGTCTTCGTTTCTTATATATATATATATATATATTATATATATAAGTACAAGGGTTTTCTTCATTTCTTTCTTACTAGCTAGCAGATAAATCTATTCTGTCAGAGATTGTCAGTTTTAGCAAAGTGTTCGTTGAAATCTTGGGAAAGTATTAATAATCATGCATTGTAGTAGTTTTTGTTGCCTTTTGATTGCTTTTATGATCTTCTTCTTCGTTGGTCCGTCCTCTTCAGAGAAAGGTTCCTCTCTCTCTCTCTCCCTCTCCGTATATATAACAATATATCAATAGCAATGACTTACAAATGTTGTTATATGTTAAACATGTAATCTTATTATTAGTGAATTATTATGTAACTATTGTATCCAAAACACAGCGCCGTACAAATCCTTCGCCAAGGACGCCACCGCCGCCCCGCCGAAGCAGACGGCGAGCTACATCGTGATAGGCGGAGGAACGGCAGGCTGCGCCCTCGCCGCGACGCTCTCCGCCGCCGAGTCGGCCACCGTCCTCCTCCTCGAGCGCGGCGGACTCCCTTACGACAACGCAAACGTCACCCACATCGCCGGCTTCCCCCTCGCCCTCGCCGACACCTCCCCTCAGTCCCCTTCGCAGCTCTTCGTGTCGGAAGACGGCGTCTTCAACCACAGGGGCCGCGTCCTCGGCGGAGGCTCCGCCATCAACGCAGGCTTCTTCACGCGCGCAAGCCTGGAGTACACGCGCGGGGCGGGATGGGAGGAGAATCTCGTCAACGCCTCCTACGAGTGGGCGGAGAAGAAGGTGGCTTTCGAGCCGAAGCTGCTCGACTGGCAATCGGCGGTGAGGGACGGCCTAATCGAAGCCGGCGTCACGCCGTACAACGGCTTCACCTTCGACCACATCTACGGGACCAAAGTCGGAGGGTCCATCTTCGACGCCAACGGGTAATATTAGAAATCGAGGAGTCCTTCCAAAAACCAATTGGTGATGGGAGGAGAAAGCATCTTATATATACTGAATTGATGAGCTTGAATTAGTCGATATGGAACAAAGCTCAAATTATAGTCTCAACACACCCCCACGTGTGGCATGATTGCCCTTAACACGTGGATATATGAATCGGGTTGACTATGAGTAGGATAGGACTCGCTCTGATATCATATTAAAAACCAAATGATCTTTACTAAAATCAATTGGTGATGGGGAAAGAAAACCTCTTATATATGTAGATGAATTTTATGGTGTTAACTTTATGTGGGCACCTGTTGATGTGACACCGATTTGTGTCATTTCAACATCCCACATCGATACCTAAGGTTATATCGTTTTAATTAACACCTTCTATGTGTTATTAATCGACATTTCGGATAGTGATGTGACATGTTAACGCGATATATTTCATTGGCACGTAAAATGTTATGTAAGGTGTCAGTATGCCACATCAGCATCCGAAATGTCGATAATGCATCTGGAAGGTGGTAATGTAGACGATGTAACCTTAGATGTCGATGTGAAATGTTGAAATGACACGAATTGGTGCCACACAACAGGTGCTCACATAAGGTGAGCACCGTAAAATTACTCAAAATATATATATATATATATACTTAATTGAAGAGCTTGAATTAGTCGATGTGGAACACAACCCAAATTATAATATCAATAGGTACCGACAAACGGCGGCCGACCTCCTCGAATACGCTGACGAGCGGAGAATCAAGGTCTACCTCTACGCCACCGTAGACAAAATCCTATTCACAACCCTACCATCGCAGAAGCCCAAGGCGATGGGAGTACTATTCAGGGACTCGAACGGCGGCCGTCACATAGCCTATCTGGACGGCGGGCCCCACAGCGAGGTCATCGTCTCCGCCGGGGCAATAGGCAGCCCTCAGCTGCTGATGCTCAGCGGCATAGGGCCGGCGCACCACCTCGCGGCGCACGAAATAAGGGTCGTATTGGACCAACCATTCGTGGGCCAGGGCATGTCCGATAACCCCATGAACGCTCTGCTAATCCCCTCGCAGAGGCCGGTCGAAACCTCCCTCGTCCAAGTCGTCGGAATAACACAAGTCGGCAGCTACATCGAAGCTGGCAGCGGCTCCATGAATCTCGCCTGGGCCGGCGCGGCGGCCCAAGACTATGCCAAGTTAGCAAACAAGGTGTTCGATCATTTTACTCAACCACATAAAAAAATCATCTATTACTACCAACGATCGACAACATTTCTTGGGCTGTTTCAGACGATTCAACCTCAGGGGAACTACGTATTGCCAGACGCAGTACCGTACCAAGACAGAGACATACAATCAGGCATAATAGCAGAAAAGATCATCGGACCATTCTCAAAGGGACACATGGAGCTCATAACCACAGATGTTAGGGACAACCCAAGAGTCAAGTTCAACTACTTCTCAGACCCGAGGGACTTAGAGAGGTGCGTTCGTGGCATGGAGATCATCAGAAGAGTGGTGGAATCGAAGGCTATGTCGACTTTTAAGTATCCATTCACTACCTTTCAGGCCTTGATGGATATCGTGGTGGCTATCCCTACGAATCTGAGGAGGAGGCACTTGGATTCGGCTTACAGCATGGAGCAGTTTTGCATAGACACAGTGATGACAATATGGCATTACCATGGAGGTTGTCAGGTGGGGCGTGTGGTTGATAGGGATTATAGGGTCGTGGGCGTTGATTCTTTGAGGGTTATTGATGGGTCGACCTTTTACGACTCGCCTGGGACTAATCCTCAGGCTACTGTTATGATGCTCGGAAGGTACATGGGACAGAAGATTTTGCAGGAAAGAGAGGGGCAGTGAACATAGAAAAAAACATAAAATGGGAAATTGGATGATGATGTGAATGTGATGAAGATGATAATAATGTAAGAAAAATCCCTATGATAAATAATAATACATGGGAGAGGCCAATGCCAGTTCAGCAAAAACGAGCAGCAAAAGTATACTCTAACAACTCATTTGATTTCTCGAACTCTTACAACTGACAAAAGAATAAAAACTTACGAGAGTAACTGAAGGGACTCTTTCAATAGGCATAAATTCTGATTCAAGATGTGGTGGTGGTGGTCGGTTGTTCGGAGGACCACTTCCATACCCTAACTTCGCCCGACCCGTCGCCCGTGAAAAATAACCCGCCCGGACCGACTTGTACGGAGCGGACCTCTTTCTTCGATATGATCTTTCCTCTCTCAGAAAACCTTGTGAGGAAGATATTACAGAGAGTACACTTAAAGTGCATAAAACTGGTTTTGGTCTGCTTAATAGGAAACGTATCTGCAGTGATGACTTACGATGGCAAATCGTAGGCTCGGACAGTGTTGTCATTGCACGAGCACAACAAAACGGGCTTGCCTTCTGAATCAGGCATCCCACAAAGGGCGAGGATGCCCTGCAATCATTTACAGATAAAAAACAAAAAAACAATGACGACACCAAATCGTGTAGGCAGGTACTTGCTTCGGGCCTTTGACGTAAGAAAGGAAAAGGAAAGAGCGAAAGCAGTAGCATGAAAGCATACATGTTCTTCAGTGTGAGTGTATGTTACTTCTAAGCTTCCTGTCTCGGTCGCAGCCCAAACCTACAAAATGTCGGGAAACTTGAGTATTCGAATGAAACTTTATTTATGAAAATTGGATTTTCGTAGAGGGTGTATTGGATTGGAGAGGAGTATATACTGACCTTTACAGTCTTATCTAACGAAGCAGACAAGAGGAACTGATCCCAGCATAAAACAGACATGACGACATCTGTGTGTGATGTAAGAGTCTGTACACACTGCAAAGTTTCGAGGCTCCAAACCTAACACAACGCAAAAGAAATGAATAAAAGAAACTTCCGAGCAACGTTCTTAAAGAAGCAACAGATATGAGATGAATGTTAGAATAATATCAGACCTTGATTGAGTGATCCATGGAAGCAGAGTAGAGCCTGCTTCCACCCACAACTAGTGATACAACAGCGAGTGTGTGATCCTTGAGTGATGCAGCTGGTTCAAAACAATTAGCAGCTACATTGAATTTCCATGCCAATATTGAACCCTCCTGAAGTATTTTAGTAGATAATATAATAACACTGAGATTCTATGAGGGTCACTTTCTAAGGTATTGCATCGTTCATGAACAGTCACGGGCACTACACGAGGTATTAAAAATTCAAGTTTGATTAAAAAATGATACAACGTCAGAGTAGACAACATAGAATCCATTCATACCAGGAGCATGGACAGACATGAATTATAGGAACATACCTGCGTACCAGCAAAGAGTAGATCATTGCCTACAACAAGGGAATAAACTTGTCCAACAGGTCCATTAAGGCTGAGCTCCATAGATGTCTGAACGTTCCACGCCTGTGTGAAACGGATGCATTAAAATAAGCATAACAAACCGATCAAACTCAACTCAATAAAAGAGAATATTAACAAAGCATTCATAAGGGACGCTACGGGAGTTGATTAATAACAGCTGAAAAGCCTCTCATTCACAGGAAACCATTGCTGTGACGTAAATTGATAAGATCATATAAATATGGAAATGCATACACGCCAGATAAACGAAGTAAACCGGTCCCTCATTAAAACATGTCATGTTCGGAGCCTTACCTTAACAAGATTAGTTAGGCCCACAAATAACCATGGACCTTCACTAAGCATACATCCCACAGCAGCTCCTACATTCACTACGCCAGCCAACTGTTAACAAAGCAAAGACAAAAGTTACACTATTACAATCACCATGTGAAACAAATTAAAACTGCATATCCATTGAAGCAAAATCAACATACTGCAGTTAACAAACTATGTCATTAAACTTCTTCGATCAATATCCAAAGAAATGCTTGTATGTATCAAGCTAAAAAGAGAATAAGTAAAAATTGTTAAACGACCTGACCAGATTGGCAATCCCATACTCGAACAGTGTCATCTTGACTTCCGCTATAAAGCTTATCAGACACCGAAGGCAGAGCAATCCCAGTAACAACCTGCGGCACAAGTTTACATCAAAACCAAATTATTGATGGTAATTTCTAAAACAACATCAGCAGAGCTTATTTTGAATGCCAAAGAATCTCGTGTTGCCTCATGAAACTACTTCTGTAAGAACACACAAGATATAAACAAGTTTCTAAGCCGTGTAGCCAAGAACATGCACTAGAGTAACCCTAAATCCAACATCAACACATACGGAAGATCCACCAAAGAAAAAAAAAGGGAACTGCAATCACCTGTCCATGCCCCTCTAATGACGTCAGCATCGAAAAGCAATCCCCAGTCGAAAACTGATGCAAATACTTACAACTTTCCCCAAATTTACAGTTCCCCTGAAGCCAATGATTACACAACTTCTCAATCTTCTTCACAAACGTCCTATTAGCATTACCGCCTACGATGCGCTGCGATTGCCCCCTTTCCCAGTTATTACTACTACTGCTGTTGCTAAAATTATAATTCCCACTCCTTCTCAACCCTACTCGATAATTATCCTCGCCAGCAAACCCTTGATTGGCCCTTTTCCCATTCGAGGTCGGTTCGCTGTGCAGATATGGGCAGGGAATCCTATTGCACTTGCCTTGTCTCCAGTGAAAGCAAACCTTTGGTTGCTTGGAGTTATCGGATGACGACGGCCCCAGTCTGTTGAAAACTCGCCTTCCCCCATCAAATTCCATAATTGAATGATTAGCAGTACCGTTCAAAACCTACTTCTATTGGGTTATCTATCGCAAGCTGCGAATTTGGGGATTTAAGGGATTACTACAAGGGCTCCAAGCTTTTCTGGTTTCGTACTATTATCCCAAGCAGGAGCTGAATGCAGAGTTTGGGCACGAGGGAGAGAAGGGTTATTATTGCGCATAAACTGATGATTAGTATATTCGTTCGAAGACTTTTCTGTATTTTCGTTATTTATATAAAAGAAATAGTAAAAGAAAACCCAGAAATTATTTCTCTTTCTCCGCCAAAAGAAATCACACAGCTGCGTTGCCAAATTCACACACTGTGTGCGGATTCTAAATGAAAAATCGAATCTTTCCTACTATCAACTGCCCCACACTTCTCTACACAAAGAATGATGAATTAAAACTAAGCTTTGCCGATATAAAATCAAACAGAGAAGCTCCACAGTGACACGTCGCCGTCTACTTCTACGTCGTCGGCGAACCTAGGCGGCGACATCATCAGCCCCTCGGCCAAATCGTCCAACAGCGCGTGCATCCCAAACACCATATCGTCGTCCATAAAGAAAACGCCGCCGGCGCCGCTACTCTCCTCCACCACCTCTGCCGTGGAGGCTTCACCACAGCCAACTGCAGCGGAGCCATCCTCCGCCTTATCCCTAAAGGCCTCCGCCGCCTCGGCAGCAGCCCTCTGAATGTCCTTAACGCTCTTGGAAGCCGGCCCCGGAAGCCGCCACGCCGAGTCGGCGAAGTTCAGACAGGCCTGGCGACCCCTCAGGGCCATCGCCGCCACGTCGTGGGCACGAGCCGCCATCTCCACGGTGGGGAAAGTACCCAGCCATATCCTCGTCTTCTTGTTGGGCTCCCTCACCTCGCAAACCCACTTGCCGGAGTTCCTCCGGCGGACGCCGCGGTAAACTGGGTGCCTCGTCTCCCTGAACTTTTTCCGGCCGGCTCTTTTCTTGGGGTTGTTCGAGGCCAGATTGATCGTTACCTCTTCGTCGGAGAAGTGGGCCCTCGCCGTCGCCGACGACGACGATTCTTGCTCAAGCGACGGCGAGCTTTGCCAGAAATCTTGAACTTGAGGAAATGGGTCGGATTTGCAGCTCGCCAACATGATGAGATGATACAAAGCAAAAGTTATTACAGCGTTGCAAAAGAGATAGGCCTTTAATCGCTCGTATTGTGTGTTCTTCTTTCTGCTTATGGAATCAACTGACGATGAGTGAGAGCTGAAGATTCTGGTGAATTTATACATCTCTGTAGTGTTAAGTAATCGGTTGAAGTAACATCGATTAAGCTAAGCAGTCACACATTTTACACACGGAGATGAGATGACGATGATAAAGATACAGCTGCCTACTTGGAGAAGTTAAGCCGCGGTTTCTAATTATTATATTTATATTTTGATGATTCTAGCTATATCCCCAAAAGTAGATAATTCAATAACAATACAGCTCATCTTATATTTGTGGGGCCCATGACGATGGGGTTCAGTCCAGTTCTTAAATAAAGAAGTTTGTAGGTAGCGTTTAACAAGTGTTTGAACAGGGGAGTTTGACCTGCAACTTGGTGTAGGTAATAAAATATTTAGAGATTGACCAAAGGTTCTTTCCTTACTTGACATCTATGACATCTAATCTCCTTTATCCGTTGGAAGAGCTCATAACATTATATATAAAATATTAGTTGATAAGATATATTTTAATATTAACATCAGAAAAATATTGATTTTCTTCATCTTTAAGAAAACAAAAAGGCACCCAATCAATCCAAGTTCACACAGTGGGATGGGAAGTGTCTTCAAACGTCTTTATATTGAAAATGATATTTTCTTATGAGGCGTTATGTTAATAATAAATATTCAATTAAAATAGATAGATACACACGAACGCCCAACGAAGCTCCCATCCAAAAGGCGTTTGACCAGAGAGTGACGTCACGTCCTCCACTTGACCCCAACAACACGACAAATTATAACTTTTTGAAACATTTTGTAATAATTCTCGAGTTTAGACGCACACCAACTCGCCACGGTCTTCACGGTTAGAGTAGTAGAGACATCCATCTAAATGTAAACGCGTCAAAATTATTTCTCCAACTTACCATTCTCTGCAAATTGTTTCACAGATGGAAAACCACTGGCCATGACCCGACCCGACCCAAATCGATCCAATAATCCACGTTTCAAAAGATTCTCAAGAAAACACCAGTTCAACTCCCGCGAGCAAACAGTAGCTATAACATTCATTTTACCCCTAAAAAATTTTCACTTCTTCAAGAATACTATTCAATCCCTTCTTCCTCGGGATGACTAGGAATCGACTTACCAGCCTTAGTTTTGTTAGCCTTCGGCCTCCAAACTTGTTTTGTTTGATTCACAGGCACGCCAATGGGCGGTCCATTAGCAACCCCATTATGAGGAACGGCTGCTGGCTCTTTCTTTACGGCTCGTTTGGGTGATTTGGGGCGCGTCTGATTTCTGTCGATGGGAGCTTTGCCATTGTTCCTTCTCGGATTGTTGTTGTGATTGTGCGTTCTTGATGACGACGACGATGATGATGATGATGAAGAGGCTAGTTGAGTTGGGGCCAATGGTTTGATCATCAGCCTTGCAGTTTGCGGTCCAACCAGGACATGAAGGAGAGAGAGCCTATCTTGCTTTTGCGAGACAAGGGTTCTGTAAGTCACTCGAATTGCCTTTGCGATCTTCGTCAGCTGGTTTGCTCCCACCGATCGAGCTGTGTTTTCTGGCTGCTCAAAGGGATCTTCGACCTTATTGTATAAGACCAAAAAAAGGATCTTGGCTGTTTAGCTAGATAGGGGAGGGAGAGGGAGAGGGAGAGGGAGAGGGAGAGGGAGAGGGAGAGAGAGCGAGAGAGAGAGAGAGAGAGAGAGAGAGAGAGAGAGAGAGAGAAAGAGAGAGAGAGATTACATATAGTGCGTAGGTTTTAGGTAACCATCTGGTGTTGCTGAGAATTTCCTCTGAATTTCCCCTAAATGGGCTGACACCATGTGTAGAGGCTTTTGCACAGATGTCTGAAAACTGCATAGAACACGAGAAACAAAAATAACGTGTCAATGGATTGCATGCAGTGATTTCTTTGTTCCATTGAATTACAGTCACTGTCAGTTTAAGGAAATTCGACCTTGGCAAGGAAGGAAACGAAGAGCTGGGGCACAGAGCTTCGGTTGATTAGCCTCGATTTATCTGACGTAATTTTGTGTATATTTACGCTGCAGATATCTTCGATATGTTTCTCCACAGCAAGCCGCAGACCTGAAGACGAAGATTGGCATTGCCAGTGTGAAAAGATACCGAAGGTTAACGAGGCATTTGATCATGGTCCAAGAGGATGCACTTCAAAGAGAAATTAATTGCAACATACATAATTTCAAACCAAGTTAAGTTACTAGTATAAAGGGGCGCCAGAGTTTCAATATCTCCAACTTCGTAAATCTCTAGTTTAATTAAGAAACAAAGAACCATACCTTGAAGGTCATCAGCCAGATTTTTGGGATATATTTCTTGAAGAGGAGGCAATATTGCAGGGGCTGTATTCTGCAAAAATTTAAAGAAATCAGAGGGAAAAAAAGGAACGCGACATAAAGATTTTATTATTTGCTGTTCTAACCCATTTATCAGTATTTCATACGGTTAAAAGAACAACTTCATAAGACTTATCTCACATTAATATTTTTTTCAACCGAAATATGCTTGCATTACAACTGGAGTTCAG
The DNA here is from genome assembly GCA_027422505.1 of Craterostigma plantagineum. Lineage (NCBI taxonomy): Eukaryota > Viridiplantae > Streptophyta > Magnoliopsida > Lamiales > Linderniaceae > Craterostigma > Craterostigma plantagineum. The sequence continues at coordinate 460,008 of JAPQWV010000004.1, forward strand.
GAAGTACAACCAGAAAACCCAAATAAGCTTGCTTCATTCGCTCATTCAAATACCAAAAAACACGAAAAAGTACCTGCAAGTGGAACACTACGAGCAGGCTGAGAGAATATGAATTCAAAGTTCCACCTTTTGAGTCATTGATACGGTGAGCTTTTGCCCATTCTTTCACCTGCAGGAGCGCATGGAGAGAATGATTTACACATATCATTCTGCATTTGCCTATAAATAAACTCAGCTATAGCCACTTGCCAGTAAAACTAGATCACGGAAGCGTCCATCGATCACATTGATCCAGAACAAGAGTTTAGACTTCATTTGACCCAGTAAATTGTTAATTGAGACGTCACACGAAATATTGTTATTGGCCTCGAACTTCAGAATGGGTACTCTTGCGTCAGATAAGAACTTCAACCTATGAAAACCACCTGCAAAGGGGTAAATTTCTAATAGGTCAACGTTAGCTCCTTGCATGAGATATGACACTCCCCAACTTTATCAGCGTAAACGTAATTGGACCTTAAAACAATAACATCAGAATGAGACTAATGAAAACTGAAACCGTATATCACCTTTCTCCATCATATCTTCCATGACATCACCAAGCAAAGATTGCTTTTGCTTTCTCCCAGGCAATGCAATATATGAACCATTCGCCAACTCTATGGATATATCCAGATCTCCCCATCTTGTAAAAAGATCGGATACAAAAGATCCATAGGGTTCAACAGTTGCCCCTGTTTCCAAAGTTTAGAATTCTTTTTAATGTTGGACAGAATAACCAAACTAGTACACTAAAGACGGACGAATAGGCACATCTGATATCACGAACCTCTTAGGCTCTCAATGCCTTCAACGAGTACTCGAACCTCTTTAAGAATATCGAATCTATGGTTCCAATCATCTCTCGATGGGTTGATCTCCTTAAGAATGTCTCTCAAAGTGAGCTCCAAGACATTATAGCCATTCATCTCAAGTATGGCTATATGCTGACAAAACAGCGTAAGGGGCAATTATTCAAAAGATCCCATTAAAGCACTGTTTGATAGTGCAAACGGCTGCAGCCGAACACACCTGAGAAAATACACTAAAAAGGACGACTGCATTTATGTTCAACCTCATCAAATCTACTAGTTCGCGAAATTAATACCATTCCTATTCCGAAACTCAGAGAGGCAAATAATGCACACAACAGATAAAAAAGCTCACATAGTTAAAATTTCACGAACACGTCGGCGATTTGTGCTCACTACATTCCGAAGAAAAAAGGCAAAAACATGATATCAACCGATAATCCCTTTGTTCTCCCGATGGAGAATGAGATAGGAGAAAAAAAAAACTAACAGATTCCTAATACGAAAACTCACTCCATTTTCCCACAGGTTTTAAGGAAAGAGAAAGAATCTACCAACGGACCTTTTGGAGAACGATTTCCCAGGCAATTGAATTTTGACCGTGTCAGCTAGCAATGGCTGTAAGGGTCTTTTTGTTCAGGAATAGGTTTTATGCCACTCCAACAAAAGGTAAAATAAAGTGATTCTAAGTTTCTCAAATTTTATTTACGGAAAAAACGTGGCATTTGCAAGACGACTTCGAACGCCGTTAGCGTCTTCGAGAAGTTTCTCGAATGTTAGCGTCTTCGAGAAGTTTCTCGAATTTTATTACTGAAACCTCGAAACACCACGACACGTGTTTTTTGTAGAATCGTTCGATATTTGCTTCTAACGACACGAAATGTTCTTTTCATAAAGTTTCTTGAATGCCGTTTATATAAAGCGCGAAACAATACGAAGCGCTTTCGAAGAATATGTAAGAAAGTTGTGTTTCTCCCAGAGTTCGAAACAACACGCTACGGTCACGAAAATCGCCCAACATTGTAATGTAAAGACGTAACAAAAGTTGTAATGTAATAGAAAAGGCGTAAACTAACTTCACAGAACGATGTCCCGACAATTCAAAACCAAACAAAACCGACTTTTATGTATTTTTGAGACCTCTTGTAAGCTTCAGGTCAATGGATTTGCTCAGATACAGAGAATCCATTCACAGTCATTCCTCCATCAACGGCTATGATCTGCCCTGTAATGTAAGAAGCGCCGGGGAGACAAAGGAAAGCTACCAATGAAGAGACTTCTTCAGGTTCCCCGACACGTTGCATTGGAGTTCGAGATTTCACATTCTCCATGAAATCTTTATTCTCAAGCAACTGTAAAGTAAAGAAACAGCAAATCCCAGGATTTAAGTTTTTTTGCTAGTCATACATTATCTCATCATTGTAACTGTGAGGAGCAGACTGAAAATATTTAGTCAGAAACGATAGCGAGTAGAAGAGGGACATACATGCTTCACAAGAGAGGTCTTGATATACCACGGAGCGACGCTGTTGACCCGAATGTTATCTTTGGCCCACTCACATGCAAGGTTCCTTGTAAGTTGGTGCATTGCTCCTGCGATTGGGGAGTTCATAAGCAATTATAGATGCTCTTTTTTCAATCAATAAGGAGACAAACGGGTTTGAATTACAACCTTTAGTTGCTCCATAAATGGTCCCAGAGAAGATATGAACAAGACCAGCGACTGATGAGATGAAGATCACACTACCATTAGCAGATGCTTTCAGAAGAGGATGAGCAAGTTGGCATAAATGGTAAGATGACTCTAAGTTTGTTGCCATGAGATGAGTATACTCCTCGGCACTGTACTCGACCGTTGGCTTTCTGATGTTCGTACCAACATTGTTAACCTGAAAACGAAAACATACGACGTGAATCTCAAGGGTCAGAAATTCCACTCACAAATGTGCAAAAGTAACTAAAGAGAGCCAGCCTTTTCACTCACCTGCATTAGGCAAAACTCAGACATTTGTTTTTGAATACAGACAAGCAACAGATTATCCAATATGCAATGAAAGGATCCTCAAGTTCTTGTAGGATGCATATGTTTTATGCAATGTAAATATGAGTGATCCACCAATAAATCTGACGGAACGAGTTGCATTGTTTAGTCTCGCTCTAGGTATCATATGATTGGAGCTGCGAAAAGAGAAAAATACTCAAGAGAACTTACAAGGATGTTGAGTTTTCCATGGAAGACAGAGGAGACCTTCTCCATAAGCTGGACTCTCTGCTCGCGAGACGACGCGTCGCAGACAGAACCAGTGACTGCGAATCCCTTCGAATTCCACTCTTGCAAGCGCTGATTGAGCTCTTCTTCATTTCTCGAACACGTGTGCACCGACGCGCCCGATTGAGCCAGCTCTTCCACGATTGCGTGCCTGTTAGCATCATTTTCACAAACAGATCGCATGCAATAGCTTATCGAAGCCAAAAAAAAAAAGAAAATCAAGGCGCAGCCAGGCAAACGATAAAGCATAGCATAGATAGAGGCATATTTACCCGATTCCTCGCGTGCCGCCAGTGACTAGAGCGGTCGCACCAGAAAGGGACCACCTCGAATTACTGCTTCCCGCCATTGACTGCTCTCTTTCTTTCTAAAGCGATCAAATATGAGCAAAATACTCTTCGCACGGAGAAGGATATTAGTAGCGACAGTAGTAAAGGCACATGAAGGAAGTCGAAGCTAAGGAAAGGAAAGGATCTTCTGTTCGCCGACAGACCAATACATTGTTCTGATGGGCCGAATAATCAAATTGTTATTGGGCCAAAAAATGTTTTATCTGATTGAACTAAAGCCCAATATGCTGTTAATCTTACAACGTCTCATAATGTGTACTCATTAGCAAGATAACAATTAGCATAATCAACGTCATGGAGGTGAGAAAAAAAAAACAAGATAAGAGTGATTGACTAATTGAGCAATGTACAAAAGCCAGAACTTCTAACCATCCTCACAAAACGTCCCATGATCAAACCAAAGAAAGAAAAGCTACAACAAAGGTTTATATTAAAAGGCTCGATTCCCCTCCTAATAAGAAGGCGGGGGAGGCCTATTAGGGTTCGCCGGAGCCCAAAACACGTCGTGGGGCGCCGGCGGCACCGCCCTCCCACCTCCACCGCCGCCGCTGGGGCCCACATTAGGAGGCAAGTGATAGATCTGAGGCTCGTTTCCGGCCAGAGGACCAACGCCAGGCATTGCTTGACTGCTCTCAGCAGCAGCATTATTACTTTGTTCTTCCAGCGGCAATCTCTCGTAAGTCGCATTCCCAAAAGTTGCAGCGATGACCATCACCGGCCCAGAAGCTATCAACGACCCAACCACCATTCCTCCCACCACCTGTCCTTGACCGCCGGCCAAGTACACCGTCAGCCCAGTGGCCGACGGCGGCGAAGGCGGCGGCAGGAAAGCGCCAGAGAGCGACAGAATCTCAAACCTTCCCTGAAGGTTTATCACGCCGCCTGGGGAAGTGGGCTGACGGAGGGTGACGTTGGTCACTATTCCGCTTCCGCTCAGGACAGAAACTCCGCACTGTCTCCTCCTTGCAAAAGTGGCGAGGCTGTCTAAAACGTCCGTTCCGTTTGTGATTTCCAAGACGTGGCTGCGAAGGGCGTTTTGTGTGTCCTTGGTGATGACGACTGGGGATTTGGGCTTGTTCTTGGAGCCTGGCGGTCGGCCCCTTGGCCTGCGGGCGGAGGCCGGAGATGGCTCGGAGATTTCGAGGTCGCCGGCGGGGTTCTGATGGTCTTGGTCGTCGAGGTTGTTGCCGGCGGAATCATGGTGGTGGTGGTGGTGGTGGTTAGGGTTTGTGGAGTAAGGATCGATGTCTTGTTCGGCGGAGGTGTTTGTGAGGTGGAGAGAAGGGCCAGGCGAGGAAGAAGAAGATGGGATTTGGTTAATCACCATGTTATTACCTGCCCACCATCGATTTGACATTGCTCGTCGTCGTCGTCCTCCTCCTCCCTTTTTATATATTTCTTCCCTGTTATTTATTCCTCGAAGCAAGATATAAAACTAAAACCTCAAACTCAAGTTCCGATGCTTTGAACATGGAAGAACTAAATTAAAAAAAAGCTGGTGAACGAAAACTTGAATAAAATAAAGGGATTAAATTAATACCTGCTGCTGCTTGACTCCTCTTTTGTTTGCTTGTAAGATATGTCCAAGAAAGCGATCAATTGAAAACCCAAAACCAAGCTCCAAGAGGGTTTCCTTTTTTTTCCTTTCTTTTTCCCTGCAGAAGCATTTTCCAATCTTTAATTTCTGAGGACTGAGTTGTTTGAGTTTTGTGGAGAACAAAGACCTAATTTGAAGATAAAGCTCCCAGATACTTAGCAGATAAACAACTAAAACATTATATATTACCTCAAGAAACCCCCAAACCTAGCTAGAAACTTGCTATCTCTTCTTAATTTTATTGATATATAAGCTGGATATATGAACTGGTTCATACAAACCTCTTTTTATCTTTTAGGGCAAAGAACATGTCTTTTCTCCTATTAGTAAAAAGAATTGAAAAAGAACAGCAGGTAGAGCTGAGATCTAAGCTTGGAAAGACCTAAAACTGGTAAAAATTGAAAGAAAAAAAAACCCTTCTTTACTTCTTACCTGATATACCCAACGTTCCGCAGAAAGTACGATGTCAGCAGAAAACCTTGGACCTGCTAAATATTTCCACATATATGAGCATTTTAAGGTTAGCAAAGAAAAGGGCTTAACTCGTTCGTACCTCTCTCTTGCAAAAAAGGTTTCAGATTAGTACGGTGGTAGGTTTCGCGTCAGACTGAGGTTAACTTCTCTTTCTTGAGAGCCTTTCACTTTCTCACTCTATCTGCAAACTCGACAGCGCTTTGCTTTGTGTAAGGGAGAGTATTAGACAATTGTGATTTAGTTAGCAGTCGAGAAAAATTTTAATTAAAGAACAAGAATAAAATATAATTTAAAGAAACCCTCGCTCTGCAATAAAGTTACACCACCGTCTACACTATTATATCAAGTTACACCACCATATACTATTCTACGCATACATGACTTAATGCTCATCAATATAATCAAACTACGTCTAAATATGGAAGTCAAGCTCAAATAGAGAACAGTGTAGTAATAAATGTACCATTTCTTGATGGAGAGAGAGAGAGAGAGAGAGAGAGAGAGAGAGAGAGAGAGCGCCTTAGCACTACCATCAAAGGGCCAATATAATCTGTGGTTAGGGACCCAACCAAAGGAGCAGTAAATAGGAGAGGTGTGGGCTGGCTGGGGGAGTGTGGACAAGAACATGGAGTAACGTGCCAGCCCTGTAAGAAGATACAAACGTGCCTGTCACAGTCAGTGCCTAGGGTTATCATACTACATCCCTTCATTCAAGAACAAATAGTCTTATCTTTTTATTCTATTTCCCAATTTTAGAAAAAAGAAAGAAGGAATATGCAATGGCGAAGAATAAAAGGGAGAAAAAGGATGAAAAAGGTGGGGTTTTTTACTACAAAGAGAGAGCCGCAAATAGATAAGGGGTGACGTGCTTTTGTTCCTTTCCCTGCTGCAATCCCCAGCCACTAGTTGTCTTCTTTCTCTCCTCTCTAAGCAAATAATTAGTGGCTACGCTAACGCTAGTCGCTAGTACGTGTGTGATGTGCACTCATTTATGCTCCTTTTTTTGTATGCATGCTATACTCTGCTGTGTAATAAAACGCTCATGTGCACTCCAACCATGGATTATTTACCGTTATTTCGTCGCATTTATTTATTACTATTTCTCTGTACGGCCCGTGATATGCTCCCTGTCAAATCAATTAGAGTGAACATAGCGTCGATGGCAATTCAATCGAGACAAGCCAAATCAATAGAGCATGCCTGTAATGTTCTTTCAGAATCTCTATCCCATTTCCCACCAACGAAATAGTGCATGAAATGATTCCATTCGATTCAATGGCCTAAGCCAAAAGGACTGACCTTTTAATTCAGAACCATACATAACTGTAGATGTTAATGGTCGAAATGCTTCATGAGCATCATCACCACAATGGGATTTCAAGCGGTCATTGTATTACACAATAATATGATAACAACGATAACAATCATATAGAGTTCTATGGCAATTATTCCACCAAAGCACAGTCACAAAACAAGACAAGCGTAGAATGAAATTAAAGTCACTAGCTTACATACTGCTGAGGCACTCGAGAAGCCATGCTCGCGACCTGAGCCTGCATTTGAACAGCCCTGACCTTCGAAGCCGTTGCCCTATGAAAGAACTGCTCCCTCGACAGAAGCCTTACGTTTCTCAGGTACTGATCGAAAGGGATGGCCCCTTCTTGCAAGGCCTTGTCCAAAGCATAGATTGTGTCGTCGAGGGCCATGTCCAATGCTGTGGTGTCCAGCATCTGCTTAGACAGAGCATCGCAAGGCTCAAATGCTTCGTCCACGTTCAATACATTGTTTGCTGAACTGAGTGATTTCTCGTCGTTGTTTTCTTTCAGCCAAGCTTCTAATACGTCTGAGTTCATCAGAACCATCTGAAGGTTCTGTTCCAATGCTTCCCTCTCATCGTTCATCTCCTTCAGCCCTTTACTCAGCACCTCATCGCGCCTTCTCAGCTCGGCCTGCACGCCGAAAAGCCCTTCCATCTCTACTTCCCTCGATCTCCTCATCTCCCTTATGTCCCCGCCCAAATTCTCAACAAGCTTATTGATCGCATTCTTCTTGAAAACATCGTTTGGATCATCCATCAACCTCCCACCACCAGCACCACCATAAGGTGGAATAGGGTTAGGGGATGGTGAATAAACATTAGGTGGTATTGCAGGCCTGGTACTAGAAGATCCCACTCTCCCGTAGCTGGAATTGAAATCAGTGCTTGTGTTACTAGGGTTTGGAGAATTTGGGGGTTTCCTCTGAGAATACAGCGGCGGGTCACGCGCGAAGAAGGCGCACAAATTCCTAGCCAATTCCACCAGATTCGACGACGGATACACCCATGACTGAAGGTAAGGTATCGTAACGACGCCGTTGGGGGACACGAAGGGGTGCGGCCTCTTGATGATCATGTCGCGCGTGGGGTTGACGAACACCAGGGGAGGGTAGTGTGGGTAGGACTCCATCAGCCAGATGATGACGGGGATGTTGTAGGTGACGCCCTGAAAATCCATCGGAACTGTGCCGTCGGCCTGGAGGAGGTTCACCGTGCGGCCGTCGTTGTGCGTGAACATGGCGGTCTTCGGCTGAAGTGAAGGGAAAGCTTCGATCAATTGGAGCAGATGCTGGCGGATGTGCCACTTGGTCGGCTCGGCGTAAGGCACGGCCAATGGCCCGCGTTGAGAGAGAACGCCGTTGAGAAATTGCTGGGGGGTTTCGCCCATTGAAGTCGGCGATTCAGCTCCGTTAAGATCGAGCCGGCGTTTCCGCGATGCGATGAATCGGATCTCGAGATTTGTTCCTACCGATGATCGAATCGATCGCTGAAGTACTTCTCTATGATTTGAAGGGATTGACGAAGCTTCGAGCGGATTTTCTTCTTCGAGAATCAATTGCTGAATTCAACCCATAAGACTTTTCTAATTATATAATCGACCCCATATTTCGAGAATATTGACCATCTATTATTCCATTCTTGAATTTCATTTCTCCCACGCGGTTTTTCATATTTACCCCTGGGTCCTTTTCCTTTTAGCCCATACCGTGTTCTTTGACCAATTCCCAAATATCAACCTCATCACCGTTCAAATCAGCCTTCACCGATTCTCTGTTCTTCTTTGATTTATCAGATCCATAACCCTAATAGCATCAATCAATCGATGTCTTCAGCGTACTGGTGTTATCGATGCAATCGTTTCGTTAGGGCTTCTGTCCAAGAGAATTCGATTTCTTGCCCCGATTGCAACAGCGGCTTCGTCGAACAGTTAGCTCACACGCCCCGTGAACGATCCCCAATACGGCGCCGTTTCCCCATGTACAACGGCCAGACCTTGACCGCCGACTCGGGTCAAACCTCAATTACGAGCCCCAGGCTCAGGCGCAGCAGCCGCCGAAACGCTGGCGAACGGTCCCCGTTCAACCCCGTGATCGTCCTGCGTGGGTCCCAACACGAAGCCGCCGAAACCGGCGGAGGAGGGTTCGAATTGTACTACGATGACGGTGCGGGGTCGGGTTTGAGGCCTTTGCCGGCTACGATGTCTGAATTTTTATTAGGGTCTGGGTTCGATCGATTGCTTGATCAGTTGTCTCAAATCGAGGCTAACGGGGTTGGGAGGGTGGAGAGTAATCCCCCTGCTTCGAAAGCTGCGATTGAATCTATGCCCACGGTTGAGATAATCGAAGAGCATATAGACAGCGATTACACACATTGTGCGGTGTGTAAAGAGGCGTTTGAGGTGGGGACTGAGGCCAGAGAGATGCCGTGTAAGCATTTATACCACCAAGACTGCATCTTGCCGTGGCTCTCTTTAAGAAACTCTTGTCCCGTCTGTAGGCACGAATTGCCTGTCGAGAACGGGAGCGAGGGGAATATCAGAGGGGTGAGCGAAGAAGACGAGACAGTTGGATTGACAATATGGAGGTTGCCCGGCGGTGGTTTTGCTGTTGGGAGATTCTCTGGCGGGAGAAGAGGTGGCGAGAGGGAATTGCCTGTGGTTTATACAGAAATGGATGGTGGTTTTAGTAATAGCAATGCTAATGGTGTTAGCAATGGTAGTAATAGTAATAATAACAATGGGAATGGGACTCCTAGGAGAATATCGTGGAGCTCAAGAGGCAGCCGCGGGGCCTCAAGGGATAGGAGAGGGTTGAGCAGGGTTTTTAGTGGACTTTTTCGGTGCTTTGGGAGAGGTGGTGTTGAGAGCTCGAGTTCTAGCTTGGATTCTAGGGTGAGTTTTAGGAGTGGGTCGTTTTCTTCGTCGCTCTTTGGTTCTAGAAGGAGAGGTTGGGGTTCAGAGACTAATAACGATGGGAGTGAAACAAGATTTTGAATCCCATTATGGACTTGTGCATGATGAATGCCTTTGCAGGTGGTTGAGCCGAAGAGTAGAGCGTATAAATACGCCAAGAAAGTGGAGAACTGTAGAAGTCCTACGAGTCGAGGAATAAGGACTTTTGTTGCGTTCGAAGGTGGCCTTTCCTTTTCTTACTTAGTTCACATCAGATTGTTGCAATTCTATCGAAAGAGTGTGTCGTTTGTTGTAGGATTTATGATGTCTGTGATTTCTTGTTTGTTGTAACCTACGTACATATCTATATATGTGCGGACGCCATATGTTAATGGGAAACCATGTAATGAAGTTTGAAGCTACAGAGACTGAGCACATATAAAGGCGAAGAATGGCTTGCGAACTATTACAAGCCTGAGCATGGGCGATAGCTTCTCATTAGAAAGGCGTAACCCATTTTTGCAAAGGTTGTGTTGGCTTATATAAGGCCCATTAATATGTTAGAGCACCATCGTATTCTACTATTTCCTTGTCTGATGAATATATGAAGCCATACATATGGAACTTTTGAATGCTTCGATTTCACTCAAGAGGGTTATAAGTAGTACGTTGTCATTTATTGAGGTAGTTATGTTAGTTACCCGACATAGTGATTGAGTGGGTGGGGCCCAATGCAGATGAAATTCTAAGCGTGCATTGGCCTTAATTAATTGGTATCATATTCCTAACCTATGCATGGGGAGGCGATGGGGACAAAAGATCATATGTAATTATTTGATTCCCTACAATCATGTAGTCTAATTGCTTTGCCTAACAAGCATGGAATTTACCTTTGATTTTTTTTTTTTTATAATTTTTTTTTCAGACACTTAACAGTCATAAACCCGTCATTCAGAGTTTAAGTTGATGAACAAAAAATTGGAAATTGTGGAAATATTGGCAGATTGTGGCACCTCGAGTTTTATGCAATGCAATATATACAATGTCGAGCTTGTGACCGAATTTATTATTATTATGATTTTTATACATAGTGGAAATAGAAGTAGGAAATGGAGTAACAACTGTTGACCAAAATGAGAAAAAGTTCGAGGCTAATGATCGGCGCAATATATGGAATCGGATTGGAGTTAATCACGCTCTTTTCTCATATAAAAGAAAAGCTATATTAGACATGCAAGTATTCATTACTTCTATATTTTATTCACTTCCGCAAAAGAAAAGAAAACACAACATATGCTGAACTAATTCAACGTAACGGCAGTCAACAGTGCATGGGCATGCAATAAATTATTCAAACGCCAACTTATATGAAAATAAAGACCATTACAGTTAGAATAGTTCTCATAATACAAATACGTAGGTTCGTATATACAAGTAAACTGGCCCTCCCCTAAGGATCATATTTTCCTTTCTTTTGAAGGTGAAATCGCTTTCCTCCAACACACGCATCTTGACAGGCAAAACAGAGCAAATGCAAAAAAAGTCATTCAAAAATATATCATTACAAGTAGCAATGACTCAATTCAGAAAAAGTAAAGTTGAACTTACTTAAATTCAGCTCTCTCCCGCGAATACGCTTTGATTGAGGAAAACACACTTACTCTGTGTGGGCTCCTCTGTTTCCTCCCCTAACTATTCTTCCTATTATAAGTAGCAGCAGCAGCACCATCATGCTTCACCATAACTACTCTCTCTCTCTCTCTCTCTCTCTCTCTCTCTCTCTCTCTCCCCAGAAAAAATGGCGTCAAAATCAGTCGACGCTGTTCTTCTACTAACCACATTGATGACGGTCCTCATCTGCGGCGAGTCAAGAATCCCCGGCGTCTACACAGGCAGCGCGTGGCAAACCGCCCACGCCACCTTCTACGGCGGCAGCGACGCCTCAGGCACCATGGGTGAGTACCATCATACCATCAAACCACCACCGAGTAATTTGCCCCAGAGAAGAACCTAAAAGAAAAAAAAACAGGGCACGAATTTTATGACTGTGTAAATTTCCAGGCGGCGCTTGTGGGTACGGAAATCTCTACAGCCAAGGCTACGGAGTCAACACGGCGGCTCTGAGCACGGCCCTATTCAACAATGGCTTCAGCTGCGGCGCCTGCTTCGAAATCAAGTGCAGGGACGAGCCACAGTGGTGCCACGCTGGCAGCCCATCGATCTTCATCACGGCGACCAACTTCTGCCCGCCGAACTACGCCCTGCCCAACGACAACGGGGGTGGTGCAACCCGCCCCGAACCCACTTCGATCTAGCCATGCCCATGTTCTTGAAGATCGCAGAGTACAGGGCAGGCATCGTCCCTGTTTCTTACAGAAGGTCGGTCTTATCATTTCAAACCTTTTATAAAAAGCTGCTTCCTTTTTTCGTTACGTTCTTGTTTTCTTACCGTGGCGGCGGCGCAGAGTGCCTTGTCAGAAGAAGGGCGGAATAAGGTTCACCATCAATGGCTTTCGCTACTTCAACTTGGTTCTTATAAGCAATGTCGCCGGCGCAGGGGACATAGTGAAGGTTTGGGTTAAGGGTTCGAAGAGTGGGTGGATGGCGATGAGCCGAAATTGGGGTCAGAATTGGGAGTCCAATTCAATCTTGGTTGGCCAAACGCTGTCGTTTAGGGTCAAGGCCAGCGATCATCGAAGCTCGACTTCGTGGAACATTGCGCCTTCGAATTGGCAATTTGGGCAGACTTTCACTGGCAAGAACTTCAGAGTCTAACATGGGGTTTTTAGGAGGAAAAAAAGGAAGGATTTTTATATGTATTAGAGTGATTTTAGGATAGTTTTCTTGTGTCGTGTGTGGATGTGTTTTTCGTGGGGACAAGTTTGGGACAAAAAGGTTCCAATGTAAGGGAGGCTTGCTTGAAGTGGCTGCCACAATTGTGTGTGTGTGTGTGTGTGGCCCTCAGCTGCAGTAAAACTTCATGATCATATCATTTCTTCACTTCAAAAGCTGCATTCATTACATGAGAGCAAAGTTTTAAAGTACTTATTGTCATGTATACAATAAAACGCTCGACCAAAAAATCAGTCAAAAATCCTCTCCCCAGTGGACAGCAAAAGAAACACTAACGAACTGAAAATACAGAGCAAGCCAGGGATGACAAAAACGGCTCGCCAGCTATCAGGGCTCGTTAGGTCAAGCCGAGCCTCCTTAGCAGCTTCTAGAAGCCGACCCGTAAGGTCGACCCCAACGATTCCCGCCAACGTGCCCGCCGTGTTCGACACGCCCATTACAATGCCTGCGTACCTCGGGGCAACATCCATGTGGTTTATCGCAAAACCCGCCCTTCCAAGGGCCAAGAAACCTAAGGCCACCGAAGAACAGAGAACGACCCCATCTGGCGTTCGAAATTTAGGCAGAGACATCAATGCGAGAGAAGCCACCGCAAACCCTACCGTGTTGAGGAGCTTCCTCGTTTTAGTCACCGAAAGGATTTTCCTGGTGATGAGGTAGTCTGCGATCACACCTCCTATGTTGGAGAATATGAACATGTTAAGGTAAGGCATCATCTTTGAGGAGCCCATTTCTTGCAAGCTTCGCTGCAGGCCAAGCTCGAAGTAGGTTGGTAGCCAGTTCATCAGTACGTATAGGGCGTAATGGAAGGTGAAGTTGTTTACCACTATTGCCCATATGGGCAAGCTTAGGATGATTCTCTTCCATGGGATCTTCGACGGTCTTATTAAATGTGCTGCTCCATTTTCTGCTTTCGTCTTGGGCAGCAGCTGAGAATCTCCAAAACCAGCGGCGGTGGCTTTAGGGTTGTCTGAACGAGGCGGGTCGGTGGCGTACTTAAACCATAGCACAGACCAAAGGGAACCCAAGACAGCTTCAGCAAGAAACACAGATTGTGGACCTTGGAACTTCACTAGGCTAGGGAGCACGAGGGTTCCAATGGCTGCACCGAAATACATGCCCGAAGTTGTGAGAGAAACAGATCTTGACCTCTCGTGAGGTGGGACCCACTGGGCTAGAACCGTGTGGATGGAGGGAAAGATGAAGCCTTGAGCCACGCCGACTAGCAGGCGTGCGATGACTAGGAGTTTGGTTCGCTTAGGGTCTAATGGTACGAAAGCGCAAGTTAGGGACCAGAGAACGAAAGAGAGCAAAAGGACACGCCTTCCCCCGATTTTTTGAGCTGCCCAGCCGCCGGGGACTTGTGAGCAGGCGTATCCGTAGTAGAATGTAGAGAGTATCAAGCCTTTGCTCAGTTGGTTTACGCCTGCAGCATCGGCAGCAGCCGTGTAAGCAATGGAGAAGCCCACTCGTTCTACGTAGCACACGCAAGTGCAGATAAACATCAAAATTACAATCAGGTACCGCCTTGGGAGGTATGTGGCCTTCATCGTCCTCTTTCGGCGGTGTTCACCCACCGCCCTTCGGCACCGATGATTCTGCAAAGTAAGTGAGCTAATAAGAAATCACCAATTATGCAAGAGATGGCTAATAAAAGATCCAAAATAAGATGAACAGCATAGTGCTAGAGCAAGATAGCAATAACAGCATGTTTTGACTATCCAGGAAATTAGAAACAACGGAATCATCCATAATCAGGCGTAATGCCAAAAGCATTGACGATTATTTAGAAATGTACAGCTGTACATAGAAAAACCCCTGCAAATGCTAACCCTTAAACGGCAAAATCCGAATCAGATACGCAATAATTTAACAAGCATTCGCAGTTTCAGAAAGAGTACCTAAACCGCTGTTACCAACCAGCAGAGACTCGAAACCAAGATAGAGATTTGGGGACAATAATTGCGCCAGGATTTTTCGTAAAGGCGGTAAGGAATGGTGGCCGGTTACAGATCGGAGGAGGTTTGACGGAGTTTTGTTCGGTGCCTTTCTTATTCTTCTTCCAAAGTCAAAAGAGGATAGAGAAATTCACATTTTTAGCCACATATCTTTGGCATAAGTGCACTTTGTCCTTAAATGTAAAGAAATATTCAATTTCACTCCAAATACTATCACGATACAAACTATTCACACATCCTTATCGAAGGTTTGTTAGTTGGCTCAACCAAAGGTGATTCTATTTTACTTACTTGGGATGGTTTTGTGTGCGTGTGGATGTGTCTTCGTGGGACATGCTTCAAAAAAAGTTCTATGTAAGAGACTTAGAAACTTGAAAGCTGTGTATAATGTATAATATTTTTCCATTAGATATTTCAAGCAGGGTTTTGAAGACCGACCGGAGCCGGTTCGGACCGGAAACCGACGAACCGGCCGAAAGCCGGTTCGGTCCGGTCTTCTTTAAATTAAAAAAATTGAAAACTGATAATTCATAATATGTAGTAAAAAGTGGTAAACGAACGAAAATTTGCTTTGGTCCGACGGTCAAGTTGTCACTGTGTAACCCAATGGCTTGGTTTCGATTGTGATCTCACGCAATACTTTTGTACTATTTAACTTCTTTATATAATTAACTTCTCTCCAATATTTTATTTTTATACGATTTGACCCAAAAATAATTTTATATAATTCACTTCTCGACCTAGTATTTATTTTTATTTGTCTTTGACCCCAAATTGATAGATTTAATACTTGACATCCATGGTACAATTAATCTTTAATACCAACACAATTTACTTTGTTAATTTGCCCCTTTTTAAAATTATAATTTGAAAAAAAACTCATAAAACATGTGTATATCTATGTTATTTGATTGAATTATTTATAAAATATTTATTTATTATATCTAGAACTACGGTTTTATACCGGTTCACCTCCAGTTATACCGGTTAAACCACTAAACCTTAACCACTAAAATTCCGGTCCGGTCAAAAATAGTTTCCGAATTGATTTCAAGTGATGTAAATGCATCCAACGACCTAAATCCACATTAAAGCACTTCAGTACTTTGCACCGGCAATCAAGGCCAAGGCGTAGGTAGAGTCGACACAGTATAAAGCCAAAGTTAAAAAGAAAAAAGGTAAAAAGTTGCACTAGGGTTTTGAAGATGTCTAGAGACCAAATAATCACATTACATATGGACCAGTTCTCATCTCATGCACGCGTTAGGTAAGAATTCAAACAAAAGGAGATAATGAAAAACCTTCGTTGATTAAACCAACATGCACATCATTACAGCTTAGAAACTATGGGCTCATTAAGAGTACTACTTGCTATGACATAGTAACAACATACACATTGGCACGGGCTTGGTTCTGGAAAATCGATGCACAGTAGCCTTTTGCCCACACAACGAAGACCTTCGTGTATTTTATCCCAATGACCCGATGAGCTCGATTTAACTACATTCCTCAATTGGGAAATGCTTGAACATATCTCATTTCTAACCCACTGACCACACATACCAGGTGGCTATCGATTTCCATCTCAACCTAAGTAACAATAAACCGTCAGCATTGGCGTTAAATAAGTTATCTAGCTTGGGTCATGTTGAATACGATAAGAACAAAACCTTGTGCAGAGGAACTTCTGAGGTGTCATGCAGCAACTGCCATGTCCGAAGCCTGTGGCACATGGGAATCAGATTCAGTAACTAATGGGCTTTTCTGAAACTCGTTTCGTAGTTGCCCGCACGCTGCACTTGCCTCTAAGCCCCGTGTCTGGCGTACGCTAACAGTAACTTTTCGAGACTCTAAAGCAGCTGAAAAGGCGAGAACCTGAGGGAATATCGAATTCCAAAGTGAAGTAAAGTAGAAACATTGAAAAGGGTTAAAAATAGTAGAGGAAAGATGCAGTCTATGGTTAGAGGTAAGCACCGATCTCTTAGACGGAGGCTGGTATTCTGAACCTTCAACTGGATTGTAAGGAATTAGGTTCACATGATGACCATGGCCCCATTCGTGGAGAAGTTCTGCTAGTTCTATTGCATGCTCCACTGTATTGTTGACGCCAGCTGCCACAGGGTTTAAGGGAAATATGCGCGAACCATGAGATTTGTAGCAATGCTGCTTTCACAAACGAATAAAACAAACTTCACATAGAAAGAGAGAAGAGAAAGTACCTAACAGGGTATATTCAAATGAAACCCGTCTGCTGGTTTCGAGGAAGTAATCCCTGCAGTCTTTCATGATTGCTTCCAAAGGATAGGACTTTGCACTGGGCACAAGCGTTTCCCTGAGCTTCTGATTTGGAGCATGTAGGCTAATAGTGGAAATTAAAACACATTAAAGAAGAAGATAATGTAGAAGGCTTACGTTCGAAAATCTAAGTTTGATTATTGTGAATTGCGATAAAGCCGAGCAAATGAACAAATTGATAACGCCTCTATGAAGCAAATGTAACCTGAGAGCCAATGTGGATTGCAGTTTGTGACGAGCCAGCTTCTTGATGGTGTTTGGAACTCCAACAGTTGAAATTGTTATCATCCTCTGGCCTATTTGGATATCCTACATTGCCAAAATAATTATAATGAATGAAGATCTTCATAGCACAAAATGTGGACGGAGCTAAGAAATTAGCAACGAACCTTGTTCAAACAACGGTGTGCTTCAAGAACTTCATTCATATTTAACATTGGCTCACCCATCCCCATAAACACAACATTTGTAACCCTATGTTTAAAGATCTCTTCTATAGCCAAGACCTTGCAAAGTAAGAAGTGCAGAAAAAGGCATTATTAGGAATTCAGATAATACCCATAGCAATGGAGCTCTTTCTTAGCTTCTAGACTTAAGGAAATGGAAAACATGTCCATTCTTCCAAACACCGAAGATTGACATTCATGAGCGATAATCGCATGAGTGAATACCTGTTCAACAATTTCATGTCTCTTAAGATTTCTGGAGAAACCTCCCTTGCCAGTGGCACAAAAAGAACAGCGTAAAGGACAACCCACCTAAAATAAAATAGTGGAGCCAATGATAAAATGCTCATCCATACTAATGGAATAATCTATGTAAGCAAAAAAAAAAAACCTGCAAATATGAACCTGAGAGGAGACACACGCAGTTAGCCGGATTGAGCCTTTACTGTCTTCTACAGGAATTCCAACTGTTTCAACCAGCCTGTTATCTTCCAACTTTATCAATAACTGAAAGGTAAGCAATATAGAAGAAAAGAATGAGCTGATGAATTAAAGAACTTAAAGAAGATCAACTATATTTATGACTCGCGGGGGTGATAAGAATAAGCATTATTCAGATATACAATTTTTACCTTAACTGTACCATCAGAGGCAGTGACCATCTTGTAAACAGGTGATCGCCCCACGCTCAATCCCCTTTCTTCCATTTCGTTCCTAAATGCCAATGGCACTTTCCATGCATAAACCAGCCAGCATAAGACAGTGCTATGAAAAGTTTCAGCCATAAAAATAAATAAGGATGAAAACGAAGTTACTACAGTTGCTAAAATCTTGAATTTCTTTAGCCTTCATTTTGTACAGCAGATGATGCAGCTGCTTGCCTCTATATTTTTGCTGAAACGAAAAAAAAAAAAAAGGAAACATAAAATCACAAGGCGAACAACCTTTTGAGATACCACGGAATCAATTCGACGAGTACCTGGCCAAAGTCAAGAGCGAGTTGTTGGAGCTCTGCTTCGGACATACCAAGCAGGACTTTCCGAGATGCATCCTTATTCACAGGTACCGCCGAAGCGCTGCAAGAAGCAGAACTAAGTACTCGAAAAGGTACGAAACGCACCGGCGAGTGACGGATAACGGCCGTCGGTATCATTCTCCGGCGAAGCTTTCCGATTGGAGATGATATGCTGTAAGCTAAGAGGGTTTTAGCCTCACAAAGAAAATCCTACTATTAAGCCCCGAGGAGGAAAAATTGAAACGCTGCAGCTGCTGGCGTTTTATGGCGATGATATTTTTGGTTAAAGTCGTCTTTTATATAATACAAATGCTCCTATGATATTAATTTTAATTAAAACCATCCCATTATTATACATACATACAAACTACACAATTGTACACAACAGTTTCAGCATCCATACAAAGAAGCAAGCACACAAACGAGGAAAAAAAGAAAGGGTTTAACGTGCTTGAATATAGTGATATTAAACCCTACAACACCTATTTTATAGACGATTCACCAGCAGATTTCAGATCCCTCTCAAGTTCATCGAATTCCCATCCGCCGATTTCCTCAGATGTGTAGTTCCGATCGACATCTCCAAACTCGGATTCGAGCTTCGAAAGATCATCATCATCGTCTTCAGTTTCAATTGTTTGCTCTCTTCTGTGTGGCTTATCATCCTCTTTCTTTACTTTGGCCGTTTGCTCTGCAGAAGTTGCAGGGATTTCATGTGGCTTCTCACTGGGATATGTGTCTGTTTCTTCAGTGGGATTTTCGATGGCTAGAGTTGGTCGCTCGATGGCTTCAAACTCGGACCTTAACTTCTCTAAACTCTCGAATAGTTCTTTGATCTTTGAATCTTCTTTCCTGAATGCGTTTGAAGTGAGTTAAGTCGATGGGGTACATAATGGAAGGGAATCCCAAGAATAAACTGAAGATGTAGAAGATTCAGTAGGACCTGGTGATTTTCCCTTGTTGAGCATAGAATTGCTCTCTCATGTTGTCCACTACACTGAAAGTTGTTATTATCTGCAATCAACAGAAATGCACGGTTATCTTTTTTTATTTTTTTCCATGTCAATGTTCGGATCTTTATAAGCCTTTTTCTTAGTTTCATGAAATGAAGGTCATTTACCTTAGATTCATAATCTAGATATTCCTCTTCGAGATTTCTCTTTGGGCTCAACACTTGCGATTCATTGCTTTCCACATTAGAAGCGGACGATGATATGCTGCAGAAGTTTGTATTAAACAAGCTCGTCAACAAATAGATACAAACAAACTATTTGCAAACACAATCAAAGTGATACCCTTCAGTCAGGTTCTTTAAGTTCTTCACGTATTTTCCAATGCGATCGATGGGAGGTCTCAACTCCTTCTGCACTCAACCAAAAAAAAAAAAAAAAAAAAAAGAAAGGAAAATCATTCAAAAGAGAATAAGTTTCTGGGGGTTATCGGAAGTGATGTACCATCGCTAAGAAGAGGAATTTACTCAAGTACCTCATAAGAAGAGAGCAACTGTTTGACCAGATCGGTGAAGTAATCTTCGTGTTTCTCCAATTCAGAACTTTAAGATGAAAACAACAAATCCATAACCGAGCAATCTCAGTTATTTCTGATTGACTTGGTAAAACTTATAGATATAGAATAAATGGAGAGTCAAGTCAAGAAGAGTTCTGACTCGATTTCGATTAGTTAACCGATTGCAATAATGATGCAAAAGATAGCCAAACAGTACAAACTCACCTGGTTTCCTTATCTCTGGCCCCAACATATGAACTCTGAAGAGACCAAGTATCTTCCAAGAAACTGGTCCACGCACTAAGAACATCAGCCTCTACTTGACACGACCCAACTGATCTTTTTAACTCATGCTCCTGCAAGAGCAGCACATTTGGAGGACGTGAAGTCAGAAAACCAAATGTGTCATTCAGAAACCTTACATCGAAGCTATCTGAAAAGAATACATTGTGAGTTTATACATATATAATGTGTGGTAGAGAAAACCTTAGTAGTTAAATGTGCAACAATATCGTCATTAGCTTTGAAGAACTGATCCCTCTCTTCCGTTGCATCACGAAGGCGAGCTTTAGCCGAAGACAAGGAGTTGTTGACCTTTTCATTAAATGACATAACTTGTTATTTATATAGATAGCAAGAAACAAGAAAAAAGATATTTCATTTCAAAATCCTTACAATAGAGTATAGACCGCAACTTAAAAGTATTAGAGACAATTAAGAAGATGAGACCTTTTTCAATTGAGCTTCAAGATCATCTCTCTGTTTCTCAAGACCAGATATCTCCTTTGTCAGTTCCTGCAAAACATGGATTCGCTCAAACATTTAAATAGTTTTGGGCCACAATTACAGGGCACATTAACAAATGCCACTAGGAAACTATAATAACACCACTAGTCAAACGGCTAACAATTGATACCTAACAAGTTATTTATACATCGTATTCCGAATGTAGCAGCTGCTAGAAATTTAAAAGAACGTCCTAATGCTTCTTTATTTTATATGGTTTGTATCCGCAGGAAGAGAGACGTAAGGGATTCAGAAACAATACCTTTTCTATTTCACTAACTTCACTTGCTTTGCTCACTCAGAACTTCAGTGCTTCTTCTTTCTGAACTCTGTTAGAAAAGACGTAACGAATTCATAGATTTTCGAGGACTGCCAATAAAATAAATATGAATACCTATTCTCTGAGATGGTTCAATACCTATTCTCTGAGATGCGCTTCTCTGCCTTCGTGGACGAGCTTGCAAGAGATTCCGACAAGACTTTCAATTTATCAACCTGAAATAATAACAGAAAAACATCGTCAACAAAGCTTGATGAACTGTAAGAACGAAAAGGAAGTTTGGCCAAACAAGCATCGACTCGAATGCCAAATAAGCACTACACGACAACAAATACATACCTTCTGAGAACGGACCTCGGTTGTGTCTCCGTGGCTGAGAGCTTTCTTTTTAAGTAGAAGACCTTCTATTCTCGTACAAAGCCTGATCCGTGCAAGTGCCTCTTTAAGAGCCTGCCAACAAGTGGAATGTTAGGTAACATATGGACCTTTTAAACAAGGAGCAGAATATCAGTGCCTTCTAAATTTCCGAACAATAAGTTCACAACATATGATATGATTGACTAATCCATAAAGATCTTTCCACAAAATTTCCGAACAAGGTTTACCTCAATGGTTGTCACAGAGCCCTCTTTGATGCTGGTTTCTGCACCATCGGTAGCATCACTATGTGAGGCTCTCAATTCATCAAGCTGTTTCTTCAGTGACGAAACTTCTGCATCAATTCTGTGTAGAACAGAATAGATAAGTGAAGCTTAATTTAATTGCTCTATAAGCTGAGATTTCTCATTAATTTTATTATGATGAAAAGAAAATACTCTCAATTTTAGAACGCCTTCCAATTTCGTAATAATTGATAGTTAATGCACAAATTCCAATATTTGGGCAAACAGTTTAACACCATCAAATCAAATATTTCATTTAGGGGCAAATGAAGCAAAGATTAGTAAAGATTGGGTATTCCATATTCCCTGGTACCTTTTTACATCCGCATTAACTTTCAAACCAGTTATGGCTACCTCGGCGAACTGAAGCAATTCCTCCCTCTTCACCTAACCACTAAATCTTGTAAGCCAAGAAATGTCATAATAGGCAGTTACTACAAGTTCAAAGCAGAAACTCAAACTGGGCCTTCAGTGAGCTACTAGAGATGAAGTCATTGGAAACAGAACTAGCTCATTTCAATTAGATGAAGTAATTGGAAACATACCAACACTTCATCTTGGTAGCAGGAGAAAGTTTTTGCTAGATCCTGAATGCTGCTTACTATAGCATTATGCACTTCTTTACCCCCAGTGAGACAGAGGCTGCGCGTGCAAAACATAAATAGGAATATTAACTGGGTTGAGATTACAACCCATAAGCTTTAGTTCCGCACCAAAAAATGAACTAATGGAATTTGTCAAAGCTAGGATGATTTCCATGTTAGTTAACATAGAAGAGAAGCATACCCAAATAATTCAAGAAGCAGAGAAACTTCATCGTCATTTGGGGCTTCAAGAATCTAAAAAAGAAGATTCACAATAATAAAAAAATTTAACAATAATCTAAAGCTTTAACCATAGCGATAGATTTAGTGATGACATCAAATAAAGTAACACCGCATATTTCGAGATAAAGGAGGACTTCAGATGGATTTCTTCGATATAAGGGTGAAATTCAGACAGATCAGTGAACGTATAAACCACGTTTTTACCAGGCGCGACAGCAGCCACACTAAGAATTGCAAACGAGACAAATTCCTAACACAACATTGCATACCATACATATGGAGATGCCCTCTAGAGCCTGACTGTAAAGGAACAAATCACGAAAATTCACAGGTTCGGTTCCCATATCAGCATCGTAGTACAGCACCTAACCAATTAACACAGATCAATAGGTATCAAGTATAACACCTCAGCAAGTTGAATGAATTAGCTTTGTAAAATCACTACATCTAGCTAACCATTGACTGTCTTCTAGGACTCTCTTTTTGATCTTCTGGAAGTTTATGCTGCTCCTTGTCACCATCACCATCACCAGAATAACCCGAAGACTTTTCAATTTCTTTCAGAACAGCTACCCATCTTCTCATCAATTCAGCTCTCTCACGTCCCCTGCATGAAATAGATGCCTCTTCTAATCTTTTCATGGCCTGCTTGAAACTTCTTACATTCTTACCACCCTGATTTGCAGACAGATAACAGATATCAACTATGGAGGCCAAAAAAGGGAACATCCACAAATGATAACAAAATGGTAACACCAATATTTAATGATAACAGAAAGTCTACTCTTTCATTAGTTCTAAGTACCCTCGTGGCATGATTTGGTAAACACACTTATTTCCCATTCCACGATGAAGACAACATCACACTTAGACAGTTCAACAATCAAGTCACCTGACGCTCGGTTCAACACCAAAGTCGCTCAAAACGGAAAATAAAGGCAAAATATACCATTAATCAAGAAACGCTTAAGCTTGAAAACAAAGAGCAAAAATAATAATGTTCATCAAATTGCAACACCAACAGACACAGAAACGAAAAATCAAGCCGACCCTAGAAAACCAATAAATTTCTTACAATGCGATCTTGCAGGAGCTTCGCGCCTTCAGCTACAGCTTGGCCCGCCTGATTAACAACATTCCTGATCAGACTGTTATTGTTACCCACCTCCACCGCTTTGCTGACCGCAGATCGAAGCCACGCCATCTTCGCGTTGTGTCCCCAAACGTCCAAACACTCTCTCTCGTCAACCGTAGCTGCTATCGCTTCCTATTCAAGCTGAATTCACGCAATCTCGAGCTGTGGATTTTTTTTCTTTTATTTATTAGTTTTTTTTTTTCTTTTTTCTTTTGCGTCGCCAGTCTAGCTTAGCCCAAGGGCCAAGACTAGGATAAAAACGCATGTCAAAATCAAGTGGGCCCACAATTTAAATAATATATAGAAAATAAAAAAGTGTGGGCCCAATAGCAATGACAAGGGCCCAACCCAAGCCGGCCCTACACGCGCGGCATCGAAATTTTAAACTTCGTACGACGTGACGATATTACCCCTTCACTCAAACGAAGTACCGATTATAACCTTCCAAACCTTGCATATATTATCAAATTAATTATGATTGATTGACGCGCTCCGTCTTTAAACACTGTGTAGTGAGTGTGTCCTACCCACAAAGGAAAGGAGAGACATATTCATAACGTTTTAATTCTGTTTTCTTGGGAATTTAAAGCCCGCCGATACCGCCGTCTTTCAGCTTTCTCACCATCTTGGGATTCAATGAATTTTCTCTCTCTCGTGAGGATTTCGTAACGCCATTTTTCTTTCGAAACTGTTGAGTAATTAATTGGGATAATCGCTTGGTATCCCCGGATAAGGTTTGGTTTTAAGAAGAATTAAGATCGGTCATACGCTGCGTTTGAAGGGTTTTGCAAGTTCTTGGAACGTTTTATTGCGGTAAGTGAGATAGGATTTGATTTTTTTGTGGCCACTTGGGATAAATTTTTTGAAATTTGAAGTAACGGTCATCACTCGGAGCGTATTTCTTGGAGCTTATTGATTTTGGTTTCCATTTTATTGTTTAGTTCTGATTTCCTCGGAAGAGTTCAAGACGCGAAATTTGGATCTGTTGTGGGTTGGTTTTAATTTTCAGATTCATTACGTTCTCTCGGTTTCTTTCGATTTATTAGGGAGGTTTATGGATAGAATTGGATTGTGAAGATTTGAGGGTGGAATCAATCACCCTTTAGACAGCTTGTGGCGCAGGTTTTATTTTCTTTTATTTATGATAGTTCTTGCTATTATGTTGTTTGCTGCAGGTAGAATTCAAAAGGTTTCTCTTTTTATTAACTTTGTGTTTTAGTATGTTTCCGTACTTATGTCTGACTCTTTGCTTCTGATGTCTGAGTACATAACAGTAGTGCTCTTAAGATACATGATCTGCTCTTTGGTTTTGCCACTGCTTCGATGACTTGAACATTTGTCCACCACTTTCTCACCATTTCATAAATGATCTATTTTCTGTAATTTTATACTTCTGTTGACTTTTTCATGTTTCCTTTTCCTCTTAGCTTCATTGATTCATGTCTTTGCCTATGCTGAATTCAGGTTGTCTTCAACATAGTAGCTGAAATTTCAATTGGGATGAAGAAGCTTTTCTTTTTCAGATCACATGATAGTGACCAGCAAGTCTCCCCAACAACATCAGCAGATAAACAAGTTAGTTGGGAGAAAAAGACCGTACGAGCCAAGGCATCTAGAACAAATAAGCTTGATTCAAGTGGTAATAATAACACTCCTTTACTGAAAAGAAGCTTGTCATTTTCATCTGGTTCTCTCCATGAATCTGCCAAAGGGCCAAGAAACCATGGGGACCCAAGTGGCTCCCCGTGCAATTACTCTCACAAAAATTCGGGTCGCCAGATTTTTCGGTAGGCCTTTTCTGCTGTGTGTTTCTTGTTTATTCATCTTTCTGCTATCTCGTCATGCGTCTTATTTATCAGATGCCAATCTTTGACATAATTCGTATTTGTTCAGTTCTCGTGCTTTGACTCCCGAGAGGCCATTGAGGGAGGCTTACTTCAATTCAGCTGCAATCAAACATCCACAAGGGTTTGATAATGAATATGATCGATCGGATAATGCCTCGCATTGCTCCAGCAATGTCTCAAGTAAAGTTTTGGACCGGTTTGTTGATGGAGAGCAACAGATCGAAAAGAGCAAGTTAACGAACAATGCTTCTTCAAGACATCAGCTCGAAAATGGCTTTGTGAAAAAGCCACCGAGGTTGCTGGTTAGCTCACAGGTTTCGCTCGATGCTAGGAGACAGAAGCCCAAGTCTCAATCGTTTAGAGAGATCAAATCGTCGCAAATTCAGCTGCCCACTAGAGAATGGATCGATAATGGTGTTGGCAGTGAATCTCCTAGAAAACTTGCAAAACATGTGATTGAGAGACTTTCTCAGTCTCAGCTATTGCCTAAAGAATCTGAGCATGATAGTCCAATTACCATTGAAGATGTCTACAGCAGAACGTTTAAGAGGCGCTCGCCTGCATGTACTGATGATGTATCGCTATCCCCCAGAATTTATTCCATGGATTCGCATAATGCAACTTCTGATGGATCAAAACATGAATATTTTCCTGAGTTTTTTGAGAGACGTTCTTCTTCTGCTGATAAACACATGGATGGAGAACATTTGGACTCTATAGCAGATGTTGATATAGAACTATTCAGAAGATTCAAGGAAGCTGAGGAACGTGCTGCAAGTCTTTCAGACGAGCTGAGGCAAGAAAACTTCAGAGGGACCAGCGTTCCTATGTTGATTCAAAGAATTCGAGACTTAACAGAGGAGAAGGCAAACATGGCCCATGAAGTTTCAGCTATCTATCGAGAGAGAATTGCAGAAAAGGCATTGTTTGTTGAAGATATTCGAGAAATAAAGAGAGAACAAGATGGACAGATAAGGAGATTGGAGATGGAGAAGCAAGAAATGCAGTCTGCGCTTGAGAAGGAATTGGACCGAAGATCGAGCGATTGGTCTCTCAAAGTGGAGAAGTTCCAGGCTGAAGAACATAGGCTTCGCGATAGAGTAAGGCAACTAGCTGAGCAGAATGTTCGTCTTCAAAGAGAGGTTTCATCTTTTACTGAAAGTGAAACGGAGGCAAACAACAAAATCACTGATTCAGAGAAACAACTTCAGCATTTGTCTGTTCAAGTTAAGGATGCCAGAGAAGAGGCCAGTTATCTGCAGAAGAGTCTGTCTGAAACCCTCGAGAAATGTAGAGCAGCGGAAGAAGAATTAGGGTTCGTAAGAGTGAACTATGAGGAGAAGGTGACTGAGTGCAAGGATATGCACCATTCGATCAGTAGACTCCAAAAGACATGCAACGATCAAGAGAAAACGATCGCTGGATTAAGAGGGCTTTGCGAGGAATTTGAAAAGAAGATAACTAAAGACAATTTCGATTTCGGGCTCACAAAGCTGCAAGTCGAACATATGAGACTTACAGGGATTGAGCATGATCTGAGGACAGAGATGAAATCGTGTAAGCATGAAATTGACACACTTCGGCATGAGAACATTGATTTGCTGAATCGTTTGAACAGGAACGGGGTTGCAACTTCAACACTTAAGTTGGATCGAGAACTAAACAACCGTATAAGCTGCTTGCAAAATCAAGTGATTCCCCTTTTGTCAGAGAGCAGCCAACTGTGCAGAAAGGTAATACAGTACGCCAAAAGCAGTTGCGACTTTCCAACGCGTAAGGATTCAGTTTCTTGCCCGGGCTTTGATGTTCAAGCTCTTATTGAGTGGGAAGTGAAGCTCCAAGGCCTCGAGCGAGCTTCTGAGAACTTTGTAAGCAGTTTGCAAACCATGTCCAAGATTGTGGACGGGAACTATCACATTGCACGAGAATTCAAACGCACAAGATGATCAGAAACATGAGGTCTGTTGACATCTTCTCAGGCCTGTTTGTTTTACGATTCGATTTCAACTTCGTGGATAACAATTCTGTCTTACTTTGCACGTTTTTCAGAACATACTATCAGAACTGAAAGCAGAGACCTTGCTGACTAGCTTATTGCGCGAGAAACTGTACTCTAAGGTTCAAGAAATCGAGCAGTTGCAGGCTGAGCTGGCTGCATCAGTCCGAGGCAGTGACATTCTGAAAAGCGAAGTTCAAAATACGATGGATAGCTTTTCATGCTTAAAACACCAGATGAAAGCTCTCGAACTTCAGGTGATAATAATAATAACCATATATTAACAACGCCACATCTCCTTATTAACATCGTCTTTGTCATGAGTCTACTAGAACTTAATGTGATAATAACATGTTCTTTGTCTAAACATGCAACAGATGATGAAAAAGGACGAAGCGATTAACTGTCTCGAAGGCGAACTACAAGCATGCAAGAAAGAGTTGGCTGTGATGAGGGGAATACTACCAAAGGTGTCCGAAGAAAGAGATGCAATGTGGGAACAAGTCAAACAGTATAATGAGCAGAACATGTTATTAACTGCTGAGATCAATGCATTGAAGAAGAAGATCGAAACGCTCGATGAGGACGTGTTGCTCAAAGAAGGGCAGATCACTATCCTGAAGGACGCCGTTGGTAAACCTTTAGATCTTCTGAGCTCAGATTCGCAGGGAGACTTCTTTGGTTGATGTACTTTTTTCTGTAAATTCAAGATTTCGAATTATGTTGATGATGATATAGTGGTTTTGCTTGCTTTATTGGCTTTGTTGAATTGAAAGATATTTGCTTTTTCACTGTGTGTGTGAAATGGATATGTAGTTTTTGCTCTTTCTTAATATTCAACTTAAAAATGGTAGGCACACCAACACCACCTCCATTGTTAATATAATTAGTATTTTTAGCACATCTTACGTGTGTAGTAAAATAAAATTAATTATTATTGAATAGTTTTAATAGGTAATATACTAATAATGGAATATGACGTTACGGAAGGTTGGTTTAAAAGTGTTTTTCTTATTTATTTTTAACAGTAATTAATTTAAAAAATTTTGATTGGTCAGTTGAGACAGACGATTTGACAGTTTTTATCCATACTGTTTATAAAAGAGTATCTTTCTATTTTATTAAGAGCATTGCCCTCATAGAAACTGCCACTAATCAATTTGGTATGCCAATTTCAACCACTCAAAATTTAACATTAAAAAATATTAATTAAAAATAAAAAATCAGAGCACGTTCTTAGTCTTATGAAACTGCTATTCTAATATAAAGAAACTGCTATTCTGTTTTTAGTAAATGCTTATTTTCTTAACGAGGTATTAAAATCAAAATTAAAACAAAAACCACTTTTTTATCAATTTTTTTTTTGCACACACGGAGGGTGTGCACTAGATACTAGTAGAAAATAAAAAAAGAAACTATATTCGAAAGTCGTTCTCCACTGTAGAATTCGAACTCGCTCAAAGGAAACAGCGACTTAGGAAAACAATCAAAATTCAAAACCCTGAGAAGATCATTCTCAAGAATAGGATAGCTGGCTTTTTTGTAGGATTCAATGGCCTTCTCAACTGTGCAGTCCTCGAAAATCTCAGCTTTCTCCGCCAATAATTACTTTCTGAAGCGCGATTCATGTCAACCTCGTGCTACTTTCATAAGGTAATCGACTGTCTTTCTATGTATTTTCGGCTTGAATCGGTTTTTGTCGTTCTACTTCCGTAAGACGATTTTTGGCTCTTTATTCACCTCTTTTGTCAGAATACTCTATCCTTTCAAGTTGAAAAAGGTTGTATGTGCTGCGTCGTTTTCCGCCGCTGGAAGTTCCGGTTCGAGCAATGATGTGAACCCCTATGAGGTAAGTATATTGCGAGATTTTCATAGGTTGAAGCTTCCACATTCTATATCGTCGTTGTACTTCAACTAGATTTAATTTGTTTTTATTTTTTTTTTTTGTTGACTAGATGATTGGCGTGAATCCCCTTGAAGGGTTTGACACGGTGAAGGCGGCGTACACTAAGAAGAAAAAGGACGCCGAGAGGAGAGGAGATGAAGCTGCTTTAGCCCAGGTGTTTCATGGTTACTTTTTCGAATATTGGAAAGTCTTGTCTTAGTAAAATTGTTTATGCTAATTAAAATGTATCTTTGCTCTGCCTCGGTGTGTTCATTACAGTTGGAAAGAGCATATGACAAGATAATGATGTCTCAGTTGACTAAAAGGAAGAAGGGAGAGTCATTTGCCTCATTTCAGGTTGATGAATCTGTTTAATTATCTTCTTTTTTGTTTCTGTTGGATTCAATATCTTTTATGCTGATAGATCTGTTTCGGTTCACTTATCAACTAGTGGTATTCAATCACTACTTATTTCAATTTTCAGGTTTCAAAAGATATAAAGTATGCGGATAAGCAGCCCATTGTTCCATGGGGACCAAGGTGCTATATCTGTAATTGGATTGATTGACTTGCATTGATGTTTCAATCAGTCTTTAAGTTTCCTATTTAGTTCTTATCTTGCACTGATACTTCCTTTGTCACACGGTTCAGGCCTGCCAAATCGGAGGTCAAAGATATTCGAATAAACATGGCAATATCAGCTGCATTTGTATGTTGGAAAGAATATTCATAGTTTACCCTTTAAATGAGAAAGAATATCCATATTTTACTATCCAATCCTTCTCTCTTTTCTACAGACTGCTTGGATTTTTATCACACGGGACGCCGAATATAAACCCTTGCAGTTCTTAGCATTTGCATTCGTTTATCGAATCTTTGAGAAGTTGAAATCGTTTGAAGCACCACAATCTTCAACATTCACTGTAAGATGCATACAACAAAAACTGGTTCATCGTCCATCATGTAACTATGTCAATTCTAATGTACATTTTTTCGAACTCATCGTTTCGACAGGAAGAAGGTGAAGACGACAGAAGAATGTTGAGGATGGGCAAACGACTACTCAGATCGCTCGCGCTAGTTTTTGGTTGTGTGGCATTTGCCTCTGTGGTATGCTAATTTTTATCCATATCCCTTTTTAATATGGAAAGCTTTTTTTTTTCGGTTGCTAAGTGATAATTGTGTTTGTTTCATTTCTGCATATTGAATTTCAGGGGTATACCGCCATTCTGAACGTGATTGAATTCGCGGGAGGTTATGTGCCCGTCTTCTTGTACAACAACCAGGTAATCACTACTATGTATGATGTTTTTAATCGTTCATACCGAAACTCTTTTAATATCAAACTCCATGCTATCACACTGATACATACGTTCATTTAAACACTTAAACCCTGCTTATCGAACATAGTTACGACAAATCCTTGTTTAATTTTTTGCGTTTCTTACTATAAATGTTTGTTAATTCATATGAAATTTGCAATGCAATACACTGTTTTTGTCTTTCTCCTTTTTTTTCCCAGGAATTGCTTGTAACTGCATCATCAGCACTGATGCTTCATGTCTTGGCTTCATACTATAGATAAGAACTTGAATGCTTGGTAGCAGAGCACACAATGGATTTATTTGCCTGTTACATTCTCTAGGTGTTGTTAATGTAGTTAATGGAGTTATAGATGCTGAAAGATTTTGTTCTATTTCATTTTTCCAATCTAAATAACCGTAGTTTTGCATCTCAATGGACAATTAGTTGGAACTTGGAACTAGTGGGATGGAAAAATAAATAAAGAAATAAATAAGCTCTTGCTAGATCATATAACCATGTAAGGAAAAATCAACATTTTTTGCTGCATGGAACATTCAAAAATGTTGTTGGACTAGCTGCCTTATGAGGCCCATTAAAGCAAGATATGATATGGGCCTTAGGCCCAATAATATACATCTGACTTTTGTTAGCTGGCATTTTCACAAGTGTTGCTAAGGTGGGAAGGTATGAACTATCATTTCTTTTGATCAGAGTTGAGGAAAAGCGTGATTGAGAAGGAAGAAGTGCGACATGGCTTCGCCGATGGAAACCGATTCAACCGTCTCTAACGGGACCGCGATCGCGAGCTCTAATGGGAATACTGCGACTACTACTGCTGCGCCGGCGTCGAAGCTGGGGAGGCTGAATGACTCCCTAAAGCTCGAGCACCAATTCGTACGAGTTCCGTTCGAGCACTATAAGAGGACGGTTCGCCAGAATCACAGGTTCGTGGAGAAGGATCTGAACGCCGTGATAAACGGCGTGGCGGAGGCGGCCGATTCGGACATATCTAGGGACGACGCCGTTCGACAGCTTTCGTCACTCGTCTCCCGATTGCAAGGGCTCAAAAGGAAGGTATATATGTACACGATAGACGGATGTGATGTAGATGCAGTATGGAGTTCTTGCTTTTGTGTAATTGGGGTTGGTTAGGCTTAAATGTGTTGTTTCCGGGCATATTTGGCTTTATCTAGGGCTTTTTAATCATCTTATGTTTGCCGTTGGGTTTCTTTCTGTTCGACGATTTGATAGGAAAGTGGAAAAGTGGATTTGGTAAGTAGTGTTGTCCCTTACTAGGACTGCCTGGAAACAGTCTGTGGATAATCATTGTATTTGTCCCACAAATGTTTTCAACTCTTAACATTAAATTGAATCCGAGATAATTGTGAAGTTACGCTGATGTACCTAGCACGAGAATTGGTGTGTATATGATCTGTATTTTCATCAAGATATACATTTTGAGACCTATTCAAGGACTATTCTTTGGTGTGACTATATCAGTTGGAAGAGGGAAGTAAAACTGAGCATATGCAAGCCCAGAGGTGTAAAGCTAGGCTGGAGCATTTGGAATCTGCACAAGTTGATAATATATCAGAATGGAATGACATTCGGTTGAAGCGTATACTAGTGGACTATATGTTGCGGATGTCCTATTTCAACACTGCTATAAAGATGGCTGAAAGCAGCAATATTCAGGTGATTCCTGTGCGAATTAACAAGATAGTGATGGTTTCTGTCCACGTTATGTTTCTGTGTCTTGTTGTCCTGAATTTTGTTTTGATTTGATTCGATTAACATTTATAGTGAGACTATTTTTTTGTTGGACAACTATCATCATTAATGCTCTCGTCACCAGTCTCTAGTTTTGCAGTTCTAGAATTTCCAAGCATGCTCTCATATATAATATTTGATATGCCGTCACAGGAACTTGTTGATATCGATGTATTTCAAGAAGCAAAGATCATCATCGATGCACTTCAAAAGAAGGATGTGGCCCCTGCTCTAGCCTGGTGTGCTGATAACAAATCCAGGTTGAAGAAGTCGAAGGTGATTACTATTTTCTTCAGCTCGTCCATCATTTTCTTTTCCTCACGACCTTTGACCGACAAACTTGCTGATAAGAATAAAACCCAACCTCCTATGTGTATAGATCATATGAAATCTGAATTGGCCCGGGTATCTCATGAAGTATGTTCATATCATAGATGTAGTTGACTATTTTTGTTTTACTTGCTTTCTGTGTGGTTGTCAAGTGTTGATGATGGTCAATCAGCCATACCTTGATGCTTTTATATAGTCATTTGAGGTGATCTTGCTCTAGTTTTACCTTTTTCCATGTAATATACTAACTCTCTTGACTTTCGATTCTGCCGCAGAGCAAATTTGAGTTCCAGTTAAGAATGCAAGAATTCATTGAGTTAATCAGGGCAGGTGCTTATATGCGAGCTGTATCATATTCTCGTAAGTATCTGGCACCATGGGCAGCTGCTCACCTGAAGGAATTTCAGCATGTCGTGGCACTTGTGGCTTTCAAAAGTAATCCGGGATGTGCGAAATACAAGGTGAACTACATATCCTACTCCTTGACACTGAAATATAAATAACTTCCCTTGACTTTGATGAGCAAAAATATCATGTCGTTCTTTAACCATGTCGTCATGATTGAATGATCCAGGTTCTGTTTGAGGCAAAGCAGTGGGATTTCTTGGTTGAACAATTCAAGCAAGAGTTCTTCAGATTATATGGCATGACCCTCGAGCCTTTGTTGAACATTTATCTTCAAGCTGGTCTATCTGCCCTCAAAACCCCGTATCCTTGCTTTGTGATCAACGACATGCTTAATTTGCTAATTTCTCATTCCTTTATTTTCTTTTACTTAAAAAAGATTACTGGAAAGTTTATCTTTTGCTTGTTCTGCTATCGAGAGCAAAGCAGCAATATAGAAAATTGTTTAGTGCCTAGTATTTGCATTTTCTCGGTAATTCCTTCACACACGGGCTCAGATTCTGCTACGAAGACGATTGCCCTAAGGAGGATCCTCTGTCCCAGGACAGTTTCCGCAAATTAGCTCAGCCACTTCCTTATTCGAAGCAGCATCACTCAAAACTCGTTTGCCACATTACCAAAGAACCAATGGATACTGAGAATCCACCTCTTGTCTTCCCTAACGGCTACGTTTACAGCACCAAGGTCCTCAAGTCTTCTTTTCTGCGCTGTGTATTTCATTGATCTTCACACTAACTAACTTCCGTCCTAAACTTACAGGCTCTTCAAGACATGGCGAATCAAAACAATGGCTATGTTACGTGTCCGAGGACAGGCTTCGTTTGCAACTACAGCGAGCTGGTGAAAGCATTTATCTCGTAAGTTGCTTCTAAGCTTTATCTTGTAAGTTTGAACATCTTTCTTTGCTTTGAGTTTGATGTACATACTTACCAATAATAATAGTGTAACAAATAGACTACAAATGTCAATTGTTCGTGTAAAGCAGCAGTCGGATGAATTGCATTGCATAAAAAAAAAATTATACTATCTGGAGCAACCCAACGACTATAACTGGGCACGTTCTATTAGCACAATGGTTATTATTTAATTATAGACATATGTGCAATATTCATGTTGATTTGAAAGAGAGCATTAGCTGCTCAACAACGACCACATGTCCTCTTCGTCTACTGCAGTCATCATCTATTTATTTATTATTCAATCATGCATTATCCATCCAGATTATAGTTATTAGGCTGCGTTTAGTTGTCCACTTGAGAAAAGGATGGATAATTTTATACCAAGATTATTATCTCATCAATTGTCGGAGATGTCGTTTACTTTGTAAGTTTCACGAAGTAGTTACAATTTTCTTGTTTGTTGAAAGTACAAAAATGACCTTAGTAGTATCAATTCATAGTTTACAAAAATACTTATATTTATTAACATTGAAAAATATAAGATATGCATATCGTTTTAATCAGCATAAAAAAAGAAATAAATTGGTGTTGTTTATTTAATTTTATCATATAAATTATATGAAATAACAACGATTTTATAATTTGGAAGAATGAGGGTGTTTTGGTCATTTTGCCTTTTACAATTAATATAATAGGTTGGACAAATAATCTTGCCCCTTTCCGTTGTATAAGTTACCTCAGATTCGTCACTTTATAGTACCGGGCCTTGCTATTTTCTCGGGCTTTATCCGGTGGTCGATTTTTAAACTGAACAATATTAGATGAGATAAAATGGGCTTAATCTTGCCTTATATGCCCAACTAAACGCAGCCTTACAATATAGGATTTGCCCATAAAGACGAGCCACCTGCTTCCAATCAAAACTAAGCTAAGAGGCATGGAAATTGGCAAAATAATGAATATTTAATTTGGATTCTATCTCCTTTGGCCCAAGTGTAAGAATCATGACGTAACAACCCACGACTCCATGGCCTCGTTTGATATGAGGGTAAAGGTGTGTATAGATAGGTATGGGGTGTGTATGAATAATTTATCCCGTGTTTGATATCTGTGTATAGCCATACATGCCTTTTATGACTATACACGTCTATTACAAGGATTTTAGTTATAGTGCGTGTATATGCATACCCACCTCTGAGATGGCTATGGGGTGTGTATTACTAATCCATACACACTTATACACACCTCAAACACATCTATCAAACACAATTTATATCATTACACAAATACTAATATACACATACCAAACATGTTAAAATTAAATATCAACAAAATCCTGTTATAGCCATACACAAATAACTTATATCCATGTAATTCATAAACAAGGATATCAAACGAGCCCTACATGTATCAAGAAAGAGTCGTTAACAACCTCAAAGTCCAAATAAAAGACCTAACTGTAACTGTCCCCACACAGTTAAGTACTTGAGAATATTCCATTCTCCCTCTGCTATCTCCTTGTGATGTATATAAATAAAGGGCCAGCTAAACAAGAAAAGTTAGAAAAAACAAAAAAACACAGATAGACGTATAATGTGCGAAGCCCTCAAGAATAGCCAATACGAAATCTGCGAAGAGCTCGGCCGTGGTCGCTTCGGCGTCGTCAACCGCTGCTACCACTCGGCCACCGGCGCCTCCTACGCCTGCAAGACCATACACAAGCCCTCCCTCGTGGACCCCACCGACCGCCGTTCTCTAGAAATCGAGCCTAAGATCCTCCGCCTTCTGTCCATTCTCCCCGCCGCGCCGCCGCCGTCAGCTACTCCCAACACCTTGTGCCTCCACGACGTGTTCGAGGACGAGGAGTACTTGGTCCTTGTCACCGACCTCTGCGCCGGCGGCGACCTGTACGACCTCCTCTCCGCCAGGACGCGCCTCTCCGAGCCAGAAGCAGCCGCCATCGCCGCCCAGCTGGTCTCCGCCGTGGCTCACTGCCATCGGCTCGGAGTGGCCCACAGGGATCTGAAGCCCGACAACGTCCTCTTCGATTCTTACGGGCGGCTGAAGCTTGCCGATTTCGGATCCGCCGAGGTCTTCGGCGGGACCCACAAGAAGAAGATGAGCGGGGTCGTCGGCACGCCGTGCTACGTGGCGCCGGAGGTTCTGATGGGCAGCGACTACGACGAGAAGGTCGACGTTTGGAGCTGCGGCGTGATTCTCTACGCGATGCTGACCGGTACGACGCCGTTTCACGGAAAGAATGCGAAGGAGATATTTGAGGCAGTGTTGAGGGGTAATCTTAGGTTTCCGACCAAGATTTTTAGGACAGTTTCGCCTGAGGCTAAGGATCTTCTGAGGAAGATGATGTGCAGGGATGTTTCTATAAGGCTCTCCGCCGACCAAGTATTGAGTGAGTGAACGTTGAAATTCATCAAAGATCTTCTTCGTCCTTGGGTGGTCGACGACTCTTCGTTGAATTGAAGCTAATGTGGGTTTTTTCTCTTTTTTCTGTTGGATTTTTCAGGACATCCTTGGATCGTCAATGGAGGTAACTGCGCCACGCCATGAAACGGATTTTTGAGATGAAAGACAAGGCAAGGTTTCTTCAGCAGCTCATATGGGTCGTCTGAAGGATGAAGATGAAGCAAAAAATTAAAGAATAAAACAAACAAAAATGTAACTACTGTTTTTCTTTTTCCCCTCTTCCGCCGGCAGTTTCATAGTGTAGATCTGAACCGTTGATCTCTGATCAATGCTACGGCTCAGATGTTTTTTGATCATTGTATGTGAATGGACCTGGAAAGTAAAAGTTGAGTCTTGAGAGTGTATTATTAGGTCAATAGCCATGCTTTTTCAATGCACTTGTTTCGTATATCATACGTAAGATTGAGGAACAACTTCTTGAAGATTCATTGAATGCGAACCAACTTCGACACAGAAAGAAGAGATAAAAATTGTATCTTAGGAGTGGACCACATGTTATAAAATGTACCTAAATAGATTTTGAATGATATGAGCTGCCTCTTATTTTATTCCACGAGCAAGCAGCTTATTGTCTCCCTCGTCTTCTTATTACAACAACGCACATGGATGGAACTGTCTTTGAGTTGAGAATATGCTTTGATCGTAGGTACGGCTTTGTATTGTTCTAGTAAATTTGTGGGCTTGACATTGGGCTTTTGAGCCCAAATATAAATACAATTAACAAACTTTGGGCCCAGCCCAAATTATGCAATCTGGGCCTTAAGTATACTAACATATTAAAGCGATTAACTTCTTAATTTCATGATTAATAATAGCCTTATTATAATTT
This sequence comes from Craterostigma plantagineum, assembly GCA_027422505.1. NCBI lineage: Eukaryota > Viridiplantae > Streptophyta > Magnoliopsida > Lamiales > Linderniaceae > Craterostigma > Craterostigma plantagineum. The sequence continues at coordinate 497,270 of JAPQWV010000004.1, forward strand.
CCTCAGTCGATTCGCATGCTCTCCGATAGAGTGAGCAGCTCCTCCAAGTACTGAGATCCCAAATCCTCCAAAACCACCGGCGAATTCTCATTACGATCGTCGGCGGATTCATTGTCCGGCGTCTTCTTATTCTTTCTAGCATTTGCGGCGGACGTCGCAGCCGCTAGTTTCCTCTGCCTCGAGTTTCTCCTCTTCAGCGCCAGAACAGGCGACGACGAAGAAGAAGAACCGTACAGCAAGGATTCTCCCTGCATCTCCTCCAGGGAGCGCCGCACGACCTCCGCCGGGAAATTGAGCACCGCGGCGTCTCCGCGCATGGCCATTGCCGCCTGATCGTACGCCAACGCCGCCTCCTCCGCCGTGTCGAACGTTCCCAGCCAAACCCTAACGCTGCCCCTAGTCGAGTCGCGTATCTCCGCTGCGTATTTTCCCCACGGCCTCCTACGGACGCCTCTGTAGTGATGATGCGAAGCCGCCGTGGCAGCGGTGTTCTCTTCTCTCGGTTCATACGTATTACTACAATAATATTCTCCGCTATGCTCATTATCCTCATATACGATGTTTTGCAGAAGCATTTCCTGGGGATCGTGGTCGTTGTATGGAAGCATCATTGCATCGAAGGATGATGCTGATGGCGATGAGGGGAAAAGGGGATAATTGTAGTAACCATCCATGTTTTCTTCTTTGTTCTTTCTGTGTGTAACTTTACGATGTGGGCTTTTGACTGTATGCAGTTGAATTGAAATGTGATGTGAGAGCTCTGCCATCGTTTGAAGGCGTTGAAGGGGTTTATATATACAGAGCTCGGCGGGAAAGAGAAAAAGGTAACCCATTACACTGAAGCTGATGTTATTGTCCACAAGAATAATAATGAATTGAGTGGCGTTTGAAGAAAATTGCAAATTGATTTGGATGAAAAGTAGTCTTCTACTTAATCCCACGTGGGTCAAAGCAGAGCAAATATGGTATGTGGCGCCGGCACATGAGGTTAGATTTTATTTGTCTGTAGCTTCTTAACATGAGCCATGGTGTCTGAAACATAGAGACACTTCAATGGTGATGAGATAGTGAGCAGTTATGAACAACGTTGTGTTGTATCATCAGTGATCTTCTATGCAAGATCCATGGCTTGTCATCGTTGCTTGCTTGTAAGAGGACTAAGAAATTTTGGTCAAAACATTCGAGACGGTTCTTGAAGTCTTCAAAGATGCAAACTTTGAGTTGTGGTCAAAAGGTTTCCCAAGTGTGAACGTTAATAAAACTATTAGTTTTTTTCATGGGAGTGGATTGGTAATCAACTTAAGTTTTCTATTTTTTTTTTTATTTTTTTATAGTTGAGGCAGATACATTGAATCTATTCTTATTATCTTGGGTTGTTATCGATCGTATAAAGTTTCATATTTTAGAACTCCAATGTGTTACTCATCTTGTAAACGCCATTATATTTGAAAATTATGGTACTAATTGTTGTTCTTGTTGTTAGTAGAGAAAAAAATTGTAAGAAATGATATTATATACGATCCTCCTTTGTTAGTTTTTCTTTTCTAGAAAGAAACTATTGTTAATAGTTTTGTTACTAGAATAGATTTTGCATGCTCGTGGCGTAATGTTTACAAGTAGTTATTTCCCCACAAGAATTGGCTTATTATTCTATAATTTTAGACAATTCGTATGCAATGTTCTGATTTATTATATATGATATTTTTGTTCATAATCATGTTATTGTTATTCGTAACAATAGAAATTAAGCAACGATTATAATTACAAAAATCAGAGAGTGACTAATCTAATTGCGGATTATCTTACATAGGAACATTAAAAGTACAACGATAGTTCTAATCCAAACATCAAGCACCATTTATATAGAAGTACATACGAAACACTTATACGCACACATACACATAAAACTCAGAGCTAATTATTCCAAAACCTGACATAAAATCAACCCTCCATCACCATTACACACCGTCGAGTCAAATGCTATTAAAGCAATTAATAATTAGGAGCATTGTGATTCCAAGAATTTCCGAAAGCATCATGGCTCAGCTGAACGCCGCCGCCATGCCCCATACCCGCCGCCACATTAGCGTATTGTAAATCTTCCCCACCGCCTTGCTCCGGCGGAGGCACCACCCCACTGCCGCCATCTTCCCCGGCGTCCTCCAGCGGCAGCCTCTCATAGGTAGCATTTGAGAACGTGGAAGCAATCACCATTACAGGCCCCGCCGCTACAAGGGGACCCACCACACTCCCTCCGACCACCTGGCCCTGACCGCCGGCCAAGTACACCGTCAGCCCAGATGAGCCCGGCGGCGCTGGGCCGGGCAGGAAAGAACCCGTCAGTGAGAGTATCTCGAACCGCCCCTAATTCAAGAAATCGATTAAATCAAGAGTTCAATTAATCGATAAATCTACCATTAGGGTGCGACCCATCCATCAGCTAAGCCAGTGTGTAATGTATTAACAAACTGATTAGATCTTTTCTTTAGTTATAAAAAGAAAAAAAAAACCAAACCTTTTGCTTCTGTATCAGTATTTCATGATCAATTAATCAAGCTTTTCCATGTATTACATTATCCAAGAACAACTAACTTATATACGTTAGCTCGCTAGTTATTACAACCTACGAAACACATGATGTCTCGGTGTTATAAGTTTCATAAAAGGAGGGTCATTTATTACCTGCAACATAACTGCAGCAGCAGAAGGTTGCCTAATCGTGACATTAGTCACTGTTCCATTGGCACTGAGAACACAAACACCTCTTTGTCTCCTCCTCGCAAACTGAGCTATGCAGTCAACAACATCGGACCCATTAGCTATCTCCAAGACATGGCTACGAAGGGCGTTAGGGCTGTCGCGGGTCACAAAGATGGGAGGCTTGGGCTTGTTCTTGGAGCCCGCAGGCCTGCCCCTGGCTCGACGAGATGGGGTTTCGAGCGAACCCTCTTTGGGCTCGCTGGAGTTATTGTCAGCTTCTTCGACGAACTTGTTGTTTTCGTTCATGGACGACATGGTTAGATCTGGGTTGTTCTTGCCACCCATCATCGAGGAAGAAGAGATGTTGGGCAAGTTGAGTAGGTTTTCGTTCTTGGTCAAGCCAAGATCTGGGCTTTTTAGGGCAGATGATGCCGATGATGAGTCGCCTAGGTTTCCTGCGCCTGAAGGAAGACCTAGACCATTGCTCCACCAGTGGTTAGCCATCTCTTTCTCTAACTATATCTCAAAAGTTAGGTTTTTTGATGGACGATCTTATTTAAGTGTTTGATTTCGTGTAAGAAGAAGAGAAAGGAAGGAGATCGATCGATCGATCAAGGGGTGAAACAACACTCACATGGGGTTTGATTGTTTCTTTGTTTGGAGGGGAGAAAGACAAGTTAGCTTAGAGAATCTTTTATGGGAGCAGGTTTTTGATTAATGTACAATTAATATTATATTAGCGTGGGGGAAGATGGGGTAAAGCTAAGCTTGATGAGGACTCTTTTGGGAGATGGATGGAGCCAATGATAGTAACAAACAACATTGGCTGATTAATTTAATAGATTAAATAAAGGAGCTTATAACTTTGTTTAATCTTTGGGGCTTAGGTGCGGTGTGTGTGTGCGCATTATTGTTTGTCAAAGTTCTCGCTTGCCTGTCTTGTTCTTTGTCCTAACTCTCTCTCTCTCTCTCTCTCTCTCTCTCTCTCTCTCTCTCTCACAGAGTGCATAGATAAGAGTTGCACGCACGGACATATACGTGATGGCCATTACTTTGGCTCTTGAGAAATGAGAAAGGAAGGATCTTGGAAATTAGGGTTTTCAGCATGTGGAATCGAGTCCGCGTGATCTTAGGGAAATAACCAAAATAAACTAGAGAAAATTGATAAAATATTTTACTACAAACTAACCACTTTTGAGCAACTATATATTTAAATATATACTTCGTTACTTCGTGCAAATAATTTATAAATTTGAGTCCGGATAAATTATAATGGTCAAGTTCTTGATATTTATATACGGAAGTCAATGATTTTATCCATTTTGAACTCCTAGTGATGTACGTTATACAAACATCAGAAGGTTAGTCTGAAATAAAGATATCCCTCACACAAATAAAAATAAATAAGTTGAGAAGGCAATCCAAAGTGCGATCTTGACAATAAAATAAACTTGCATTATCTTATAATACATGGACTGCTTGATGTCTAATTCTATCATTCCAAGACAAACGTTACCTTTTTCTTTTCCTTTTTCTTTTTTCTATCTTTAAACAAAGATAGAGAAAGATAGAACATTCCACGCAACAAAACCATATGTTAGTGATTCATCATATCGTCCCCAGCAAGCAATCTCATCTACGAATACCATATCAAAATCAAACTGATAGCATCATCCCTGAAGTTTGAGGGGACAACTTATGATCCTCCTCTGTTTCTATCATGATACATGACGTTCATCTTTGTAGTTGTTTGTTCTGAAACTTCCATCAATTTCTTGTCACCCTTCTCTGTAATTATCAGCTTTCTCTTGTAATAATGATGAAAGGGAGAGCCTTTTTGTACGAGATTTTTCCCAGGAACACCATCAGATATATATGTAATAACCTCAGCAGTAGAACAGCATAGAATGTGAATGTTGGCTTAGAATAGGCAGCACTCGAAGAGCAAACTGCCCTCTTTTAAGTTCGTAAGACATAATTGTTTCTGTCTTAAGCAGCAGCGAAGGCTACTTGACAAGATTGGGCGAAGAAAACGATAACATAGCATTTACTTCAGTGCTTGATCTTACACAGCAGTTACTAGGCTAGCAAACTCTCGTCAAACGTGTAATAAAACACAAGACAAACACAGCACATACATTCATTGCACTCAGAAATCGAAACACTAATATATCAAGCAGACACACCAATCAGTTCCCTTCCTCGGCGCTCCTGAGAAACAGCGTCTCACCGCTGCCAATATCTTGCTTGCTATTGCTGCTGCTGCTACTTCCACCTCGGCCAAACTCGGGAAAGCCACCAACGCCCGACGACCCAAGGTGGTGGTGAGGCTCGCCCTGAAGCATGAGCCCGCTCGCTTGGCTCGAGCCCATAAGCATTGTTGACTGATGCTGCTGAAGGGAAGGGTAGGCTTGGGCTGATGCGCCACCGTAGAGCATCGACGAGCGAGCTGCTGCTGACATCAGCGAATGCGGACTCATTTGCTGATGAGCAGCAGAAGATTGGTGCTGTTGTTGTTGCATGTAATGGGCTGAGTTGGGCTGTAATATTCCGCTAGGTGCGTACTGAGGGAGGAGATTGAATTTATGATGTTTCTTAGGAGTCACATATTATGTTATGAGTTCAGATTATTACATGAGACATCACATACCTGAGAATGCATGTTGGGAGGTTGAGGTTGAGGTTGAGAGTCGGCTATGGCGGCGAGGTACATGAGGTTTCTCTGAAGCCTAGCTTGGTTTCTAAGGAAGATTATTACGATCGAATCAGCTTTTGAGGAAAATGGGATTAAGCTAACAACAACTACATTGGTTGAGAATCCACTGTTGTAATAAATTTCTGGGCAACCAAAATTAGAGTAGCAGTTCAATCTTGGAGAAGAAGAGAGGGTGGAAAGGGTAGATAGAAAACTTACTCGGCGCATTCGCTCAACTTCCCCAAATTCTGGCTCTCCACGATCTTGAGAATCAGAGATTTGTTCTCATCCAAATACTGCAAAAGTTTCGACATTCCAAGAATGTACTAAGAGTTAAAAGAACTGAAAAAAACATCGATCTTTGTGCGTGGGAGGAGCACCAAGTCATGTAAGAAGGAAGTGAACTAAACGGAAAGCAGAAGTACTTCCAAGTTCAAACACGTTTTAAGTCCTCGTGGAATGGAAGCACACATAAAATATTAGCCGTGTACTACGATGCTCTACCGTTATTGGATCGAGTCTTCGCTATAGGATATTATCCGAAATATATTCTTTCAACAACCCAACAACACAAAGAGCAGAAATCAAAGCAGCAAAGTGTGAATGTGTTGACAGAAACTCGTCTGCACGACGACCAAGAAAAGTTGAGTTTAAGCTCACTTTTCAATGCCGTTTGGAAATTAGGGTTAACATGCAGATCAAAGAAGCTCAAGGAGCAAATAAGATGACTCCAGAATAAAGATCAATTTCTAGCAATTTCTAAAAAACCCCACAAAAAAGTTCCAATCTTTTGTCATAGCACATGTATATGAAGCGCTTTCAACAGTAGAAGTAGGAGCAGCAAAAGATGACTAGAGAATCATCATTTGCAGCTTCTCTTTGCCACTGAACCACCAATCCCTTCAATAAAGCAGCAATCTTTTGTAGCAAAAGTGTGATTCCAAGAAAAGGGAAACCCTAAAAATCAAGAAACAACCCACCCACTTAAAAAAGCCTGACATATATCTAGAGATTTTTTATTCAGAAAGAAATAACAACACTACTGCTTTTGGACCTTACGGTTTACTTTCTACCTTTACCTTACTTGGCAGATGACAGGAAGTATATATGAAGAGCAGCAGAAAGGAGCAGAACAAACAGGCACAACCAGGTTAACAAGTAATACGAACAGCAGAGCGTAATAACAAATAAGATTGTAATAAAAAGGGGAAGGAAGGAAAGGAAAAATTTAAAGAGATGGGAAGAAGCAGAAGAAGATCAAGAAATTTAAAAATAAAAAAGAGGATGGAGATCATTAATCATGCCTGTTGAATATGATCAGTAGTGACGTTTGTGGGATAGTAGGCTGCCATCATGGGTTGAATCTGCATCAGGTGCTGTTGCATGCTCTATCTTATATAATCACCACTCACACACACACACACAAACACGCATAAAACACCACACACTTGTAATATACTTACAAGATTTGTGTCTCTATATTTATCTCTATGTGATGTCTCAGTAAATATCAATACAGCTCTAATACTATCCCTTTCTTCTGTGCAACTTTGACCGTCAAGAAAGAAAACCACTGTTTATTTCTGGGTAGCAAACAAAGACAGCTCTTGTTATTACAGCTTCCCCTTTAGGATTAGAGAAGGCTTACATAGATGGATTTGTAATCAACTGCATGCAATAAATGTACACTGCATTAAATTACTGTACGATTAGCTTTCAGCTTATGAACAGAGACCGCAAGAGAAGATACACTGTTCAAAGATGTGTCTTTGACGTTGTACCCTTTTTTTTTTAAGGTATTTAATTAGTGAGAATGAGAGGGGAGTAAAAGGAACAGTAATCGTTCTTTAATTTTCTCTTTCTAGTGTGTGAAACTGTGTGAGGGAGAAAAGAATCTGCGGTGGACAGAGATAGCAGTAAGAGTGTGCAGATACGCAGGGCCAGAACTATTTTCTCTTTTTTTTTTATATGCTGTTGTTAATTGTTTTACTAATTTTGTACTACCTCCCTCCTGGTAGGGTTGCAAACGAATCGAATTTTTTGGTTCGATTCGCGATTCGATTCGAAATTTCAAGATTCGAATTCGAATATTTAGAATACGAACCCGAATAAGAATATTGTTTTTTATTCGAGAAATATCCGAATACGAATATGAAATCACAATATTCGATTCGAAAATTAATAGAATTATTCGAATCGAATAATTTAACTTAAAATATAGTATAAGTAATATATATTCACATCAATAATATATGATAAATCAATAAAACATTTAAACATAATATATTATAATTCAATATATGTTTAAATATCAATTATTATAATTCAATATATATTTTAAATATAATATTGGTAAAAATGACATTAATACGAATATTCGATATTCGATTCGAATATTCGAGAAAATATTCAAATTCGAATAAGAATCAATTTTCTGATTCGATTAAATATTCGAATATTCGTATTCGTATTCGATTGTCATCCGAATACGAATAGAATATTGCGGTATTCGATTCGATTCGATTCGTTTGCAACCCTACCTCCTGGTATGTTTTGTACATTTTAGAAGTGGTACAATTTTTAAGAAATTGAATATTTTAATACATCGTAGTAAAAAACATGGGTATAACACGTATTTTAAGAATATTTAATATTATCATATTAATTTTGTATGTAATAATTTTTTGTTAAATATGAAATGTACAAAAGATAGTGAGACGTACGATTTAGTAATATGTACAAAAGTTAGGGGGTAATATGATATTGGGCATGAAATTATATTGGTGTTTACTTAGGGTTCGTTCTGCTGACGTGGCCGTTTATTTGATAAAGTAGGTCACGTGATCTGATGCTGAAGACAGCATATCATTATCATATGTACGACTACAATATAATTATATATGTATATAGATAAAATATTATGTGACATAGAATTATTATTAACCATATATTTATAATCTTTAGAAAATAAAATTTTCTCTATGAGTTATATATCAAATCAAAATGAAGAGAAGACAAAATTGGTCATTGATATTTGGGCCGCCAACACCTCGGTCCAAACACCCAACGACTAGTCACATTTACACCGCCCGTGACGTCATTCTACTCAAACGCGCTGATTCGCGCGTTGCATGCACGCATTGACTTGAAGGGGAGAGATTGGCGAACACGCTCTTGAATCTGACCTGAGATTTGTATATGTTATTACATCTCGAGGCCCAAAGCGATTGAGAGCTTTCATTTTACTTTGGAGTTCGTGGGCTGTTTTGCACGAAGAACATCATTTTAATTTTTATTTTGTGGATTAATTGAACGAAATTAATTCTTTAATCGTTTTCTCATTTTCTTTTTTTTTTATTTGAAGATGGTCATTCTCTATTTATGTAGAATGGTACAGGATAAGGACATGGATACAAATTAGCTATGAGTATATATGTGTGTATATCACGTGCATGTAGGGCTAAGTGTCGAGGAAAAAGCATTTATAGTACGGAGCCCTGAAAGAATCCCTGCAGTGTAATAAGCCCTTGATTTAGAGTTTGGTTTTTGGTCAAAGGGTAAGAACAAAGAACATGGTCTTGCATGGTAGTTGGGTGGTAGCTTCCTTTCATCTTTATATCTTTTCAAATATAGGCCCACCATCACGAACAAAATAAAAAAATAAACAAGAAAAATCCATCTTCATACAAATATGAATGCGTTCTTGTGTGTGCGTGTTTGAGGGGTACCTCCGTCCTTTTCTCTCTGTTGCAGAGGTGTATGAAGTGAAGACTGAATGAACACATAAATAATTGATATTTAACAATTCCAATCATGTCGCGGAAAGAAAAGGATGTCCCAGTCTTAGGATGAAACAAATGCATTCATATGAAAGGTGAAGAGTTTGGACACGATGTACAACACAGTTGAGTGAATGTACTTCGAATGTGTATTAAATTGTGATTTTGCGGGCTTCGTAATAAAAGGTGGCGTTCGAGTGTATTTTGGTGAAAGCCCATTTTAATGTTGAAGCTCAAATTTTGCTCTGTTCATTCTGTTTTAGCCCAACTCTCTTTCTGAATTCTCAAACCCAATAGCCTCTCTTGATGAGTGAGTCAACAAGTCAACTCAGCCTATGTTCTTATGGTTTTGTTTGAAAGAATTGGAAAAAAAAAAAGTTGATCTTGGTGAAGGGGGCGGAATACGATGATGTTGCTGAGGAATGTATTGAGTACGATGATGTTTAAAAGGTCAATATGTTCGAGTATGGGAGACATGGTTTCAAGAGAGGGCGAGCTCAGGGTGTTCGTCGTCGCCGGCGAGGTCTCCGGCGACGTAATTGCGTCGCGCTTCATGAGCTCCCTGAAAAAGGTTTCGACCTTCCCAGTACGTTTTGCCGGCGTCGGGGGGTAAGCAAACAAAAAAGGCAGTCTTTTTTTCGGACATCTTTGCTTGTTAAAAACCTTGAAAAATGGAGTCTTTTAACATCTTCAGCTCATATTGGATGATAATTCGAACCATATAGAAGTATGAATCGATTTCAATCAATAATGCTACGAATTCATCTTCTCTAGGCTGGCAATGGCACAGCAGGGATTCAATTCTCTGTTTCCGTTGGAAGATATTGCAGTAATGGGCATCTTGGAGCTTTTGCCCCATCTCAACACTCTCAGGGTGAGCTTTCTTCGATATGACGTATGCTTAAATTTTCTATCTGTAAGTTACCTCTTCTCCTTTAGAAGTAACAATTTGACTATGTGGGCTGCAATGAAATTAGCCAGGTAAGGTTGAACGAAACCGTTGAGTCAGCTCTGACCTTTAAACCTCACGTTGTGCTTACGGTCGACTCGAAAGGCTTTTCCTTCCGTTTCTTGAAGCGATTGCGAGGTTAAATAACCCTTTATTGAATAGCGTTAATTCAGTCGTGAAAAGCATCTATAGAATATGCAAAATATGAAGCTGAGTCCTTATGCAGCTAGATATGATCAGCAAAGACTGTTTACTCCCCAGCATTTTCACTACGTAGCACCGTCTTTCTGGGCATGGAGAGGAGGCGAAGAAAGGCTAAAAGGGCTCTCCGAGTATGTGGATCACATTTTCTGCATCCTTCCCTTCGAAGCAGAAGTTTGCAGATCAAAGGGCTTACGCGCTACGTTCGTGGGCCATCCAACGTTAGAAGACGTTTTTGAGGTAATAGATGAAGGCAGGGAATATCTGCTGACATTAGTCATTTATTTGAAATTTTCTGTGGGGCGCTCCGATTTCAGGTTAAAGAACGCGTGGACGAGTGGAAAATTCAAGGAAACGGGGTATTATTCAAGAATAATAATGGAATTGAATCAGGTAAGATTTTGCCTGCGCCGCGCCCCTTTGCTTTCAGTCATAGCTTCTGATGATGTAATACTTTTTCGACTTTTTTTGGACACTGAAGACTCGACTGTTATATCAATCCTTCCCGGCAGTCGACTACAAGAGGTCAAGCGAATGCTTTCGATATTTTCAAGCACAGTGGAGAAACTCAAAGGCGACTTCTCAAGAATCACAGCAGTCGTTCACACGGCGCCCAACAAGCATGTTGAGGATTACATCGCCAGCGCTGTTCACGAGTGGTCATTGCCCGTCGTTTTAGTCCCAGGTGGATCACGTCCCATGAAATACGATTCTTTCAGTGTAAGGAAAGAAAACGCCGTTACTGTCTTGATTTAGTTCATTTCATCCCATGAAATCAACTAACCTAATATTTACATAAAAAAAAAAAACAGGCAAGCAACGTAGCTATATGTGCTTCGGGGACAGTTGCAGTGGAGCTGCAGCTCGCCCGATTGCCTTGCGTTGTTGCATATCGAGCCCATCTTCTAACCGAATGGTTCGTTCGATACAAAGCTAAAGTGCCTTACGTTTCTCTTCCTAACATACTTTTGGGCTCGGAGGTAATGCCCGAAGCACTTCTCGAAGCGTGCAATCCTCGTCGACTGTCAACTCTACTCAGGTGACCCGTAATTTTCTTGGCTTATAAAGTTCCAATTTTTTTGGTTTTTTTCGAGCTTAGTTGAGCAAAGCTGAAATATTCGAAAAAAAATAATTTCAGGGATCTGATTCTCGACGACGGCCTTCATCAGAAGCAAGTTTCTGCAGCCGATAAAATTTTCGATTTATTAAGCCCGTCGAGAATAAATAGTGACGACTTGATCCATCCGCCGAGCATGGTAGCAGCTTCAGAAGTGCTTAGGTTGCTGGGAAAAACTGAATAGTTGTTTATACCTGATGCAGATACTTCTTAGCATCATATAAATACATTTGTTCAATGTTTTGAAGCTGTAACACAAAATGCAAGGACTAAACATAAATATAGGCTGCTTTTAAGCTTATTCGTCTCGATTTTTGGGCGTCTATTACATCTCTATATCGTCCAGGTCGGGCAGAGGAAAACGAAGAATCGCAGCAATCCCAGTTAGCTGCGACAGTTCTGTAAGAAAATATATAAACCTTCGATTATCACATGTACCATAGTTCGAAGCTATATAATGTAAAGCGCTTACGTTCGCCAGAGACATGCATGGAAGAGAAGATGTGAACGTCGCCGCCCGAAGCTTTGACCGAGTCGACCAACTCGACGTACTTTTGCCTGGTCGCCACATCAGCACTCCTGCAAGAATTTCAAAAGTGGATATTCTACGAAATCATAGGATTTGAGAACACATCAAAGTTGAAGTTTAACGAGGCACTGACCTGAAGAGCTCGTCTGTTATGAGAAGCGTTTGGATAGCCATTCGTTCGTGTGCAACTTCGACGTGCTTTGGTCCATAGCATGCCCGCGATGGATCCTAAATCATTAAAATGGTTAAAGAAAGGGCACAACTTTCTTCGAATTTTTAACGAAGGGGTTGAAACTTAGAGTTGAAGGCAAGTTGAACGAACATTGGACAGCATTGCGAAAAAATCCTTGAGTGCTTGAACCTGCGTCGAAATAAGACGATGAGCCGAGGAGCAGCTAAATCTCTATATTGTCGTAGTGATAAAACAAACATTTCGCAGTGGTGAAAGAGATATGAAGCACAATACTTCTTTTGCAGCTTTTGTATCTTTGATCATATTCATAACATTTGGAGCATCCAAAACCTCTCTCAAGCTATGCCTGAGATATTTTCGAAGCTTATTCTCAGTCTCATGCATACAAATTATTCAAATAGCGGAGAAAGTATAGGGATCAACCAAAAGGAAATCAATGACCGACGAACAATCTAAAATAGTATTTTTTTTATAAATGGAGATGAGTGAACTTACTTGTATCCAGACGTAGTATGCACGAGAACTATACGAGACTTATTCTCAATGATAGGTCTCAGCTGTTTCCTCTCTGCCTCTAACAATAAATGTCGATGGAATTGCTCCTATATACACCCAATTTATATAAGTTAAACGAATCTTATAATATCTATAAAAAATAAAATCGACATAATAAACACCTAAGAAGAAAGCCTGGTATCAGATCTGACCTTAGTGAACCCAGGACTTGCAATTATAGCACATCTCACAACACCAAAGTCAACATGTTTAAGAAAAGCCTGATACAAATCAGAAAACGGAAGTATTGGATTTTGTGAATGATTTTGTGTTGCTGTTGGCTTTCGACCCTTAAAACAAAATCAAAAACCAAGAAAATGGATTAATCACCTGCATGACATTGTCGAAAAATCTATTCAACGCCTGCAGAAAGAAACAGATGTCAGCTGAAGAATCAAAGTTAGCGAAATGACCCATCAAAATAGAGAAATTTGATGGAGCTTGGCTTCAATAAAGCATACTTTGTCATAGCCAGCAATAGCAGGCCCATGCTTTCGTGGTATCGAAGTTTCAACACGAGCTCGTGTACTTGTCAAGCTGCGTTGATACGTGCAAAAATAAAGCTGTGAATATACACAAGCACTAAAGAAGATATTGCGATCGTAAGGGAGATAAGTACCTTTTGCCGACTAGAAAAATATGAGCAAGACCTTCTTGCATCAAAACGACGGCTAAGTCAGCACTTGCCACGGGGTCTAATGAAATAATAATAAGCCAAAGTCAGTATATAAAAAGTCAAACCACGACACAATATCATATTCTGGCAGTATTCAGATGGAAATACATATAAAAGAAAATATACCAGCTGCCTGATTAATGACATCCAAAGCCAATGAATCCCATATTTCCTAGAATAGATGCGAGAAAGCCAATTGTGACATCAACTTTTTTCTCTTAGAGAAGTAAAAAGTAATGGGACAAGATGATCCTCACCTTCCTCAGCACGAAAGGTCGATGGAGTTCAATTTCAAGAGTGTGAAATGCCCCAATCTGCATTCATTTCATTAAAAAGAACTTCAATAGGAATGGGGAACAGAGCCACTTGACCAATCAAAACCGAGCCTCCTAACACGCACCTGGACATGCTCATTAGCAGTAATATTTTTTCCCCGTATTCGCAAGACAGAACCTTCTTTGTCATATTCGACAGCCTAGGATTACAAAGAGATCGTAATGTTCTATAAGTCTAAGCATAGATTGATGCATAAGAACCGCCATAGCGAAAGCAACTACACTGATCATCACTAACACAACACAACAACCATGTGGAGCTTGAATTGTGAAAATAAAGGTTATCCAAAACATTCACAGTAACAGGGCCAGTTACTGTATATTATTTTTTAAGGTAAATGACTTAAATCCGAGACCCAAAGACCAAAAAATTACCTGAACTTTGACTTCAAGTTTTAGCTTTACCCTTTCAGCATCTCTACCTCCTGAAGCTGCCTCTCTCAATATCTTCCTGCAAAAAGTTGGGGTAACAATAGTTATGCTATATATCGTAAATCTCAAGAACCAAACGGAAAAGAAATAGTGCAGCAAATATGCTATGGGACAACAATTTATAGTCTGTGACTCTGTGCGTTCCAGTCAGTAAACTCCAAATACGCCATTAACTAGCGATCAAATCATTCAATAATGTTACAAAAAGAAAACCAGACGAATATTTTACAGGGTAATACACAACTCCGTAATCCAAAAGATTCAATTTTTTAACATCGTCTGCGCTGCGATCACTTAAATAAACGAATCTTAATTCAGTGTGCAAAAAACCGTATTCCTTTTTATTTGCTTACCTGACAGTAACAGCGAAAACAGAGTCACCTTCAGCTATCAAATTATACGCAACCCACAGATCATCTTCTTCTTCAGGCACCATCTGTGGCAAAAATCCAACGAATTAAAACGGCAGAAAACCAAATCACAGAGAAAGCGTAAAATTTAACAACTCCCACTTAGCTCGGAGCTCAAAGACAACGCCAAATCACATAAAGTTTCAGTTTTTATAGCCGCAATCAGAACAACACCTTGATACTTCCTGGGCCATTACGAACCAAGTCTCTATGAACTATCTTCATGATGTCTTCTTCCCTTGTAACTCTTTCGATTGCCTTTTCTTGTTCCTATTTTCAATCTGCCTTGGTTCGTTGATTTGCCTCGATTAAGTGTTGCTTGTCGAGTTTAAAGGAGACTGATTGATAGAAACGACTACTAATTTTATCGTAAAATGAATAAAAGATAATAAGATATTTACTGTCAAAAAATAAAAAAAATATAATGAAAGAATTACGCGTGTCAATAAAAAACTATTATTAAAATAAGGAGCCATATATTTGGTGCTCGTTGTCGTTGAGTTTTTGCGTTTATTTAATTAAAATATCTTTTTCTCAAGTAAATAAAACCCTAGAAGAGCATTAACGACTCTCTCTCTCTCTCTCTCTAGCAAATTCGAATTTCGAATACAAATGGCAGCGGCGGAAGGCGGTTCGGCTATCGGTGCTACTGTGCCCACAACCGGGGATTCGTCGGCGTACGGAGGTGGAGGAGTAGGGGGTAAGTTTAGGAAAAAGTCGTTTCGGGGGCGCCAAACGACGCCGTATGATCGACCTTCGACCGCCATACGGCCGAACCTCGTTAGTCAAAATAATAGCAGTTGGTTGACGAAGCTTGTCGTGGATCCCGCGGCTAAGCTTCTATCATATGGTGCCGACAGATTTCTTGCTTCGATTTTTAAGAAAAAGCAGCTTCCGCCGCCTCCAACGGGTAAATTAGTTTGGAAAGGCTAGTGTTTGTTTTTTTCACCGTTAAGAGTTTTTTCCTTTTCCTTTTTATCTGGAAAAATCTAGTTTTGTTTCGTAAGCTTTGAAATGCTTTCTTCTTTATCGGTAGTACCTTGTGTTACATGTTTATGGTAAATGAATTACTTCTTTCAAGAATATTTTTTGTACGTGGGAGTACCGCTATCTTTCAATTCTTGCCTGTTGAACCGTTTTGAAGTGTAATTAATAGACTTGTTTCTAGTAGAATGGTTATTTAAACAAATTTAGCTGCAACATTATCTTTGTTGGTCACTGGCATTTGTTTGCGGATGAGTTGGAAGCATGAGTTTGCACAGTGATGCTTAACTGCTGTTTCTGCATCTCATTCGTTACGTGTTTTCTTGTTGTTCCTGCAGGGGTAAAAGATGATGTGAGCGATGCTGTTCAAGGTGCTGTTTCTGATGTAAGTATTTACTTTCTTGATTGAACATACGCCTTTCATGGGTTTGAATTTGGTCTAGATGAGTCTTTTCTGCCATTTAGCCATGCCCTATTCCATATAGAGGCGCCTTGATGGTTCTAAACTTTCGTTTCACCTGAACTGATTCTTACTTATTTTGTGGTTCAAGAATCAGGACAGGGGGCAAAACACCCAAATTGAACAAGACAATCTGCCAACTAACGACCCGACAAGCAATTCTTTGTCTGAGCTTGAGCAATTGTTGAAGCAAAAGACCTTCACTAGGTACAAAAAATTTCACACTCGCCACAAAGTTTCCAGCCCTTTAATGTGTAAAATATTTCATCTCCATCACCTTTGCACTTCCTTCTTGCTAGAGAAAGTAACATTCACTTTGTTTGCGCTTCATCTCGTCACGAACACCGTGGCTATCACATTAGGCAATGAACATATTAGCACATGATTTCAGGTCTGAGATCATCCATTTGAGTAGACTACTGCAATCAAGAGTAAATGTGTTGTCTCGTACGAGTGTTGATGGCGAAAAAGGAAATCCTGAATTGCATCCACTACTGGAAGAAGGCGTAACTAATGGGGTTAGGTCTTCTGATATGCAGGGTGACATCGTCAATCCGATGGTAAAGTTTAATGTATGAGTGCATATTCATGCACTTGAAAACTTAATCTTTTGTATTTTCGTTCTTTTCCTCTGTCATCTAGCATATTTTGTTATATCTCAACAAAATATTTGAAGATTGCGTTGACATTTTCACAATGTTGCATTCCAGGTCATTGACGATAATATTGCTTCCCCAGCTGAGCTGGCAAAATCTTACATGGGAAGTAGGCCTTTAAAAGCATCAAATTCTTGGAGAACAATGCACATTCAAAGTGGCAGAGAAGATGTGGGAGTGCTTAGGAACACACCTCCTGCCTCAAAATCACCTAGTCTGCCATTGACTAGCAAGGCTTTTTCCGGTCAAGGTGCTCCAGAAAATTGTTTTACAACTCCAAGATCTCTAAGCCGGTCAGCTATATACAATTTGGCCCGTACCCCACATTCGAGAGTTCGTTCAACTTCCAATGTAATTAGATTCATCTTTTTATGCGCACTTTTTCTCTTTATTTTCTTTTGGACCTGACATTGTTGAAGCATATTTTGATTTCAGGGTAGCAGTGCTGGCAATAATGTGAATGCTTCAGTACTGCCCTCATCATCTGCGTCTTTTGTAAAGCACGATGAGAAGATGAAAAATATGATGGTACATTGTTCATAAAGCTTCGATCCTTAATCTCTGTAGGTGTCATTTTCAGTTGTTTTACCATCATTTCGTTCTGTTTCAGTCCTTGAAACGCAGGAACCCGGTTTTAGATGATGAAGTTGGATTAGTTGGTCCTTTAAGAAGAATTAGGCAGAAGCCAAATCTGCTGGTTCCTAGAACCTATCATGCTCAAAATGGAGTCTTAAACAGTTCTGATGTGAAGCAGAAGCGCCAACTAACTGGTGACACAAGGCATGATGTATCACATGCTGCCAATAAATATGAAAATGGAAGCATACCAAGTACAAGTTGTTCCCAGATCTCTCCCAAGTCAAGTGAGGTGGCTGGTAGAATATTCCAGCATCTTGAAAAATTGTCCTCAAATGAAAAATCATCGGAGTCTAAGCTTGTTGCTACACGAAATAAACAACATTTGGAATTAAAACCAAGCATGCTTTCTGCACGTGCCCTTAAGAGCATGGAAGACATTGAATCGTCCAAGTTCATGCTTGATTTCAAGGCTTCTCAAGAATTGCCGGATAAATCTAATGCTGCTCTGCATGATACTAGTGGTTCTCATGGAAAGTCACCCAGTGTAAATATCATCACGAATGATCTTGTCAATGACGGCAATAAAATCAACAATATACCAAGCAGTGCTGTTGTGTCCTCCAAAACTTCAGAACCCAGCCTCAACGTTGATTCAGTTTATGTACCTCCACCTTCACCAAAGAAGAGGGGGTTTAGGATGAGTGTGGATGAGGTAAATTTATTGTCTTCGATGTAAAAAATTTATGCTAGTCCGGTGTTGCTTTATACTATTGAAGGTTGACTGCATATGCAGTTTGTTAGTTCGCATTTTGTTTTCCTGAATTGGTATGGAGGAAGTGATCAAGTGTTCCAAAATTTTCTCTATGATGCAATTGTAGCTGGCAACGGTATTAACTTATATGTTTTGTCTGTGTTCAGGATTCGTGGGACCAGGATGATGACTTATCCACTGACGGGCTAGCACCCAGACCATCATCTGGAGAAGGATTGAAGATGGAACCTCTGTCTGAGGGAAAGCATATACACACTGAACAAATTGAGGCAGTAAAACCTGCTGTTCAATCTAAAGTGAAGCCGTCTTCTGTCTCTATTTCTGTCAAGAGGAACAACGTAGCTCATGAAGATGGTGGTACGAATGTTTCCCAGGCTTCAGAAGAAGGGATTGGGGCTTTTAAGCCGTCTATTGTTACTCCATTCTCCTCGGCATCTGGCAAAACTGAGGAAGCTAGTGTCCACCCTCCCATGTTTGGCTTCAGCTCAACTGTTGCTGAAAAACTTTCATCATTTTCCCCTGAGTCAAATAGGCAAAAGCAGGACTCTAGGTTGGAGAACCACAACAGGTAGCATGCTTTTAAAGTTTATTAGTTTAAATATTTCATTGTTTTTCATTTTTTTAGCAGGCTAACTTTCTCTTCATTTGGATTTGGGAGGCTCTTCACTTCCTTGATGTCTTTTAATCTTTACAATTTCATGCTTCATTTTCTGTCATGATTTCATGTCAAAAAATGATTACATATATAACTAGGCGTTTCAAAACTGAATAGTTATTCAGAGGTCTCTGATTTTGATATTAATATCTCAACAATTATCCTTGCAGCATCGTCAATGCTTCAGCATCGACAGGCTCACAGCCAGTACTTTCAGGATCTGACAAAATGGATCATGTGAACTTCTTAAAGGCTGGTTCGAATGGGAAGCCCGTAAGTGCCCCTGGGAACTCCAGTGAGCCACTGTCTTCAGCACCCGTGTTTGGCTTTGGCACTGCAGCCGCTTCAGCTAGTGCATCATCAAGCTCTTCGCCAAGTGGCACCACCAATGCTGTCACCACTGATACTGACATCTTTGGAAAAACTGAACACCCTATATTCAAATTTAGTGTCCCTGTTGATCAGTCCCTTGCAACAGCGTCAACATCATCACCAGTGAATGTTTCTGAAGATTCAAAAAGCAATGTGAACGGCAAATCTAATGCAGCTTCGCCACCTACCGTTTTTGCTTCAGCAGATAAAAGCCCTTGGAGTAGCACTTTTGTGCCCTTATTAACCAATTCAACTGCTGTTACTACTACTCAGAGTAGTACGCCCGTCTCTAGTGCGACGAAATCTCCAGCTTTCGGTTTTGAAACAACTGCAGGCATGTCTGGTCAATCAGTGACCTTCGCTTCATTTGGCACGAGCACGAATAGTAGCACTTCGTCTGCATTCTCGTTGGATTCTAAACTTCCCAATTCCAGCGAAGCTTTTGAGTCTATTGCTACTAATACTGTTGCCTCTGCAGCTCCTAGTAAACCCGTGCCTGAAAATGGACCCACAACAAGTGTGTTCAAGTTTGGAGTGAACTCTTCTACTGCCTCAGATGCAACAGTTGCCTCAACTACCAGCTCTGCTTCTGCATCGTTCAGTTTTGGCTTGAGTCCCACTTCAACGAACCCAATTGGAACAAGTAATGGTGCGTCGCCCTTTTCATTTGGTTTCGGTGGCAACTCGTCAGCTTCATCCATGACAACGAATACTGCAAGTCTGTTCGGTCTTGGTGCTAGTTCGTCTGCTTTCTCAAGTAGTGCTACTTCTTCAAGTGAAGTTGTCCCAAGTTGGCAAAGTTCAAAACCTCTCTCGTTTGGTTCCTTACCTGCACCGTCAGCATCATCATCACCGTCCACTGGATTTTCTTTCGGTGCATTATCGTCACAGCCATCTCTTACAACTACATTTGCTTCATCTCCATCGACTGGATTCTCGTTTGGCGCATCATCATCATCATCTCCATCGACTGGATTCTCCTTCGGTGCATCCTCGTCATCATCTTCTCAATCTCCTGCGACTTCATTTGCCCCTTCATCAACTGCATTCTCTCTTGGTGCACCATCACTGTCTTCTGCAAACACATTCGCCTCATCTTCGTCGACAGGATTTGCCTTTGGAGCATCATCAACACCATCATCAACAACACCACTTCCTTCTACAAACACATTCGCTTCATCTCCGTCGACAGGATTTGCCTTTCCATCTGCTTCGCCATCTTTCCCCCAGCCAGTGACTTTTGGCGCCGCACCTTTGCCTGCTTTTGGAGCATCATCGCCAAGTCAGATGAGCGCAGAAGACTCCATGGTTGAAGACCCAACCCAGTCAGCAACTCCGCCAGTCCCCGTATTTGGGCAGCCGAGCCCAGCTCAGGTGGGCTTCCCATTCGGGTCGACGGGTCAACAGCCACAGGCGGGTAATCCATTTATGTTCCCCGGGGCCCAGCAAAGTAATCAAGTCGCTCCTCCAAACCCATTTCAATCTTCGGGAAGTTTGGAGTTTAATGCCGGCTCTGGCGGCGGCTTCTCGCTAGGCAGCGGAGATAAATCGGGGAGAAAGATTGTGAAGATCAATCGGAATAGAAACAGGCGAAAGTGATTTAGTCTGAAGAAGTGCTTGCTTGGGTAAGTCTTTGTCTTTTTATTGATCGAACTTTTACCGCTTTCCGTTTGAGATTAGTGGGGAATCTTCGGCAAGTTCTTTTGGGTCGGGATAGACTTGTCATGCTACGGAGAGAAATGTTCCAAGTCTCTTTCTTCTTTACATGATGTAATTTAGTGAAGTTTGAGAGTCTGTGATGGTTATTTCTGATGAACAACGTTGTGATTGATGTTGTAGCATTTGTATAACTACGTTCGTATCAGTAAAGAGGATACATGTTTATTCCAACCTTCTTCGCCAATTGTTTTCCCCTTCTACGAATAACGACTGCTTATGCAGCTTTTACTTCTCTGATGCATCTCATATCAGACATCCAAACCCTCCCATCAAAATCGACGAGGAACAGCCCAACACTCTGAAATCGGTACCGAACACAAAATATTTATGTAATTCAAGAAGTAGTTAGAGACGAAAAGGGGGAGAGAATTCCCGTGTGAAACGCGGAAAGTGCGTTCAAAACTATATATATTTCAAACAACTGTGCCGAAAAAAGAATATACAGTGCTAATAAATAATGCGGGGGATATGGGATATATACTCAACCTGCTTTATAAAATATTCCATCAACAATATATTTTCAAGCCGACCAAAACAATATTTTATCGCCCAAATTGTTTTGTCATGCTTTGACGTTTTTGCTCACTCAGAGTTGATATAAGAGTGTTTACCAGAAGACACCGTTTCATACTACCTTTCTAAAGCTTCAAAGCAAAACCAAATCTTCTTGAAAATGGCGACAGCTTACGCAGCTTTTACTTCTCTCGTGAATCTCATATCAGATCTCCACGAACATCCCTGCCCTCCCATCATACTCGGCAATGAACATGTCGACTCTCTCAATTCGAAGACATCTTTCTTTCGGAAGTTCCTCGAAGATCATCACACCTCCGTCGATCTCAAATTGGAGCTCAGAATTGCTGATGCAGCATATGCGGCGGAAGATGTCATCGAGACTCAGATAGCAGATCGAGATCTCAATGGAGAGGACTTCAACGCAAGTCTTCAAAAGGCGATAGAATCCATGGATCTAATTGAGAAAGAAGTTATGGAAATGAGTTGGAATACCGAGAAGAAAAGGAGCCAAGGCAACAACACCCAACCTAGACTACTACAACCTGCTGCTGCTAATTCTGGTAGTGAGAACAACACTGTGGTAGGCATCGAAGGCCTAACGGTCGAAATCGTGGATAATCTCGCTCGACCACAGAACACATCTGGCCGTCAGATTATCTCGATAACGGGTATGGGCGGAATTGATAAGACAACGCTAGCTAACAAAGTCTATAATCATCCTTTCGTTAAGAACTACTTTGATGTTCGTGCTTGGGCTACAATTTCGAAGGACTACGATATACATGAAACTCTGGTAGAACTTGTTCACTGTCTACTTAACACAGATAAGGAAAGTTTGAGAGGAGAGAGCGAAGGCGACTTGGGTCTAAGGTTGTACCGGTCTATGTTCGGCAAAAGATATCTAATAATCGTGGACGATCTGTGGGATGAAGAGGCATGGGGCAGACTGCGATCGTTCTTTCCCGATAGCCGCGGTAGTGGGATAGTGATAACCACTAGGGAATCGAAATTCGATTCGATTAGCTCGCATGTTTTTAACGTGGGTTTGTTAGGCGAGAGTCAAACTTGGGAATTATTCTGCAAAATCGCATTCGGACAAGACGATTGCCCTCGCGAGCTCGAGGACGTTGGGAGGGAGATATCGGACAAGTGTAGAGGTCTTCCACTTTCGGTTGTCGTGATCGGAGGCCATCTGGCGAAGTCTTCACGAGAACGAGAACATTGGGAATCTATTGCGAAAAACTTGAGTTCCATTGTGAATTCAGAAGACGACAATCGTTACATGAAGACATTATCTTTAAGCTACATTCATCTGCCCCTGCATTTGAAACCTTGTTTCCTGTACCTGGGAATTTTCCGTGAAGATGAAGAGATTTGGATGGAAAAACTGATCAGACTATGGGTTGCCGAAGGATTTCTAAAACCAATAATTGGCAAGAGCCTAGAAGAGGCCGCACGAGACTATATTAGCGACCTTGCTAGCAGAAATCTTATATTAGTTTCAAAATCATCATTTAACCGAGGGAAAATGATCAAATTCAAGGTCCATGATCTTTTGAGGGATTTAATCTTAAAAGAGGCCACGGAGAAGAAGTTTCTTTGCTTCATGCCGAATCAATATCGAGAACTTCCAAGCAACGAAAGAAGAATTGTCCTTTATCAAAGCAGCTCAGACGAGGCGTACCCTCTCTATTCCGGCACTAGCATCCTAAACTCGCCATCAGTTCTTCGTACCTTGATACTTCGTCACAGTGTATCACCCCCTTCTTCTGTAGCTCCTAAATCGTTACGAGTTGTGGCTTCAGAGGGGTTTAAGAATATTACTCCAAATTATGTGGTGAAAGTTGCATGTCAACTTGCTAGCTTGCGTTGCCTTGATTTCCCAGCATTTAAGGATGAATTTATTGTTTTAACCTTTCCTTCATCAATTTGTTCGGCATGGAATCTTCAATCTTTATGGATAGAGGGTTTCTTCGGCGCTAAAGCACCATTAGAAATCTGGAAAACGTCTCAACTTAGACATATCAACGTAGGTTCGGGATTAAGCCTCTCGTATCCTCCTCCTCTTCCACCAAGTGAAAGCCACAGTGATATGATGATCTTGAAGAACCTTCAAACCGCTGATGGTATATACAATTTTAGGTTTAGTGAAGATCTGATCAAAAGAATTCCCAACGTAAGGAAACTAAGTGTGTCTTATAATGAAGAAGTCAAGGGATTCAGGAAAGGGGCGCCATATGCTCTCCACAATATCGCACTTCTCGAAAAGCTTGAAACGTTGAGTGTGGATTTGCGCAATGTGAGTTCCATAAGACGAAGAAAAGAAATGTCAGCAAGTCTTATTTTCCCCAATTCACTGAAGTCTCTTTGGCTGAGCGGCCTTGAATTGGATGATGACGAAGTAACAATGAGTAAGATTGGGTCATTGCCACTGCTCGAAGAACTAGACGTGAGTCAATGCAGCATCGGAAAGGAGTGGAAGCCCGATGATGGACAATTTATTCTCCTAAAATACTTGGATCTCAATCTTTGTCGAGATCTCGAATGTTTTGCAGCAGACTCCAGCAATTTCCCTTGCCTTGAAAAGCTTAAACTAAGCCAGATAAATAAGTTGACGGAGATATCCTCAGATGTCGCAGATATACAGACGCTGAGAAGTATCGAATTGTTTTGGTGTCCCGACTCAGTTGTTGTCTCTGCCAAAGAAATAGCGGACTACCAAAAACACGAAATGGAGAATGACCTATTACATATAAAGGTTACCCTGCGTCCGAAATCCAGTCTTTCTGGTAAGGGATTGAGCGCCAGTAATTTTATCGTCAAGAATAAATGATACCGTGGTGGAATAATGTTGATGTGTACCTATCTTGTGTAATCTGAGTACTCTTTCTAAATAATACTGTGTTCCTTACTGTATGTGCTTTTTTCCCGTTATCTTTCTCAGTTTTGCGTTTTCCCAAACCCTAAACCCTTGGCTAGAATCTGAATGAAGACATAGTTCTTTCCTTATTGCAATTTCTTGGCAAGCTCATCCAATATAGAAACTATAGCAATGGAATTGAGAGGCTTTCCATAGCAATAATCTAAGCCAGCTTCGACGAACTCTTTGCATCGAAATAGGCCATAATCAAAAATAAAATGAAAAAAATGGATTAATTTAATTGATATGAATGTCACCTGTATTCCATCCATGACGGGCATCTCCATATCCATGAGCACCAAATGAAAATCTTTTCCTAACCGAAAGATAACCTGCCTCTTCCATTTTCGACTGCTTCAATTTCAAATCCATAACAATTTGAAAGGGCTTTGTGAAGTTTTCTCGTCATTCTATCGTCGTCCACTACCAATTCGCGGATTTTCGGTACTTCTTCATATGAGTTCATGAAGACTATTTCTACTAATACTGTTGCCTCTGCAGCTCCTAGTAAACCCGTGCCTGAAAATGGACCCACAACAAGTGTGTTCAAGTTTGGAGTGAACTCTTCTACTGCCTCAGATGCAACAGTTGCCTCAACTACCAGCTCTGCTTCTGCATCGTTCAGTTTTGGCTTGAGTCCCACTTCAACGAACCCAATTGGAACAAGTAATGGTGCGTCGCCCTTTTCATTTGGTTTCGGTGGCAACTCGTCAGCTTCATCCTTGACAAGGAATACTGCAAGTCTGTTCGGTCTTGGTGCTAGTTCATCTGCTTCCTCAAGTAGTGCTACTTCTTCAAGTGAAGTTGTCCCAAGTTGGCAAAGTTCAAAACCTCTCTCGTTTGCTTCCTTACCTGCACCGTCAGCATCATCATCACCGTCCACGGGATTTTCTTTCGGTGCATTATCGTCACAGCCATCTCTTACAACTACATTTGCTTCATCTCCATCAACTGGATTCTCGCTTGGCGCATCATCATCATCTCCATCGACTGGATTCTCCTTCGGTGTATCCTCGCCGTCATCTTCTCAGTCTCCTGCGCCTTCATTTGCCCCTTCATCAACTGCATTCTCTCTTGGTGCACCATCACTGTCTTCTGCAAACACATTCGCCTCGTCTTCGTCGACAGGATTTGCCTTTGGAGCATCATCAACAACACCACTTCCTTCTGCAAATACATTCGCTTCATCTCCATCGACAGGATTTGGCTTTGGAGCATCATCACCTCCATCTGCTTCGCCATCTTTCCCCCAGCAAGTGACTTTTGGCGCAACACCTTTGCCTGCTTTTGGACCATCATCGCCAAGTCAAATGAACGCAGAAGACTCCATGGTTGAAGACCCAACCCAGTCAGCAACCCCACCAGTCCCCATATTTGGGCAGCCAAGCCCAGCCCAGGTGGGCTTCCCATTCGGGTCGACGGGTCAACAGCCACAGGCGGGTAATCCATTTTTGTTCGGCGGGGCCCAGCAAAGTAATCAAGTTGCTCCACCCAACCCGTTTCAGTCTTCGGGAAGTTTGGAGTTTAATGCTGGCTCTGGCGGCGGCTTCTCGCTGGGCACCGGAGATAAATCGGGGAGAAAGATTGTGAAGATCAATCGAAATAGAAACAGGCGCAAGTGATTTAGTCTGAAGAAGTGCCTGCCTTTTTATTGTTCGAACTTTTATCGCTTTTCGTTTAAGGGGAATGTCGGCAAGTTCTTTTGGGTCGGGATATACTTGTCATGCTACGGAGAGAACTGTTCAAGTCTTTTTCTTTACATGATGTTACTTAGTGAAGTTTGAGAGTCTGTGATCGTTCTTTCTGATGAACAACGTTGTGATTGATGTTGTAGCATTTGTATAACTACGTTTGTACCAGTAAAGAGGAGACATGCTTGTTACTAAACGTGTGCTTAATTTCTGAAAAGGCTCATCTTCTTCCCGCATACTTTTTATTACTCAAACAAAGAATCTCATTAATCTCTCAAACAGAAGAGAAACACCATTATAATTACTTGAAAAAGAATCATGAATATGTTCAAGACAAAATTTTCAGCAGCAGAAGGGACAGACAACAATTCCATTCTCATTACACTCGGCACAATCTATGGCCTCACAATTTCCTTCAGGCATGATCTTTCTACTACCGTTGCAGTTAAAACAAACGATGAATCGAAACCCATAGCATCCATCGCAAGGCCCATCGCTTTTATCGATAGGGATACCTTCAACAAGTGGCTTAAACTTGCCTTGTTCGTGCAAGGCCATGACCTCCTCTGCTCCGCCGATGTATCTTCCCATTATGAACAGCCTCGGAGGCACGACTTTTCCACCTAAAAGGTCGAATAGCTCCCTCTTATACTCTGAATGCATCGAAATGTCCCTCTCAAAGAACACAATTTTGATATTTTCTAGCAAAGATCTCATCTTTTGGCAGTCATCGAATGTCTTTCTGATCCCCCTAAGCCCTGTCGTATAGAGAATCACTGAGCCAGAACCACCTGGCGGACTTTTCTCTTCGAATTCGAGCAAAGGGTCGATTTTTCTTGCTTTCAAAGGCGGTTCTTGGATCGAAGAAACATCTTTTGTGAAAATGGGATCCATGTTTCTCAGTCTTCGCTCTGCTTCTATGGCCTTAACTTCCATTACCGCCTGCTCGAAAGCTGCGAGGAGATCGGGATCGAAGAGGGTTTTCGAATTTAACTCCGGCCTACGAAAGGATGAGACGTCGATCTCAGACAAAGGAACATATTGCTTCTTCGTAACTTCCCCGAATTCTCCATTACCTTCAAAGATCTCATTTTTCCTCTGTTTTTTATCAGATTTGTCCACTCTTGCCTTTATCCCAGGCGTAATATTCTCTTTATCATCGATCTCACTCTCAAACCTTACCTCTCCCTCTTCGTCGAGGCCTCTCATAAGATCAGAAACATCAACGATCTCAGGCTCTTGAAGAATCGGAGCTACGTTTTCGATGTTGAGCTGATTCTTGATCTCTTCTTTAACATCAACCAATGGAGCGCGCGGGGCAGGGTTAGGCTTCAACGGAGAAGCGTAGAAATAACCATCTAATGCGTTCGCCTGAAGGATCCTTTCGGGTTTTAAATAGCTGATAGTCTTCATCGTCTTGAGCTTCTTCATCAGCTTTCCTTTAACTCCTTTCATGATTCTTTTTCAGAAATTTTCCTTCACTGTTTGAAAGTTATCTGTATGACGATGCAGTGAAGAAGATAAGCAGATTGTTTTTTCTTCTCTTGGGGCGTTGAAGAGATGAAAGAGGATGATGATGACGACGGCACTAACGGCTAGTAATTTAATTTAACTTTAAATATTTGGATTTTATCCGCTGTGGGCAGTGCCATGCGCCAGTCGACGACTTTAATTTAATTTCCGAAAATGGAAAATAAAAAACTAAAATAGTAAAATACCGAAAATATGATATTGGCCGCCATGGTTGATGACTGAGAAAACGGTGCTCAGATGGATTAGGGTTAGGGCATAGGCTTCATAGTACACAATGGATTCTGATGAAAATCGACCTCCTCGAAATCGTGAAGATAACGGAACCAATTTTTCATCTTTCTCCGTAAAGCCCTTCTATTTGTTGTCAACATTGGTGCTCGCAATTGCCATTTCCTACGCAATTCTAACGACCAAGACGGAGATTTTAAGGGGCTTCGTTCTAAGAACACGACCCAATTTCTCCCGACAACCCTTGGAAACTCTTGTAGAAGCCCCTTATTGTATACTATGGATGGCTCCGTTTCTATCAGGCGGTGGTTACAGCTCAGAAGCATGGTCTTACATCTTGGCGCTGAACGGCTACATCAACAAGCAAGAGAACCCATCTTTCAGATTAGCCATCGAGCAGCACGGCGATCTTGAAAATGTAGAGTTTTGGGAGGGTTTGCCCCTCGAAATGAGAAACTTGGCCGTTGAGCTTCATAACACTCGATGCAGATTGAATCGGACTGTAGTGGTCTGTCACAGCGAGCCCGGGGCTTGGCACCCACCTCTGTTCCAAACCCTTCCTTGCCCGCCCGTTGGTTATGGGAAATTTAAGGTTGTGATAGGAAGAACCATGTTTGAGACCGACAGAGTTAACGACGAACATGCGAGGAGGTGCAATGCAATGGATCTTGTTTGGGTACCAACTGAGTTCCATGTGGATACGTTTAAGCGGAGTGGGGTTGACCCATCGAAGGTTAGAAAGATCGTTCAGCCCGTCGACGTGGATTTTTTCGATCCATTAAAGGCCGACCCTTTGGATCTCGACTCCATTGCTAATCTGGTGTTGGGATCAGATAAAAGAGTTGAGGCAAAGAAACGATTTGTGTTCTTGAGCATCTTTAAATGGGAATATAGAAAGGGCTGGGATGTGTTGCTAAGGTCTTACTTGGAGGAATTTTCTCAAGAAGATGGCGTGGCTTTGTACATGTTAACCTCTGCATATCACTCGGGCACAGATTTCGCAAAAACGATCAACAACTACGTTGAGAATTCTGATTTATCGAAGCCCATTCGTGGTTGGGCTCAAACCTATGTAATCAACACCCACATTGCTCAGACAGATCTTCCGAGGTTGTATAAAGCTGCTGATGCCTTTGTTCTTCCTACTAGAGGAGAAGGCTGGGGTCGTCCTATCGTCGAGGCAATGTCCATGTCATTGCCTGTGATTGCTACGAACTGGTCTGGGCAAACAGAGTACTTAACAGAGGCGAATGGCTATCCTTTACCTTTCGAACGAACTAGTGAAGTTGAAGAAGGACCGTTTAAAGGCCATTTATGGGCTGAGCCTTCTGTCGATAAGCTTCGATCTCTGATGAGGCATGTGGTGAGTAATATCGATAAAGGTAAGGTTAAAGGAAGGAAGGCTCGGCTTGACATGAGTACGAGGTTTTCTCCCGAGGTTGTCGCTGAGGAGGTTATCAACCATTTGCAAGATGTAGTTGCTAGTTTTCATTGACAATATGACACCAGTTTGAGTTGAAAACTCTGTAAACGTTTGGACACTGTAAATTATTTTGTTAATCTCTGAGACCTTAGGTTTTTCTTCAAGCCCAATCAGTAGTCCGATCCAAACTGTATAGGCTTGGGGTTGAATATTATTTCATTTTTCTGTATATATACACACGTCAGTTGCTAAAGCAGAGGAGGAGGAAACCGAAAATGAAAAGAGTTCTACGCTTCTTACAGAAGACAAGAATCTGTAGTAAAGGAAATGTGGATAAGAATCTGCCACGTTCGATCAAGAAATGCCAGCCAATTGGAGCTTTCGGAGTTGAATATTCGCCCACCCTTTTCGGATTTCTTGCTTCCTCGGAAGCATGCATCGCTCTTAAAACACGTTATCACTCGCTCGATACCGCGCACATCGTGATCTATCATCATATGCAAATGGCGAAATACAGTCAAGGTAATGAAGAAAGCTTTCTCTTTTCTCTTTTTTGTTTCGCCCAGTTTCTTGGAATTTTTCTATGTTAATGATGGATGTAGGTTCGATCTTTTGTTCCTTTTTTTCTGGGGTTGTTGTTGCTTATGGGCTACGCAGATAGCGGAGGAGCAATGAAGGATCAGATCAGGGAAGGTTACTGCAAGGAATCTTGTGATTATGACCAATCGAAACGAGTTACCGATCAGATACTTCCTCACCTCCTCAGCCTGTGAGTTTTGATTCTTCTTTCTCACGTCTTATCTAATATCTTGTGTGGAGATTCATGTGTGATTGAGAAGACTACTACTAGAAATCGACCGGTGATTTTGTTTAATTCTTGATCAGTTCTTAGCTGTCCAAGGACGATCCTTGATTAGTGCTAGAAATGAAAGGAATACGAGAAAGTTGCCATGTCTTCTGATCTTCGGTTCTTACATTTAGAAAGACTTCTTGCTCCTTGTTATTTGGATAGATTTATATAATGTTTTTCTATTCACTAATTCCACAGCTATGAACACCCAAAGCCTCAAGATTTTGAAATCTATGCTCCCAATGCAACTTTCGAAGACCCTCTTATGCACGCTAGTGGGTAAGTAAATCTCTAACTTTTTTTATGATGTAATATCCCCATATATTTTCCTTACCCATAGCTTTCATGTATATGTATGTTTCCTCTGTTGCTTTTGCAGTGTAAAGCAGATCAAATCAGCATTCTATGCAATTCCAAAGGTCACTTCACTACTTAAAAACTTCTTCTTCTTCATCAGATGTTTGCTATATTAAGTCACCGATACTATCTTTATCTTATTGCCTGGTATTTATTATAATGCCTCCTTTTATCTCTGCAGGTCTTCAGCGAATCAAAGATCGTCGAATATACTATTCGAGAAAACGAGCTTTCTCCAGGGAAGATGGAGGTAGAAATTTTAAAATCTTTTGTGTGAATGTCATTCACTTCTGTTCGTCGTTTCCCAGCTAAATAATCAGTAATCGCCTCTTACAGATATTAATCGACAACAAACAACATTACAAATTGCTTGGGAAAGACATCAACATGGTATCACTGATAAAGCTGTACACTGAAGATGGCAAAGTAGTCCGCCATGAGGACTGGTATGAACGCATTGTTGTAATAACGAGCAGATTCATACAAACGTTGTTTCGTTTTTTCGAATGCATATCATCTCTATCAATCTAATCCCCCCAATTATCATTACATTAAACAGTTGGGACAAGAAACCGCTGAGCAACCGTGAGACTGTCAAATTCCCCCTCTTGGGACGTGTCAGTGAGGCTACACGAAAAATGTCGATGCTTGCGACCCATACTTTGATGGGTTTCGGGAAAGACCACGCCCAGTAGTCATTTGATCCGTTTTCGTGGGTCGACCCGTCGTCGTGAATAATTGGTTGGATCGGTTATAATATATGGTATTATGTAGTTGAGGTAACCATACGATGGTAGAAAGTTTTAATGTGTACTTTCTGCAATATTATGGCTTGTGTATTGAGGGTGTTTAGCATTGGCTTTTGTATGATATGTTTTGATAATACGGAATAGAATAATGTATCAATAAACAAGATATGCCGAGTGGATTCATTTTAGTTAAAAACTACCCCGTTATACGCCACTCCTTGACTATAGGACAAAAAATAATTGAATACATACGTATATTAGCGAATGTTATCTTGTGGGATGAACGACACTAAGTGCATGCAATGAAACTAAAAAACCTTACACCTCATCAAACCTCGTACCATCCACGTCATCACAGCCACTATCATCTTCTTCGCAGTCGCTAACATCGGGCGGCATGGAGTCAAATGATATCTGATGCGAATTCCAATCGGGCGGAAAAGTCTTCTGAAGCGCCTCAGTAATTTCTCCGCCAGACCTTTCGATCTTCCGTAAGCATTTCGACCAGTGAACAGCCGTGCCCATATCAACAATCAATCCACATTCTACCATTTCTTCGCATAAACTGAGAATCCCATTATAGATATATTCTTCGGCTATGGTGGCCCTTGACAGCAATGAAGTCATCAGGCAATGGTACACAGCTTTGTCTGGTTTTAGACCGACAAGTTTCAGATCTTCGAAGCACTTCAGAGCCTTTTCAGGGAGGGAAGCTCTAGACCATCCGTGTATTAGCGTCGTGTATGTTTTTAAGTTGGGTTTTATCCCTAGAGCTTCCATTTCTCCGAGGGTTGTTACAGCTCTCTGTACATAAAGCAGAAAAAACGTTCTCTTTATTACATCCTTGGCAAGGATTTTACGATGGCGATTGTGCAAGTATTATGTTACCTGCATATCTCCAGCTTTGCAGCAGGCGTTAATGAAAGATGTGTAAGTGTGTATATCGGGTTGAACCATGTCCTCTCTCATTTGCTGCATTAAATCTGCTGCTTCCCAAACATCTCCTCTTCGAGCCCACCTGCAAAAAAGAACGAGAATTTACGAGGGAAGAGTTCATAAGAAATAACCACATTTTCAGATTCTAATTCTTGCAACTACCCGTCGATGAGTATGTTGTAGATGAAAGTGTTCTTAGGGATGTTTTGAGCCTTCATCTCTTTCGTCACGGCCAAAGCACTTTGCATCCTCCCAGCTTTACAACAAGCCTTGAGCAGAGCTTCGTAGGCATAAACGTCGAGTTCGAGCCCTTCGTTTTTAACCTTGGAGAAGTACTCGAAAGCTTTCGCAGTATCGCCCAAAGATGCATACCCGTGCATTATGATCGTGTATGTGTACTCATTAGGGCTCACTCCTCCTAGCAACATCTCATCTACAATGCTCACAGCTTTCTCCATCTGTGAGAGTAGATAAACAAAGAATTCGAATCTATTAAATTTGGGGGGAACTCAAACATGATTGTGAAGTACCTGGCGTTTTTCGACTAGGCCAAGAATCAAAGAGTTGTAAGTGTACACAGTGGGTATGCACCCGCTTCTCCTCATAATATCGAAAACGTCGAGTGCTCTTCGCATTTCCCCAGATTTGGCAAAGGAATGAATTAAGGGCATGAACGTTCTTGAAGTTGGTCTGTGCCTCTCCTTTTTCATTTCATCGATAGTCCGAAGGGCACGTTCGGTGTTTCCCATGCCACAGAATGCTTGTATGATGTTGTTGTAGAGAATAACGTCGGGTTTCAGACCATCCCTTATTACATCTTCAAAGATTGAGAAAGCATTTGCCCAGTCTTTCAAGTTTATAAATCCATTGATGAGCATCGAATATGTCTTCATGTTGTGCTTTACGCCTTCTAGTTTCATGGTGTTGCTGACTTCCAATGCCTTGGAGACTTTCCCCATCTGTTGAAAAAGATCAAAAAGCGTGCAAGAAATCGATCAAGTGCCCCAGCGAAAAAAGAAATGAAATTCTTGTAAATGGAAGCTACCTTTGTATAAAGATTGATCAAGCATCCGTAAGTTATTACAGAAGGTGTAAGCCCACATTCCTACGACAAAGACTAGTGTTAGAACATATCAATACCATATCGATAACATAATTGGGTATGACATCAGTCAATTACCTTCAGCCTACCAAAAACCATGAGGCATTTATCTTCATTTTTCATCATTGTATAACCATCCATCATGGTGTGGTATATGTCTATTGGAGCATCAATTCCCTCTTCTTCCATTTTTCTCACCGAAGCTTCAGCTTTGCTCATGTCACATGCTTGGCTAGATTTTGCAGAAAAAGGAAACAATGATATCTCAATGGGAGGAAAAAACATTCAAGAATTAGAATGCAGATATAACTAATCAGAAGGAAAGGCATAAAATAAAAACGACGACCTTCTTATCAAGGAAGTGTTTCCAACGTGTTAAGTATGTCGAACAATTTATTGAAAAATAGATGAATAAGTAGAAGAGAATATACCAATAAGCATAAATTAGGTTGCCGTATATGATTGCATTCAATGATGGAAGCCTCTCTTTTGCCTCCTTAAACCAATGTTCTGCAGCTCTTTTCGAACATCATAACAATAGAAATTATACACAAGATTCGTTGGTATAAAGAAAAACTGAAAAGCAATATGTAGTTCAGGTGAAAATTTATATAACTAGACACACACATCTGATACTTACCCAACGTCACCAGTTCTAGCAAATCCTCCGACTAAGATACTGTAAGTTACCAAACTCAAGTCGATTTCTTCCTCCCTCATCTTTCTTACGCATGATAAAGCTTCTGGCATATCTCTTCCTACTGCATAGGCATGGATGAGGCTGCACATCACAGACTCTATTACAGTTGAAGCTATGGAACAAGCAAAAGCACACACACAATGCACATTTAATCACTGTAATAGTTTCTTCCTTATGCTTAAGAAGCGGGAGAGTTTGAACGTAAGGCATCTTAAAGAGGCTATATCAACAGTAACTCCTCTTTTTCTTTTCTTCTTTTTTTTTCCTGATCAAGACATAGATTTTGTCATATTTCTTTAAGTTAATTAAGATCATAAACTCTTACTTTGTGTACACGTGTAAATTTGGCTCGATTCCTCTACCACACATCTTCTCAAACATCTCGCGTGCCCTATGCACATCGCCTCGTCTGGCGTAATAGTTTATCATCATCCCAAACTCCTTTCTAGACGGCTACAAAAAATGAGCAATTATGAAATGGACGCAAAATCTGGATAGAATCGATACTGCCAGGCTAGAATAATGACTAGTAAGAAGGTTTCGTACATACTTCATCTACTTTTCTATAGAAGGCATAACTTTCCTAAACAAGAACACGTCGAAAACCCAATAAGCTCACCTTCTTAATCCTCTCAAACGCGTCGACGACAGCTTGCCAATTCTCCGGCTGTGAATCCAAAACCTTTCGAAGATCGTTCCTTGATCCTTCTCTATCTTCATGCCATTGAGACCTATAATCCACTTTCTCATCAGTCTCCAACCATTGAACACGCTGGCCATGCTTTTCTTTCAATCTACTCCCATCATCCAGCTTCACAGTCAAAGTTCTCCCATGAAACTCCACGCCATCGAACTCAACGGCTTTAGCCGCAGCCTTTTCAGCCGTTTTCCCATCGTATATTATAAATCCAAAACCCATATTCCTCTCTATCTTATCATGGCCCTTTATCAGAATCACACTCTTGATTGGCCCAAATTGCCTGAAAAAATCGAAAACGTCGCTTTTCTTCGCCCTGAGAGGCAAATTACCGACAAATATCTTGCCCCTTTCCCTAAAGCCCACGTCTTTTCTATTTTCCCCAACATCATCTTCGATTTCATCTCCTACGGGTGTTTCTTGCAATAGATTAACGGCCGCCGGCGGTGGTGGTGGAGGAGGGGAGAGTTTACTAGACAACCACAACTTGTTACTCAGAGCAACATTGTGTGATGGATTTACAGAATCATTTTCGGTATTTTTTAGATTTCTGAGTGGGTTTTGCCGGGGTTTAGAGGATTCCGACGGAGGTTGAGTGGTGGGCCGGCGAATACCGGTGAAGCTGGCGTTTGAGGTGGATTTCAGAGGGTTCTGCGACGGCTTCGAAGCGAGTATCAATTTTCCGGCGGTAGTCGTAGCGGTGAGGTGGTGGTGTTTCGCGGCGGAGAGAGATGGTGGAGTATGCGAGTAATGTAAGCTCGGGGAGATAGAATTCATGTCCATTCTTTATCCACTAAACTCGTACATTTTTTACATTTATAAGAGACTACGAATATAAAATATATTTCCTGAATAAACTCCTTTGAGTAAATTGAAAAGAAAACAAAAAACAAAATCAAGTATTTATGCAAATTTACTATTTTATTTTCTCTTGATTTTGTTTTTTTAAGAGAAGATTGCACTTAATATCTAACAGAATAAATAAAATTAAATTAGTTCTCTATCAGAATTCGTTTATGTGGAGTTACTTACTAGAATTTTTTTACACATGAATACCCATTTGGGTAAAATTACATCGTATTAGAAATTTAGGTAACATAGAGAAACGTATCCGGTACATAATATATCGAAAAAAGGTATATCATGCTTAATGGATATAGCAGTTTTGGAATTAGTACCACATAAACACGTGATATAATACGTAATATACATGATATGAAAACGATGGGAAAATGGCATTAACAACCAAACGGGTAGTTATGTAGAAAAACTTTATTATACTAGTAGCATACCTATATATAAAATTCTTCTGACATGGTGTGGAATTGACAGCTTTTATTCTCTTGGATATAAGTGTAGATATACCTTTTTTTAATTCTTTTGTTTGATGTAATCTTCTAGTAATAATTTTGTTGTGTCAAACCCAAGTCCCACATCGGATAATTAGAAAGATTATGAGTGGCTTGTAAGCTTGTGGCTAACTTCTTCTATTGCCAATTGTAGAAAGGAACCTCGCAAGCTTATATGGACTTTGGGATGGAATTGAGTCGAGAAAATCCCACAAATTTAATACTACATCCGTCCCACTTATTTCTTCCCATCTTTCTATTTCGGGTGTCCCACATAATTCTTCTCATTTCCATTTTAGGTAAAAAAATTATCCCACTAATTATACTAATTACACCATTAATATTAAAAAAAAAGTCTTCTTGATTTGCGTGTTCATTAATAACTTTCTCTCTTCATACCTCAAAAGTTGTGCCATAATATTAAAAAAAGGGCTTCTTATACATGCCAGCTAATTCTCGGGAAGAATTAGCTGGGACGGAGGAAGTAATAGACAGCTACGCCTACTATTAACTCATTTTTCCTTAATCAAACTATTTACCTTATGTATTCTTTTCTGTTAATCAGGCACTACTTAATTCATATATTTTTTAATTGATCTGTAGAGTTTTCGAAAAGCCACAATCCTTTTTTACAATGAGTCAATAAACTAAATAAAACAATAAAATATCATGTGTGATTAAGGGATCATCAACTTTCAATGTAGTAAAAATCTGCAAAATTGAATTAATTCCAACAATTCATGTTATCTTTGTGTAACTACACATTGATTATCTTCCATAGATGTAATTTCAAAGCCGACGAATATGAGGTTAAGAATTATCTTCGATGAAACACTATTCCTGCATTTGCAAGTTCGAAACAATTAAATTCAAAATCCCACCCAACATTTACCACCACAACAAACAGATGACGTGGGATTTGTCCAAGAATACTCAACAACCATGCTAATTAAATGAAAAGATTTCACAAAAGCTCATATTTTGAAACATACACACACACACACTAGTGTTGAATGTGGTGATGAAAAAGCAGCAGAATCTATATACCTTCTTCTTACATAAATGCCAACAGATAAGCAGTGACAATTAATTGGATGGAACTGTGTGTTTGAGTTATTGTCTAAATGTGGACGTTATACGAGGTTATATACTTTAATAAACGCCCTTTATATATGCAGCACTCCATTACTAAGCTGCTTCACATTATACTCATCATACGTACGCAGAAAACCCTAATCAACGAGCTTCTGATTCTCCCTTCAATGGCGGCCGAACCCAGCAAGTATATCAGTCTCAAGGATCTCCTGAAGAATGAGCAAGCTCCATCAACAGATGGAGACGAGGAAGAAGAAGAAGAGCTCTTTCCCAAGCAAAACCCTTCAAGCCCACAATCATCGCCGGAATTCTTGGAGGTCGCCGGCGTCGTCCCTTCTGCTGCCGGCCTGAAGATCTCCGACGGAGGAGGAAAATCATCTCCGGCGAGCTCCAAGGACGACAAAGGAAAGAGCATTATTAGGGTCGTGGCAGAAAAGGTGAAGAGAGGGGTCGTCAGAAACGAGGGTTTGAAGGGCGCCATAAAAAGGTCAGGTCGTTTTTCTTCCATGAGGCATTCGAGGAGCGATGATCCCTTGTTCTACATAGGACTTCCCGACAAAGATGACTATGATGTTTTCGACTCTGTTGAGGACTTGAAGACTGTTTCGAGGAAGCTTATGAACTTCTCCTGGGAGGAAATTGCTGGCAAGTCGAAGAAGGATGACGTTGATGATTATTCAGACGAAATGAATGAGTGATGATGATGATCTCTTGCAAGGCGCTGCTGTGGTCTTTGGGTGGTTTGATGTTTGATTAGGGTTTTTACTTGGATTTCCGTTTCTCTTTTTTTTTTTCTTTTTCCGTGTCTTTGTGTCATCGTTAGTCAACCAAGATTATTATCGATGATGCTTGCTTGCTTGCTTGTTTGTTTTTCTTACATTATGTTTTCTCAATCCATTTTCAATAAACTCTCACTCAGCCAATTAACGTCTTACAAAAGAAGCAAAATAATGAGCTAAAAACATCCATCTTACAACAAATGTGAGATAGGCTTTAACATATATACATCACTTTTTCTCAGGTTCGTAGAGAAACTGGTAAGAGTTTTTCGTCAGGGATGATTACAACATCAATCAAGGTTTATATATGGGAAGATCAGATATTAAAAAATTTGTCTGAGTTTGCAACTAAATATATACCGGTTAACGGTATTCTTGTCGCGAAACTATTACCGAACTTATAAGTTACTAACAAAACGGCGTTTCCGTCCCACATATTTACCGAACTAACAGGTTCTAATTACCAACGACATTGTCCAGAAAATCTTACCTAACTATAACGGTCACCTAACGGAAGGCCACTAACGGTATTTTCCCGTCCCAGAAACATTATAAACGGGATGATTTCCTAAATGCAGAACGAAATTTCGACGATATGTTTCCTCAACCATACTGCTTCTTAAGCTATTTAATTTTGTGCTGGACCAAGCGGAGAATTTCAGGTTCATATATAGATGCTCACATTTTCACCAATGTGTCTTGGTTCAAGCTTTGTTACGCCCTATGTATGCATATTCCCATGTAGACTTGCCCGGCGCCAAGCAATTTTTTCAACGATACAATCGCATAATGGTTCATATCTTATGTCCTCTTCTTTCAATTCTTTTATAAAGGTAAATATACAAGATTAACATGATATCGGTAAGTCTGAATAGTTTGTCTTTTAATTTCATCATAGAAAGTAATCAAATGCCTACTAAGAAGACAAACGATTAAAACAAGTCCATGAATGAGACAAATGCTCCTCTCCTTCGTCGAGTCGAGTCATATTACCTTACCTTCATGGGCCTTTAGTGATGGAGTTCTGGGCCTGTAAAGGCCCAACAAGACATTGATTAGATGTACCCATAATTAAATTATCTTATCCAAATCAAAGAAAAGAGGCACGTGACTCTCATAGGATACCACGAGCTCATCCATGTTTGGACTTTGGACCATCAACATCACGTAGATAGATCTATCTATTGATATTTCGCAATTGACTGACATATATCATCTTCAAGATGCCCCTACCTACACCACCATTTTAAATATTTTATTGCGGGAAGAGAAATATTATATGTATCTACATAAAAATACACATTTAAATAAAAAAATTCGCAAGTGAGTACCTTATCAAATTTTTTTATATGTAGGTACTTATTCGTGTAAATTTTTTGCATATCGGTACCTGCTCCGCTGCACGTACGTCATAGAACACATTTAGTTATCATAGAGAACGTAATGTGGTAAGGGAAAATGGTACATCATATTAAGGAACCATATATAACGTAAATAGGTACCATATGTGGATGGTGCCATATAAACGCGTACCGTGGTACATAATACACATATAAATATGACCGTCAAGACTAGAAAAATCGTACACAAAATCGAACGGATTATTAAAAAATTTTCTGGCTGACGGGGTATTGATTTGCAAATTTTAACGATTATTTTTTTTTTTGTAGGTTCATCTCGGAAGAGAAATAACAAATATAATATACAAAGCGGCAGACGATAATAAATCATTATTTCATTCTGACAATCATGGCATAAAGCTTTTTTTTCATTTATTGTGAAGTCGCTGCTCATCTATCTATCTTTTTTCCCTTCTCTATCAAGCAAGCAAGCAATATCTCACTCTCACATGCTCTTCCTTTTTTCAACCCAATACATACACGTATGCTTACACTCTCTCATTGTCGTTTCAGCTAGGAAATACCTTCGCTTTAGGTTAGCCAATTTATCTTGTGCTCTAAGCAAAGCGAAAAAAGATCGAATCTTTCTACCTTTGATAAATCTCATTCGACCTGCAAATCGAAACCCAGTAAATGGGCAACTGTATGGACACATCGGAGAAGAAATCAGCGGCGGAGATCGCGCCGTCTGACGTCATCATCAAGCCGCCTCCGTCGGTGCCGCTTCCTTCGATTACGCTCTACGGCCAGGCCGAAAGTTTCGCCACCTCCCACGTCCGCCTAGCGCTTCAGTATAAGCCCGTCGCCGCCGAGTTCGTCCCCTCGGAGACCCACCAAAACCCAACCCTCGTCTACCAAAACGACGTCGTCTCGGGGTCCGTGGACGACATCCTCGCTTACCTGGACAGCAAATTCCCCCACCCGCCCGTCCGTACGGCCGCCGCTGCGCCGAGTGCGGATTCCGCCGACGCGGGGAAGGGGAGCGGTGGCGGTATATGGGGGTGGAGCGGCGGAGATAAGACGCCGGTGGTTGTGAGGGTCGTGGCTATGCAGCACAAGGGCATACTGTGGCACCTGGACAAGATGGTGGAGTGGGCGGAGGAGATAGAGGCT
Source organism: Craterostigma plantagineum (assembly GCA_027422505.1). Lineage (NCBI taxonomy): Eukaryota > Viridiplantae > Streptophyta > Magnoliopsida > Lamiales > Linderniaceae > Craterostigma > Craterostigma plantagineum. Next base: position 537,476 of record JAPQWV010000004.1, read on the forward strand.
CGCGGCGGCAAGATGGCTCCCTCTGCGCCGGCGCGTGGGACGCCGAGGATGGAGGTGAAGAAGATGGCGAAGAGGTATGGGTGGCTCTATCAGGTGATGGTTGAGCACGCGCAGATGGAGGAGACCGTACTCTTTCAGATCTTAGAGTCCGCCGATCGAGGTAAAGATTCATCGCCTTCATTGTGAAGGGGATACTCATCTTCAAGCATCGATCCACAATATGCATTCTTGTTTCTGGGCTTATTCATCTACTCTACCATTTTATGAGTCGTCAATTGTGTTGCTCATTCATCGAATAATCTAACCTGTTAGTTTGCTTCTGCAAATCTTATTACAGTGACAGTCATGTTAGAATCAAACATATTCATCTTGTCTTGCATTGACTGACTGGTTCATTATCTTGTTAATGAGGTTTGATTGAGCAGACTTGTATGTAATTGCAGGATTGTGCAAAGGGGCGAACGAGCAACACGGAAGAGATCTCCCCATAATGAATGGAATCAAAGAAGAGATTAAGACCATAGGTGTGATGAACATAGGCAGCCCAGATTACCAAGAAGCTCTCTCTCGACTCACCTCACGCCTCAGAAAACTGAAGGTCGAAATCTAATTTCAATGGGATTGATTTGGAAAAAATATTACCTTTAACAGCTTATCGACTTCGATATTACGATTTCTTTGAAAACCAGGAGAACTGCAAGCAGCACTTTGCAGAGGAGGAAAGAGATCTGATGCCTTTAATGGAGGCAACGGAGTTGAACAAATCACAGCAAGAGAAAGTGCTGAAGCAGTCCCTGGACATCATGCGAGAGACTCACTCACACATGTTTCGTTTCTTCGTCGAAGGGCTTTGCCCGCAAGAGGCTATGAACTACTTCGAGCTGATAAAGAGATACTGCGATAACGTCAGAGTATCGCTGATGCATCACATGATGGTCGATGGGTAAAAAAGGCTACTCTTTCTTTTTGTGGGCTTTGTACAATAGTAGTGTCTGCTGAAATCTCGATACAATCTGCTGTTTTTACCGTCCAAATCGAGACTGTATTTGCTGGGTTTCTACTGGATTAACCGTACAATTAGGAGGAATCAAAGAAGTCAATTCGCTCTTTGTGAGATTTGTAAGATTGCTTGATGTACACAGTATTCTTCTCTCTTATTACATCCTTAAATCTTTTTTGCTGTGCCAGCTGAAGACTGGGTCGTAAAAAAGCTTGAACTGTCGAAGACTGAGTGTGTTCCATTTCTTTGATTCTCCCAGCGAATGATATAATATGAAGTGTAAAGAGATCAAAGTGTGGGTTTTTGTGCAACTTTATGGTGTAATAATAATAAGAGCCCATCATGATGTGGAGAAGCTTTCCAAACACATAACAATCATGACAGATCAATTGATTACATGTGCAGTTATCAGAAAGATTCATTGTAATAAGCTAAAAAAGAAGATCTTTATCATATCTGTAATAATTTCCAATGGATATAACTAAGCATTTCATGGAGGGTCAACGCATGGCTTAGAGCAGATGCATTTAGCAAGAAACTTCCTTTTCGCATTGCCCTCGGAGAAAACCTTTCTTTCAAACAAGTATTTTTTTTGGCAGGTTTGAACTCGGCAAAAACCTTCGAACAGATTGCTAACCGCTGAACAAACTGTTGCTTCAACGGCCGTGGTCTTGTCTACTGAGCCTATTTTTTTATTTGTTGATTATTACAGAAAATTTTTAAGCAGAAACAAGCTAATAAGATTGTGCGTGTGTTTCTGTGGGATCGAAGAGTACTTACATGTAATGATGAGAAGGGTGAGCAGCACAGCATCAATGCACCCAAGCCCTTCTTCTCCATTATTTTATTTGTGAAGAATTAACCATATCGTAGCAATATGTTTTACTTGAATTAACTAACCTTAAGGATATATAATCTCTTTCCTTCTAGGTTAGTAAGGGACTTGGGGCATTTATGACAAATTTCCCGAGAATATAAGCACTGTTAATGAATAAAATCAACCTATAATTTTTTACATTATTCAGTTCCATAATTAGCATGACATTATGTATTTACTGCTCTCTTTACACACACACACATATAAGATTACTTATGGTTTTACTGTCTACTTGCACACCATGCTCATAATAGATGACGTCGTCAGCTTGTGTCTCCATTTGAAATATCATTGAATGATATGCGTCTTAAGATATATGAACCCATCTCTTTCAAAGTTGTACATTTGAAACCTCATTTGTCCTTACAAGGGAAAAACAATAGCATACATTGAATCCTTGTCACTATCTTCGACCTACGATTATTCTACTTTTCACATGTTTTCTTTGAAAATTCATTCCATTATCTCTATACCTCTCTCTCTCTCTTTCTCTCTTCCCTTCATCTCTCTAAATACATTGCCATGGATTATTCAGAACCAAAGTCAGAATATGATCACAAGACAACCTCGGAAGAAGCGGCGACGACGACGGCCTCCGATCTGCCGCCGGAATCCTTCAACGTTCCGGCGGAAAACGAGCTTGAATGGTTCAGCTGCAACGCCATGATGCAAAGGAAAGCCTCTCTGAAGCTCGTCGGACGCGGCCGAAACTTGAAGAACGGCAGCAGCTCCTCCTTTCAGCACAGATCCGCCGCCGCGACGGCGATGGGTCAGAACAAAAAGCAAGGCGGAGCATCGTCGTCGGTTCTCGCCCTCCCCAAATTGCAGAGGAGCAATAACGACGGCGACAGAGCGAATGAGAGGAGGAAGACGATAAAAACGGGTCGGTTTCTGTCGCGGACCCGATCCGAATCTGCCGTGAATAAGTCCGCCGCCGCCGTCGTCCAGCCCTACGAACCGAGCTCGCCGAGGGTGTCTTGCACCGGGAGAATCGGGTCAAAGAGTGCGGAAGGCGATAAAAGGGTCGGATTTTTCAGGGTTTTCGGGTCTTTGATTCGGAGCGGGTCCAAAAGATCCGACCGAGAGGCGAAAGGTGGATAGGTAGGTCGACATTTTCGTTGCAGAGAGTTAATCAATCGAATTTCGAGGGCCAAATGATATGACAAGCAGACCAATGTTTTCGTTATGTAATAAGTTTAAATAATATAAAATTATGATATTACTTCGTATATATTCATATAGTAAATGAAGGACTATTGTTTTGTATGTTGCATGTTACTATTATATGGTGGCTTATGCAAAGCGATATCAATCATGCAGATATTAATTGATAACTGAGTTTTCTGTCACGACGTGTTTATTACTGTATTTATTTTCTATTTTTGTCGAATATATATTGACAAGGGCACTTTTTCATGTTCCTACTACTAAATGGGCCTATTGAGCATTAATTAATAGTGGGCTATCTAAAGCCCAAACTAAGATCGATCAAAGCCCATATCTTTAGAATCATGAGAAAAAGGAAGACGCAACCACAAAAGGAGACAAATAGTAAATCATACCTCGGAATTCGATCGATCGATCGATGTTCAGTTCAGATGATGCGAAAGCAAGTACTGTCGTTAACCGACGCCGCCGCAGCTAGAATACGCCAGCTTCTAGAGCAGAGGCAGAGATCGTTTCTGAAGCTTGGGGTGAAGGCACGAGGGTGCAATGGATTATCGTACACCCTTAATTACGCGGGTGGGTGGAAAATTCTATTCCGTACAAAATACTGTTTGTACCCTGTTCCTTGTTTGTTCTCCCCCTATTTTTCTGTTGTTAGGGTATCTCAATTTATGCGGAGTCTTGTTGGCTGGAGGCTAGAATTGAAGCGAGTTTATTGGGATGGGTATACATCCGTTTGGAACTTTGTTTTCTGAACGAGCTCTCACTTGTTTGATAACTATGATGTAATTGTGAGGTTGGGTAGCTCGATTTCTTCCGAAGTTTTGAACTTTTTCTTTGTTGAACTGATGAGACCGACTATTCTTCTCAAGTAATATTAGCTACAATATTATTATTTATTTTTTGTTAATTTGGTTGTTTAAGGATGCTCGTTTTTAGATAAGAGCTTATACTGGTAAATTCCTTGCCTCAGATGAGAAGGGAAAGTTTGATGAGTTGGTGGAGGACAAAGGCGTGAAGATATTGGTCGATCCCAAGGCTTTGATGCACGTCATAGGGACCAAGATGGATTTCGTTGATGACAAGCTGAGGTATATAGATTTCAAATTGAATTGCTTATCATTTGTGTGTAAAGCATCTTTTTTCAGTTCTTGACTAATGGTAAATGATTCGTTCATATGCTTTCTTTTGGAATGTCATTTAAAGAAGTGTAATTTTTTGCTATTCTGTGGTTGTTTGAACTGTTTCTTGGTTCCGATTGGATCCCAACAGACGGAGAAAACAAGCCCTTTTATTGAACACTCTGTTGGTTCTTCTATCTAAACATTATTGCATCTGATATGGTGCCATGGCAGATCTGAGTTTATATTCATCAATCCCAATTCTGCTGGTCAGTGTGGTTGTGGAGAATCGTTCATGACAGTTAGCAGGTCAGAAGCCGCTAAGCAAGGCAGTAGCAGCTCACAAGACATGAGAGAGCATTAAGAAAAAGCGAAAATAAGTTGACTAGGAAGAATAAATTTGGAGGTGGTTTTGGAAATCATTTCTCTTATTGTATAATTGCCAGTGTCTTTCTTATGTAAATTCGAGAGAGATACTGAAGTTTGATTAATGCTATATGTACTTCTCTATTTGCTTCTCTGCTGTGTTAGTTTGTGGAAAACTAATGAATCTTTGGCAACAATAAAGAAAGTGGCTCCTAACAACGAAGGATTGAAAAGTAAAAATAGAAGAAACTGGCATACGGGGTGAAGAGGACAGCATTTAATTACAGAAATAAGTCGCAATGGATAGGGGTTTCTACGTAATTATTCTTCCCAATTGGGACAAGACAAGAATCTTATTGACAACTTGTATGGTAGACAGAGACACCCGGGGCCGGCTCATCATAATGTGAGGCCTAAAGCAATTTCGAATATGGGGGCCTTTTTAAGGAAAATAAACTTAAATAATGTATATTGACAAACCGTGCTAACTTATCACAATCATCCTCTAACTATTGGCGCTCAAATTTAAAATGCGCCGTTTTGCTTTTTGAACTTCGCAAAACCGTTTCTTTTTAGTTCTTTTGGCCCGGTATATAACAAAAAATGAACGGTTTTGCAAAGTTTAGAAATCAAAACGGCACATTCAAAGGTCTTGGCACCAAATTTTCTTTTTATTCAACTGGAAACTATAACCAATAATGTTTATCGAATGTGAAGTTAAAAACTTATAAAAGAAAGCTTTTTATTTTCTTTTAGTGGAAAATCCAAAACAATTGTTTATAATAATTTGATAAAAACATTATGTGGAAACAAAAGTCCAATTTGACATCATAATTCCCGTATGCAACATGCACCCCTTTTAATACAATTTGATATTCGTTTTTATTTTGCAAGCATCGTATTATTTTAGTATTTTAGTTCTTAAAATAAGTCTTGTCGATTATATCTAAGTGGTCACATGTATTCGCAAATTTTCAAGTTTAAACGTTCTTATGATCTTGGGCCTTTATACTCGAAGTTTCCTTAAAATAAAAGATATCGTTAATGCTTATTTTTGCGTAACAATCACTTCAAGCAGTGAAAAACATGTTAAACATAAGTTAGTAGATACAATTGATGTTAAATTTTTGACTTTTTTAATTAACTATATTTTACTTATATAATACGTTTCTAATTCGGGACCCTCAAAATTCCGGAGCCTAAAGCCCTTGCTTTACTTGCTTTACCCAAAAGCCGGCCCTGGAGACACCCCAACTTGCAAGAATCTTCAACGAACTATAAACTAAAAATATCATTATTGTATTTCATGATTTCCCTGATGGGAGGTCGAGCAGTAACTAAAAGATCGATCCAATTTTTCTTTATACATGCATTGGAAACCACAACCACCGCTATAAATACAGTTATCTATCAATGCTTTCTTTTCACCAAGTTCAGTGTTCGTGGTAAGCATTTCTTTACCTCTAAATAGAAAAATCCATGGAGGTTCCATCACTTACTCCTTCACCTTTCAACTATTACGCATTCGCATTTGCTCATGCTCATCCATTCCCTCATCGTTATTACATCCCCCAAGAAAACTATGTCCACTGGACTCAAACCCCTGAATCCCATATCTATTCAGCCGAAATTCCAGGTATTATAGATATATACATATATATATATATATTGTATATATATATATATATATAACTGCTTCAAAAAAGTTGCTTTTTGTTCATTTTCTTGATATGGGCTCTACTTTAGGATTGAGGAAAGAAGAGATAAGAGTTGAGATCGAGGATTCGAGGTACCTAATCATAAGAACAGAGTCGTCTTCTCCGACGGTTGAACATCACAGGACATTCAATAGGAAATTTCGACTGCCCTTACAAGTTGAAGTTGATGGAATCTCGGCGGAGTACGCCGACGGAGTTCTGACCGTTACAGTGCCGAGATCTTTCGCACGGAGGGCTTTTTATATAGATCCAAACGATAGACCTCTGACTTTGGATATTCCTGCAAGAGCTGCTTAGCTTTAGTTAAGAACGAACGAGCTTGTTCTGTTATGATATTTTATTCGACAGCGAAGGAACTACAGATTCATGTTGATTTCTTCTATGTACTTGATTATCAATCCCTTTTAATTGGATATAAAAATCTATTTTCTTGCAAGTGGTCAAGTTGTTTGGTCGCCCAAAACTTTTTCAATATGATAATAATAAATAATTAATTAAAAAATCAAGTAAAAGATTAAATGGAATCCAGAATCTCAACTCAAACGCATTCTCAAACTTTAAAATCATTAATTCTTCTTTCGACCGGTAACTCGTTCGAAAACTCAAAGTACATTTTCAAAATATTCAACTCCACACCAACTTGTACTTCCTACAGCCTACAAATTTTATAACTTCAAAAAATAATACATCATCCGTCTCATTTATTTCTTTTCATCTTTCTATTTCAGATATGGTAAAAAAAGGTTCAAATAATAAAACTAACTGAGTCTTATGAGGAGAGAGAGGAAGTTTAAAATTAGAATTGTATTTAAAATTATTAAATGCCGAGGGAGATGAAATTTTGGTGGAATAATTACTGAATTAAATAGATACTTCTTAATTTGCAGACCCACTAATTTTAGGATTGAAGAAGTAATATTGTATTACATCTGCATAAATAAGCAAAATAGTGCTAGTATATTTTATAATTAAAAAAACTAATTATTTTTATATATTTTTTGTTTTTTTATAAGGATGCTTTAATTATTAAACAAATAAAAATACTTTAAATGTAATTATTAAATATAAAACTCATTTTATGCTTTCAAAATGATCCGTGCGTTAATTGAAAGAGAGAGAAGTATAACATCCATTTGATTTATTTTAAGATTCAGAAAATTTTTTGAGCTTTCTAGTTTCTTTGGAGATGGTCCACAAAAACTGTAAACCTTCTAAACCTCAATATGTAATCCTAAAACCTAATTCTTAAACCACTTTGGGACAACTCAAATAATTAAACTTTTTACCTGGAGGGAAAAAAAGTGCATAAAACCTCATAACTATAGAAGCCAATTAGGCAATATTTGTAGAAGGCTGCACCCTACCTCAGCAATAGAAATGCAAAAAACTGTACAGAGGAGAGAGGTATCGTCTGTCACCCTACCTAGCATAACATATTCAGTTCCGAAATATCATCCATAGGAATCTCAAGGCCAACGGAATCATGGTCTTGCAACCCTTCAAAATTGAGCAAAGAATTCAAATCGCCGGTCCCATCTAATCCTAAATCATCTATACCAAAGTCGAGATCCACAGATTCAGTAGCAGCAGCAGAGGCAGCGCTATTACGTGATGACGACAATCTAACATCCATTCTCTTGGTCGCATTATTACTGGCTAATTCACTGGCGGGAGGATTTGAGACGTTAGTTCCAAGCTGAGCTGTTTTCTGTTTCGGTTTACGATCAGAATCCCGACCAGACTTGGGAATCGAATTTCTGCCTCTCTCACTTCTCTTCCCCTTTACCTCACCCGAGGAGACCAATGCTCTAAAACCACCACTGACATCATCAACAAACACTTCCTTTTTCTTACTCCTGTTATACGGGGGACCGTTTCTAGCAACATCATCAGATGTCTTGGACCCATCTGCTTAAACCACAGAAAAATATGTTTAATTGTGTACAGGCTTTTCTTGTTAAACTGTGGTTTGCAAGTACTTACCAACTGCAAGGCTAGTGCTTGAAAGCAGCTCCGTCTCAGAGAACTGAGGAGGTGAAGCGTAAACGATCTCCCTTAGAGTAGGTTCCGAGAAACAACTAACTCTTGTTTCTTCATACTTCTGGCATCTAACGAGTGTCCTTTTGGCAAAAGATGAAGCGACTTGTTTTGGCACTTTAGGAATGCCATGTTCTGAAGCATAGCTTGCTTTAGTTGCCTGCAAATCGTAAGATGGATCTCATGCTCTTGCTGATTTGGATAATAGTTTTACTGTGATGGGGAACAGTTGAATTGAAAAACTAAACAACTGGATAAGAGTCTTGGTTCATTATGTGCGACCGACAATAACGTGAAAGGTATTGATATTGCTATATGCAAATGGCTACCAAGCAGTGGGGAAAATAGTATAAAAGACATACTAACCAATAACATCTTGTACGCGGACTCAACAAGGTTGTCCATTGCAACTTGCTCAAGGTTCCTGCAGAATAAACAGTACCAGTCATAACATGATTTGACTAAAATAGTTTCTCATATAGAAACGAAGAAGTGGTAGCACCAAATTTCAGTTTAGGCGATGTAAAACCTCTCACTGTCTGATCCTTCTTGAATAGCCTTCTGTATTTTATCCAAGCACGTCCTTTTACATTCCAGCTGAAAAATTGACCATGGAAATGCAAGTGAGAGTCACAAGTGATGAATAGATATCGTGGCAGAATATTTGAGCACATCCAAGATCACAAGAGCAAAAAAGATGTGAGGGTAACATGGGAGAAAGCAACCTTACTAAAGACCTGGAAAGCACACACCTTAAGTTATGGCTTATGCTACTAATAAATAACTGGAATGAAAATAAAATTAACCTGTCCATGAAGTTCCCTCTCCAGCTGAGCCATTTCTTCGCCTAACTCATCTTCTTTATCTTCCAAGGCAGGCTGTCAGAAGACCGACGACTAAGTTAATCGCAGAACAGGACGTGACAAGGGGAGTAATGAAGAATTCTGGCTTATGGCCATTCCTCATAACCCCACAAAAGTTAGAAATAAATTACTTTCCCCGAAGGAATAGGACACTTAAATCCTTCAATAGAAGCCTTCAAATTATCTTATTTTATTTCACACAGGAACATACCATGGCTTCCAAGTAGAGACCAACGCTTTGCAGTTCTAGCATAAGCTTTTCTTCGAGACACATCTGGTCACCTCGGGAACAGCAAGAGACACCATCTATATGCAACAGATCTCCACTACATAAACAATGTTGGGCAGCAGCGCTCATCCGGTCGATTTTTCTATATCCATTACACGGACGTATGATATGTGGAGAACTGTCTTTCTGAATATGAATATCAGGTACGTGTTTACTTCCAGAATCAATAGAAACACATGATTCATTTATTGGAACTCTTGATCTGCCAAATCCAGTTTCTTCCAATTCTTCGATTTCCTCTTCCAGAATGAGAGCCGACAGCACCCTTTGATAAAGCGGAGAAACTACATCCAATCTTACTTGTGTATCTGAGGACCCATACAGAGAAGGATTCTGCAATGGTTTAACATATTCTGCTCCATCGAATGATAATTTCAATTCATTATCAACTATGGTGCATCTCTTTTTGTTGCTAAAAAGAATGTCAGAAGCTGTAATTTCTTCATGGCCATTGTCATCCTGAAGTATCGAACAAAATCAGGGACAATAGTAAGATTAGAAACAACGAGTTGCCGATGAATAGAGTTTCATCAAACCGGCTATTTAGAAGAGACAAAAGAAGTTCAAGCAACTAACCAAATGCTCTGATATAGTTTTTTCATTCCTATGATTCTGAGACAAACCCCTGTATGTTTCTTCAGCCATCTTCATCTGATAAACAGCGAAACAATTTCAGAGCACCAGCATAGAAGTTAGACAAAAGATCAGCAACTGTTAGATAATCGTATAATTACCTGCTGTGATATAAATGATTTTTCTTCTGGGCCAATGAAAGCAAATAAAGGTTCAACTCTCTTCCAAAATGCACTTGAACATGCATTAACTGCATGAAGTAAAGAAAAGAGTAAGTGATCCCGAAGGAAACGCTAGAAAGTTTAATATTGTCTCAATCTACCAGCGGAACTGCAAGCAAGATTTGCAGCTCTCAACAGCTCTTCATGGTCATCATATGTTACCCCTGAGAATGTATCAATGTTGTCAAAAACTTATAAAACCCATACTTCTTGTAATTCCTCATCTAGCCATGTCAAAGTTGACAATGAAACTAGAAAGTACATATTCGCAAAAGATCGGGTAACTATCGCATAAGATTGATCGCAACTAGACTCCATGCAATTCAACATAATACCACAGAGCTACGCTAATAATTCTTCCAAAGAGAAGGGATCAAAGACTAGCAAATAGTGCACAGGCACAGCATTAACTGAAGTGGCAATTCTTTTACAAAACATCGCACTCCCTAATCACACTGCGCTGGCATTGATATCAGTTACAAGCACGAAACAGAAAAGGAAAAAAGATATGTTCATGAAGCATTCGATGATTACCACTACGGTCAGAACATTCATTTGCGACTTGACCATTACGAGAGAAACTTCTTCCATCCGTTATCTTCTTCAAAGAACGGCCAGATTTGCTGCAAAAATGGAAGAGGATTTGGTCAAGAAAAACAGAAGTTAAAAAAATCAGAGATCAACTACAACTGCAAGAACTATCATCTAGCCTGGTACCTCCCATTCTTCGCGGAAGTGAACTTAACATTTCGAGGTGGTTTGTTTGACCCAGCATTGACCATTGAATATGCTGTTGGTGAACCATTGACCCTAGAAAATGGAGAAGCCCTTGCATTACGCCCTTGTCTTTTCACAACATCACCACTTCCTTCCTTTATCATAGTCTTTTTCTTTTTCATCAGGACTGAAAGACCAAAACCGCTGCCACAAACTAGTCTTTCTTCTCCATCTCTGATGCTCGATGATTTCTCGTTTCTGTTTTCCGCAGAAACAGGCTCTTCACTTTCCAAAAAACTACCTGGAGATAGAAAATTTTCGGCTTTAATTATGTAAGTTTGATTTTCAGGGATTGCACTATCGGGGAAAGAAGCACTGAGTCTACTGACACTTAATCGAAGACTACAATCTGAATGGGTGTATACTTCACCTTGCATTTGCATTTCATCGTTATTTGATACCGGGACAAGATTAGTCCTCTTTGTCCAAGATAGTTTCTGTGGTCTCTGACCAACCCATCGAGTTACCGGGCGAGCAGTTGATCCTACTGACACCGGACGCTTTTGATTACTTATGCCTCCTATAGAAGACATCTTGCCTGTACCTTGGGGCTGTTCCCAGCTCTCCAAAGTTCCCCCTACTCGAAGAATATTAGCAGGAGAGTTGGCTGCAGCCATCGAGCCACTTCGTGGTGTCCTTGAAGCCTTGCCTTTCACAATTGGACCAGGGAAGATGCCATGGTACTCATCTCGATTGTTCAACCTTAAAATATGTAAGGAGAAATTCTTTATCAAGGGTCCATAAACAGATTGTGGATGACACAAAATAGAAGAAGATAAGGTGATTCTGAGTACACATAAAAGAGGATACTGAAAATATAGAGGTTATCAGCAAAGCAGGTAGAACAGTAACATCTAAGTTACAGGCAAGTGTGGGTAACATACCTTATCCCCAATTCTCTCTCTTTAATTGGTCCAGCAGGAGTATCCCTTGTGAGCAATGATCTCTCTTTATCCATTTTTAAGGTTGGGTGAGCTGCTGAAGCTACAGTAGAAAACACAGTATCTGACTTATTACTGCCACCAGAAGCACTGGATCTGTCAGGTTTCCAATAAGATAGATACATTAGCCGGAGTTCATAGCCACAACGATGTGGTTCATGTTGTTAAGCCATTCAGCTAGCAACACAAAAGATAATTCACAAAGATCAAGCCTCTAGTAAATTGGCATAAACTGACAATTTTCGAGCCTGCAAAATCATCTCAACTATCTAAAGAATGAATAAATATTTGCAAGAAAACACAGATCTGCCTCAGATGCCTATTTAAAGAGGTCACACCACCTGATACCATATGGTTTTTTAATGAAACCCTCAAACTTAACAAGCCTTTTTTTGCCTGATTTATACGCTTATGAACTAAATATAACCAAATCTAAAGAGCCTTGACAAGTCTGTGCACATTTTCACATCCACTTCGTCACAAATTCCCACATCAGCTATTTCGAGTACAACTTAACGCACGGACCAATTCAATATATTGAACCTTAACGATGAGATGAGACTAATATATAGCTACTTTTACTTGCACCTGCATAACTAATTTTCAGTAAGAGATGGGATTAAGCTTTTCAGATGATTAAGAGACGTCATATGAAGGAAAAAGAACACTAAGCTAATTAGAAACTTCCTGACCTGAAATTTGGTGTGGATTCACCAGACTGGAGACTACTGTCTATTGTTTGCTCGGGAGGCATGTTTCGTTTTATTGTCGCTTCATTATCTGCAGATCTTGAAATTACGGCACCCACAGATCGCTTCCTCTTCATTTTTTTGTACCACCCCTCTCCACCGGAAGGTAATTTTCGTATTTTTTCCTCCATTTCAGAAACTTCATTAATATCATTAAGCATGTCGTTTTCTTTGGCCACCATCAAAGGCTGACGTATTACTCCAATACTCCTGCAGTCCGACTGGAAGAGAAGACGTGGCTGTTGACATCATTCAGATAATAAAATGAAATAAAAAGAATACTTGAGACTTTCTTTCCTGTTGTCTACATCAACATACTATGTATAAACTATTATGTTGCCGGGAGAAATCATTCACATTTGGGCGAAAATTCAACTAAACAAACTCTTAAACTGCAAAAATAGAAGACTCCAACAAGAGTCATTCATCCAAGTTTGCCTAGCAAATCCAGTACGAAAATCACCAAATTCTTTAACGCCTTACTGACGGGTTAACTAAACACAATTACAATACTATTTTTGGTAATAGGATCTAGAGTAACCAATAAACAGATTGGAATCAATGCTGCAGAAGGTGCTCGCCGGTAGGGTGGCATTCGTCCATGCCTAGCGCCTAGCGAGCTGCGGCGGATAATTATCTTTTCTAATTTCGAATTTTAAGTTTAAGCACTTACGTAGCTAAATGTTTCCTATCAACATAAATCTTGCCGCGGGCAGCAAGATGGACCAGGATCCAGCAGTCGAGATATCATTATGTCCGGCGAGATATGTAGTGGAGGAGAAGAGTGGATGAAAGGGAGTAATTTGTAGAGTAGGGTTTGCTGGGGAGTTTTTACCATATGTTTTTTCTAAGGGTTTAGTAGCAATTTTTCTTAAAGCCCACCATTCCCGGCCCAATCTACTTCCGTAAGTTACCAGCCCCCTCATCTCCAACATTTGAAACAACAGAACAAAGAGCATCCCCATAGAGTGAGATATGGGGTAATGCCTGGCACCTAGACCTAGACCACTTTTAAACCAATTCACTTATCACTGAGAATATTAGGATCGATAAAAATTGGAGAGAACACCAGAAACGAACAGTATCCACTAACCTTAGAATCCGCTGATGTTCGCAACCGTTTATTAAGATCGCCCTTTTTAGGCCGGTCATCATGTTTTCGAATTCCTGGTTCTGATGGATTTCGTTGTACCAGAGATCCAGTCTTCAGAGTTGAACCGCTAGATCTTTCACGTGTCAGTAACCCGCTACGCTGCTTCTTTGAGTGAAAACCCTCGAAGAATCTGTCCAGCACACTTAAATGTTCATCCAACTTTTTTGATCTGACACTGATCAAAAGAATAAGTTTCAGTCTAATGCTTCAGTCGGAAACGAAGTTTGATAATCTTAGTGTGGATGTTAATCAATTATAAAACGACAGACACGAGTTAAACAAGACAGCAACCGTGAACTAGGATGTGCCAAATAAATATAGCGCTAAGAATATCTTGTAACGAATGCTGAAAAAGATAGGATACACACTTACGTAGCTTTAACACAGCTCTCTGAAACACTCGCTTTGAGTCCTCTCAATTCTTCAATAGGCACCGGAGGTGAATTCTTGGAGTGAGAAACCCCAAAAGAATTGTCTTCCACACCGCTGCTGATCGAAAAACTCATCACCCTCTTCATTTCACTAGTCCGTCCGTTTTTCACGTCACCGGTGAAGATCGGGCTCAGCATCTGGGATAATGAAGGTACTTCTCCAGATAACGAAACAATTCTCCTGGGATTAGTTTTTACAGAACTGCAGCTTCTATTCTCGGCACTCTCTTTGAAACTTGAAGACCTTCCTAAATTAGGGACCAAGTATCTCCTTGGACCATTTTGGTAGTTTTCCGTAAAACCAGAGCCAGGACTGACTGATCCTAACTCAAATCTCGAAGTTGAAGTTCCGTCCATTAATGGAACTAGAAGCTTTGGAAATGGAAAGTAACCTGAGTATCAGTGGCATGCATTAGAAAGCAGAAAGCAGCAAATCAAATGACAAATTATTAACTCAAGGCGGCGACACTATAAATTCAAGAAACGACTGAGATACAAAACTGCGTCTATTAGAGTTCCACATGAAAATTGAACTATCCAACAAGGGAAACTTCTTTGGAAAGAAACTTACATCAACATCAACGAGTATAGAAACTATACATGTTGATATAACTGATGCATACAAACATTTCCATTTTCGTTATAAGTAAGCGAACAACTTAATTAAATTCAGGAAAAGAAGTTCGACCATCTGGTGAAACTTTACATGCGTTCAATGTCCAGATATATAATATACAAAGTCGGCACTGAATTTATCACAGACACAATCAAAGTTAACCTTGACAAACAAAAAACGTTAACATAATACGTTCGACAAAGAAAAACATCGAAATCCCAAGTAGAGTCCGAAGTGGAGCCAACAGGACTTCAACAAATCACCCATTAACATACCAATTTAAGAGAGAATCATCGAGATACACTAGAAAATCTACAACGAACACTAAACCCTAATCCCAGTATAACCCACCCAGAATTAGGGTTTACACACAGATCACCAAACCACAAAAAATTTCAGCACACGACACCACAATTCATTCACGATACTACTACAAACTTCCATAATCCAACCTGCATTCAGCGATCGAAAATTGGATCGACGAGGAGAAAACTGCTGACGAAGAATAATCGAAGAATAAAAAATAACAAGAGCGCCGCAAACAGAGGATGACGTTGTCAAATACTTTCGAATATCTTTTTAAATTGTTCAATTTTCCGGCGTCCGTGGGCGTGGTCAACTGTTACTTGGGCTTTATATAGGTACGTGGGGCCCAGTCCTTCGAAGTCGGCCCTTTTCAGAAACATACTATGAATCTAATTATAGTGTATTCTTAACTACTTAATGTCGACGTCTTACTTAATATTTGCTAGAATTATGTAAAAAATTGAAATTGATTTTTTTTTTCAACTATGACATAGATGTTTTCTGGGGATTTTTGTTAAATAGCATTAGTTTTACGTGAAATTAAAAAAAGATTCTACCTTTTATAATTTGAAAAAAAGGGATTGGATATTGAAAAAACGAAGGTTTGACTAGCTTTTTGATCCGCTCGACTGAAATTCAGGTCGAAATGAGATGTTAATCGATGGATTCGTGATTATTAAACATATTAACCCTAAATCTGAGTGAATTTTCGTGTTTTTAGCCTGAAATCGATGTTTCCGAACAGAAAATGGTTTATTCGAATTATTCGAACTCGAATTGACGGATAACATTCAGATAGAAAAATGACATATATTCAAATAAAAAAATTCGAATTAAATTCGAATTAATTATTTTTAATTTGAAATTTTTTTAATCGAATTGTTAATTTGAATAAATTCGGAGTTTAAAAATATTACTTCGAATTATTTTATTAGAATAAATGCTGTTAATTGAGCCTGTTTTCTCTCCGTTCTCACCCGTGGTATTATTATTTTTTAATTTGTTTTATTGCGGTAAAGTTAATGACCATTTAGATATGTATGCGTGGGAGAATAAATCTCGTACTTATGCGAGATATCTCGATGATACGCTAGGAGCACTTGATGAAAGAAGGAAAAAACTAAATGCCTACTTTTACCCAGTTTTGTTCGATAAGATTACAAGCATTTCAAGCATTTTATAGCAATGAAAGAACGAAGACAGATGGAACTTAATTAAACTGTTCATAAAATACATAACAGAGTTCGATCTCGAAACAGTTTCGACGGGAAAACAAGAGTTACAACAGAGAGCCAGAGAGTACCAACGACGGCATGGAAAGATCCACAAAAATGACAGAGCCAATTCTTGAAGGAGCTGTTTGCGTTTGCCTAAACAGAATAAATTATCAATCAAACCAATAAAATCCCAGGTTAAAATTCAAACAAACTTACGAAAAAAAGGACGGATGCATTTGCATAAATAGGACAGTGTACCTGTGCCGAAACAGAAACACACTGTTCAAACTCTGCTTCTCATATTCCATGTTGATATTCAACATCTTAGTCATTCCATAGTCATCATCACCACATGATATGGAATCCTGAACGAAAGAGCTCTAGGGAGCTCATTCAATACCTTGGCAATGCCACTGGTAACAAAGCTTCATCGAACATTATGAAGCGAGAATCAACTGAGATTGGATAAACGGGCAGAACATCTATGGAGCGTGTGCGCAAGAATCCACCATTCACCATCTCCAGTTTTTTTTTATGCCTACATCCCGGCCCGTTAGGGCAAAAATTATGCTCCCCTAGAAGCCAAATAGAAACCCCGAGCCCGTAACATGTTCTGCCAGGGTGTAGGCACTGCCCATGCCCTCAACGGGGCCGGGCTAATCCAAAACTTGCATCAGATTGTCTCAGATGAGACTGAAACAAGAATTTAAAAAAAAAAATGAAGCATTGGAAAATGTAGATAACAAAACATACACGAAAATGCTGAAACTTTCAACTATATCAATGATGTGGCATCTTCAAAACATACCTGTGAAAGAGACTGATGAACTTGATCGAGATGATGGACATATGGTATACCAGGTCGTTGGCTAGTGTATGGAGCAGAAGGTAAGTAGAGACCAGAGCTAGAACGTGCACTGACATGGCCCATACTGAAGGGAGAATACATGGCCTCAGCTGGAGTATATCCCATGCCAGCATGGGCAGAGGGAGCCACCCAATGCCCAGCAAGGTGCTGGGGAATGGGGTGATGCTCTGTAGAAACTGGGGATCTGTGACCCGAACCAAGCTGTGGGAATTCAGTGTTGTAGTTTATTGCAGGGGCATACATGGGCTGAACAGCATACGGGCCAACGCTTGATCCAAATCCTGGGTCGAATCTCTGCATGTATCTGAACAAATTTCAATATTAGTTCCACTCCATGCATTGTTGCAACTCTTCGGTGACAAAATCATTTTCCAATATATTGATTTGGAGATGCTAATCAATCACAAGCAGCTTGTTTTAATCAGCTACGCATGCTATCTAATGACATCAAAGGATAAGAACAGAGTAACCATGGAAATCGAAAATAAAAAGGCAACAAAATCACAGGCTTAAAATAAAAATGCATAGATCAGCAATCAATTCAAGCAAAAGGGGAAACAAAGAGCAACTTTACACATCACAATGATGAGCATGCTGAAGTGATAGCAGTAGGCAGCAAATAGAACGGTAAATATCAATAAAAATACCTGTCGTAGCTCCTATCATAGTCCGGGTCCTTAAGCTCAACTTCACGATCTCGAAATATTGCAACTTTATTATTATTTTTTGGCCGTCCAATTGGCTCCTTTTCTGGCCTTGATCTACTTGATCTACCGCTAGTTACAGAAGAGTCAGAGAAACTTCTACCAATCACCGCATCAGAACCACTTCCCGTGAAAATTCTATCTTCTCCCCTTGAACCATGGTCGAGGCTATCCTGAGCGTTGAGAGTGTTCTCTGACTTTCCACCAGAAGTACCCCCAGAACTATTGGAACTAAATATCCTAGCTCTAGCCCTATTATACTCCTCTTTCCTCTCTTCAACACTTTTAGAACTATTTGATTTTACATTGTTAAAATCTGAATTTTTGTTACTCAATGGACCCTTTTGCGGCCTCTGCTTGATTGCAACCTTGACCGAACCACTCTCTTGAGAAGGTAAACTCACAGGGATGTCAGCAAGACGAACCAAAGGAGGACGCATATTAGGTGTCTTTTGAAGAATGATTCTGGAGCCAGATCCATCAGGAACATTAGCATCCATTAAGACCATGGACTGCAAGGAATAGTGCTGGGCCAAACGATGTGCAGCTAAACGCAAGTAAGACGTTGGCAATTGTTGGAACTCCATGTAATCCCTACTAGCATCACGAATAAACCTCTCGATATCCTGCTCCATACGTAAAACTGAAAGGAAAAAAGGAATCACCATGTTAACATCAAATCACTTGTTTCCTATTAAGCCCCAAAGTAAATACATTTAATTTAGAAAACAAAAGCAGTCACTCCATTCACTGCAGTACACTATCCCAAGCACCAAGTAACAAACATTATTACCAGAGACACGCTCCCGAGGATTCTGTATGGCTTCCCTCAGAAATTGATCAACAGTGTTAATCAATTCTTCCAATATGCCAGAGGCCGAGCCCTCCCTCTTCGTACCAATACCCGAATCCCCAGGAACCCAAGCTTGTTTATCATGGTTGTTACCGTCGGTGTCGTCCTCATCGTTTTTATATCCAGTTTTTCTTGATATCATCAAATTTTGTAAGCTCGCGTCTAAATCAGCTACCTCCCACGACTCAGGACCTTCATCAGCGGATGAAGTCGCAGAATTGTCCATGGATAGTAACAATAACTAGGACTTCTCCGCTGAGTTTCTTCGGATGAATCTTTAATGCAATAACTGATCATCAAAACCAGTAGATGAATTCGAAATCCAACGCCATGAACACATACGGATCGACCTGAATCATCAGCTAGAATAACATCTAGGAATACTAATTTGGTATTTAGGGTTCGAGGTCGATATAGAAGAGAGATATCTTATCTTATTGATAGGGTTTGAGCTTTGACGACTGTTTGTTGTTCGCGAAACTTCTCTTCATTATTTCATTAATATTTAGTCAAGTTAATAAATAATAATATGCCACGTGCACGCCACGTGATAGAACGTTTCTTCTCCGCTCGTCAAATCTTTCACTTTTCTTATTACTGCTGTAAGAAAATTCTTCAAAGCCCCATCTTCATCGTCTGTCACGACTTCTCTGTACACGCAGCGTCGAGAAAACTAAGAAATCAATGAGAATTTTGGGGAAATTAGTGCGTCGAGCAATTGTCTCGAGGAGTAGCAGCATCAATGGCGGAATACCATCAACTCCCTTTATTTCGCGGGTATCGAGGCTGGGAAATTCTCGGGCTTTATCTCATGAACGTGAATTCTCTTCAAGGACAACTCTATTTTCAGATTCCATCTCGTTGAAATCATCTGCACATGTCTCCCCATCGAAGAATCATTTCCAAGGTCTAATCTTTTTGTCGTTAACATAGAGAAATTCTTCGTTGTTCTTCCGCCGATCGAGTGATATGCTTACAAGAAACTATGATTATGGCGGTTATCTGATCCGAAAGGCGTTTGATTCTACGTTGTTTGCTAGTTGTAGTTGTTACATGAGTCCCAAATCGCCATGGCTCCTCAAATTGGGGCATAATCTGATTTTAATTTTATTTTATTCTATATTTACAGGGCAGAAAAGGAGTATGTTCATCCAAACACAATCAACTCCCAATCCAGCTTCTCTCATGTTCTATCCCGGGAAGCCAGTTATGGAGAGTGGAAGCTCAGATTTTCCAAATGCTCGTTCTGCTATGAGTTCACCGCTGGCCAAGGCGTTGTTCGGCATAGATGGTTTGGTCCCTTTTTCTTACATTTCCTCCATTTTCTGAATTCTGACCGATTCTGCAACTTTCGTGATGATCGTACGTCGTTTGGCTGACAAAGTCTAATGCTGTTTCATGGTTTTAAGACTACGAGTGAAGCATCAGCATCACTTGACCTTGTTCGTTTTATCGTTCAGGATCCTTTCTTTGATTTCTATGCAACTGAAGATAGTTTCTGCTGTTACGTAACAGTTCATAGCTGAAACAGAACAATTGCAAAAATTTGCCCTACAAAGCATTGTCTTAACTTCTGTAACACTGTTTCTATGATTCAGGGACTACTAGGGTCTTCTTCGGTTCAGATTTCGTAACAGTGACAAAATCAGACGATAGCTCATGGGACTACCTAAAACCTCAAATCTTCGCCGCAATCATGGACTTCTACTCGTCGGGCCAGCCTCTGCTCTTAGATTCGAACGCCGCGGCCTCAATGGACACGGCCATCCAGGAAGACGACTCGGAAACAGTGGCGATGATCAAAGAACTGCTGGAGACTCGCATACGCCCCGCCGTGCGGGACGACGGTGGAGACATCGAGTACGTCGGGTTCGATTCGGACAGGGGAGTCGTCAAGCTGAGGATGCAAGGAGCTTGCAGCGGATGCCCTAGTTCTTCCGTGACCCTGAAATCTGGGATTGAGAACATGCTGATGCACTACGTTTCTGAGGTTAAGGGCGTGGAGCAAGAATTCGACGACGAGGAAGACGAAGGTGCTGCTACGTTGACTGGCGCACCTCACGAGTAGAGTTCGGACGTATCTGGGCTGATTTCGAGTTCTTGCTTGTCGATTTTCGATTTGTTCTTTTTGGTTGCCCTAATAATGTCTGTGGAGTTTCTTGGATTAGTAATGTAATGTTTATCACTGTATTTTCTTACATCGTATATCTCTTGGATAAATTATTCAAAAGTACCAACCAAACGCAATGAGCAATCCATAGATTCTCGGAGAGCAAAAACTGCAAGAAACTGGATCTCTTGAGTTCTTTTTTATGACCACGTGCTTTTTTTAAACAGGCACGTGTCTTATGTATGTGCATTACGTGTAAACTAAGGTTGCCCTTCTAGATGGTCAACTTGCCTTCTATGCAAGATAAGTTCTCCTAACGTACGGAATTGTCAAACTTCGTTTTGATAATATTATGGCCCCCGTCCTGCCTAATTTTATCGACATTAATGATATGTAATTCAATTCGCACAAGGCAAGAAAAGATAACATGATATATGAAAACAAACGTGCTTTGAATTTTTATTCACATTTTCTCTTAAGTTGCGTCAAAGTTTGAATAAATGATATCCTACGGACACGGAGTCCGTTATAAAAGTTACCATTTCATTACTTTACAAACGAATCATTGATTTGATTTTTATACAAGTTAATATCTTTATGGTTAAATATTTTCGCGATTAGTCAAGCCAAAATTGCATATCGCTAAATTACAGGGGTAATGTGATGTAACAAGAATTACGAAAAGCTTAAATATTCATATAAATACTATAAATCGTTACAGTGTGAATAGGTCTGGTCTGCCTAAGCCGCCGTAGCTCGCAAGAAGTACAAATTGCCAGGTCAAAAGTATATAAGAGAGGCAAGTGTTTGCAAAGTTCGTATCTTCTTATTATCCCAAGACTTTTCGCATTACCTCGGACGTCCCATGATATAAATAAATACATAAAAGCTACAATTTTTTCAAGTGGGAAGCAATTATTTTTTTCTATTTTTGTGCTGTGTGCATGCGAGCTTATCTGTCATCTTAACCTGCGGCGCCATTTCCTCTGTATTGTTTGGTCCATTGTCTGTAAGTCCTTTAAACCTTCGTTCATGGCGATATTTTGTTTCACGGAGTGTTTTTTTCATGGAAAATAGGGTTAACACATGCCCGGAATCTTGATCTTTCTTTTATTTCTACGATTTTTCTTGATGGGTCGCCGATTCTTAATCTGATTTTTTTTTCTTGAAATTATTTGAATGCTTAGTGGGAACCCACACGCACCATCTGTTTGTTGATGCGTGTATTTGAAGCAAAGAAGCGATTCTTTCTCTGATTATCCGTGGATTTTGCTTAAAAATTGAATCTTTACTTGGTGAAGAGCTGAAAACTCAGCCAATAACCGATAAAACTTCGACATCCCTTTTCTGACCATCTATCTACCTTGTCTTTAACTGATTGATAGTTCTAAATCGAACATTCTCAAACCGAACAGTTGATACAGAGAAAAAGGCATGGCTTCGCCGAGTGGCGATGGATCGATAAAGGCGAGGAGATCATTAAGCAGCCATGGCTCGTTCAACATGCGCCAAAACCTCGAGTCAGTGAGCGCTCGAAGCTTAGCTTCAGCGACTAGCAGAGAAGTCTTCACCGCCCCTGGCCAAGACTCGCCCTTTCGAAGGAGCGTAAGAGAAGAACACGAGCAAGAAGAGCTTATGTGGGCTGCCATCGAAAGGCTGCCCACCTACGATCGTCTCAAAAAGGGGATCTTAAATAGAGTCTTGGACGATGGTAAGGTCGTCCACGAAGAAGTCGATCTTCATCGCCTTGGCGATGGAGAGAAGAAGCAGCTCATGGAGAATATACTCAGCTTCGTGGACGAAGACAATGAGAAGTTTCTGAAGAGGTTGAGGCAGAGAATCGACAGGTGAGTGAGCAGTCGAATAATAGCGATATTGATGAGATGAGCATCGCTTAAATCTGATATTGTTCTGTGGGACGAACTAACTAATACAGGGTTGGAATCGAAATTCCAAAAGTCGAAGTTCGTTATGAGAATTTGTCGATCGAAGGGGAAGCTCATACGGGCTCGAGGGCACTGCCTACTCTGTTCAACTCGACTTTGAATCTCATAGAGGTGCTTGAAGAAACTTTTCTCCTTGGGATGAAAGCAGTATTTGTAATGTATATGTTCTGAGCTTAGTCTGTTTCAATGGCTGCCTTTTTACAGGGAGCATTCGAAAAACTGAAAATTCTGCCCTCGAAGAAAAGGGTCGTCAAGATACTCCATGACGTCAGCGGAATCATAAGGCCTTCGAGGTTTGTTTTTCGAGCTATCGATAAGATCTTAGTTCTTCTCATCATTAGTCATTACATACTTATACCAAGACTTCTAACAACTTAGGACTACGCTGCTCCTCGGACCACCTGGCGCTGGTAAGACCACGCTGCTCAAGGCTCTTTCCAGACAATCAGATAAAGATCTAACAGTACGTCGTTGTCCTTCATCTCTTGCTCCATTTTTAATCTCCGCACGTTTTTATTAAACGACTTTTTTTTGCAGGTAAAAGGAAAGATAACCTACTGTGGCCACGAATTCTCGGAGTTCATCCCACAGAGGACTTGTGCTTACATCAGCCAAAACGACCTTCACCAAGGAGAGATGACCGTAAGGGAGACCATGGATTTCTCGGGACGCTGCTTGGGCGTTGGGACAAGGTACGAACTCTTAGCCGAGCTTTCGAGGAGAGAGAAAGAGGCGGGTGTTAAGCCCGACCCTGAGATCGACGCGTTCATGAAGGCCGTCTCAGTTTCCGGCCAAGAATCTAGCCTAGTCACCGATTACGCCCTCAAGGTCTGTTTATTTTTATTTAATTTGTCCTGATTCCGTTTAGCGATCCGTTCATGCGTCTTACTACAGATGTCGCCGTTTTTATTACAGATCCTTGGATTGGACATATGCGCTGACATACTGGTCGGAGATGGTATGAGACGAGGCATTTCCGGCGGGCAGAAGAAACGCCTTACGACCGGTATATATGCCTTGAATGATCACTTCACCTTAAGCTTAAACTTACAGCGGAGCGCATAAGCTGAGGTAATTCAAATACTTTTCGTCGTAAACAATTTTCTCGGAATAATGCAGGCGAAATGCTGGTGGGACCCGCCAAGGTTTACTACATGGACGAGATATCGACTGGGCTCGACAGTTCGACCACGTACCAGATCGTAAAGTACATGAGGCAAATGGTCCACATACTCGACGTTACGATGATCGTATCCCTCCTCCAGCCCGCGCCCGAGACCTTCGACCTCTTCGACGACGTCATCCTTCTGTCCGAGGGAAGGATCGTCTACCAAGGCCCGCGCGAAAACGTGTTAGAATTCTTCGAAAGCGTAGGGTTCAAATGCCCAGAGAGGAAAGGCGTCGCCGACTTCTTACAAGAAGTGACTTCGCCGAAAGATCAGCAGCAGTACTGGCACAGAAAGGACCAACCTTACGAATACGTCTCCGTGCGAGAATTCTCCGAGCGCTTCGCCTCCTTCCACGTCGGCCGGCGAATCTCCGGCGAGCTTTCGACGCCCTACGACAGGAGTAGGGCCCACCCGGCCGCTCTAGTGACGAAGAAATACGGAATCTCCAACGTCGAGCTCTTCAAGGCGTGCCTCGACAGGGAATGGCTTCTGATGAAGAGGAATGCGTTCCTTTACGTGTTCAAGACGTTTCAGATTACCCTAATGTCGATCATTACGTTCACCGTCTTCTTTAGGACGGAGATGAAGGCCGGGGAGATTGCGGACGGCGCCAAGTTCTACGGCGCGCTTTTCTTCAGCCTCATCAACGTCATGTTCAACGGCACGGCTGAGCTGGCGCTGTTCGTTCTTCGCCTCCCAGTTTTCTACAAGCAGAGGGACGCGCTGTTCTATCCCGCCTGGGCGTTCTCTCTCCCCATTTGGCTCCTTAGAATCCCACTTTCGCTCGTCGAGTCTTTGATATGGATCGTTCTTACTTATTACACGGTTGGGTTCGCTCCCGGCGCCGACAGGTCTGTTTGTTATCTGGCTAACCGTTCTGCATTAGAATTCGTAACTGATTTCGCTTTTTCTGTTCAGGTTCTTTCGCCAGTTCTTGGCGTTGTTCGCTATTCATCAGATGGCTCTTTCGCTTTTTCGATTTATTGCGGCGCTGGGAAGGACTCAGGTCGTCGCGAACACATTCGGCACCTTCACGCTGCTCTTGGTGTTTGTGCTCGGCGGATTTATTATCGCGAAAGATGACATTGCATCGTGGATGATATGGGGCTACTATGTTTCTCCCATGATGTACGGTCAGAACGCTATAGCCATCAACGAGTTTCTCGACGAAAGATGGAGCACGGTAAGTCCTTAGTTAGTTGCCCTAATAGTCGCTCCGAATCTGAATTATAGCGTTCGACTCATTCGATTTTTTTTTTATATATATATTGTAGCCGAACAACGATACGAGGTTTGCTCAGCCGACGGTTGGTAAGGTTCTGCTGAAATCCCGAGGCATGTATGTGGAAGACTACATGTACTGGGTATGCATAGCCGCACTCATTGGTTTCTCCGTGCTCTTCAACATACTCTTCATCCTCGCACTAACGTATCTCAACCGTAAGATAATCTCGAAAATCCTTTCGTTAGAAAAAAACACACGTCGTTTTCTGCTTCTGATCGGTTTTTATCCCGACGCAGCTTTCGGAGAGTCGAGATCGGTCGTCGTCGATCAGGACAAAAACAAGAAACACAAGAACTCTGATGAAAGTCGAAACGGTAAAAACCCTGCGCATGAAGGTTCCAATTCATGACTATATAAGGC
Organism: Craterostigma plantagineum; assembly: GCA_027422505.1. Lineage (NCBI taxonomy): Eukaryota > Viridiplantae > Streptophyta > Magnoliopsida > Lamiales > Linderniaceae > Craterostigma > Craterostigma plantagineum. The sequence goes on from JAPQWV010000004.1 coordinate 563,193, forward strand.
TTCTTGATGATTCCCCTGCAAGAGAAAAAGAGAAAAAAACAACTGTTGGAATTTTTTTACAGGAAAACAGATGGAAATAAGGCGCGATAACGAAGGAAGAAGCGAAACCTCTGCCCGAAACTCGACGGCCAAAAAGGGAATGGTCTTGCCTTTCATGCCATTATCAGTCGCATTCGACCACGTCAACTACTACGTCGATATGCCTACGGTTCGTTAATCTCATTTTCGACGTGTAATAACGAAATTTCTCTCTTAAACTCTGAGATCACATCGAGATTTGGTATTTCGAATTTGTTCCTCAGGAGATGAGAAAGCAAGGAGTCGAGGAGGATCGACTACAGCTCCTAAGGGACGTGAGCGGAGCCTTTCAGCCCGGCGTTCTTACAGCGCTCGTCGGGGTTAGCGGGGCGGGCAAGACGACCCTGATGGACGTCCTGCGGGTCGAAAAACGGGCGGGTACATCGAGGGGAGCATCAGCATCTCGGGATATCCCAAGAACCAATCGACGTTCGCACGCATCAGCGGATACTGCGAACAAAACGACATACACTCGCCGCGCGTCACCGTCTACGAGTCCATCGTCTACTCGGCTTGGCTTAGGCTCTCCCCCGACATAGACAAGGAGACACGAAGGGTAACGTTACGCCCCTCAACTGCACTGTATAATGTCCCTAATTGCTTAATTTTGAAAGTTATTGTCCATGTAATCCCCCTCCCCCCAAATTACAGGACCGAGAAAAATAATTAACATATATTGCGTTCTTCTGTGCGATAGATGTTTGTCGAAGAAGTGATGGAGTTGATAGAGCTGAACCCCATAAGGGACTCTCTGGTCGGCCTGCCCGGGGTCGACGGCCTGTCGACCGAGCAGAGGAAGAGGCTAACCATCGCCGTCGAGTTAGTGGCTAACCCGTCGATCATCTTCATGGACGAGCCGACGTCGGGCTTGGACGCTCGAGCCGCGGCTATTGTCATGCGTACGGTTCGAAACACGGTGGACACGGGTCGAACCGTGGTGTGCACCATCCACCAGCCGAGCATAGACATCTTCGAGGCGTTCGACGAGCTGATGCTGCTGAAGAGGGGCGGGCAGGTGATCTATGCTGGCCCGCTTGGGCACCACTCGAGGCTGCTCGTCGAATACTTTCAAGTGAGTATTTTATCATTTTCGAATTTATATTTTCGATTTATTAACTAACTGTTCGTATATACTAGTCATTGCCCGGCGTGCCTGCCATTAAAGAAGGCTACAATCCCGCGACGTGGATGCTCGACATCACCACGCCTTCCATGGAGAGCCAGCTCGGCGTCGATTTCGCTGAAACTTACGCCAACTCGGATCTATACAAGTAAGATAAAAGAAAAAAAATTCTCGGCGTCTTAGCTTTGTACTTCTATACTACGTTCTTGAACGACCGATTTCCCTTTTCCATAGGAGGAATCAAGAACTGATCAAAGAGCTCAGCACGCCTACGCCGGGCTCGAAGGACCTTCATTTCCCGACAAAATACTCGCAGTCCTTCATCGATCAGTGCAAGGCTTGCTTTTGGAAGCAGAACCTCTCTTACTGGAGGTACCCACAGTACAACGTCGTACGCTTCTTCATGACGACTATCATCGGGATTATGTTCGGCGTCATATTCTGGGACAAAGGAGACAAATTGTAAGCTCGCAATGTACTTTGCATTAACTTATCATCATCTTCGTCGTCATAATCCACATTATGATCACTCTTTATGTTTGCGTGTGTGTATAGATCGACACAGCAAGACTTGACGAATCTGCTCGGAGCAATCTACTCGGCCGTCATGTTCCTCGGAGGCACGAACACTACGGCGGTTCAATCAGTCGTAGCTGTAGAGAGAACTGTTTTTTACCGCGAAAAAGCCGCGGGAATGTACTCTCCACTCCCCTACGCCTTTGCGCAGGTTACTTTTGTGCTCATATATATACTTCATTTTTCGCTGAGTGCATCACTTTTTAATTCTATATAGTATATTTTCAACATGCATGCTCACGTGTAGGCTGATTTCTCTACTATTTAGCCTTTGGCTTACTCGGTCCCTTAGTTCTGATATATGCTGAACGAGCGAGTAGCGAGTGCGTCATTTGTATAATTTTGTACATTATATTTTTCAAACGCTTTTTTTTTTTGCATATTAGGTGGCGATCGAGGGGATATACATAGCGGCCCAGACGTTCGTATACAGTCTCCTCCTATACTCCATGATAGGATTCCAGTGGAGTGCGGGTCGTTTCTTCTTGTTCTACTTCTTCGTCCTCATGTGCTTCCTATACTTCACGGCGTACGGCATGATGCTCGTCGCCCTATCTCCCAACTATCAGATCGCCGCAATCGTCATGTCCTTCTTCCTCAGCTTCTGGAACTTGTTCTCGGGCTTCTTCGTCCCAAGAACGGTACGCGAGAAAAAATAAGCGCTCGATCGTTTTTACCAACCTAAGTCGAATTCGTTTTCTTGATTTTCTTTTTTTGCTTTTTAGCAAATTCCGATATGGTGGAGGTGGTACTATTGGCTGTCGCCCGTGGCTTGGACGATATATGGGCTCGTGACGTCTCAGGTGGGAAATAGGGACGTTCAGGTCGAAGTGCCGGGACAAGGTGACGTGGCGCTCGAGGTTTACCTCGACGGGTTTTTGGGATTCAAGTACGACTTCTTGGGAGTCGTCGCGGGCGTGCACGTCGTGTGGGCCCTACTCTTCTGCTTCGTCTTCGCCTTTGGAATCAAGTACTTCAACTTTCAGAAGAGGTAGAGAAGAGTATATCAGCGCATGCAGCAGCAGATTTATGTAGTGGCTGACTAGCTAGTAGGTCATTCTTTTGTTGTGCGAAATATTGGAGGAAGATTGAATTATTTAAGGCCGGTTTTTGTATGTGTTGAAAAGATGTTTCTTTTATGAAATGAAATCTTAGCATTGCTTGTGAAAGAGATGGAGAGATCATCTGCTAAGTCGAGACAAGAACCAATTGATCTACTGTACTTTGAGTCTTTTTCGGAGCAAAGCAACCAATGCTCTTGATATTTTTTAAATATTTGACTTGAGATTGGCGTCACAAGGAAAGGAATCTCTATTTTGATGAACTCAAATTTTATTATTATTTCTTTTTTTTCCTCATGATGAGCGATGATGATGCGACTGCATCTCCTTTTAATTGGACAATGGACATTCTAAAATATCTCAGTTCTCGAGAGACAAAGATAAAAACTATATTTCCTTCTTTCATAAACTCTTTTTTTTTAATGGTTATCGATTCCTTGTATTCTAGTTGACGAATCTATTTGACTTCTATTATTTTTCTTCCCACCGGTTCCACCAAGCGTTATTAGTTTTCAAAAACAGTAGTTTTCTCTCTCGTTTTCCTCGCTTTAATTATCGTCACAACTTGAGCATCCATATGTATATGGTCCTACGACACTGTGAAAGAAACCTTGGCGTAGAGATATTTTTGTCCCTTGAAGTAGATATATTATATAATGAAGCGCGAGCCTCGTTAAAAAATTCCGTTTTTGAGAAGTTTAGAGAGTCAATGATCAATTGACTTACTCTGAATCTGATTATGTAAAATGCTACTATGATTCTTGGAGGGTTTTGTTCCCAGTGTTTGAATCAGAGAGAGAGATGGGATCTTCAGAACAAACATGGTGATGACTGTAATAGGATTTGTACTTAGCGTCATCTTCGTAGTTTTCGTCTGCACAAGGCTCATTATTGCCAGAATATACCTCCACACTTGTCACGAGGCCATCTTCTAATACACCATCCAACCTCAGCAGTGTAAGAATCTGCCTTTTAAAATCTCTCTTCACGGTTTATAATAATGATCGTTTCTCTAACAAGTAACCGACGCAGCTTGAGAGGGGCCCACGCCACGGTCTTGAACCCATGAACGTATCGAGCTTCCCTACGACCAATAAACTACGCAGAGCTATGCTTATCATCAAAGGAACAATATGCTCCGTAAGTCAACGTTATATATACCTATTAGGCTATTACAATTACAACCTACCCTTTGTTTATCTGATGATGAAGTTGTGTGTATATATGACATAAATTTTAGGTGTACGATATGCTTGTCTGAGTACCAAGACGAAGACACTCTGCGTATAGTACCAGAAATGGTTATTGCACTTCAGGAGGGAATTTTATGCAATTCAAAATAGTTTCCAAGTAGTCCCATAACGTTGCAAACAAACATAATGAACAGTGATGAAAACGACAACCCACTGACATGATTTACAGTAAAAGGAGCAGTAGACAGCAAGCAAAAGGCGTAACGTAATGGGGGGACTCAATCATCAACTTGACCCTCAATAATTATTGCACAACTACTAACCAAGACATGTAATCGTATACTGTTCACTCATTCACTGTCAATCATGAATTCCGTTCTATTCTATCCACTCCAGTCACATTTACTGCTGATCACATCTAACTTCTACGCACAGCACATTACACATAGATCATAAAGGTTCAACCTTTGTGTGTGTGCGTGTGCGTGTTCTTTGGGAAATTTAGTGAGGAGAAATGGTGTCCAATTACTTGCTTCTTGAAGAGCCCATGAGGATGGCTTCTATGCTCGAGCCGTCGAAGCCAGTAAGTATGCCTTATCATCTCACTAATCCATCTTTTTTCTTACATGATTTACTATCTGATCTTGTTGTTTGGATGAGGGATAAAATATTATTTTCTGCAGAGCTTTTTCCCAGCAATGACAAAGATAGTTGGGACATTAGGCCCAAATTCGCGATCCGTCGAGGTTATTTCAGGATGTCTAGACGCTGGAATGTCTGGTGAGACGATCGATGATGCCTTAATGCCTTCATTAAGATTCTTGAAAACAAAAAAGAAATTCCTGGTAATTTTTTTTTCTTGGCTTTTGATAGTTGCAAGGTTTGATTTTTCTTGGGGCAATGCTGAGTTTCACCAAGAAACCTTGGAGAACCTGAAGGTGGCCATCAAGAAATCAAGAAAACTCTGCGCAGTAAGCTTCATAACCTTTCTCTTTTGCTTGAATGGATTATTGCAGACAAATACTGTGTGAGATTAGATCAGGTTAGAAATATATTCATTTTCGTGTTTATCAGGTCATGCTCGACACGGTGGGCCCCGAGCTGCTCATAGTTAACAGATCCGATCGGCCAATTTCTTGCAAGGAAGGCTCGAAGATCGTGCTTTCCCCCGATCACAGTCAAGAAGCTACTTCGAATACCATCCCCATCAACTTCAGCGGATTATCCAAGGTAATCGATCGCTTGAATTCCACGGTGATGTAGTAAAATGTGCTGTCTAACATGATGAATGATGACGGTGATGCTTACTTCAGGCAGTGAAGAAGGGAGACGACATATTTATCGGACAGTACTTATTCACTGGAAATGAGACAACCTCTGTCTGGCTTGAGGTAAGAGTAGACAAAACTTGGGAGATTTCTGTCCTTTTTATTACGAAAAAAAGACGGTTTTCTTTTATCCACGAGTAGGTTTGTGAGGTGAAGGGCGAGGATGTAATCTGCAGCATAAAGAACTCTGCTACGTTAGACGGGCCTTTGTACACATTGCACGTCTCGGGGATACGAATCGACCTTCCAATGATTACTGATAAAGATAAAGAGGTCGTTAGCTTAGCTGCTCTCTTGATGATCATCGAAATCGTTTATGCATATACGCTCATCTTCCTCGTTGCTTCTGTGTTGATTCAATTCTACACTAGGTGATAAGCACTTGGGGAGTTCGCAACAAAATAGACTTCCTTTCGCTTTCTTACGCTCGCGGAGCAGAAGACGTCAAGCAAGTATGCTTTCTTTTTTTTGCGCCATTTTCGGTATTATTTTGTTAGGCCTCGTTTTCGATCCCTTATCTTCGCAGGCGCGCGAGTTTCTCACCAAGCTTGGCCTCGATCAGACTCAGATCTTCGCCAAGATCGAAAACGTCGAGGTTCGAATTCTTCTTATATCTGAGATTCTCATATTTCTGCTGATCATTTCGCCGATTTTTTTGCAGGGTTTGAACCATTTCGACGAGCTATTGAAGGAAGCTGATGGGATCATCCTCGCTCGTGGAAATCTTGGGATCGACCTCCCGCCCGAGAAGGTCAGCTAACAGGCGCTCATTACATCATAAACATAAATGCATCTGAGTTTGAATCAGTTTATCTTCCCATTTTATTTGCAGGTGTTTGTTTATCAGAAGGAATGCGTATACAAATGTAACCTCGCCGGGAAGCCGGCTGTTATTACACGAGTGGTCGATAGCATGACCGATAATCTCAGGCCCACTCGAGCCGAGGCGACTGATGTGGCAAACGCAGTACTCGACGGTAATAACTTGGCCACGAACAATCAATTCCTCGAACGCATCGTATCAGAAAAAAAAAACCCATCTTTTTTTTTTCAGGATGCGATGCGATTCTTTTAGGGGCGGAGACTCTTCGAGGGTTATACCCAGTCGAGACTGTGTCCACGGTGGGTAAGATCTGCGCCGAGGTAAAGCTTTTCTGTGTTTGAACTTTGAAGAGTACTCTGTTTTCAGTTATTACACAGCAGATAATTAGAATTAGAACCATTCTTGATAAAAAGCACTCATTTTTTCTCAGGCAGAGGCAGTTTACAACCAAGAGCTCTATTTCAAGAAGACGATTCGATTGGTCGGCGAGCCCATGTCTCATATGGAATCCATCGCTTCTTCTGCCGTACGATTATCCCTGATGCTAAGCTAATATATAACATTACAACAGCAGATGAGATTATTGATGAAATATATGCATGTTTAGGTCCGCGCTGCTATCAAGGTCAAGGCATCTGTTATCATCTGCTTCACTTCATCAGGGAGAGCTGCAAGGTTCTTCTATCTCTCTCTTTTCTCACTACATCTGTTATTACACACACGCATATATGGATCAAGCAATTCAATGCTCTCGCAGGTTAATAGCGAAATACAGGCCAACAATGCCCGTAATATCAGTAGTCATCCCACGGCTTAAGACTGATCAGCTTCGGTGGACCTTCACTGGTTCTTTCCAGGTATTATTATTACATCATGATGCATGGCTGTGTAATATCTACCCATCCATGGTTTGAACTTTTTTCAAGAATCCCATGTGCTCTGACTACTTGTTTCAATGCAGGCGAGGCAATCTCTGATCATCAGGGGACTTTTCCCCATGCTCGCAGATCCTCGGCACTCTGTAATAGAAATTGAAACTTTCGTCGTCCCCATCTTCTTATATGTATATGCGTGTGTGAACTGTGTGTGGCATTCATTCTTTTTGAATCTTCTTTGAAGGGTGAATCTACGAATGCTTCGAACGAGTCGATCCTTAAGGTTGCCCTGAACCATGGGAAGGCTTCAGGCGTCATAAAACCACACGATCGAGTCGTCGTCTGTCAGAAAATGGGAGATGCATCTGTGGTCAAGATTATAGAGCTCGAAGATTAGTTAGATTAGTTCGTGTGTTCTATCTCCTGCAGCAATTGAGATTATGATTTATGGTAACGTTTCAGCTTATTGCACAGCACCGACACGACGATGGATGTTTCTGCTGTGAGTGTTGTATCATTTTTTCAAGACTATCCGAGCCAATCTTGGAAAAATTAATGATGATGACGATAAAAAAGGGATCTTTTTTACTCCACCGTGCTCAGCAGATTGGAGAAGTAGTAAATAAAAAAAAGTGAAGCAAAGTAAATCAATGGGCATGGACATCCTCGATTTCAGCAAATCGTTTGTATTTCTTTGGATTTCCATGGTTTTTTTTTAGCAAGCGGTTTCTAATTCTAACATATGGCATATAAACACGTGGGACAGTCGAAGCGACTTGTGGAAGAATAGTATGCAAACAAGTCTCAATCTACTTGCTGTGGAATCTCTAAAAAAATATTATCTTGATAAAGAAACTATTTTTGAGCATACATATCCTTTTCCTACCACCTTTAGTTCAACCTAAGCATATTCTCAGGAAACCTTTTGGTCTTGAACATTTCGTTCTGAACTCCTTTTTTTTTCTAATATTAGCCAAAACAGAAAAAAAAATAAAAAAAACACGAGCACCTTCGACTGTGTGTAGTGTATTATTGCTTGATCAGCAGCAGCCATGGTGTCAAATTTACTTCTTGAAGAACCCATTAGAATGGCTACGATTCTTGAGCCATCTAAGCCTGTAAGTGACTTTTTTAAGCTTGTTTAGTCTTAAACAAGTGACGTGAGTGCTTGATTTCTCAGTTCTTTCGTCTTCTTTTGAGGAAACTTTTGATTTATGTGCAGAGTTTCTTCCCAGCGATGACTAAGATAGTTGGGACTTTAGGGCCAAGATCACGGTCAGTTGACGTTATTACAGAGTGTCTCAACGCTGGAATGTCTGGTTAGCTGTGTTCTTCTCATTCAACTGCTTTCTGATATAAATATTCCATCAATTTTTTTTTCTCAATTTCTTGCCTCTGAAACAGTTGCAAGATTCGATTTTTCTTGGGGAGATGCTGATTTCCACCAAGAGACGCTTGAGAACTTGAAAATGGCAATAAGGAGCACCAAAAAGCTCTGTGCAGTAAGCTGAAGTTGAAATTTTTACTTACGCCCATGAATTTGTAACTTTGTTAAACGATGAATCAACTTACAGTTCATTTGGATCTTATTGCAGGTCATGCTTGACACAGTTGGACCTGAACTGCAAGTGGTGAACAGATCTGAGAAGCCAATTTCCCTCGAAGCAGAATCATCGGTCGTTCTAACGCCCGATCAAGAGAAGGAAGCTTCTTCTGATTTACTTCCCATTAATTTCCATGGCCTATCTAAGGTAATCGGTTCATTCATTGCATCCCTTCGAAAGTCGACGATAACCTTGATCTAATTCGAAATACTGCTACTGTCTCAGGCTGTTAAGGCAGGGGATACCATATTCATCGGCCAATACTTGTTTACTGGGAGCGAAACGACCTCAGTTTGGCTTGAGGTATGTTTTTAACTCAGCTTTCGACTTTTTCATTTATTTAAATTAGACGGTATAACGTAAAGATTCGATCTTTTTTCGGTATTGAATGAACGAAAAGGTGTCTGAGGTTAAAGGGGAAGATGTGGTTTGCACAATCAAGAACTCAGCTACATTGTCTGGGCCGTTGTACACTCTGCACGTTTCTCAGATTCGCATCGATCTTCCTACTCTCACTGATAATGATAAGGAAGTATGTAATAATGTCGTCTCATGAGAAAGAAAAGTTGAGATTTTTATGCACTTTTTCTGCAAATCATAGGTTATAACGACATGGGGAGCTCGCAATAAGATAGACATCCTTTCGCTTTCTTACACTCGTCGTGCAGAGGATGTCAAACACGTAAAACTCTAACCTCGCTGATAGTTAATGCTTCTTCGCTGTAAATGTCTTAGCTTTTTTCCCCCTTTTCTTCCATTTTTCGTTCAGGCCCGTGAATTTCTTTCTAAACTCGGCGATCTCAGCCAAACACAGATTTTCGCAAAAATTGAGAACGTAGAGGCAAGAAACTTCGCTTACCCTACTTGGGATTTTCTTATTCTCGACATTTCTTACTATTCTATTTACAGGGCTTGGCTCATTTCGATGAGATTCTTCAAGCAGCTGATGGGATCATCCTATCTCGTGGGAATCTCGGGATAGACCTCCCGCCTGAAAAGGTACCTCCTTTTTCGCAGAGAACAGCAAATTTCTACTACAGCAGTGATTAGATTTCAAGAAAACTCTTACATTCGATCCAAATTTTTGCAGGTGTTTTTATTCCAAAAAGAAGCAGTTCACAAGTGCAACATGGCGGGAAAACCCGCGGTGGTCACTCGAGTAGTTGACAGTATGACGGACAACTTAAGGCCCACGAGAGCTGAGGCGACCGACGTTGCAAACGCTATATTAGATGGAAGCGATGCCATACTTTTAGGCGCTGAAACGCTTCGTGGGCTTTACCCCGTAGAGACAATCTCTGTCATAGGAAGAATATGCGCTGAGGTAGCTTTTTTTTTTAATAACTTTTTATCTTCTTTCTTGCCTTTTTCTTACACTCGAGAGATCACAAGTTCTTGAAACCATGGGCAGGCAGAGAAGGTTTACAACCAAGAGCTTTACTTTAAGAAGACGGTTAAGCATACAGGCGAGCCCATGAGCCACCTCGAGTCCATTGCTTCCTCTGCGGTAAAGACAAGTCGTTGTTTTTTCTTTCCTCAGCGATTGGATAACATCATTATCTTTCGCTCCAATTGTGACTGAATTGTATGTTTCTGCTTACTTCAAATACAGGTAAGAGCTGCTATCAAGGTGAAGGCTTCGGTCATCATCTGTTTCACCTCTTCAGGCCGAGCAGCAAGGTATCTCTCTCCCTCTCTCCCTCTCTCTCTCTCTCTATATATATATTATATATATATATATATATATATATATATAGATATGTGCATGCGTCTCACCTTTGACCATGCAAATATAGGCTGATAGCAAAGTACAGGCCGACAATGCCAGTGATATCTGTAGTCATTCCACGCCTCAAGACGAATCATATACGGTGGACATTTACAGGAGCTTTCGAGGTATTCTTTAAGTTCTCTCTTACATATCGTCGTATTTTAACATCTCTACCGTTCAAACTTCAATTACTGTAAAGCCTTCATAGATTCAATCTCATGCGATAAAATGTGATGCTTTTTTCTCCTAGGCGAGGCAGTCTTTGATAGTCAGAGGACTTTTTCCCGTGCTTGCAGATCCTAGGCATCCTGTAAGAACCAATAATATATATACTTTTGAGTTATATATTCGAAGCTCTAATTTAACTAGAGATCAATTTATGTGTTCATAGGCTGAATCGACGAGCGCGACGAATGAAACTGTACTGAAGATGGCGTTAAAACACGGAAAGGCTATTGGCTTAATAAAAACGCACGATAGTGTGGTGGTTTGTCAGAAAGTAGGCGATGCATCCGTCGTCAAGATTATCGAGCTCGAGGATTAAACAATACGTGACATAATGTGATGGTTATGGTCAATACCATCATCTTCTTCTTACTACTCATGGCTATGATGCTTGTAATAAATTACATGGTATGGATGGTCTCAAATCTATGGATGTTGGGACAAGCAAGACTTGGATAAAAACCCAACCATAGTTTGGTTCTGGTAATAAACTTACACCACATTGCTATGATTGGCTGTCCAAAAAGATCAAAATCAAGATTTCTGACAACTATTACATGTGAGTATTGACTTTTACTCGCAAGACACTCGGACACTTGTTTGGTTGAAGGTGAAAAGCTCAAGCAAGGCTTTGAAGGACAAACTCTGTATTTATACAACTAAGCAAACACTAAAATTGCAGCAATGATAGTGACCAAAGGAACAGATATGTTATCGTCGATTATCCCTGTGATAGGGAGGGATTCAACAGCAGTTGCCACGAAAGAGACCAAAGCAACCTTCGGCGCATTTTGAGCCCAATCGAATTGAATGTAACCAAGCACGCCGAAATAACAGAGCATGCTGTAAGGATGCATCAAGTCACATTTTAGCTACTTCGATATTTTTTTGAAGAACTTGCGAGATATGCATAAATCAATCAATCACCTAAAGGAGACCAAGAACCCTAGTAGAAACATTGATATGCTACCAGCCCAGCTTTTTTTCGGATTGTAGGGAAGTCTTTTGGAGCCAAATCTCCTTCCCATGATATCAGCGATTCCTGTAATAAGGGAAAGTCATGCATGTGAATGGCGTCAAGAGAAAGAGGTTGTCCATTTTTGGAGCAGAGAAGAAAATTACCATCTCCACCACACATCATGGCCAGTGAGAGCATCCCAACAGGGGATTCACGCCAAAACAGAACGGTACATAAGATCAACACTAGGACGTAATAAAGAGGACCTCTCAGCAATTCCCTGCCCAAAAAGGGGGAAAATAAGAAGAACCTTAGAATGTTGAAATTCACTTGCTCCTAGTGAGTTGGAGAAACTTGCAGTTGGGAAGTAGTGAAAAAAGTACTCTGCTTTTCCTTCGCGACTGACTGATTTCACGAGTCCTTCATCCTTGGACAGGGAAAGACCATTCGCCAGAAGCCTGATTGAGTTTAAGGAAGGTGCTATAGAAGCCCAGTAGCGAGCTGCTGAAGATGTGCTAATCTAAGATCAAATTTTATCAGCTCAATTTTTCAGGACATCATATGACAAGATGAAACAGCTATTAGTACGGCAGATAATGACATCAGTAAATACCTGAAGATTGGCCATGATGCAAGAAAGAGCAGCCCTGACAAGATGTGAACTAGCTTTCGGCTTAGACTCTGATGATATAGTATTCACAATCACGGAGAAGAAATTAGTTACGATCAACTGAGCCACACTAGTTACTACTGTATAACGTGTTATGTTCAACATCAGACAACATAGATTTTCCTTCTTTCATCTGTATATGGTTCTCCTTTCACAGCATCATTACAACACTGAGAGATGTTCGTTCACTAATATATAATACATCGGCAGCATTCTCCTTCCCTGATTAAAGGAAAACATACAGAAGTCTGCCATAAATTAGGTACCAATCTAAATAATGCATTGCTCAAATCGCCCACACTTCTTCTCTTGCAAATAGACAATTTTGACAACCCAATAGGAAGAGAAAGGCCAGCGCATAGCTAAACACACGTGTAACCTCCACACTGACCTGTTCAATAACGTCGCGGCGAGTGAGGTAATCGAAGGCCGAGACGAGCCCATACGCGCCGGTGACGACGAACGCCGTAGCAGCGGCGTCGCGCGCAACCTCGACGGCGGCTGCCGCCACGACCCGAGGCCTGCGGCGCAGGTCGCCGGGCTCAAATCTTAGCTGCGGCCTGGGAAAGAGAGGGAAGCCGACCGCCACGTGGCGACTGAGGAGCTGAGTGCGCGGCGAGGTGGGCCCCCACGTGGTCATTACGACGCCGTATGCCATCACCGTGCTCGGCTCGATTGGGCCCTTGAGATTGCGTCGGAGAGTAGACTAGTGTGTGGTCGAGAAATGAAAATGCCAATCAATCGGAGATAATTGTAGAGATGAGCGCGTGACGTTATTTAATTGTTTCTGTTTTCGTCCTTTTTCGGGGCTATTCTATGTAATAGAAATCCGTCGCCACGTGGGAAATGATTCGTCGGCGAATGTGAAAATACGAAATTAACCTCAACATGTCGTAAGAGCTTTGGCCCATCAAAGGCCTTTCATCTTGGCCCAATTAACTAACAACTACTAATCACTTCTCCACGATTTGTTAAATAAGATATTAATATATAATACTTATTTTAAGATTTTAGCATTAACTGTACTTTCAAGTTATGCCAATCTGGTAAAGAAAAGACCTTTTTTCTTCAAAGGTTTGTCTTTTTTTATGCTATTTTTTTTTTGTTTCCATAATCCTTGTCAATTTTCACCGTTCAAGAAGGCGAATAACGGCAATTTTAATTATATTAATTGCAGGTATGAAATTATTTATTGGTCTAATTAGTTATAATTCAATTAATGATAAAATTTTGAAGTGCAATTTTCCTCTTTGTAAGTTTCTCTTGGCATTCGACACGGCATTAGATCCTAGGGTTTTATGTTGTTATGTCGAGCATGCAGCTTAAAATTTGGTCGATGTTAGTGTGTTTGTGCTGAATTATGATGGGGTAAGTGTTAATCAGCTCATGCTGTTTGCATTTTGTTGATTCAAGTGTTCCTTGGATTTGTGTTTTTGATGTATTTTCGTCTTTTTTGTCTGCGATACGCACTGCGCATTGATTTTCGATCTGGAAATCGTGAAATTCACTGTTTGCGTTGAGTTGAAACTTGAAACTGTTCTAGTTATTCCCTGGAGTCGAGATTAATCTTGATTGGTACATAGAGCAAATGAATTGTCGTTGTTTTAAGCTTTTTCAGATTGGAGTTGTTTGAATTAGGTTTTATTTCTCTGTTCTCAGATTAGACTTGTTGATCACAGAAGATACTAGAAGTTGAGTTTTTTTCTGTGTGACGACCAAAAGTTGCAAATGGAGTTGCAAGTTACAGCAGAATCTCAGATTCGCCCCGGCCCCGAGGATATCAGGAATAAGGATGGAGTTCTTAGCATGTCATTATCCTCTCCAGACCATGCTGCTCAACAGTTGCCTGGTATATATTTCATCATTCTTTTAATCATATGCTGCTAAAGAAAAAATGTTAACATATGTCGGTTCGTTTCATTCTTAATTTGCAGCAAAGAAACAAACAAGGCAGTGGGCTGCTTGGACTCGAGAGGAGGAAGAAAGCTTTTTTGCTGCATTGCGACAAGTTGGCAAGGCAAATCGCTGACCACTTTCTAATGATTGCCATTTGAATTTTAGGAAAAAAGTCTTCTTCTATAACACTTGTTACTAAATTTTGATGATGCTATACTTGTGTTGGCAGAATTTTGAGAAAATTACTTGTCGTGTTCAGAGCAAAAACAAGGATCAGGTATTATTCTTTTTCGTGAGAGTACATGACTAATTTAATTATGTTGCTAAAAATATTCTGCTCTAACTGCGATCCGATTTATGGTACACAGGTGCGGCACTACTACTATAGGCTTGTTAGGCGTATGAACAAGTTGCTGGGACCTGAACTTTGCCTAGATGCCAAAAACTCAAAAGATACAAATGCTGCAATGCTTCGATGGTAACTCCTAAGATCTCTATAGAAATTAACACCTAAACATTCTATATCTGAAATGATATCTGGTATGCTTCTTTATTAATGAAATTTGCTCAATTTCATCAGAAAACCATGAGTTATGTTTTCATTCACCTCGGAGCTTTCTCAAAAATCATTGTTAATGTTGTCGGAATGCAGGTGGTCATTATTGGAACAATACAGTTGTAAAGCTTCTAAGCTTCACCTGAAACCGCGTCGATTCAAGCTTTTCCTAGAGACTTTGGTTAGTCGAAGTTTTCAAGTCTCATTTTTCTTTGAAATTGATGTGAAAACCTTGAAGATATAATTGATGATTCTTTCTCTTTCAAGGGAAACCAACTACTGAGAGATCGGAAGAAAAGTAGAAGGAAACGAATCTCTGGTGAGGAAAACAATTCACCCACTTCACAAATCCCAGCTCAGAACCAAGTTAGATCATCGGGCAATGACAATCGTGGAGCCAGTATGGTTCTCGTTGACAGCCAGAACATACAACGGATTAACACAGGGAAGAGTTCTTTTGTGAAACGCCAAGTAAATATGGGAATGACCCGCCCCAACTTCAAACCAGAAATTTTTTCTGCAAAAGCAAAGCCAAGCCATAAAAAAGGTGACTCACTTGTAAAAAAGTAACTGAATCAGAACGTTTGTTGGAAGCCTATTTGGGGATGGTATTATGCATTTTAGATTAAACAACCACCCATACTTGGGTATTCAATGCTGTTCGTATCATATCTCTAGTGCAGGGAAATAACTACTCTTGTAGCTGTTATGATATTTGCTGTGTGGTGGTAAATCTATTTCCAAATCATCATTGTAGGTCTTGCATCAAGAGCTGCCTATAAAAGATGGGAGAAAGCTGCCTCTGCTGGGGTCTCATTGGTTGCTGACGCTGCTGAACATTTGGAACGGGTCGGGGCCGATAATGAAATTGGACATATGCAGGAAATGCCAGGTGAATTATGGCGACTGTCCATCCCTGAACTTGGTGGTGGTTTGTGAAAAAAGCTAATGTCATCTATCTATTTTCTCTTTTACTTTTTTAGGGCACGACATATCTCAACTTGCCAGGAAGGAAGTGAACACTGCGCAGGCAATGACCCAAAGCATGGTGATCGAGGATAATCATCATAACTTGGGAAAACTGAAGCTTCAGCTGTTTCCAATTGATGAATATACTAGAAAAGCCTTGGAAATGGTGAGTGTAATGCATGTCTTCTTCGTCATTGGGACTTCTCAACCATTTTAAACAATTATTCAATGCTTTTTACGATGCTAAAACTAAACCATTTTGACAATTCCTTCACTTTTGTAGGAGCATCACAACCCTTATCTGGAACTCACTTTAAGCACAAGAAAGAAAATATCATCTGTCGTAGAGCATCTCAATCGAAAATGGGGAAACTTGGGCCCATCATCTAATGAATTGATGCTTTTCCCTTTCTCGGCACAGAGGGAAAACTTGGCAGGGCATCGGAACTGGGCTAAAGACTCACCTCTTTGTGCAGCAGATGTATATCACGTTATTGGGAGCCCTCCTAATTTTCGGCTCAGGTTTTTGCTGTCGTTTATCTCTCGTTTGTTGAAAATCATGCAACATGACATCAGAATGAACATAATTTGACGTAATATTTCTAATCAAAGGTATGGGTGGTTCTCAAAAGCCGAGTTTGACTCTCCAACGGTGGAAGTTTTATCTTCTACTAAACTTGACAAGCGCAGTTGTACTAGCAGTGAGGCAATTGAGCAGCCCGTTCGAGATGCAAACCAAATAGATCCTCTCAATAAACAGCTTGGAAATGCAGAAAATTTTGAAACTGCACTTCCATCTTCCATCTCACAGCCAACTAAAATGCCTGAATCTGGTGACATTCCAAGCTATCATGATACAGTTTCAGTTTTATCATCTCTAAGACTAGGCACCGATGATCCTACAAGACAAGTGAAAAATGCGGTATGTTTTCACATTCTCTTCTTCGTTATTTTAAGGAAACCCAAACTCTTAGCTAAGGCTCATGTGTTCAACTCAGATTAGCCGTAGAAACTGCTCTGGGCCAAAACTTTAACACAAATCAAGATATGTGTGGAACTAATCAACTGACGAGTGTTGCATTATACTTTCATCGCAGGAGGACATGACATTAACTGCTGGCGATTGGGTCAATACGCTTACCAACATTAGCGTGGGAGACCTTCTCGCTGAGTCAGCGCACGAAGTGGTTTCCAACTGCCACTCTCCTTTCCCCGTTACCTCCTATCCCTTTCGCCAGGCATCGTTTACTTGCGACTCTTTCGACGCTGCAATTGCTGCCCACATCAACAAACATCAAGACAAAGCTAACTCAAATCAAGATGTCTCATCCCACTCTCCTTCTTCTATTTGGGACGCCGAAGAAACATGTGATGCCTTTGCCTTCCAGAGAAAAATTACAGCAGAAGCCTGTGTACAAACCAATGCTTCAAATCCTTCAGCTAAGGTCCATATCAGAAACTGCACTCAAAAAATTTAAACTCCCATTGACTTCATTTAACTATATCTGCCACGTTTCATCTCAGGAATTGCCCGAAATGGAGAAGACTGCCGGCGATCAGATGTCTTCAGAGAACTGCTCGAAGGACTTCAATGGGCTCACTGATGTATATTGGGTATGCTTTTTTTTATATGCATTTTTCTTCATTGCCATTGTAGCTTAATCTGATCCCATATATATACCATTTACAAGTGCAGCCCGATTCTTTAGGACCGTTAGATTTGGACATACCCTCATTTAGATACCGTAGCAACGACCTTATTCTCAGCGACAGCCTAAGTGGTCTGAACCGCTTTATGACCAGCAGCAGCCTCGATGAGTTCCAAAGCTGCTCATTCGCCTTGACGAACGACGACAAGAAAGAATCCCCTTCGTATCGGCTGTGAACTTGGCAAAACATTTCGGTATGTTCGATTAACTACGCTGCAGTTTAAGAGTTTTGAGATGCGTAAAATTTGGCCGTGGAAAGAAAACTGATATGATGTGTATAGAGATTATGCAAGGTTGGATTTTAGTTTCAATTTCTGTGGAGTTGTTTTGCTCTGTACAAAAAAGTTAAAACACATGGCCAAAGGTGGTGTAGTTTAGACAATAGATTCTGAATATCTTTTTTTGGTTGAAACCACCGATTTATTTGGGCGTTTAATGGGTGGCTTTGTTTGCGGCACACCACATAGAAATTGACTCGATAAAATATGGCAACTAACTTGGACCAATCAACATTGATGAGCTTATGTTTACCGAATTTTTCTAGAACGTTCTTGTTTCGTTTATCAAAATGATGATACAAGAAACAAAATATACCAAGGACATGGGACGGAGAAAAAATAATTTGAGGAAATTGCAATCGCAAGATAAATATGATTCTATTCTGTATATTATTTGAACAATAAGCAGAAACTCAGAAGTCATAAAGGGGCACATGAGTTGAGAATAAATAAATAATACTACCTCTTCCCATTATTTCTTTCCATCTTTCTTTTTCGAACGTCCCACATAATACTTCTCATTTCCATTTTTGGTAAAAAAATTATTCCAATTATTAAACTAATTGCACCATTTATATTAAAAAAAAGATTTCTTAATTTGCGTGACACTAATAAGTTTTCTCTCTCCGTACCTTAAAATTGTTCTATAATATTAAAATAATATAGTTTCTTAATCCCCGTGCCCACTAATCTTTGGAAAGAATTAAATGGGACGGAGGAAGTACTAGTAAGCCTAAAAAATTGGGAGATTTAAATTAAATTATATCTTTTCTTTTCCAACAAGAAAAGAAGTAATTTTCCTATATATTCTCAGCTCTCGATAGCAGATCTTACGAAGCAAGCACATTCTTCATTTTGTTTCACAGCAAAACCCAAACCCTCGTTCCTTAAAAAAGTATTTTTGATTCAAAACGATGAGCAATCAAGCAGAATCATCTGATTCGTAAGCGCTTCTTCGCACAATCTCTGTTCTTATACTCGTGTGATATGTTTCGAATTTTGTTGTGCTTTTTTATTATTATTATTTCGATTCTCAGTGAGTTTTTCTTTCTTTGCTTTTCGTTCGGATCTGCTGTAATCGTTTAGTTTGATTGTTTTCTATCTTGTATAGCCTCTGCCACTCTGTTGGTATTTCGTGAGTGGGGTTATGTTGTCCTGGTCAGCTTATGTGTTACGATGGTATTTTCTTTCGTCGACGTTGGTAATAGCGGTGTTCGTTTAGTTTATAATCCTACCGAAGCTAATCCGAACATCTTCCTCCTGCCTAAAGTATTTGTGAAATATACATTACATGTTTGATGCTCTGATTTATTTTTTATTTGCCTGGTTTTAGTCTGTTCATTTTTGGACTTATTTTGTAATGATGAACAGTAAGGGCACTAAGAGGGATTTTAGTACGGCAATCCTTGAGAAGAAAAAAGCTCCGAATCGGCTTGTAGTCGAGGAGGCTATCAATGATGACAACTCCGTGGTTTCTCTTCATCCCGATACCATGGAAAAGCTTCAGCTTTTCCGCGGAGACACCATATTGATCAAGGTAACAACTTTGGTTGTTGTTACTACCGGTCACTTCCTTTTTGGGCATTCTGCCATCATTTTTCCCCTCATTATTGCATGATGCGTTATGCTTGTTTTGTTGTATGAGTTATCTTGCAAAACTATGTTGCTCAACTAATATGTATATGATACGCTATGGTCTGGATTCTGGTACGTGAAATTTTAAGGTCCTGCTGTTGGGAATGGGCTCTGTTGTTTTCTGTTTATGTGTTTACTCATGGGCCTTCTGTTCTTATTGTCGTATCAGGGTAAGAAAAGAAAAGATACAGTTTGTATTGCCCTTGCTGATGATACCTGTGATGTGCCGAAGATCCGAATGAATAAGGTTGTCCGGAGCAATTTGAGGGTTAGACTTGGAGATGTAGTTTCGGTACATCAATGTCCCGACGTCAAGTATGGGAAGCGTGTCCACATTCTTCCTATTGATGACACAATTGAAGGGGTTACTGGGAACCTCTTTGATGCTTATTTGAAACGTGAGTGTTTAAGTTATTTGTATCTCGCACTGCTGCTAGTTTCTTGCTGATCCTTGTGTAACTTACCCTTTGAGCTTATTTGCACTTTGCAGCTTATTTCCTCGAGGCTTACAGGCCAGTGAGAAAAGGTGACCTGTTTCTAGTAAGAGGTGGAATGAGGAGTGTTGAGTTCAAGGTTATTGAGACAGATCCAGGTGAGTACTGTGTTGTTGCCCCTGATACTGAGATCTTCTGTGAGGGAGAGCCCATAAAGAGAGAAGATGAGGACCGACTTGATGAGGTGGGCTATGATGACGTCGGTGGAGTCCGTAAACAGATGGCTCAGATTCGAGAATTGGTGGAGCTTCCATTGAGGCATCCACAGCTCTTCAAGTCAATTGGTGTGAAGCCCCCAAAAGGTATATTGCTTTATGGCCCACCAGGTTCTGGAAAGACCCTGATTGCCCGTGCTGTAGCAAACGAGACTGGTGCTTTCTTCTTCTGCATCAATGGGCCTGAAATCATGTCTAAGCTTGCTGGGGAAAGTGAAAGCAACCTTAGGAAGGCTTTTGAAGAAGCTGAGAAGAATGCCCCTTCTATTATCTTCATTGATGAAATTGATTCAATTGCGCCCAAGAGAGAGAAAACCAATGGAGAGGTAGAGAGGAGAATCGTTTCTCAGCTCTTGACGTTGATGGATGGGCTCAAAGCCCGTGCACATATTATTGTAATTGGTGCTACGAATCGTCCAAACAGCATTGACCCTGCCTTGAGAAGGTTTGGGAGATTCGATAGGGAAATAGACATTGGAGTACCAGATGAAGTTGGCCGTCTCGAGGTTCTTCGTATCCATACAAAGAACATGAAGTTGGCTGAAGATGTAAGTCCTTCAAAATACCTTAGATATTATGTTAATTTAAATTTTCGACTCTTGTAAGTTTCTAAATCTTACATTTGAATGGTATATTTCAAGGTCGACTTGGGAAGAATCTCCAAGGACACTCATGGCTACGTTGGTGCGGATCTAGCTGCCTTGTGCACTGAGGCTGCACTTCAATGCATCAGGGAGAAGATGGACGTGATTGACTTGGAAGATGATTCTATTGATGCTGAGATATTGAACTCCATGGCTGTGACAAACGAGCACTTTAAGACCGCTCTTGGAACTAGCAATCCGTCTGCTCTGCGTGAAACGGTATGTATTTTGTTGACTTCTCTTCCCAACGGTGATCATTAATGCCTGATAACTCTCACCTTTTGACTCAATAGGTTGTCGAGGTTCCGAATGTTAACTGGGAAGACATCGGAGGCCTTGAGAATGTCAAGCGTGAACTCCAGGAGGTAAACGTCATACCTCATCAATACGTAGCTGTGATTTGAGAACATATCTTTGTTGTTATATTTACATCTTACAATCTAGTTCCTAAATCACAATCGAACACTTGTAGACTGTTCAATATCCTGTGGAGCATCCCGAAAAGTTTGAAAAGTTTGGCATGTCACCGTCGAAGGGAGTCCTCTTCTACGGGCCTCCAGGGTGTGGAAAGACCCTATTGGCAAAGGCTATAGCCAACGAGTGCCAAGCAAACTTCATCAGTATCAAAGGTCCCGAACTCCTCACAATGTGGTTCGGAGAGAGCGAGGCCAACGTCAGGGAAATCTTCGACAAGGCTCGCCAATCTGCTCCCTGCGTCCTCTTCTTCGACGAACTCGACTCTATCGCCACTCAGGCATGTATATGTTTTCCCTGCTTAAACTGATTATTCTCATAATATGCAGAAGCTTTAATCTTTTAAAACCCTTGCAGAGAGGAAGCAGCGTTGGAGATGCAGGTGGTGCAGCCGACCGTGTCTTAAACCAGCTCCTTACAGAGATGGATGGTATGAACGCTAAAAAAACCGTATTCATCATAGGTGCCACGAACCGGCCCGACATAATCGACCCGGCCCTGCTCCGACCCGGCCGTTTGGATCAGCTGATCTACATACCTCTGCCCGATGAAGAATCGCGCTACCAAATCTTCAAGTCTTGCCTGAGAAAATCGCCCTTATCGAAAGGCGTCGACCTCAGAGCACTTGCCAAGTACACTCAAGGCTTCAGCGGTGCAGACATCACTGAAATATGCCAACGTGCTTGTAAGTACGCCATCAGAGAGAACATTGAGAAGGTAATTTGTAGGACTTGCTCTTCTTTTTTTTTTTTTTCCTTCACTTTGCTGCGTCTGTGTTACATAAACTTGTCGATTGAAAAGGATATTGAGAGGGAGAAGAGGAGGAGCGAAAATCCCGAGGCTATGGAGGAGGATGTAGAAGAAGATGAGGTGGCTGAGATCACGGCGGCTCATTTTGAAGAGTCGATGAAGTATGCTCGTAGGAGTGTGAGCGATGCTGATATTCGCAAGTATCAAGCGTTTGCTCAGACTCTTCAGCAGTCGAGAGGATTTGGTTCGGAGTTTCGATTCTCTGAGAACACGACCAGCGCCGGCGCTGCTGCGGCTGATCCCTTTGCAGCTTCTGCTGGTGCAGCTGATGATGATGATGATCTTTACAGCTAAAAACTGTGGGCCTATCCTACTACTAAGGTTATGTTATTATTCATCATATTTGGATTCGATGAAATGTTATTTATTAGGTTTGTGTTATTTTCATGGGCGTTACTTGTTATGATTCGGAGACAGTCGATGATTTTTCATTTACTGCAACTGTCTTTCATATTTCACCTCTGACAAGAATGGAGAGGAGAATGCTACTAAAAGATATATGAATATGATGGAAAATGGTTGTCAAATATATGCGAATGAGTTCTATTCTTAAATGAAGCTAAACATGATGAAATATTATCTGGCTGAAAATTTTCGCGAAAGCGTATCCTCGAGGGTTTCGGGATAAAAAAAATAATGGCTTTAGAAAAAGGAACAAGAAAGGGTAAACTTAACATGGTCTTTGCAGGGAATTATTCTGAATTGGGAGCATGAATTGACGTTAATACTGTTAGAAGGGGTCATTTGCTGTACGTTCGTATAGCTATACTATACCATCAACACTTGTATTTGTATCTATATATAAACATATATAAATTACATGAATTCGTGCGTGTGTTGGGTTGGGAACACCTTATTCCTGGTCTTTCGAGATATATCGATATCATAATTTGGAATACGAAAGTATGAGAGCGTGCGCAATAATGATACTCTTCATCAGCAGCCATCAATGGAAGAACTAGATCGATGTTTTATAATTTTTCTCAAATGGACAAATAAGAGACATCACAAACTATTCACAGTTCCTAGTTTTCAAAATCTTGTCAGAAATCCCTCGTGTGCCAATGTGTATGTGTCCTTCCTTTTTCATGCAATAAAAAGTCTTCCCACTCATAATTACTTCTCATCGTTCACATTGACGTATATCATATCTGAGTTTGTGTTTGCAGGGTTGGCAAATGTATGTAGTAGATCCTTATGTTATTTCTTTTTTAATTAGTATATATTTATGTAGTTGTTTCGTCGTTATTATAGTTACCTTTTATAGATGAAAAACGCGAATTTCATTCATTCACCTTACTGCACAGGGCACAGTTAACTAGGACTCGTACCTCGACTTGTCCTGCCTCTAACTTAACTCTTCGATAGACGATTCCTTGCTGTCGGCTAGTAAATATATATATGTATATATATATATGCAGTTTTTTTTCATTTAATTTTTTTTTCAAACTATAGTAGTGTATTCTGTGCTCAATCGACTATCAAGTTGCACAGCACACTAGGAGGATATGACTAGTCTTGGGGTTAAGTGGTAGTATTGTTTTATTTTTTTTTTTGGACCACTTTGACTGTTCTCTCTACTCGCATGTAAGTAGTAGTAGTAGTATTGCTTTTTTTGAAATAATGTTCTGTGATGATAACGACTTTAGTTTCATCAATCAGGTGTACGTCTACCATACCAATCAATATATATATATATATATATATATCCATAATAATTAAAGAATAATACTAACCATAACTTTTTGCTATATTAAAATACTAAAATTAATTAGAAACCTCTTGCTTGTTTGTTACCCTCAATTACATGTCGATGCAGTGCTTTCTTCCTCGCACATATTCTATATTCCTAGTCCCGTTGTTTCCTTAGTTAGCCGTGAATTTTAATTTATTAGATAAAAGAAAGACATAAATGTAAATCAACCACAATCTCATGCACTCCGCCAAAAAAAAATAAGCCAATGAGCAGTTAGTCATTAGATTAACTTGCTCGAAACAACAATATGAAGGATCATCAACTGCCAAAATCAATATACATTAATAATACCGAAACCTCAAAAAATTGAAGTACGTTTATTACACGTACTCAAGAAACAAGACATTTGACTTGCTTTCTTCTTACAATTTAGTCTTTAGGCTCTTTCTTCTCGTGATAGCACACTAACATTGCAATGCATCGCCGAAGAATGTAGAACTTCGCCCTCTGCTTCTTCGCAATCTTGCTGCATTTTTTACCGAATGATTTCCCAATTTTGTTCGAGGAAGAAGAAGGAGGAGGAGGAGGAGGAGAAAGATATTCACTTTCCTCTATATTCTCAGCCATTATTACAGTATCTTTTTTCTCACCATATACTTCTTGTACTTATATGTAAAAAAAAAAAAAGGAAGATTAAGAGGATCTTCTACTAGGAGTGTCCTTTTTTCTGTATAGTATAAGAGTATAATTGGGTGTGCTTGGAAGAAGGGTAACGTAGGTCCTTCTTTATATTGGGGTTTTCTGCATAGAGTAGAACAGAACCCTTGTTTTTGTTTTTATACGATTCAATTTGAAATTCAACAAAAAGTAATATTACAGTAATACATGTGAAATCTGATTGCGAGTGCCAGATTTTCAGTGACAGTTGTGGATTGGAAAAGGCGAAGATAGTCATATCCTACTTTTTTTTTTAAGAACATTACTTACTTACGTATTAGTGTTGTGTGTTGTTGTAGGTGAAAGACTCGTGCGGGGTTTGTAATGAAATGAAACGGCCCCCCAATTTGTAAGTAAGATTTTTGACCAGTTCCTTT
The DNA here is from genome assembly GCA_027422505.1 of Craterostigma plantagineum. Classification (NCBI taxonomy): domain Eukaryota; kingdom Viridiplantae; phylum Streptophyta; class Magnoliopsida; order Lamiales; family Linderniaceae; genus Craterostigma; species Craterostigma plantagineum. The sequence continues at coordinate 587,948 of JAPQWV010000004.1, forward strand.
CTTCTGTCCAAAAAAGTTCTATATCAAGATCATATTTTTTTTATATTTTTTCTTACATATAAAGAATCCATACTTTCTAAAATTAACAAAAGACATTGTATATTATCTTATATTAATCCTATTTTCATTCACATAAATATATGATCAACAAAATGAAGGTTATATAAGGTTTGATCTTGATGAGCTACTGATATTGAAATTTAAGAAATCTATGAAATAGCCTTGTTTCTCTTTTTTTGGGTTTTACTCTTGGTTATTGTTCATTGAATCCTTTATTATATATGTGTGTGCCATAATAGGATTCGATGAACAAACAGTCGATGTTTTGAAGGAGCATTAGCAATATTATTGGCTTCCAAGATAGTTTAGATCATTTTCCATTACATAGTACTAGATTATATTATCTTATAGCTCGTATGTTTTGATCAACAGCATTGGATTGGATCGAGTAGAGTCAATGTATTGAGTATCTATTGCAAGGTACAAAGTACATGGCGTTCAAGGTCTTTCTAATTTTGACGCACAAACTTTAAATGGGCCAATAATGTGGCTCAATCTCCCCAGAAGATCGATTCATTTGGTCCATGGCAGAGATCGATACGCACATAACATATACTTACAACACTAGGTTTGGACATTGGACGGTCCATAATGATGTTGGTTCATTTACATTTTTGTTACGCACATTCAAATTATTGGTAAGAATGAATGTGAACTCATACATCACATTTAGTTACCATTTACTCACCATATCTACAATCATAGCCCACATACTATCTCATTAAATTCGTGGTCGCCGTCTACGTACAAAGATGTGAACGGTTGCCATCTGATGAAGTATAACACATCACAATTACAATGCACATCAACTTTTCCTTTCCTTCGTATAACAAAACATTAGAAAAGAAAAAATAACAAATCATTGAGACAATAAAATCATTGAATTCCCATAACAGTAAATTACTTGTAGCTACCCTAACACTTAATTACATTACCAACTCAACTGCCGCAGACAATAAATTACCCAACGACATCATTTAATTACGTTACGCTTCTTTCTGTCATTATAAGTCGCGCTAACGAGAAAGAAATAAGGGTATATTAAGTTTCAGGTCAAAAAAATATTTTAAAAAAGGTTTCAGACCCAAAATATTAGTTTAAAGAACCAAATTTTCGTAAAATTTAGTGATAAGAACCTAAGATATCGGATGATCATTTTGTGTTATTTCAGAATATTGAAGTGGTACTGCGGAAAAATAAATTGATACTGCAGAACAATAAAGTGTTACCGCAGAACAATGAAGTAGCACTGCAGAAATAGTATCCTTAAAACTAAATCTTTTCCGGGCGGTCTGAATTCTAAATTCAGGCATTGAGAGGGGCTTAGAATGAAAATTGCACCCGAAATAAATATCTTGCAACGACGACATAAATATCTCGCTATCCTCAAGAAAAGGGAGAAAAGGAAAGTAGTACACTTCCATGGAGTTTCGAACCGAAATGGATCCATACGCTTTCCTCGACGAAGAGAAGAGAAGCATAAACCTACCAAGAAGATGCTCCTTCTGCGACGACGCCGCCGCCGTTCACCTCACGTCGGCCAGAACGTCGTGCGCATCCCCGACGGCGGCGCCGCCGTTCTCACTGTGGCCCACGAGCGCCGCCGAGGCACCGTGGTTAGAATCTCCTCTACGCATCTCTCCGAGCCCACCTCGTCCGTACCAATGCTTGGCTTCTCTGCACAGAAGGGAAGGCCACGTCTTCTCCATAGCAATCACAGGGGATATAATATTCACCGGCTCGTCGAGCTCAAGGATCCACGCGTGGAAGCAATCGGACTGCAGAGAAGTGGGCTACGTGAAGGCTACGCGCGGCGACGTTCGAGCCATGCTGGCCGTCGGAAAAGTGCTCATCACAGCGCACGGCGGCGACCTCAAGATACGCGCGTGGGACGTCCTGTCGGAAAGCGAGCGTTTTCAGCCCAGGAAACTGGCGACCCTACCTCGGAAGAGACCGTTCTTTTCGCCGAGCGCCGCCGACCGGCGGCGACACAGAGAACCCATCTCTTGCCTGGCTTATTACCACAAGGAGAGGCTCCTCTACACTGGCTCCTGGGATCGAACCGTTAGGGTCTGGAAGGTATCGGAGAAGCGCCACGTGGACTCGTTCGTCGCCCACGACGGCCACGTCAGCGCGCTCGCCGTCAGCCAAGAAGACGGCTGCGTCTTCACGAGCTCCTCCGACGGAACAGTGAAGATATGGAGGAGGGCCTTTCGAGAGAGCTCTCATATGCTCACCATGACTCTCAAGTTCCAGCCTTCGCCGGTCAACGCCCTGGCCCTGAGCCAAACGACGCCGTCCGACTGTTTCCTTTACTCGGGCTCCTCCGACGGGCTCATAAACTTCTGGGAGAAGGAGAAAGTTTCGGGAAGGTACAACCACGTCGGATTCTTACAGGGGCACTACTTGTCTGTTCTTTGCCTGGTGACCATCGACGATCTGATTCTCAGCGGTTCTGAGGACGCGACGATTAGGGTTTGGAGGAGAGAAGAGGGAAGCACTGCTTTTCATTCTTGCATCGCCGTCGTGGAAGGTCACCACGGGCCTATTAACTGCTTGGCTGCTACTACGGCGGCGGATGACGGCGGGGGCGGCGGTGAGGAGATGAGCAGCGAAGGTAGAAGAATAAGCTTGTTGGTCTTCAGTGCTAGTTTGGATCAGAGCCTTAAGGTGTGGAGAGTCAACGTTTGTCCTGGGGAGAAATTGAGTGATTCTTCGGACAAAGTAGATGGAAAAGAGCAGCTGTTCGTGGGAGCTTTTGAGTGCAATAATATGAGTCCAGTTCTATCGCCGTCGTGGGTTGAGAAGAAGATTCAGAGTTTCTAATTTATTTTCTTCGTTACCACTGTTTTAATGAGACAATTTCATAGTTAGGGAAGAAACATGTGTCGATATGTCCGAGTGGTTAAGGAGACAGACTCGAAATCTGTTGGGCTTTGCCTGCGCAGGTTCGAATCCTGCTGTCGACGTTATGAATTTTTTTTTTCACCTATAAATTTTTTAATAAACATAAAAATGTCAAAGGGATAATTGCCAAAATCACTTTTGGCCTCCGAAAACACCCTTCATCATTGTTAGTCCCTCAATTATTATCCGTTGATCAGTATTCGTCCTTTCCGTCAGTTGACCGTAAAAAACTAACGGATTGACCGTTTCTCACCGTTAAACACTTTGAAAATTGAAACATAACCCCTGATAATACTGAAAAATATAAAAATAACCCATACAAATTAAAAAGCAACACCTAAAAATAAAAAATAAAAAAGTAGCGAGATTGGAAGCCACGTGGACGAGGTTGAAGCTAAGCTGAGAAGGACAGTGGCTTGAAGATGGTGCGCGGCGATGGGAAGGAGAGGTTGAGGTTGATCGAAGGACCGATGTCCTCTCTGCTTTTCAGCTCGATTCTGTGAAGGGATTCGATTTGGGGGTTAGGGCTTACCGAAAGGCTGTGACAAGAAGGGTGAGTGCATTGCAGGAGCTAAATCGATTCGATTTATGCTACCACTTTCAGTAGCACTCTAGAAAATTCCGAACGAAAGATGATGAAACCTTATCGCAATCGAGAAAACGCAGAATCGAAGGATTGTGAAATCGCTAGAGAACCGGATGATGTAGCTGATAGGAATCTTGAAGGAGACGATGCTGCCATTGAGGATGGTGGGTCGGATTTGGAGGTTTGCTCCGTAAATTCCAAGATTTGTTCCGTAATATGGAATTCGATTTTTTGGGATGGGTCCAGATTTGAAGGAGATGATGCTGCCATTGAGGATTGGATTCATTTTTTTTTTATTTGTTAAGTGTTTTAATATGTCTGGGTTATTTTTATATTTTCAGTATTATCAGGGGTTATTTTTCAATTTTTCAAAAGTTTTTCACAGTGAGAAACGGTCAATCCCGTTAGTTTGTAACGGTCAACTGACGGAAAGGCCGAATACTGATTAACGGATAATAACTGAGAGACTAACAATGATGAAATGTGTTTTCAGGGGACCAAAAGCGATTTTAGGATATAACTGGGGACCGAAATTGCAATTCTCAAATGTCAAATTTAGTAACAGACAGATACTGACCGGTCAAATGTTTTTCATCATCTTTTGAAGATCTCTAAGCCAACGTTGAGAAGATAATCCTTGTCCAATCGCACGTGGCACTCAGCAGACGACAAACTATCCAAACAAAAGACATGATATCAATCATTCGCCGGACAAAGAATATACCATTATATCATTGTTTCCAATTTCCATTTTTTGCCGAGTAACAGAGATAATTTTAAATGATCATTACTATATTATTACATTACATCACTGTTAGAATTTGCGGTGCCGTAGTTGCAATGGGACTTGTATGGCGATGATATTGCTCCTTCACCAATACAAGTTCCTTCATATATATCCATATATTATATGCCTGCTGTGATTTGCGTATTTTTTATCAATTAACAAGATGTGTACGCATACACATTCATATATAGAACCAAAAAAAGAAAGACAAATATCTTGCTAAAAAGCTGCTAGTGTCGAGCCGTGGGACTCCTAAACCCTCCCAAAATCTCAAGCTTCTCTATGTAAGAAATTCTCTGCTTGTTGTCTGAAATGTGTACTTTTCCCGAGACCTTCTTCTCGGTCGTCGTCGTCGTTTCTTCGTTCGAGCAGTCGGCCGTCTCCCATCCCATGAAATCGAGCAGCGTCTTACTATTCGAATTATTAGGCGTCGTCGTCTCCTCCGCCGAGCTCGCCCGACAATAAGTTTCTTCTTCTTTAGGAGCCGACGGTTCTCTCACTAGGGCCCTCGTCCACCTCTGATCCGCGCTCGTTCTAGGGTTTCTCGCCGAGGCGTCGGCGCTCATTACGTCGTCGATCCTCGACAAAACCGTGAACGCGAGGCTCTCTATGATCCTCGAATAGCTCTCGAGGATCGCCTGCCCTACGTCCTGTAATATAAAGAGACGAAGCTCAGATGTTCTCTCTTACCTAGGGTTTTCGTCGGGTTTCTTTCTACCGAATGACCACCACACCTGAAAGCTTAGGATTGACTCATTTTTCTAATTTTATAGACGAAGCTTAGGATCGCTCACGCCTATGCTGATTGTAGTTTTCTTAAAATGTGTGGGTACGAGGATTCGGATCAAAGACTTTTTTAGGTCTCGAGATCTAAACCATATAAAATTATCAATTTTCACAGAAAGGCTAAAACATGTAGGGAGTGCATCATTTTATAATTTTAAAAGACTGGTGGTTGAGATTCGTTTCCAAGGCCATGTAAAATGATCATTTCACCTAAAAGGTTAAGAATGACGTAGTGATTATTATACTTCCAACAATTTCTCACCCTATTGTATTGGATCTTGTTGATGTCGAGTTCGGACTGAGGAAGGCCGGGAAACCTATGCTTCAAAACGAGCAAGATAGTCTCTGCACGGTCCTCGAGGATCTCCCTCTTCTCCGAGCTCACGGCGGAACCCCACGCGGACTTGCTATCCTTTGCGTTCATCTTCCTCTTCCATATGACGACCGACGCCTCGATCTTGTTCCTAAGGTCGGCTATCTTGTGCTCGGAAGACATGTCAATGGCCGAGAGGAAGTAGTCGGGGTCGAAGAAGTCGTCCGTTATGTTCTTGTACATCGATTCCCCGAGACTCACCCTACCGTTCTATACAACGGCGTAAAATAAAAAAAATAAACAGCGAATTTTAGTCGAGTATTTATTCTATTCGGGAAAAAAATTGCGCAACAAATAAACCGACCTTAGGGAGGGCGTCGATGTAGCTCTCGGGAATCTCCATTTCGGAGAGGACTTGAGCGTTTATTGCCATTGCGGCTTTCAGGACTTGATTGACGGAATCCTTTTGGTATTGAAGCCACTTTCTCGTGACCTCGGAAAGGCCGTCGGGAGGCACTTTGGGCGTTGGAATCCACCATTTTTCGTCGCTTCGTCCGTCTTTCGAGCCGTCTTCGTAGTAGAACTCATTTTGGTCCTTGAAGTTGTCTAAACAATCCTACGCTTTCGTTATAAAAAAAAATGAACGATCATATGTCGATTTAGACGAATCTTTTATGATTCAGAATGCTTCGATTTCGACGTAATTATTTCGTACGAGGAGCATGGTGTCGAGTTTGCGCAGGCCGGGAATGTTTACGTTTAGGTCAGTTCTCTGCCTTGTCGTCATTATCTGTTCAAAAGAACCATAGAAAGTCACAAAACCCTAGTGAGAGAGAGAGAGAGAGAGAGAGAGAGAGAGAGAGATGACCTCCATAGTAGAACCATCTTTGGATTTCTGTTTAGAAGGAGCAAACTCAACGATGTGATCAGTGACAGATAAGAGCCAATCGACCTCTTTCCTCCACCTCGCCTTGGTTTCTGCTGACATGGGCTCTAATCTCTTCTGTTCTCCAAACACAGAAGCTGCAAAAAAAAAAATAAAAAATCAAAATTTTCATTGAAATCGTATTCGAAACTACAATTCGGAAATAGCCCGAAATAATAGGAAAAGAAGAACGGCGAACCTGCTAAGTTCGTTATGGCATTCGACAGAGCCAAAGCTGACGAAACGCCTTTCCCACCGCCAGACATGTCCTCGCCTAGAAGCAGCTTGGCGAATTTCTCCTTCATCAATTCAATATCTATATATTAAAGGTCAAAATTAATCATATATGCACATGTATCCTTCATCAATTCGAACTGCGGTTAATTTTTCCTTGCCTGAAGGTTGCCTGCTATTCGCTTGAGAGCTAACGTCGTTAGCCAAACGCGACTTAACGTTTTCCATTCTGTTAAGCAAAGCGCGATCTTTGGCTGTTCTTGATCGTTCGAAGGCGACGGCAGGCTTCTAGAGGTTGCTACTCTATCATTATCATCACCATCCATTTGTGATGAATATATAACCACTGTTATTATTTTTATTTTCCAGGATTTACATAATTTATGACTTTCTCCCATTATTTCCATGCATACCTTTGATTATGTCCTAACCTTGACCTTCTGTCTGCTTCCTTCTCATCCCCTCCAAAGGATCTTCCGTCATTTGTCTTCTATCAAATCTTTAGGAAAGGAAAATTCGAATCTAACTAATGATGACGATCATGCAATTACATGTGTGTAATGAAGGAAACAAAGAAAGAAAATATCCCTCTCTCTCCCCTATATATGTGGGATTGGAAAAGAGAGAAAAAGGAATCATGAGTTTCTCTCAATCTATGAATGAAGGTGGTCGTTCATGTTTATGTGAATATTAGCTAAAACGTGGGGTGCATGTTTATGTGAATATGCTGAAACTCATTAGGCAAATAAGTCAACCAGCAAATTATTATTAAAAAATTCATTTTTTTAAATAGTTTTTTAAGCCCACTAGTACTATTCTAAGGCCCAATTAAAGCCCATGGCCCAAAATCGAACCCTAACCTAAACACAACTTCTGCAAGACTGATTTCAATTGAGACATATATTACGAACGCCGCTGCATCAGTTCTTCATTCGTCTCCGTCCACCGAGTGAAATGGTATGATCTTCGAACCTGCTTTGATATTTCGATTCCTGCATGAAATGTCTTTTGTTTGATTATATGTTGGCGTGCGTATAATGCTTGCAGGGTAAGGGAACAGGTAGCTTTGGTAAGAGAAGGAACAAGACACATACACTGTGTGTGAGGTGTGGAAGGCGCAGCTTCCACCTTCAGAAGAGCAGATGTTCAGCTTGTGCTTATCCAGCCGCGCGCAAGAGGACATGTGAGCTCGTGTTTATTGTTCTAGCTCGATTCCGATTTATTTATCTGCAACGAATGCACTAATCTGTTTAGTACGATTAGTCCCCTTGATAGGGCGGTTAGTGATTTGATTTTGCTTACCGACATCGAATTCGAATGAACTTCGATGTTAATGCTTTGGGAAGTGTCATCGTTTATCTGTTGTTCATGCGTCGATGCCCTACAATATCCGACCTTTAGGTTGAATTAGCTTCGATTGCCCTGCAATATCTGATCTTTAGGTTGAATTAGCTTCAATGTTGATCTTATAATGATTGCTCGAAGCTGAACGTCTGTGGCTCTTTGTTCTTCTTCTTCTTTTTCTCTAACACAGTCATATGATCTGATAAAAGTTGATGCAATCTTTCTACTCAGACAATTGGAGCGTTAAGGCCATTCGCAGGAAGACGACGGGGACTGGTCGAATGAGGTACCTCAAACACGTCCCTCGCAGATTCAAGACGGGCTTTAGAGAAGGTATTAGACTATCTCTTGGATGAAGTATACAAATCTTATTGCACAGAGAGTACGGTTTGGATCCGTAATTCGCCTGTTATGTTGATGGCTTTGGGCATATTGTTGTTTTTTTAAGGTACTCAAGCTGCACCCAGGAAGAAGGCAGCAACTGCTTCCACATAAGGGTGTTGTTCTAGACATGAAGAACAGATCATAATCGTATCTTTCCCATTTGCTATCTAATCCTTTGAATGGTATTAAAATTTCAGAACGTTGTTTTGGTACACTCATGTTAATCCTTTGTGGATGTTTTGTTTTTGAATTTGGTTAGCTGTTGCCTTTTCTATATTATTCAAGAAACAGTCTAGAAATTACACAACCAATGCAGCCCATTCTTACTATCCTGAAGTCATCTACATCGTACGTAGCTCTTGTTCCATTTTGTGGAAAAATATGTCAAGAGTAATAATTACAGTAACTCTGCCATGGACGAAAAATTAGGAATGCCAAGAACCCAGTATTATGACAATCAACAAGTACAACAATGTTTGGCTAATGCACGTTAAGGCGAAAAAGAACCGTAAAACGTCTTTGCGTGTTTTGTATGCGTACTTCTGAATATTCCATTAGTCCCAATGTTTAATTAATCACAAACGTGACCAATACATACATTACGGTCAGCCGTTGGATGCGTTTGATTTATCGCTCGCTCGTCTTGTCATGGAATGCTTTTTACTAAAATTCAAGAAAACTGAAAAGGAGGAACCTTCCTTAGCTAAACTAAAACGCGAGAAAAGAAAGGCGAGCTGATCCATGTAATAACGTAGATAAAATACAAGAAAGCCACACACAAACTAGTCCTTTCGGGTAAAGCTTTTCTGCTTTAGCTTGACTTTTCGCGTCATCTATTGGATTGGTGCTGTGTCATCCTCAACCTCATCCCTTATCGTAAAAAGAAAGGAAGTAATACATACAATCAAGTATTATATGTATAATTTTCTGGGAGTGATGAAATAGTTTTATACTAGTCTCATCTTTGTCGATTATTGGATGTCAGGAACGATAAACAATTACTTTTTATAAGGCAGGTGAGGAAAGAGTTCAAATCTTTAGGGTTGCACAACGATTGACTTACTATCCGTAGAAAAAAAAGATTGAAAAAATGGGTTCTACTGGGATGTTAGCAAGAAGGGTTTTGGAAACTGATGAGCCTGTCATGGTTCAGGTATTGGGCTGTTTCTCGTTAGCCATGTCCTGATTTGATTGTTTGTTACTATTCTATTGGTGTTGAGATTTTGTTCCTCGATTTCATAGAATATATGGATGATTCAGCTGCCTTCATGATTTCGAAATGATGGGTTTTTTTTTTTTTGCTTTTTGGTTTGATCAATGGCGTTAACTGTTTCATGTGCTCATGTACTAAATCTTTCAGATACAAGGGCTGATCCGAGATTTAAAGGATTATGTCTCTTTAGCTCAGGTTTGTTTACTTCTCTTCTCCCTATGTCTCTTTTCTGGTTGGTCTCTTATCACTTGTGTGATGAGATCCATACATTTCGAACTGCAGAAAAATGCACTTCCTTTCTCAACTCTTTGATCTTTGTGAAATTAAAGTAATCTTTGCATCAAACTACGATACATTGCGGTTTGAATCCATGATTTCACCGTCCATGTCTTCTCACTTTTCTCCCCGGGCCTTAATTTCCTAGATGAGGGTATCCTTGCACCCAAATTCTTCGTAGTGGAGTTCAAAGCTCATTGAACTTGCGAATAACAACTAGAGTTGTTTTGCAGGGCGTTGTGTACTGGAAACCGCCTAAGCAAGCTCTAGAGAAAGTTCAAGAACTCGTGTGGGACCCATCGATTAGTCGCTACGGTGCTGATGAGGGCCTCCCCGAATTAAGGGAAGCTTTACTGAAAAAGGTTTTCCGTTTTTTCCGATTCCATTTTCTGGGTCCTAATTATCTGCCAAAAAAGATCGAAACTTGGATGCCCCTTTCGAACGTTTGCAGTTGCGTCATGAAAATAATCTGCACAAATCCTCGGTGATGGTGACCGCCGGTGCTAATCAGGTGGATTTTGCGAATATATCCATCTGTCGTCGTTGGCTTGAGTTCATTTCTTAAGATATACGTACGATCATCGCAGGCTTTTGTTAACGTTGTGCTTACGCTGTGCGACGCTGGGGATTCAGTTGTGATGTTCAAACCTTACTACTTCAATTCTTACATGTCTTTCCAAATGACGGGAGTCACCAACATTCTCGTCGGTCCTGGCGATCCACAGACACTTTACCCAGACACTGGTAAGAATCGAAGCTCGTGCCTTATTTACGAAAAAATCCATCAAATTTCTGAAATGTTTTTTGTCGTTTTTAGACTGGTTGGAGAGTACGTTATCGAATGCAAAGCCAACGCCGAAGCTCGTTTCCATCGTAAACCCTGGAAATCCATCAGGAACGTACATTCCCGAGCCTATTCTTCAGGTCACTCTATGCTTCATTTTTCTTTTTATGGCCATTAATTTCGATTTAAAAACAGACGTTGTATCGTACCAAATTTTCAACTGTATTGTTTGCATAAGCAGAGAATATCAGAGATTTGCAAGAACGCTGGATGTTGGCTCGTCATAGACAATACATACGAGTAAGTGCTCTCATGTTTGCAGAACATCGAAAAAATTTCAAATTGCTTCGCCCGTCTTGTGAATAAGTGCTCTGATGTTGAAAAATTCCCGATTTTAGATACTTCATGTACGACGGTCGAAAGCACACATGTATAGAAGGCGATCACATCATCAACATATTCTCCTTCTCCAAAGCTTACGGAATGATGGGCTGGCGAGTTGGATACGTAAGCAAACCTTCGAACCCTACTCAAGAGAAAACCCGAATTCTTGCAAAAGTTTCTTCCTTTTTAACCTAACCGACTTGTAATGATTACGTAAAGATCGCCTACCCGTCTCAAGTGCAAGAACTGAGCAACCAACTCCTCAAAGTCCAAGACAACATCCCCATATGCGCATCCATCATAAGCCAGCGACTCGCCCTACACTCCCTCGAGGTGGGTCCCACTTGGGTGGTTGACCAGGTCAAAGACCTCGTCAAGAACCGCGAGCTTTTGATCGAGGCTCTGTCTCCCCTGGGGAGGCATGCGGTCAAAGGTGGCGAGGGAGCGATCTATCTGTGGGCCAAGTTGCCCGACGAATATTCAGACGACTTTGAGGTTGTTCGTTGGCTGGCTAGGAAGCATGGCGTTGTCTTGATCCCGGGATGTTCGAGCGGCTGTAAAGGCTATGTGAGGATTTCGTTCGGCGGGCTTGTCGAGGAACAGTGTAGGGTTGCTGCGGATAGGCTCAAGAAAGGGTTGCAAGAACTTGTGAGCAAAGGGATGGTGCCATGAAAAATTGGTCTTTTTAGTGGATTTTTTTCTGTATTCCTTTTGTCATATTGTTTTTCGTAATAAGTGGTCATTTATATGGTGAAATGGATTTGGCAATATGGAAATTCTTCAGTTTGATCTGATTATTGTCTTGCGATCATCTTTTACGTCAAGAATTCGACGAGTGGTGTCTTATTCGAACGAATTCCTTGGCAAAGAAAAAGGTCTTATTTCAAGTTTTTGTTTTCTTTTTTGTTTTTGCAGTCTTATTTTATTGGATCTGTCTTGAATGTGTTTTACTGTCAGAAAACAAACTATTCCACTCTTTGCTATTCATCAACACACCACCATTACCAACTCAGTCAACTATTCTTTCTTAGCTCATTCATAGATAGAATCATAAGTAATATACTGAATCAATAATAACAAAGAAAAAAACATTATTTTCTCTTTTCCCAAATTCTTGGGATGAAACATCACCGGCGCGTGGAATCGTCGCGCCGTCTCCTACCACCACTTCGTCTCTGGTGAGACGACGAAGCTCTTCCTCTCTCCGTTGACCTTGACCTGTGGCGCCACCGGCGATCAGTCGTCGTTCTCCTCGACGACCTTTCGTCCTCCCTTGACTGACAACGACTCGGCGGCGCCTGCCTTTCCCTCGAACCCACCTCATCTCTACGACCCAAACTCGACCTCGACCGCCGGCGCCTCCTCCCTGCACGTCCGCCGCCACCGCCGTCATCATCATTCCCGAAGCGACGAGACGTCCTCCTCCTCCGACGAGGAGCTGCTCCGCTCGATCTCCTCCTACCCCTCCGACGATCGCCCGACCTCCTCCCCGCCGACCCACCTTCCTCCTCCTCCTCCTTGTTGTTTTATTAAATATAATATCCGAACGAGGAGGGTGAATTGAACAATATTTGTGTGTGAGAGTTCTTGTACTGACGTGTGAAATAAGATATGAGGACAATGAATTTTCTTGTTCTCTCTTTCCTTTTCTTAACGTACTGACACTTACAATATTTGGCTCACTCACACACAACTTCTACTTCTCATATCATGCATATATATAGTACATAATTGATGACAACGATAGCTTAAGAATTAAATGCACAAATCTTATCATATCTTATATGATATCTTTTCTTTTGGTTATTGCTGACTTCTTGGATCTTGGCTGCCATATTATCACGCTTGGGTTCCTTTTACATATGGTAGCTTATCTTGATTTTTCTTCCTTTCATAAAACGCGTGATCTTCTTGTATATTTGTATTGTCTTTATATGTTTGTAGTCAATATCACTTGTGGGCATTGAGATTAGTCAACAAATTCCCCCCTTAATCTCAATGTCCGGATCTTTCGTCATTCCTTGAACTTAACTCTCTTCCGTCTGTCATATGTCGCGGCTCGCCACTTGCTGTCAACCAACGTCTTCGAGCACTTCGCTTCAATGCTCAGCATGTGTTTCCCAAACCAGATATTTTCATAAATCTGTTTTTCCTTAGTCCTAGCACTTTTCCAATATTCGTCCGACACATTCATTTGGTCGTACTCTTTCAACTGTCCGACTGTATATTCGTCGATCGCGTCAACCGCATGCAAAACTTCGTAGCACTTCTTCATCGGGTTTTCGAAGTGTAGAGAGCTATCTATAGCCTTTTCGCTTCCTTCGGTGCTGTAATAAATATAGGAATGTTTTTCTTCCATCTTCAGGACGTAGCCCGTCAGGCGCGTCGGTCCGTTGTAAGAATCTGGCGTATCGAATCCTTCATGCTCTTTCTCGTTAATTTCCTCCATGGTAACGACCATGTACTTCTCCGTCTCTTTGTTCACGAACGCAGCGCTTTTTCTGAATTTATCTGCGACCTTCTCCGCGACTTCTTTGCGGTTTTCGTCGTTCTCTTTTTTCTTCAGTTTTCGGTTATTATCTACCGCCTCGAGGGTCTCCTTGGTTGCCGTCTTGACTTCGTCCTTCTCGTCTGCTTCTAATTTTTCGGCGAGCTTGTATTTGTTGTTGCTTCGATTTTTCAAGTCTTTTATATAGGCTTCAAGACTGTCTCTCCCCTTGATCCATTGCTGCACCTCCTTTTCTTTCTGGCGCGCTTTAGCCTCGTTGAAGCGCTCCATCTCTTTAGGGCTGACCTCATTAGGTTCCCTGATTTTCTGTTTACCGACTTCTTCGCCAGTTTTTCGCATGGCCTCCATCGTGGCTGCGCCGGTCGTCTCTTTCACGCCGCGCTCCTGGTTATCTCTTTGCATGGCTTCTTCAGCATGCTTGGTTATTTCTTCAACAGCTTCATCGCCGTGTATCTCTATGGCTTTTACGTTCGCCTCTTGGAGTTTATCTCTACTTTCGTCCGACGTCGCATGCATGGCGTCGTCAATCTTGTTCTTCATCTCATCGGCATTTTCCGATGTCTTCGCGTCGATCTCCTCGACTTTCTCAGGTGGTTGTCGTGGCGGCGTTTCTTCGACCGCTTCCTCTTTCTCGAGCTTTGAGGGCTCCGCCTCGTAGGAATGTTCCGTTGGTGGAGTGGTGGTGGATACTTCATGAGTGATATTTTCTTTTATCACTTCAACGACTGCTTCGGTCGTCTTCTCTTCTTTTACGGCCTCCTCGGCCTTTGGAGATTTTTCTATCTTCGACGCGTCTCCAAAAAACACGTGGCCATCATCGATCTTCTTCAGATCAGTGAAAAGATGTTTATTCCCGCTCATATGATTGCTGGCACCAGTGTCAAGATTCCACACCATATCGTTGCCTGGACTCGTATCCTCGAGCGCCATTAAAAGAACGCCTTCGTCTTTTGGATCCTCTTGTGCGACTAGGTTCGCATTTTCTTCCACCTTTTTGTCGGCCCAACAGTCTTTTGCGAAATGTCCGAACTTCCCGCAGTTGTAGCATTCAACGCTCGGTCGATTCGAGCGACCACCTCGCCATTGAGCTCGACCTCGTCCTCTCCAATTTTGGTTGCTCGTGTGTCCTTCTTTTTCGTGATTGTAACCTCGTCCTCGGCCTGAATTTTGACCGAAACCTCGTCCTCGTTGACCTCGTCCGTGATGCGTATATAGCGCCTTGTCATCTTTCAACGATAACTTCGTCTGCAGGGCCTCGTCCAGCGATTCCTGCTTCTTCTTTTTCTTCCGTTGCTCGTGAGCTTCGAGGGAACCGGAGAGTTCATCGACCGTCATTTCTTCGAGATTTTTGGATTCCTCGATTGCACATACCACGTTCTCGTACTCGTCCGTCAGGGAGCGGAGAATTTTCTCGACGACCCGGGCTTCCGTTAGAGCCTCGCCGTTTCTCTTCAACTGATTCGAGATGGTTTGTACTCTCGTTACATAATCGGATACGCCTTCGCCGTTCTTCATTCTTGTTATTTCGAATTCGCCACGAAGCGTTTGCAGCCGTACTTGTTTTACTCGGTCGGTGCCTTTGTACGCTGTCTCCAGTTTTTCCCATGCTTCCTTCGAATTTTTCGCGCCTGCTATCTTTTCGAGGCCGGAATCGTCTAACGCTTGGTGGATGAAGTGGAGCGCTGTATTGTCGAGTCTGTGAGATTCTTCCGACGCCTTACTTTCAGCCTCGTCGTCCGTTTTTTCGGTTCGGTGTACCCTTTTTCTACGATATTCCATACGCCTCGCGACCCGAGTAGTACCTTCATTCGGATAACCCAACTATCATAGTTGAATTTTGTGAGGCGCGGGACGGGCATGACTTCGAATGACATGGCTCTGACACCAATTTGTTGTTTTATTAAATATAATATCCGAACGAGGAGGGTGAATTGAACAATATTTGTGTGTGAGAGTTCTTGTACTGACGTGTGAAATAAGATATGAGGACAATGAATTTTCTTGTTCTCTCTTTCCTTTTCTTAACGTACTGACACTTACAATATTTGGCTCACTCACACACAACTTCTACTTCTCATATCATGCATATATATAGTACATAATTGATGACAACGATAGCTTAAGAATTAAATGCACAAATCTTATCATATCTTATATGATATCTTTTCTTTTGGTTATTGCTGACTTCTTGGATCTTGGCTGCCATATTATCACGCTTGGGTTCCTTTTACATATGGTAGCTTATCTTGATTTTTCTTCCTTTCATAAAACGCGTGATCTTCTTGTATATTTGTATTGTCTTTATATGTTTGTAGTCAATATCACTTGTGGGCATTGAGATTAGTCAACAAATTCCCCCCTTAATCTCAATGTCCGGATCTTTCGTCATTCCTTGAACTTAACTCTCTTCCGTCTGTCATATGTCGCGGCTCGCCACTTGCTGTCAACCAACGTCTTCGAGCACTTCGCTTCAATGCTCAGCATGTGTTTCCCAAACCAGATATTTTCATAAATCTGTTTTTCCTTAGTCCTAGCACTTTTCCAATATTCGTCCGACACATTCATTTGGTCGTACTCTTTCAACTGTCCGACTGTATATTCGTCGATCGCGTCAACCGCATGCAAAACTTCGTAGCACTTCTTCATCGGGTTTTCGAAGTGTAGAGAGCTATCTATAGCCTTTTCGCTTCCTTCGGTGCTGTAATAAATATAGGAATGTTTTTCTTCCATCTTCAGGACGTAGCCCGTCAGGCGCGTCGGTCCGTTGTAAGAATCTGGCGTATCGAATCCTTCATGCTCTTTCTCGTTAATTTCCTCCATGGTAACGACCATGTACTTCTCCGTCTCTTTGTTCACGAACGCAGCGCTTTTTCTGAATTTATCTGCGACCTTCTCCGCGACTTCTTTGCGGTTTTCGTCGTTCTCTTTTTTCTTCAGTTTTCGGTTATTATCTACCGCCTCGAGGGTCTCCTTGGTTGCCGTCTTGACTTCGTCCTTCTCGTCTGCTTCTAATTTTTCGGCGAGCTTGTATTTGTTGTTGCTTCGATTTTTCAAGTCTTTTATATAGGCTTCAAGACTGTCTCTCCCCTTGATCCATTGCTGCACCTCCTTTTCTTTCTGGCGCGCTTTAGCCTCGTTGAAGCGCTCCATCTCTTTAGGGCTGACCTCATTAGGTTCCCTGATTTTCTGTTTACCGACTTCTTCGCCAGTTTTTCGCATGGCCTCCATCGTGGCTGCGCCGGTCGTCTCTTTCACGCCGCGCTCCTGGTTATCTCTTTGCATGGCTTCTTCAGCATGCTTGGTTATTTCTTCAACAGCTTCATCGCCGTGTATCTCTATGGCTTTTACGTTCGCCTCTTGGAGTTTATCTCTACTTTCGTCCGACGTCGCATGCATGGCGTCGTCAATCTTGTTCTTCATCTCATCGGCATTTTCCGATGTCTTCGCGTCGATCTCCTCGACTTTCTCAGGTGGTTGTCGTGGCGGCGTTTCTTCGACCGCTTCCTCTTTCTCGAGCTTTGAGGGCTCCGCCTCGTAGGAATGTTCCGTTGGTGGAGTGGTGGTGGATACTTCATGAGTGATATTTTCTTTTATCACTTCAACGACTGCTTCGGTCGTCTTCTCTTCTTTTACGGCCTCCTCGGCCTTTGGAGATTTTTCTATCTTCGACGCGTCTCCAAAAAACACGTGGCCATCATCGATCTTCTTCAGATCAGTGAAAAGATGTTTATTCCCGCTCATATGATTGCTGGCACCAGTGTCAAGATTCCACACCATATCGTTGCCTGGACTCGTATCCTCGAGCGCCATTAAAAGAACGCCTTCGTCTTTTGGATCCTCTTGTGCGACTAGGTTCGCATTTTCTTCCACCTTTTTGTCGGCCCAACAGTCTTTTGCGAAATGTCCGAACTTCCCGCAGTTGTAGCATTCAACGCTCGGTCGATTCGAGCGACCACCTCGCCATTGAGCTCGACCTCGTCCTCTCCAATTTTGGTTGCTCGTGTGTCCTTCTTTTTCGTGATTGTAACCTCGTCCTCGGCCTGAATTTTGACCGAAACCTCGTCCTCGTTGACCTCGTCCGTGATGCGTATATAGCGCCTTGTCATCTTTCAACGATAACTTCGTCTGCAGGGCCTCGTCCAGCGATTCCTGCTTCTTCTTTTTCTTCCGTTGCTCGTGAGCTTCGAGGGAACCGGAGAGTTCATCGACCGTCATTTCTTCGAGATTTTTGGATTCCTCGATTGCACATACCACGTTCTCGTACTCGTCCGTCAGGGAGCGGAGAATTTTCTCGACGACCCGGGCTTCCGTTAGAGCCTCGCCGTTTCTCTTCAACTGATTCGAGATGGTTTGTACTCTCGTTACATAATCGGATACGCCTTCGCCGTTCTTCATTCTTGTTATTTCGAATTCGCCACGAAGCGTTTGCAGCCGTACTTGTTTTACTCGGTCGGTGCCTTTGTACGCTGTCTCCAGTTTTTCCCATGCTTCCTTCGAATTTTTCGCGCCTGCTATCTTTTCGAGGCCGGAATCGTCTAACGCTTGGTGGATGAAGTGGAGCGCTGTATTGTCGAGTCTGTGAGATTCTTCCGACGCCTTACTTTCAGCCTCGTCGTCCGTTTTTTTTCGGTTCGGTGTACCCTTTTTCTACGATATTCCATACGCCTCGCGACCCGAGTAGTACCTTCATTCGGATAACCCAACTATCATAGTTGAATTTTGTGAGGCGCGGGACGGGCATGACTTCGAATGACATGGCTCTGATACCAATTTGTTGTTTTATTAAATATAATATCCGAACGAGGAGGGTGAATTGAACAATATTTGTGTGTGAGAGTTCTTGTACTGACGTGTGAAATAAGATATGAGGACAATGAATTTTCTTGTTCTCTCTTTCCTTTTCTTAACGTACTGACACTTACAATATTTGGCTCACTCACACACAACTTCTACTTCTCATATCATGCATATATATAGTACATAATTGATGACAACGATAGCTTAAGAATTAAATGCACAAATCTTATCATATCTTATATGATATCTTTTCTTTTGGTTATTGCTGACTTCTTGGATCTTGGCTGCCATATTATCACGCTTGGGTTCCTTTTACATATGGTAGCTTATCTTGATTTTTCTTCCTTTCATAAAACGCGTGATCTTCTTGTATATTTGTATTGTCTTTATATGTTTGTAGTCAATATCACTTGTGGGCATTGAGATTAGTCAACACTCCTTAGGCGGTTCCCAAATAGGGTCGTCGTCTTCATCACTTCCACTGTCACCAAACTCCCCAATTTCGCCTGCAATCGCCAGCAATCTCTCCCTCATAAACCAAGCAAACTGCCTCCTAAAGTCGCCCTCCGACGGCCGTCCGTCGGGGTGCGCCGCCCTGGCGTGCTTCCTCAGCTCTCCATAGTTCCCGGCGAAATCACAGCCCTCCAAAGAGCAATTTCGGGCCTGGGCGTCCATGGATTTCCTCACGGGCCCCACCACCTTCCAACCACTGATATTCCCACGGCATAGAGGGCAAAATAGACTATTTCTCTGCTCCTTTTCTTCGTCTTCTTCTTCTTCGTCGAGCATTATTTTCGACGATTTACGAAAGTGATCGAGGCAATTCGAGTGGCGATAGCTCGTATCGCAGATGAAAGGGCGACAGCCTTTTTCTGCTGATGAACACAGTAGAAGTACTGCGTTGTGTGGATGCTCTAAGCATAAGGGGCATTTGATGTCTTCTTCTCCTTTGTCCAATAATTTGCTTTCGTCCTTAATCTGACGAGTGAGAGGAGAAGACATATATAGTCTGAATTCTTGGCGCTTTTTTGAAGATGAAGATCTGCTTTTAGGAGAGAATCGAAAACAAGAAGCGATTTCATTACAAGTTTAGCCACGTTAGACTCGTCGCGTATCGGAGAATTTGACGTAAAAAAAAAAAATTTTACATGGAACATCAAGAAAATATCAACAGCAGCTTGCCAACAATTACTGCAAATGATGAGCGAACACCAATTGCATGCAAAAACCCTAACCTCTATTAACAAAAACCTTCTTCTTACATCATCCACCCGGAGAAAATCTGTGTTTTTCGGTTGCAGAAAATGAGAAAGAGTTAGATGGAAAACAAGAAAAGAGGGATCTTTCTATTGCAAACGTTTATAGATTGAAATTTAGAGAGTTAATTGTCGGACAAAAGCATACCCAACCAAACGATTGTATGAAAGGACCAACAACCTGAAAGTTGACGCTACTGATAAATAGTTTGGTTGTGCGTAAGAGAGGGCATTTTCTCTCAATATATATACTGTCGGGGAAGGGGAATGTTGTAATATTCACAGGGGCAACACATATTATGTAATACATATTACATATTCTTCTTTGCATATTATGTCCCCTTTCTTTACTATTTTTCCTTTTTTATGTAATACATATATTACATATTCTGCTTTCTTGATTTTCAAACTCTTACGTAAAAACTAATTAATCACTTGCAAGAAAATCGAACGATTTCCGGCGCAAAAAAAAAAAAAAAAAAAGAGCCGACGAATTACGTAAATTTTTTACACAAAAAAGCGCATGCGGCGATGATTTGCGACGTCGACCCGTTTTCTAGTAAAAAAAAGCGCACTAGCGCAATTTTCCGCGAAAAATGGTAAAAAAAAAAGGCGCATCTTGCGACAAGAGCGATGGTCACCGCCATTAAAAAGAGATTTTGAGTTCGTTTTTTTTAAAAAAAAAAGGCGCGTCCCCGCGACAAAAGCGCATACGTGAATGACTCGCGATTACTAGTCATGAATTATGTTAGGACTAAATTGCAAAAAATAAAATAGGTAGAATCATTGACTAGAAAACAAAAATTGGGAAGGTTGAAACATTCTTTTTATTTTTTCCCAGGTTTTTCTCTTCCAACTCCATGTGTGAAGTGATGCATGCACATCGGCTGAGGTTATGAGTTCCATTAATTAATTAATTTATATATATATATATATATCTATATATATCCACACTCACACACGTAATATGTACACACTCTTCTTCCACCAAATTCATAGCCATTTCATCGTTAATTCGATTGCTGCATTATTATTTTTTCTGAAAGAAATGGCAAGCCAGCAACACCATTCTCCCAATGATGCTTCAGAACAGTCTCCAGGACAAGCTCAGGTAGTTTCAGAAAATATTTTCATGGTTCTTTATCTAACTACCAATAATACCTCTTTATTATTTTTCTATACTGTTCTTTATAATTCTCGGACAAAATTATGAAATGTAGATGGCTTGTATTGATCTTTTCTCTTTTTTTTTTCTTTTTTTTTTTCTGCTTCAGGCTAGAAGGGAAGAGATATTGAACAAATTGTCAGAAATTGGAAATCAGAATCAGAACAGTAATGTCCTTCAAGCGGTAACAGCACAGATCTTATACATTTATTTAGAAAAATATTCATATAATATTGGATAATAACATAACACAATATATATATATACACACACATATATATATATATATATATATATATTTCAGACAGGAACTCAAGTGATGAACATAGCACAAGGAGCAGCAGGCGTAGGAAAAGGCGCTGCACAAGGCGCTGTCAACTTAGCCCGCGGGGCGGCTAATGCAGTCAAGACCACCCTCGGGATTAATAATAGCAATCCCAACGCGGGCCCCACCAATACGAACACCACCAACAATACTACTACATACGTCCCGGGGAGCAATACTCCTTTGGAGGGCCGAACGAACGCCAGCAACACGAGCGCCCAAATGTAGAATGAACGAACCCTTCGATTCGCAATTGATCTCTTTTTTTTTTTTGTTTTAAAGTAGAAAGATATGGTAGTTTGTGGAGGGTTATGGAATGGAACTATCTATCACAAGTTGAAGAATGAATGAATAAATGATATCGAAAACCTTATTGGGTGTCTTTTGCTTCTTAAATCTGCAGAAAAGGTGTCATAAATCGACAAAGTATAGGATGATACTTGGTAAAAGAACGGTGCTAAAATGATGGGATGGCCATAAGTACAAACAAACACATCTAATACTTTCAAAATGCAATTACTGCCTATGCATTCATGTAAAAAAGGGCAAAAGGGAAATCCAAGTAAGCCAAAAAAATTGGACAAAGGCATATACAATTTGCCAGATTTTGCATCAAAACACGGATAGCAAATCAATTCAATGTGAATGAGTACAGAAGTGCGTTCAGAAACTATAAATCACCACGCCCTTGAGTTTCGGTTACTAAACTATGGTCTATTTCTTTGGACTGCTCGCCATGTCGATAGGGTACAAGTCTCCACGTGAGAACGGGGTATTATTACTCTGGAGCCCTTGGTAAGGAGACCGAGGAGACATATTAGGTGATGATGTTCCTTTTGAGATCTCAGATTTCAAAGCTTTGGCTTCTTCGTTGAGCAGTTTCAGCTGTGTTATCAATCGAAACTGATCATTAACAGATGCACATAATGCAGCACGTTAAAAAAGAAGGGATATGAGATATTACACCTTAATTTCATTCTCTTTCAAGCGATCCTGGAGAACAGTCATTGCAGGACTCAAGCTGTAGCACAAGAGCAGTCATAAGAATAATCAAGGAATGTAATAATCATGCATTATGTGTATGTGAACTTGTCATGAGAAACATGTTTTATTACCAGTATTCTATTATCTTGCAAATGGAAGCCTTGTATGTTGAAGCGTGGTGGACGAAAGAAAGAGGATGGATCTTGCCGTTCCTAAAGATGGATCAGGAAAAGGGGAAAAACCGAAGATTAAGGACAAGTTGAGAATCGTAATGAAGAACAAGAAATGACAGTTCAGTTGACAGTATGTCACCTCGTGTTTTGAGTTATTGCTTCGTTATAAGCTTTGTTCTCCTCCTCGAATATCACATGTTGGAGGTTTGTGAAGGAAGACAGAGGAGATTTGAGATTGAGAAGTGTGCATGCAGGAACTACAAAAAGAGGGACTTCTTTTCTTACATATTCCGCCCCACTGCCAAAAAAAGATAGTAATAATTACGCCCTTAAGACGTCCTAACATAAGCCATTTCATAAGAACAAACTACAGATTAGCTATGGGAAGTTAAAATGAAAATACCTCGTTTCCAAACTTGAAAGATGCATGGCTTCTTGCATACCTTCGGACATATCCATGGGATCAATGTCACTAGTTACATTCTGTGAGCTGCTGAATTGGGAACTATTCCCACTTCTGGCGTCAGCACTAGCGAAAAAACCTCCCAAACGTGGCGATTTTACTCCTATCTAAACAAAATTACAATGTAGTATAACTTACCTTAGAATCATGCACAAGCAATCATTTCTTACTGAGTTTAGATCATACAGGCAAAGCACCATAAATAAAGGATAAAAGCATCCAAGATTTACGATTGGGGTTAGCATCTATCAATGCACACCTTAGAAGATATGGTGTTTGCATGTGAATCTCCTGTCCCTTGTTCTATGTTTTCTACACCTGAATACAGAACCAAAGCACTGGAAGTGTCTGAAGAACTCACAGGCGAGTCAAAGTCCATAAGATTTTTACGTGAACGGGTAAGAGAAAGTGGTTTTGTATGTCTTTGATTTCCATCCAATGACTGGAAAGCGAGAACTTGAATTCTTCCAACCTATGAAAGTTTTAACTCTGTTTTAGAAAAAGCTAAGACGTTGAAGTAATCTACCATTTCAATATAACTAAACCTTCTGAGCATCTTCACTGAAGCATGAGAATATTAATCCAATAAAACCAGAATCCATAAGCTGATACATCGCTTGTGTTCGCACATCTACAGAGAAACCACAAACATGAGCACCTTGTAATAATTAAACCTAAGAGCTACGGAGAGAGTATAATTACGCAATCATACTATAATTAATCCTAAAACCAATTTATACGGTATGAACTCACCGACATGAGAAGGAAGGACGGTAATATGAGGATGCGAGTGATACCATCCAATCACTCGGGTTGTGGTTCCTGTAGCTACGGTCATTTTGTGTGATAAGTTAATGAAACGGATTTGATAAACTCCATGGATAACTTCGACATAAGCTACTGTGTACTACGAATACACATACAGAACACAGGTCCATTAAAGATCAGAATGAACCTAAATATTCCATTAAGGTTCAGAAATGACATTAATCTGTAACAAATCGATATACTGTTGGAGAAAAAGGATATCTCGGCATGAATAGATGCAGCAGTCAACTGTTCTGGATTTGTCTCTACTCTGTCCTTTTGTCGATCAGAACGAGGTTGTGGGAGTGCGCCCCAAATCAATGCAATAACTTCACCATCCTTTGAATGCTGGATAGCAGATGAGTAAATTTCATGAAAAGCATGATTGAGTTAAAAACAAAAAGAAACGGAAAGGAAGAACTTACAAAGTAGGAAGAAGCCAATTAGGAAACGAGTAACTAAAATTTTAGGATTTCAGTAATAACTCGGTTTTAATCAACGGAAACTTTTCGCATCCGACAAACTAAACAAATCTAATTTGTCGAATCTGACAATAAGTTTTGGCAGCAAGTATTTGAGATCATTTCAGTAACAGATGGGGAACATGAAATCAACAAACAAACAAAATTTGATCTTTGTTGGAAAGATTTCCATATGAAGCCTATCTTCGAAAAGCAATCCTATACAAAACAAAGATAAAGCGCCTTCATAGCGTTAAAGATGCCAAATGTACACATAAATTGAAGGTAAAAGCCACATCTTTCTAAAACCCCCTGCCAACATATCGAACCCAAAATCCAAATACCAATGCCCAGGCAACGTAATTTCACAAAGCTAAAAAGGTCCCATTAAATTGACACCAAAGTTTTCACCTTGATATCACCGAGAAGAAGACCCATGATCTCTTCAGTCTCAGTTGACAATGCATGCGTCATACACGTCAGCCACACCTCTTCAGACATCCTCACACTCGTTAAAGACATCGTTTCCAACTTTCAGAGAGTCTCCGAACTCACAAGGCGATCAATTAGAAGAATTGTTAGCTGCAGATCAGCTCAAATGGAGTGTGTCCTCAGCTGTTAACGAAGACGACCCAAGGCTGGGGTTTCTGAATTTCAGGGGAAAAAGAAAAACAAAATTGGACTCCTCTCTTGAAGCAAATGCTGTGGAGTGTGGTGTGGCGGGTTGCATATTTTACCTTTTCCAATTATTTATTGCAATCGAGTAATGGGCCTACTATGGGGCCGTTAATCAGTTAAACTGGGCCCATAGTGGGCCCATCTTATAAACATTTATAAACATCTCTTCCCCATATAAATCCTATCACACTTTATGGTCTACGGATTCGGAAAGTTCATTGAAATATTCGGCCCAACAGTGAAGGAAAAAAATGGGAATAATAACGGTAGAGGGAAAATAAAGATTATCCTAATTAATTAATTAATTAATCAAAGCACCGTCAATGGTTTTAGGAATATATAAATACCCACCGCCGCTCATCAGACGCTGCCTCCCCAAACAAGGCAGAACCCCAAAATAAAAACAAGAGGAACCCTAATTCCGCCGCTGCTCGCTTGATTTAGGGAAGATCGATATCTAGAATTTCGGATGATGTCTGCAGCTGTGTGCGGCAAGAGGGCGTTCTTCGAAGAAATTGAATCGTCCTCGCCTACGTCAGGTTCCCCGCCGTCATACAAGAGGTTACGATGTTCCTCCTCCTCCACGTCGCCGGTTCGTTTCAACAACCCGCCGCCACCGGTTAAGTCGATTGACCGGCTCGTTTCTCTGTTCCCTGAGATTGAAATTAATGTGAGGCTAACCAGAACTTCTATGTGCTGGATGTTCTTGTGCCTAGTCTTAATTGTTTTCTGATGCGGCGGCGTACGCTTTTGATTTGGTATTTTCAGATTCTTGCGGAAGTGTTGGAGGAGTCTTCCGATGACCTGGATTATGCTATTAAAAGGCTTAATGAGGTCCAAGTTATGCAAAAAGTGGAGCGTGGTAAGTCAAACAAAACAAGGGCTTGTTGTTTGATATCAGATTATTGTCCTGAGTTCTCGTCTTACATTATTGATATATGATGCTTATGATGCTTTACAGCTCTTGAATTGTTATGAAGTTTTTTGTACACTGTTTGGTGCAGAACCAACTTGTGAGGATGCACAAAACAACCCATCACTTGACGGCGCAGAATGGGTAGACTTGCTTGTGAAGGAGATGATGTGCGCCACAAGCATGGATGACGCCAAGTCTCGTGCAGCACGTGTGCTCGAGTACTTAGAGAAGTCCATCTCAGCCAGGACTAGAGCCGAGGCAGCTGAGAATTCTCACAAGGTAGCGTGATCTACAATGTTCCTTTTTTTTTATCCAACTCGCTTGAGCATATCATGTAGTAATTGACTATTGAACAACTCATAGTTCATTTTCTCATGTTTTCAAATGATGGTTTTACGGTTTCCAGGAAAATGCAATCATGAAGGAGCAAATCGAGTCACTTCAGCGAGACAATGGCATACTTAAACGCGCAGTAGCCATTCAGCATGAGCGCCAAAAGGAGCAGGACGAGAAGAACCAAGAGGTACAGCACTTGAAGCTGATGGTTGCTCAATATCAAGAGCAAGTTCGGAATCTTGAGGTTAGTGACTAGTCCCATTCCCTTAACAGATTAAAATGCTAGACCCAAACATGCTGTGTGATTAAAAATCCTCGTAAAACGAAGAAGTAATTGATTTATTTTATCTACATTGGCAAGTGCCAACCATGACTATTGATCTGATTGCTTTTCCATCTCAGATGAACAATTATGCCTTGACCTTACACTTGCGCCAGGCGGACCTTCATAATAACAACATCACGGGTCGCTTCAACCCAGATGTGTTCTGATCGAATAAAAGACGCAAAGAGAGATTTGAATGCAAAATGAAACCAAGTTTTTGTGTGTGTCTGTGTGTTTGCACCTGCGTCAAATATGATCGATCGTTCGATGCTGTGTGAACTTTTTGGGTTCGAGGCCTTGTACTCCAGCTTTGTTGTTTTCCTGTTCGTCGTACGTACGCTTCTGGTTCATTGATTCTCCAAAACCTGAAGATTGAGATTTGAGCTCATACCTTCCAATATGCACACTTCTGTACTAAAAAAATTGAATTGAATTGTGGCAATTTTTTATATTAAATCAGCATGAATTTTAAAGCTAATAATTTGGAAGCAATGGGATGGAAAATTGGCGTCTATGAAATGATTTAAAAGGCGAGGAAGTTTCTTCTGGAGTATGACGCAAACATTTGACCTAACCAACCTTCTAGACAAAAACTTAATAAGGAATTTAATTGTTAGTATTTTGACATTTCAAAGGAAATTTCAGAAACTTTTACACGATGATTTAAATTCAGTAGGGGATACCGGAAAGTCGAGCAAGAACAGGGAAAAAGGTCGAAATATTTATTTCCATAGGGACCGAAATGAAAATAACTCCACCTATATAACCTCGGTGCAGATTCGGGGGTATCAGCATTTCGTGGTAGTCGTTGAGCTTCAATCACCCGCCACAACACAAAGAATGCCACTCTCTCTCCTCGCTCCTCCTCAGCCGCCACGTGTCACGACCTGTGCGGCTGATTGTCGATCCTCCAAGCAGAGAGGATACAGCCGTACTATCGTGAAAGCTTCCAAAAACGCCGACGGCGGCGATGATAAGCCGGCGTTTAATCCGTTTGGATTCGTGACGGACAATCCTTCAAGCCGAAACGCGATTCAGTTGCCGGAATCTCCTGCCGAGGACGGCAATGTTGGACAGATGCTATACGTAAATTTTCTTCTACTTCGTCATATGAATTTTTGTTTTGGGCAAAAAAATAAGTTTGATGACTTTGTTTTAGATGTATTTGAACTAATAGGAGGAGTATTCTAGTCTATGACTGAGCTCTGAGCTCCCAAGTGCGTTTGAGCTCTTATTTTACTAGTACGTAGCAGTTAACTAATATTTGATCCTAGAAACTTGTAAGAAATGTGAAATTATACTGTTATATACATTCTGGTGGTAGAGGCTGAAGTTTGCATTTTTTTCTTTGACTCGATATTGTGTTCAAGAGAATTGAGGACAAGGGAAAGGATTATGGTAAGACCATCAAATCTGGAGGGTTCAGATGGTTCGTTAGGGAAACAGGTAAAAAGTTGTTTACTTGCTTGATTGGTTTTCATTCTCGGAACTACAGAAACTTAGATAGTTCTCTGTAGGATCGCGTGAGAGCAGGCGTGGGACCATTGTGTTTCTCCATGGTGCTCCCACTCAATCATACAGCTATCGAGTTGTAATGGCACAGGTATTACCGGTTCTTTTTTTTTTTTTCTTTCGAATGATTATTTAGATGAATCGATATGTTTGGCTTTGTGTTCCATATCGAGTTGTAATGGTACAGGTATTAAATTTTTTATGTTGCACAACTTCGATAGATGGCAGAGGCTGGATTCCATTGCATTGCACCTGACTGGATAGGATTTGGTTTCAGTGACAAGCCACAGGCGGGATATGGATTCGATTACACAGGTTTGTGGATTTTGTTTTATTTATTCCTATATTGGATTAGAGCACCAAGCCTCAAGCAAATTTGTCGATAGACTGATGAACTCCCTTGAAGCACAGAGAAGGAGTTCCATGAAGTTTTTGACAAGTTACTGGAGACTCTTGACATCTCTTCCCCATTTGTCCTCGTAGTTCAGGTTAGAGTTTATTGGCGTCGCAATGGTTAAAAGAGCAGACTATTACAACTGAACTGCGCTTAGCTTTCATCACTCTTATCTTGAGCGTATTGTTGCAGTAAGTTTCATATTTTTCACTTCGTTCTCAGGGATTTATCGTGGGATCATATGGATTGACATGGGCTCTGAAAAATCAAAGCAAAATATCAAAACTTATAATAATGAACACGCCATTGACAGTCTCATCTCCACTTCCTGGATTGTTTCAGCAACTAAGGTTTTGCTTATGCGTGCTTCTTTTCTTATAATAGCCTTTCTTTCTCCTGACATGGATGAACACAAAATAATTGCCTATGCACATGGTTTTCGCCAGGATCCCCTTTCTCGGTGAGTTCACTTGCCAGAATGCTGTCATGGCTGAGCGTTTTATTGAAGCAGGTAGCGCGTACGTATCAAAAAATATTCTTTTCTAATTTATGTTAGAAATACTTGATAATCGATTTATGCACGACAAATGTGTTACGGATATTTACTCTACACGCTCTGACGAGAGAAAACGTCTCTCTGTGTTAGTTATGTTTTGAAGCTGGAAAAAGCAGATGTCTATCGGTTGCCATATCTGAGCAGCAGCGGACCTGGATTTGGTATGTTTTTCTTCACTTCTATTAACAAGCGAATTATATAGAAAATAATTGACACTCCTCAACGTTTTGATGCCTTCCACCTGCCAGTGTATGTTTGGAAAAACATTGCACGAAGATCTGGATTTTATCATGATTTTCTACGTTATTTAGTTTGTTCATCAGATAGAGATGATGATCGATTTCCTTACTTTCGTTGATCCCAGCTCTACTTGAAGCTGCAAAACGAGCAAACTTCAAAGATATTAATGAAAAAGTATATGCTGGATTTGCACCAGGAAGGTACGCACCATGCTATACACCTACCTAGTCGAAAAACTGCCCATTTTTTAGCTTCATATTCAGAAAATTCACGACTTTTTTAGGCCAAATACTTTTGACTATCATTTGATTACCTTTTTTTAGCTGGGAAAAACCAATACTCGTGGCTTGGGGCATATCAGACAAGTATCTACCTCAGTCCATTGCGGAAGAATTTCAGAAGACGAATCCTAACGTAATAACTCTTAAGCTTATCGAAGGTGCCGGGCATATGCCACAAGAGGACTGGTAAAACTCGCTAACTCGAAATCTTCCCACATGATATTACAGTGTTGCGTTTCTCTTTCTGTATCTCACATAAACGGCATCTCCTATTCACAGGCCTGAGAAAGTCGTCGAAGCATTGAGATACTTTCTCTTATAAAAAGCTTACTCGAATTGTAATCGCCACTTCAGGTGAACAATCACCCAATCCAATGTACGTATATATCATGTTTGCAAAGTCATGACAATAATATGCCTATTACTTCGATGAAGGATGTGTTCTTTACTTCTTATTTCTTCGTTCAACGATGTAATGAGAAGGCGCGATCACATCTCAGAACGGTGCAGAAAGCTTGCAAACTCAGTAAGAACAACATCAGAACGACTGCTAGAAAAGCCCGACACTGCCAAAGCCCGTACACGTGCCTCGCCAAGCAATTCCCGATCCTAACCCTCCATTTCCCTCTGTAGTACTCATTTACATCCTCGACGACTTTATCCAGGAAGGGCACTCTCGTCAATCTAACAGACTTGCTCATGCCATTGCACAGCTCTGCCACCTGCCGGTCGCTCTTCAAACGGTTCAAAACGACGCCTTTTTCTCTCAGCAGCTTCACATCTTCATCGGCGTCGACGATCCCACTCATCAGCTCCGTGTATCGAGTGAAGATCAACGGCCCAGATGAATCCTGAGATTCATACGCCACGAGGTTTCTCATCAGAACCTCCGTGTTCGAATCTATTACGATCTTCGGAAGATGGAAAGTGGAAGTTTTGAGTTCGAAATCGATGCCCGAGATTCCCATGTCTGTGACTGTGAATTTCACGCCGGCGTTTGCGAGCTCGGTAACCGAAGGTATTGCGATTTCTTCGACTAACGGAAGCTTCTGATTCGAGCCTTCGCTTTGGGCTGTTTCTCGAGAAAAACACAAGTATTCGATCTGTTTCATCAAGATTACACCGGGGAGGATTGAAATTATTACACGGGGCAGTTTAGAGATAAACCTGACGGGTTTCGAAACTAGGATCTTCTTGGTCACCGAGCTGACTTGGCATGGCCCTACCGTGGAAATGAACTTGCAAAAAAAACTTTTTTCGGGTTCGTTAGTCATAATCTTCTCGGATTCTAGCGTTGAGTCGCACGATCCCACGATCAAACGGTGGAAGAAACCGAGCAAATGAGCGCATTTCATTGCCAGGGCAACGTCGGGCGATTCTCTAATTGCATTG